>CM039090.1:49378948-49988744 GCA_022113865.1 Chimonanthus praecox | reverse complement strand
GCTTGGCATATAAGAGCTTGCAGAACAATTGTTAAGTGCTCCTCGTTGGGCATTTTGAGTCATGTGTCCCATAAGCAGTTGTCCCATGGAAAATAATTTTCCAAATCAAGTTAGAAGTGCCATCCCCAAATTCAAGGGAAGAATGACTTTGATGACGGTGATAACAACATTTAGGATAACTGTTATGGATCATGAAACTCCACAACTAGAAGATCTCCTTGGTATTATTTTTGATGTCATACAATCATTGGTAAGGGAAGATAGGCGAGTACCTTATGGAGTTGAGTACTTTCTTTCTCTAGCAGACTGATCTTTTCCTTGATCAGACCCAAAGCCTACATACCTTTTCTGTTTTAAAGCTGTGCCAAGGTGCATGGCATTGCCCAAAATTAAAGCTTTTGCTGGGCTGCCATATTGGGATGGGAGGTGGGAAACTGATTATTGATGATTAACAAACCCCAAACTTTTTATCCCAAATGTTTTATGTGTTGGTCAAACAAGGAATTGATTAGTCATCTTTTTATACAGTTCCCTTTTTGTTGCCCTCCATTTGTTCTTTCTTTCTGGTCATTTTTCAATGGATGGGCCACTTCTTGCTCCATTTGGACTTTGATGGATGGGTGGGCAAGTGGATCTTTCCAAGGGGCACAGGGGCTAATCTGCTATTGCCTTGGGTATTTAAGGAAAGAGACGGTGAAGGATTTCCCAAGCTAAAGCAGCTTCATGTGCATTGTCGAGGCTTGTAGCCTTCACCATGGGCTAGGGGTGCCATATGTCAGGGGGCGGTTCCCATCCCAAAATGACTAGCCATTTGGGAGATGCCTATCCCCTACTTTTTAAACCCAGGAATTCCCTGGGGGACTTCCGATGTGGGACTTTTGTCCCATGACACAGCCCCAACAAAGTTTCAGAAAAGCCTTCTATGTGCAGATGTTGCAAGCTATTTTCCAGCAGCTCTCTGTCAATTACCTATGAATAACATGGGTATTCTCACTCCACGTGGACGTGAGACTAATCCCACGGATATATGAAGTTGTTCACAAGCCTTGTGTATCAGGTTACTAAGGGAGGAGTCAAAACTGAGACCTATTGTCTATTCCTACCTGTTTGGGTTATAAAAATATTTTTATATGGTTCTGGCACTTTTTATATCAAGAGCATCTCTCTTTCATGTGTACTTTTAGTTTTCCTTAAAACAAACATGAAATAGGAAAGAAATACAACAGATTCATCATTGAGTTGTGCAGTCTTTTACTCAAAAAGTGGAGTGAGCATTGCACCAGAGATCGTTTGGTTCACACCACAGGCAGAACATTTATAGAAGTACTTTGCCCTTTTACAAGCAAATTCCAAGAATTCTACTTCTTTGTAGCCCTCCTTATAAGAACATCATCCTTGTTGTAAGCTGGTGTAACTTTTGAGAGAGACAATGGTGAGTCCTTTAAAATGTCAGCTATGTATGGAAGGTTAGGTATTAGCTAATATTTGCCTTGATGTTGTTGACTACCAGGCAATGTCACAAGTAGCGTTCTCGGGATATTAATGGCAATTGATAAATAACGGGATATTTTTAAATTTTCGGGATTTTACCGGGAAAATCTTGTGGAAAATATAAATATTAAAAAATAAAACTAATAAATAAATAAATAATTCTCATCTAATATTTCTGAGAAAAAATATCATACAATTCTACATGAGTTAAGAGCTAAATCCATAAAGTTATTCAAAATCAAAATAACAATAAAAGACATAATCATCCACCGAATAAGCCTAATTTGAAGTTTCAATTAACAGACTATCAAAAGGTAATCAAATATAAAATTGGACCAAATCATAATTTATAAAATTGGACTAAATCATTTCACTAATCAAATATAAATTTCAAATCTCTTTCTATTTTAGATAATTGTTATATTTTTTATTTTTTTAATATTAATATAAACAAAATATATTAAATCTTTTATCAAATTAATGATTTATATAAACCTATGATAGTTTAATAAATAAAAATAGTGTGCACCGAAGGAAGTCAAAGAATGAAGTCTTGACGCTAGTATTTATGCTAGTATATAAAAAGATGTAACTTAGTCTAACTACCAACGAATGTGAGACAAAGAGGCTAAAGATGTAAAGGTGACTTTTTGGTTTTTGAATTTTCAGTTTTCACACGTGGATACTATCATATGGGTAGAAACGCGTTTTTAACGCGAGAAAATATCTTATCGCGTTAAAAACGTGTTTTAATTGTGAAATTCACGATAAAAACAACATCCACGATAAATAACCGTTTTTATCGCGTGAACGGTATTTATCCGATAAATTCGTGGTAAATTCCATTTTACCGCCGAGATTTGTTACAGTGCTACCAGGTGTCATGGGGAGATATTTTCATTTTCATAAATTGGAGAAGGTTTTATTTATTTCTTTTGCGGGAGGGGGGAAGGGGGCTCGGCCCAAAAGTACGGAGAAGGTTGGTCATTTTTTACCGTTTGTTTGATCTCCGTGTTGATTTTGCATATTACCATTGTGAGTTCTGTGAGTTGCTTGGATAGCTTCCTTGTGCCCTTGAAGTGTATTTTAGAAGTTTTTGAAGATTGACTTCCATGATCCTGCACGGATCTCTACTTGTGTTATTACTATTTTGGTTTATGTAATTTGTGGTTTAGTTGAACATAATGTGGCTATTATTCTGTGTACCACTTGACTGGCATTTTCGTTAATTTACCCTTCGATAATTTTAAGAGAACTTAAAATAAAAGGAGGGTTGGTGAATTAGTCAATGACTTGAAATAAGATCCATCACATATTGCTAGCAGTCTGTCCATAGTTCTGATTTCTGAACCATTAAAATTTCAATGACTCACAATCATTACCTTACATCAGATGACGAGAAATGTTAGTTAAGCTGATTTTTGGTCTATTGTCAAATCCACAACTCTGATTTTATGTTGGTAAGTTGTGGTTCCACCCTCTTGTTAAGTGTCATTGCATAGCTCACTAAAGATTGCCTAAAACGTGGTCCAAAAAGTTTTGGCACTGCCCCTGGCCCTACATTTTGTAATACAGTGGAGTTTGGTGGCAAGAGATTTTTTTTTTTAAAGAGATAATATGCAAATTTTATTAGTTCAAAAAGAGTACACAGAGTTAACCAGAGAAAACAGAAAATAAAACCATGAAACACCTTGCACATAATTAAGTTAGTGACTTCCAAATTCCAACTAAACTCAAAGTAAAGCACTATCAACTCCACAAAAAGTATCTGTAGCCAAGCCTTACGAATGATATTCAAATTGATTTAACATCTAACACATAATTAAGTTTGTGACTTCTAACTAAACCCAAACTAAGCACTATCAACTCAACGAAATGAATCTGTAGCCAAGCATAACGAATGATATTCAACTTGATTTTGGGAGTCATATTGTCTGACGGAGGCAGGTTATCTTTAAATATTCTTCTATTACGTTCCTACCAAACAAACCAAATGATAGCCAAAAGAATCATTTTCAAAAGAGCTAGTAGCAAGAGAATTTTGTAGGAATCAAATCCTTTGGCTTATATAATGAAGGTGGCAGTTATTTTTTACATTTTTTTGGGGGAAGAAGGTGGGGTGAGAGGGGGGATGGGATTGGAAGTGGAATGTCATGGGTATCACCACCCTACATTGAAAGTGAGGATAATCTCATGGATACACAAAACCGCAGGAGCCTCGTATATCGGGTACCCTACATTGAAAGTGAGGATAATCTCATGGATACACAAAACCGCATGAGCCTCGTATATCGGGTACTTCTGAGGAGGGTCGAACCTGAAATCTCTAGTCTATTCCTAGAAGCTCAACCCAACTGAGCTACACTCATGCGGGCTTGGAAGGCAGCAGTTTTAGGCTGAAATGAGGTTGCCACAGCAGCTACATGTGCATTCCTGGAGCTTTTTTTTTTTTTTTAACATTATCCAGTGCTGGTTGGTTTTCTACCCACAATGTTCAATTGATAACTTTGTAATAGGCAGCATTCATGATATCTTAGGCAGTGTTGTGATACTGAATGTATCAAGACAAAGCATCATCAGATTCTTCCCTTTCCTTTTCCTTTTTCTTTGGTAGAAATCAGATCTTCTTTGATTTGGAGGATCATATCTTTTTCGATACAGAATTGTTCTATCTTCATGAAGGTGTCAGACACTTTGGCCTCCAGCATAAAATGAGATTGGAGTTCAATCATATTTGGTGTTTAATGGATTTTCTCTCTCTAAACAATGGCATTCATTTCATACCAAAAGGAAAAAAGCAGGAGTTGGTAATCTAAATATATTGTGTTTCAAGTTAAGAATCAGCTGGATTTGTTCACTTCATCTATGCTGGTTTAATCTAACCATGCATATCACTGTAATTAGTGTCATTTCAGGCATGTGCTTACTGGGGTGGTTTCAATCCAAAGGTCTTCCTTTTGCAAGGACTGAATCACATTGCCAATTATAGGGGGGAAGGTTCTGTCCAGTGGTTTGTTTCATTATGAAACATTTACATGAACTTACCTTGATCTTTTGGGTCATGAAATTGTAGAATTTGTTGTGCTTGCAAACCCAGTAAGGATTACCATCTTTCCAATGAATTCACGTATCGAGCTTGATTACCAAATTATCTTTTCATTTCGCAGATAGCATGCAGAGATTACCCTCATCCACGACACCTTTGTGCAAACTTTCCTTTCAGCACCACTGCACATGAACAGTATTGCAATTTGGTAAGATCTTTCCTCTAATTTTGTTGTTGTTTTCTACCAAATACATCTCTCTCTGTAACTCAAATACTGGGTTTTACATCACCACATCAGTACCCCTCTTGTTACTTGTGGATAAGGGTGTTCATTTGTCTGAACCTGGCCCGAGCCGGACCTGCCGCCGAGCTAATTGGATGGGCTCGGGCAAAGCATTTTGTTCGACAGACCGGGCTCAGGCTTTAAAATAAAGTCTGTTGGTGACCGATGGGCTTTTCTTAAGTCTGGTAATTTTAGGTCATATATATATATAGTCATCGAATTCCAGTTATCCCCAAAATTGCCCCAATTCCCCAAAACTGCAGAACTGCAGAAGAGAAGGAATCCCGAGCCGTTGCCGTTGCCCGTTCCTTCTCCGGCCAGTAGGTGCTCTCTCTCTCTCTCTCTCTCTCTCTCTCTCTCCTGGGTTCTGGAAAATTCTGAATTAAAAAGAATTAAAATTTGACTTTTAAAACAATCGGGCTTAATCAGGTGGTCTCTCTCTCTCCCTCTCTCCCTCTCCCTTTCCTGGGTTCTGGAAAATTCTGAATTAAAAAGAATTAAAAATTGACTTTTAAAACAATCGGGCTTAATCAGATGGGCTCGGGCTTTGGTCGGGCTTGGTCTCATGCTTCCCAAAAATGGTCAGGCTTGGGCATTTTTTAGTAAACCCCAGCCCGATAACCATCCCTACTTGTGGACATTTCCTCCTTAGGTCTGAATTGTCTGGCTTTTTGGACTATCCATCATGCCCTTGGCTTGGACCTATTTTTACTGTGGCTGTGCAATCAGTTTTTACAAGGATTCCTGTAGAGGCCCATCTAAACCCCTAACCAAGTTCTTTTTGGTTGTCATGTGATAGACATGGCTCTGAATTACTGACCCAGTAAATCAATGAGCCAGTCTTGGGCTTAGTTCAGGCCATTATGTAAATTGGCTAGGTGCAGGCCTAACCCTGCATAAATGGTAAAACTAATCAATTTTGTCAGTAGATTGACACTGAATTGGTAAATGCAGTGTCATTGTTATGTCTGTGACTCACGAGCTCCTTGCATCTACTGGGGCACTGGTGCCATTTTCACTGACCATTGCAATTCTACCGATAAAGAGGAAGTCTGGAGAACCCAGAGGAAAAATTTTAAGGGCATTGTGGCAGCACCACCTATAGTCAAAGTTTCCAATACCACTCCTGCAATGAGAGCAACTGCTTACAAACCAGTGCCTAAATCATCCCAACTCTGTGCCTACTTATCTACCAGTTTTAGCAGAACAGGAAACAATGGACCTAATCTGTGCTTGAGTTTGAAAGACACCAGAAACAGACAGCCCCAGCGGAAGCAAATGACCAGGATGCCTGCCGTCTATCGGGAGAGGCGTGGTTTTTTAATCCCTCCCAACTGCAAAGTCAAAAGTACATCTCAAAGAAGATCCATTGTTGCAGTCAACCAATCTGGGCAACTTTTGAATAATGGAAATCTGTCATACACTGTTGTGCAACCAAGTCAAAGAACTCAGACATCACCGGCAGATGACATTCAGCTGAAAAGGTTGCAAGATTTTCTTCTTAGTGATTCAGAACCGAGTGTATTTCAGAACTACTCCAAGCCAAACAGCAATTGCAGTTTCACAGATTTCCACTGTGGATCTATTTCTTCCCAACCTCAAGCATATTACCAGTCTCATCCTCAGTTGGACGTCAACCAAGATGTGCATCAGTTTGGGACTCCTGCACAGGATGCGACCAATCCAGATACACTGGATAACAACAGCATGCAGTCAAATGTGGCATCTCGGAGCAACCCAATGGATCACACGCTTCAAAGTGTACAGCCATTTGAGCTGCCAGTCATCATGCAAGCCGAAGGTGAGCATATGGAGAGCACCCTGGGGTCATTGGGTTTCCCTGATGAAAATTGGATTCATAGTACTCTTGAACATCAAGTTTCTGTTCAAGAGAATGCAGTGGATCCTTCACTGTCCGATCTGGCGTTCTTCCCAATTCAACTCACAACAGTGGATCCTGGGGGAGCTTTTTATGAGTCAGATAACCTGTGGACGCTCTAAAACACATGCCTCTGTTAGTCTTTAGAGAGAGAAATAATCAAATCATCATGTAAATAATTAGGTATAGTTTTTCTTTTTATGCTTTTACGCTTCTTCCGTTTGCTGATAGGTTACTCTGATCATGATCCTCACAAAAAGGCTTTCCTTGGTTCCTTTCCTGTAGAAAGGCCTTCTTGTGCATATTTAGAAGATGAGATGCTTATGAACTTGTTAGAAATTGTGGATTCAAACAGATACACAGCCTAATGATTTTGCAAGTAATGTACCCATTGACTGGGTTTGTTGGCATTCATCTGTTCATGCATATTTTTTTCCATTGTTTCTGTCAACATGTTAATCCCAGCAGGTGTGGAATTAGGAGGCCGATGGAATGTAGCACCTCTTGTTAGATCTGTTCCGGTTTCGTCTCTATAAAGGAAGGAACACCGAAATGTTTCGGCGTTGTGGACGTTCTGTTCGAGGAAGGTTGAGATGGCCTTTAATAGATGTTTATTTTAACCGTTTATTGGTTCTTGTGTCAGTGGTTTAAAATTCCTAATTTGGCTGATTATGTATATGATTAATGTAGAATTCCTCTTGTATATGATTAATTTGGACCAGTCAGATGGTCTGTTCCATCAGGTCATTGTGAAAAGATATGTATGGAATGAAAGTCAAAATACTTTGGCAACGTATGTGCATCTAATGTTACAAATATCGGTGATATTTTTAAATTTATTTCATTTTTATTGGTAAAATATCAATTGTCGATAATATTCTGAGATTTATCGGTATTGTGATAAATTCTCAGGAAGTTCTTGATAAAATCGTGTTAAAAATGCGATAAATAATAATATTGTAATAATATTTTGTTAAATTTTCTGTAAATTATCAGTAAATTCTTTATTGATATTTTAATTTATTAATTTTTTTTATTTAAAATGGTATTTGTGACAATGCGTGCACCCATTGATGCCATCGAGATATCTCGGGAACTGATGTGGATCACCATCTTTTGAATGAGTTAGTCAACTGTGTATTTCTTAAGGAGAGGGCATATCACATTAAGAGAATAAAGAAGAGTAGAGCGCTATAAGGATGACATCAATTGAGTTAAAATAATAAAATTAAAATTAAATTTCTATACTTATATAAATTTGAATAATATATTTCATTTAAGATGATTAATAGGTAATATTGTGTTGCAATTACAACTGGAATCTAGACCTCTATTGTCATACTAAAGATCAAAACGCATTGTCTAGAAGGGAGGAGGGCGGTAGGTTAGAAACTCCACTTCACTTCTTGTCCTAAGTGATGTAGGACTTTGTACGCGCTCGCTCACACAAATCCACTATAATCAAACTACTCTCTTGCATCTCACCCACACATATGAATGTCATCACAATGAGCTTCAAAACGAATAATATCATACTAACGAGACAGATCATTGGATACTTGCTACTACTCTTTATCATAACACCAAATTCTAAATTCTCTTGATCTATAAAATAATATTTTCATGATATAAATCACTTTTTGACAATCACCCACTTGGTATTCTAAAACAAGCATGGAGATATCTTTCTTCTGTAATTGTGAGTATTGCAATCTCTTGACCTAATGCTATGGTATTAATATCCCTATCATCTTCATTATTATTTGTTGTGTGTGAATTGAAAAGGACGCGAGCATTGCAGATGGACTGGTTAACTTTAACGGCTCAAGAAGATATATGGGAAGTCAAAATATATAAATATATTATTTTCTGAGTATTCATATGTACTTTTCAAAACTTATGATGCATAACCAAATGATATGTCAAATGATGAGTACAGGAAATTGAATAGAAAAATAATAAAAACTTGTTAGGAAGATCATGGATGATATTTATATATGTGTGTGAATTAATATAGAAAACTAAAAAAATAATTACATCACAAGATAATCTAAAAATAAGCGAAAAATAGTAAAATTTCGGAACATACATAATAAATTTAAGAGAATATTCATTAATAATAAAACAATACATTTTGTGAGAAACCGTAGGATATCCAGCGTAAAATTTCTACTGATGAACTCACTATCTATAAGATACACCAAGGTTAAATCATGAGGGTTCGAACCCTCAATCTTCGAAAGCAGAAGGCAACCAATTAAGCTATACTAATGTGGGTTACAATTACGATATTTGTATCTCAAGAATGTCTAAATTCAAAAAAAAATTGAAAAAAATAAAAAAATATTATGTTACGTTTATATATATGCCTAGAAAAACCCTAATATTTTTGACGTCACACATAAATCCACAAAGAAAAATCTCACCTCACACCTAGAGAGTCATCAATTGTGTTGACATATAAATTATAGTAATGGTGAAAAGTTTATGGAAGAATAACCTCTTAATCAATTGAATTGGGCTCTAAAATTTTCATTTTCTTAAATCCTATGTCTCCTTCTCATCCTATTACTTTTATTAGATTTTATTACAACGCTATATGGGTGTAAAACCCAATACGTCAACTATTACTCAATATGGTGATATAAACATGGAAAGTGATGTTTTTGGGAAGACAATCAGGTGAACAAATTCTTTGAAAGATTAGAGACAGCAACATGAGTTACCTCATGCACCTTAGGTTTTGGTTGCCTTATCATCTGGCCCCTTTCCTTCTCTTTCTCTTTTCTCTTTGTTTTCTCATTTATACTGCACACCAGGGATTTAAAAATCAGCTTAACTGATATATCGGCCGATATTTTTCTCTCCTCCAATATCGGTATATTTCTCTCTCCTCCGATATCGGAACCGTGAAAAAACTGTGAAAAACCGTAAAAAACCGTGAAAAACTACAAAAAAAATGAGAACCCGTGAAACCCGCAAACCCTGAACCGTTGAAAACCGTGTAAAAATTGTATCGGTGTTTTAAAAAAAATAATTAAATAACGATATTTATGAATATCGGCCGATATTGTGGCCAATATTTCAGACCGAATATCGGCCATATCGGCCGATATTCAGTATGTATGGCCCGATACGATATGTATCGACCGATATTTGAACCTTAGCTACACACTATCACAAATATCCGAATATTAATAGAAAAATCTGTAGAAAATATAAATATTAAAAATAATAAATAATTTTTTTATACTATTAATGAACAACTAATAATAATTCAGAACAAACAATATATTAGAATTCAGTTTTATAAATATCCTATTATCTTTAAAATATTGACAAATATTTTAAATCATTGTAAAAATTCCATTGAAGTTATTGAAAAGATTTCTTAATCAGAAATTTATTAAGATATTATTGAGAATTTATCGAGAAACTATCACGATATTATTATTAATCATGTTTTTATAAAAAAATTACAAATAGCCGCACCAATGAATACACTATATCATCTCGATAATAATGAGATGCACAACTCCCTACTCTTCAAAGCATTTTTGATTTTTCAATTGATTCAGTGTAAAAGTTTCTGCTGACTATCCATAAACATATTTAAAAAAGAAGAAGTGATTTTTAAGATTTAAGGTGGACATATATTTCACGGCAGAATATATAGAAAATAAATAATTAATTAAATAGTTTGAACTTCATCTTATTATTTTGACTTCATGATTTTATATATTGAAAATTCAATTGCTGCTGATTTTTTAAACTCCATCTCACAGAACTAATTAATTAAATGGAAATTATATTATTTGTGAAATTCTCTATTTATCTGAACTAGTAATGTTGATTTAATTTATAACAGATATACAGTTTCAAGATTAAAAATGCTACCTCAGTCTTTTTCAACACCTGCTCCTGACTAATATCTTGGAGTCATTCTTTCTTATTTCAGATTCAATTGAAATTATAGGATCACGGGAGTTCAACTAAATTGTGTGCAGGTTGCCACGTTCTGAAAGCCCTACCCTACCCTACCCTAACCAACCCATGTCGTGGCAGCTGTAAAGATAACAAAGTAACGGCCAAAATTGTATGATTCTATTCTAGCTGTTGTCGTTGGTTTTGGTGTCGGGCCATTCTTTGCAAGTGTGTATTCATTTGCCCCGGATCAGGGGTCAAAATACCTCCAATACGGCAAATATCGATTGAGATATTGGAACAATCGATATTTGATTTTTAAAAATTAATTAATATTCGATTGAGATTTCGAGCATATCAGTTGAAGTTTTTTTTTAATTGACACGTATCGACTGAGATTTAAACCTCTATTTCAGATTGATAAATATCATATTTTAAGTCTCACTAACCATAATATTTTAATTTATCTAAATATAAAAATATCTTCTGAAAAATAGATTTCTTATAAAGCCACTAAAACTCAAGGCTGAGTCAAGAACTAAATTTTTTAATTTAAAGCCTTTTGACTTAGACTCACTTAGTCATCCATTTTTACAGTTTTATATTAAAAAAATAAATTAAATTTTGAAAAAGAAAAAGTAAGGACATAAAGACGAGTCATAGTATATATATAAAAAGTGAGCATCTTTTAACGCCGTATGATTTTTAGAACTAAGATAAATGTTTATAAATTGTATTTTAGGTAAAAGGTTTTTTTTTTTTTAAAAAAAAAATGGAACTCATGAAGTCTATAGTTTTTTATTGTATAGTTGGATTTTATATGTATATTTTAAAAAAATGAAACCTGAAGAGTAGATTGAGTAGGATTGAAACAGACTGGAACTCGTCAAAATGGAACTCAGTGATAAAATGAACTCATTCTATTTCATTTAACTTTTTAGTCGGATCTAAAAATTTGTCCTTAGTTCCCAAGTAAAAATAATGAGAGGTAACCTTCCATTATCCTTACACCCCCACATCCAAACAGAGCCCTAGGTTTCTCTATATATTGTTTTTTCTCTTTTAGATTTTTCTTCATTCTATTATATAATTAAGTGGCATTTTTGTAATAAAGATGTCCACCTAGGATTGGATAAAGTAATTTTGTATCTAGATAAGTCAAAATTCTATACCAATTGGAGGGCCGACCATGCATAGTGACAGTGAGTCCCTCCATGCATAGTGACAGTGAGTTGAATTTGTAAAAATTTCGAGACTTTTAATTGCTATCTTTCAATTGAGTAAGTGTTAAAACACGCACAAGATATTAATTATTTAATTAAGGAGAGTGATTTGTGCACCTCAAATTTTACACACGGCACTCCCTTAAAGTGAAATTCCACTTTTGCCCGGCTATCTTTTTCTCGTTTTTCTCTAGATTCCCTGTAGTTTTCTTTTCTCTCTTTCCTCTCTTTTTGTATTCCACACTCCTGTCCCACAGGCCACAGCAGACCCTCCTCTCATCTCTAGCATTCTTCGTGGTCATGAAGGCTTATCCAGAGCAATATGAGCCCTATGTTCATTTCTTGGGAATCGATGGCTATGGGAAAAAAGTATCATGGACTCATCTTTTGCATGCAGTCCTGGAAAAGGTCATATGCATTTGTGTGATGACCACTGTCCTCCAGCATATCAGCATGAAGGACAACGATTCGAAAGCAGTTTCAAGGGACGTGCAGTGGCATTCAGCAGTGTCAAACAGACAGAGGTGCTGCAGACGAGGGGATGTAGATCTGTTGAGCGTGAAAAGCAGAGTGTCTGCAGATCTCGTCAAAAGAGTGAGGGAAAAGGGTTGATTGTCTAATGGATCGGACAACCATCAATACCGATAGAAAAAGTAACTGAGGAGAGATTACTGTGCAAACAACAAGCGTTTCTCCTTTGTGTCTGACAGCAAGAGCAAAAAATTAAGAGTGAATTAAATAAAAAATATTGTAATTTGATAAAATCACTGAACTTAATGAACCCAAAAAAAGGTAGTTGGCAGTTGATGGTTTGGAAGAAAACGAGAATCTGGCTCTATTACCATGTGCAACGGGACACAGTTGAGGAGGGTAACAAAGGCCTCTCTATGTATTGAGCCCACGGTTTAGCAGTTTCCCAATTGAAAATGTTGAAAGCAAGGGAAATACAAGTAGAGAAGAGGGACTGCTGCAGGAAAGGAGAGTGAAAAATGAGAAGAGAGAAAATGCGAATGAGAGGAGAGAGGAGAGAGGAGAGGAGAGGAGAGAGAAGAGGGTCTGTTTCTTCTGTGTGAGAATGAGAAGAAAGAGAGACGATTGCTGCATAGGAGGGACTGTTGTTGTTTCTCGCCAGTAATGGCACGGTACGTAAAATTCGAGGTGCACAGATTGCTTATAGGAGGGGCTGTGTCGAAAATACATTTATAAATGTTAAAAGACCTTTAATTTTTAAAGTATTTTTATTAGGTAATCTTAATTAGTCTTGATATTTAATTTGAAATTTTTTGAAAATACACAGTACTTAAAATTTCTCAAATTGAATATCCGGACTAATTACGATAACCTGATAAAAATACTTTAACACTTAAAGGTCTTTTGACACTTCTAAATGCTTAAAACAAAGTGTTTTACAAATAATGATATCCCTCGGCAGTGTCGAAAATACATTTGGGAGTGTCAAAATACCTTGAAGTTTTAAAGTATTTTTATCACGTTATCGTAATTAATCCGGATATTCAATTTGAGAAATTTTGAAAATATACAGTGCTGATAAAATTTTAACGTTATTTTTTAAGCACGGTGTATTTTCAAAATTTCTCAAATTGAATATTCGGACTAATTACGATAACTTGATAAAAATACTTTAAGACTTAAAGGTTTTTTGACACTTCCAAATGCTTAAAACAAAGTGTTTTACAAATAAGGGGATCCCTCAGCTGTGCCGAAAATACATTTGGGAGTTTAAAAAATCTTGAAGTCTTAAAGTATTTTTATCAGGTTATCGTAATTAGTCTGCATATTCAATTTGAGAAATTTTGAAAATACACCGTGTTTAAAAAATAACGTAAAGTTTTATTTTTCTTTTAATTCAATTCAAGGTCTTTTGACACACTCAAATGTATTTTCGGCACAGTCGAGGGATATCCTTATTTGTAAAACACTCTGTTTTAAGCATTTGGGAGTGTCAAAAGACCTTGAACTTTTAAAGTATTTTTATCAGGTTATCGTAATTAGTCCGGATATTCAATTTGAGAAATTTTAAAAATATACACTGCTTAAAAAATAATTTTAAAAGAAATTTTATTATTTAAATAATATAATTACTGTAACATAAATAAAGGGAATCAATCACACTTAATGTAGTTTCAATCGGTCGATTTCTCCAACGGAAATCTTCAGCTCTTGTTGCATAAATAAACAAAATCAATCGCACGTATATGTTTCAATCGGTCGATTTTTCTAGCTAGCATCTTCCGTTCGTGTTCGAGAGATCAATCGCACGATCCCATAGAATCAATCGCACGATTCTATAGGGAAGGGATCGATCGATCGAAGTGAAAATGAACTGTCTGTTCAGTCGGTCGATTTCACACAGAAGGCAAAATCATAATTTCTACTCAAAATCTGAAATTTAATATCTGATAACAGATTCCTGCCGTGTCCAAATGCCGAGCCATATTTAATCTCAACGTAACATGACTGAGTCCTTTGGGTGTGTAAGGGAGAAAATGAAATGGGCTTTGGTCTTTGGTACTAAGTTGACTAAGACTGTTCAAATGGGAGGAAAGACCGTACACAGCCTTGAAGTCACTGCCTTACCCTATAAAATAAAATACAAATTAATGTATTGCTTCTTTCAACCAATTAAAACACCGTCTTTTCTATTCAAAAGCAAAATAAATCTTTCAAGCTGCCAACCATCTTTGACAAGTCATAGTCAAAAAGCTGTGAATGCCTTCTCCAGTAGACAGCGGGGTCCAGGGCCCACCACTGCAGTAACTGGTCAAGAGACTTAAAAGTTGGATTACATGACTTGGCAACTGCTAAAGACACGAGCTTTATTGGCTCTAAAAGATAAATGAAATTGTTAATAAAATAATTGTAATAATTTAGTATAATTAAATAGGTACAGTCATCAGATTTGAAATAAAAATAAACAATTAAAATGGAATTCTTTATTGACTATCAATTTTATTTGTTCAATTTAAATAAATATTTTTTTAATGAAACTTCTATTTTAAAATGATAATATTGACACTAGTTAATTCATTTTCATAAGATTAATTTTATGATAAATTATTTTATAATTAAAATTTATTTGAAATACAAATTCCTATAACTTTATATAATTAAAATTTAATTGATATAAATTTCTAAAACGTACCTATGTCTTCTAAATATCATCAGCTCCATCCTGTATTTCTCCTTTTGAGAATCAAGTCCCGTGAAAATGTGAAAAATGACTGGTATACCTATCCCTTCTCAAAGCATGAATCAACTCATTAGCTATTAACACACCATTTAGAATATGGGTTTAAAATTCAGTATCAACCGATATTTTTATCTCTCTTATTTTTTTTAAAAAAAAATATATTAATATCGGTTGATATCGACTATATATATCGCCAATATATATCAGATATCGGCCGATATTGTAAATATCGACCGATATCTCGACTCCTCATCTAGAATTTGTCTCCGTGTCTCACCTATTAACTCCTCAAGTGCTACTCAGATCTTACGAGCTAAGACCTTAACTAAAAGCTTGTACACACTTCCTATAAGACTGATGATGGGAGTATAAATATGAGTTGAATTGAAAAATAGTCATTTAAATTAATTATGAACAACCTAAAATTTAATTCTTAATCTAACTCCCCATAAAAAAGATTGCACCCCCACAAGAAAGAGATAGGTTGCAATCTTTAATGGATAAGCTCCTAAAGTAGTTAAAAAAAAAAAGGAATTTAAAAAAAAATATTTCCCAATTATATTAACAAGATACCATGGCCTTTGATTCAAATTTTGGTGTATTTTTTTCTTCCATCTTTTTTTAATATATATTTTTGGATATATTTTTATTTAATAAAAAATGAAAATATTTAATAAAAGGAAAAATCATTTACAAATTATAAGAATATTAAATGTGCAAATTAGTTTGCAATAAGAATTTTCAAACACTGTTCTCTAGGATTGAATTGAGAAACTGAACTTCTTTATTAAATTCGTCCCAACCTAAATATTCTTTCACAATCAATAATAAAAAATTAATTTAGATTTTAAAAAATTCAAATTGTTTAACTCAATCGATTCAATAATTGGCACTATCAACCATAATTAGTACTTGTCTCGAAGATAAAATTGTCTTCTACATGAGAAATAATATATTTATTAAGGCCACTATCACAATAATGCCTCTCCATCAATCTTTTTAGATTAGAATCTAAGATAGAGAGTCATTTATTTTGAAAGACAGCAGTCTCGCACGTGTCTTTTTTCATTTTTTTTTTCCGTCTTTCTTTGTCTCACGTGTTCTCACATGGGCTGCCCAACATACCCATCTTTCTTAAAGGGTAAAAAAAACGCTAGACATATTTTGCATCGATCGAGATATCTCAGAATTTTTATGTCTAAGATATCTCTGCTGTAGAGGTGAGATCTCGGCCGTAGGGGTGAGATCTCGGCCAATATAACTGAGATCTCGCTGATACAATCGAGATTTGAAAAAAAAAGAGAGAAAAAAAATTACCCAATATCGGATAGATATTGGCCGACGTTGAGATCTCAGATTCACCGTTTTTTAGACCGCTCCTTAAACAACAAATGACTTAATGACATCAAAGAGCTTTCGGTCGAGGCTAGAATTGAAATAATCCAAATAATTAATTAAAAGATATTTCCCCCAGTTTTGATTCCATTAGATACATTGTCGTGATGAAATTAAATGAGAGAGAGTAATCATTGTCTTTTATATTAAATATCAAGAAATAAGATAATCTAATAAATCTTACTTAAAATAGTCATATATCCTATAACAACTTTTGATGATATAAGAGAACTCATCAAGGTACCATAACAAGTGCAAATTTAGATCATTTAAAACTATAACACTAGACAATTTATAATGAAATCAATCAACATTTTCACAAGGACAACGTAACGATGAGTTGGTGATAATAAAAAATTTAAATAACTTCTATGAAGCTAAAATGACCTAAGTTACCTTCAAATTAATCCACATGACAATAAGTGATTAATGACAACATGAATTATTTGATGCTATGTCACTAAAAGATAATAAGATGAGAGAGCATCATGTTATGTCTGAGAGGTGTGTAATTTTTTAAAATAGACACCGAATGATTTAAAAGAGAAATTTTTTCATCATCCATGCCTCTTACAAGAAGTCCTGGTACAAAAATCAACTCCATCTCTTATAATATCCCGCCCTAAAAGAGGATATGTAGTGTGGAATATGTCTATAGAAAAATAGTCGACACTCAAGTGCTCCATAAGTTCCACGTGGCTTTTTGCGTTGAAAATTTCCTAATATATGAAATAGAGCTTTTCTCCTTTAGCATAAGGTCTTTTCAAAGTATCATTAAGTTGTCTTGTCAATGCAAAATCACCAAAATCATGTGAGCCCCACAGGTGAATCAAAAGTGGCCGTCCATACATACATCCGATTTTCCTATCTCTACACATCCGAATATGAATTTTCGTGGCAAATTACCATTTTTTGGCATTCATTCGAATGAATCCATTCATTCGACAACCCATTCATTCGAATGATTACTGTGAAATAATAAAATTTATTTTTAAAACTTTAAAGTTATTTTTTGAGCAGTGTGTATTTTCAAAATTTCTCAAATTAAATATCCGGACTAATTACGATAATCTGATAAAAATACTTTAAGACTTTAAGGTCTTTTAACACTCCTAAATATTTAAAACATAGTATTTTACAAATAAGGGTATCCCTAGGTTGTGCCGAAAACACGTTTGGAAGTGTCAAAAGACCTCGAAGTGTTAAAGTATTTTTATCAGGTTATCGTAATTAGTCAGGATATTCAATTTGAGAAATTTTAGAAATATACAGTGCTTAAAAAATAACTGTCTATGTTGCCGATGCTATAAAATATTCTTTAAAACATAGACAGTTATTTTTTAAGCACTGTGTATTTCTAAAATTTCTCAAATTGAATATCCGGACTAATTACGATAACCTGATAAAAATACTTTAAAACTTCAAGGTCTTTTAACACTTTTTTTTGAAATAGTTAAGAGTAGACTGTCATTAAATAAAACGATTACAGTACAAAAAGAAGATAAAAGGGTGGTAGCCTATGAGAAATAAACCCCTCCCAACCAAAGAGGAAAAGAAAACCCAACTAAAACATCAACAAGCAACGTCCCAAAAAAAAGAACTACTCCGCCACGATAAAGAAAGTGCCACGGGTCACCCCATCAACACCATTCTTAGCGAGGAAATCCGCTATCCCATTTGCTGATCTACTAATCTGAGAGAAAGATACATCCAAGCCCATTCATAATTCCTTAATCTCCCTTACTAAGGTGATTAGTCTCCAAGGTGGATGTTTCAAACCTTTGGCCCATTTGATAGCATTGGAAGAGTCTTCTCCCTCCCTATAAAAGCCCCTAAGGAAAGAGCTTTCCTAATACCGAGAAGTTCCGCCTCATTAGACTCCTTAATCCTAACAGACTCTGAAAACGTGATAAGAGTGAAACCCAAATGATTCCTAAGCACGCCCCCAATCCCGGCCGGTCCTGGTTTACCTTTGGATGATCCGTCGACATTAAACTTCCAAGAGCCGAAGGGCTAAGGTGCCCAAACTAACTTCGGCTTGCCTTTCTTAAGTGTGGGGGCCAAACAACCATCCAAAGAAAGGCACAAACCCTCCGCTTTGAAATCTTTGAATTCCTTATTAGCGCAAATCCACGAACATAATCTCTATTTTGCAATATCAAAAAGCTCGCCGAACTCCACCCTTTTACCCTCAAAAACCCTAGAGTTCCTTTCTCTTCAAATCCACCACAGTACCGCCGTCGGAATAGTATTCCACACCAATTTCTTACGACGATGCAACTGAGCCTTCGACCAAGATTCCAACAAACCCTCCCACGAACCAGGGCTGACCCATGAAATTCCAAACAGGTTTACGAACCTACTCCATAGTCTCCAAGCCACTGGACAAGTGACAAAAAGGTGGTCCAAAGACTCTTCAGTCAATTCACAAAGGGGACAAAAAGAATCCCCATCAGGACCCAAGAGTCCCCTACAATTAAGTTCCAATCTAGTCAGAATCCTTCGTTTTGCCCCGCACCAGGTGAACATCTGAACTCTAGGAGGAGGCAAATTATTCCAAATAATGGCCTGAGGAACAAAGTGGCCCTCCAAACATTGTTGGGTAAGCTCAGACAGTGACTTAACCGAAAAAACCCCAAAAGAATTCCCCATCCACACCCATTCATCACCACTCTCCACATCTAACTTGAATTCTCTCAGTTTCGCCTTAAGTTCATTTAAGGAATCACTCTCAAAGGTCCAAAGTTCTCTCCTAAAGTCGAAAATCCACGAAGTACCGAGCCTATCCACCTTCACCATATCTTGAACTGAAGTTTGTTTGTTCCTATCAGCTCTAAATAATCTAGGAAAAGATTCTTTCAATGGTCTGTCCCCCAGCCAAAGATCTTCCTAAAAAACGGTTCTATCCCCTAAGGTCTTTTAACATTTCCAAATGTGTTTTCAGCACAGCGTAGGGATACCCTTATTTATAAAATACTGTGTTTTAAATATTTAGGAGTGTCAAAAGACCTTTAAGTCTTAAAGTATTTTTATCAGATTATCGTAATTAGTCAGGATATTTAATTTGAGAAATTTTGAAAATACACACTACTAAAAAAATAACTTTAAAATTTTAAAAATAAATTTTATTATAACAGTAATCATTCGAATGAATGGGCTTCGTTCATTCGAATGTATAGTTGAAACAATATTCATTCGAATGAATAAAGCCCATTCATTCTAATGATTACTGTTAAAATAAAAAATTTATTTTTAAAACTTTAAAGTTATTTTTTAAGCACTGTGTATTTCTAAAAATTTTCAAATTGAATATTTATGATAACCTGATAAAAATACTTTAAGACTTTAAGGTCTTTTGACACTTCCAAATGTGTTTCGGCACAGCCTAACGATACCCTTATTTATAAAATACTGTATTTTAAATATTTAGGAGTGTTAAAAGACCTTGGACTCTTAAAGTATTTTTATCAGATTATCGTAATTAGTTTGGATATTTAATTTGAGAATTTTTGAAAATACACACTGCTCAAAAAATAACTTTAAAGTTTTAAAAATAAATTTTATTATTTAACGGTAATCATTCGAATGAATGGGCTTCATTAATTCGAATGAATATTGTTTCAACTATACATTCGAATGATTACTGTTAAATAATAAAATTTATTTTTAAAACTTTAAAGTTATTTTTTAAGTAATGTGTATTTTCATTTCTCAAATTAAATATCCGGACTAATTACGACAATCTGATAAAAATACTTTAAGACTTCAACGTCTTTTGACACTCCTAAATATGTTTTCGGCACAGCCTAGGGATACCCTTATTTGTAAAATACTGTGTTTTAAATATTTAAAAGTGTCAAAAGACCTTGAAGTCTTAAATTTTTTTTATTAGATTATCGTAATTAGTCCGAATATTTAATTTGAGAAATTTTGAAAATATACACTGCTCAAAAAATAACTTTAAAGTTTTAAAAATAAATTTTATTATTTAAGAGTAATCATTCGAATGAATGAAGTCGTTCGAATGTATAGTTCATTCAAATGAATGAGGCCCATTCATTCAAATGAATGGACTGACTAGTATTCCGTGTTACTGTTCAGTCCATTCATTCGAATGAATTGAAATTATACTTAGGCATTCATTCGAATAAATCTAAATTGAACTGGGCATTCATTTAAATGATTAGAAATGCGGAGGTAAAATGATAATTTGCCCTGAAAATTCAGATTCAAGTGCGTAGAGATAGGAAAATCGAATGTGTGTATGGATGGCCTAAATTAAATGATTAGATAAAATTCAAAAGATAAAGTTAAAATAAGAGCATTAAAAATAATTTAAAAATAACTTTAATATATAACAAATTAAAACAAAATTCATTTGAAGTAGCTTAGTTATATTGATTGAACACCAAATATAGCTCCAAAATGTAAAATTGAGAGATTATAAATTAAAAAAAATTAAAAAAACATATAATGATGTTTAAGATTATAAAATAAATAAATATTACACGGTAGAGTGAGTCATCCATCGAACAAACTCATGAAGCCTACATATCTCGTTTGCACGACCTAGATTAAAAAGAGTAGACATTGGTCCCACCAATTCAAAATTAAAATTCACCCAGCCAAACATAACGTGACTCCTCCAATGGAAAACGACAATATAATGACTACATTTTACAATCACCAACAGCCATTAGTGGGCCATACCTGATCTGACCCACCACAACCCATAAAATAAATAATTATCCCCAAAAAATAATAATAGTAAAAAGGTAATGTACAGAAAAGATTATCCACTTGACCGGAGATGTGAGGCTCAAAATTTCATTCATAACACACTAGACTTGATTGTTGTTGCTGGGCCCCACACGCATGGGTGTGGTCTTGACTATGAATCCACCATTCTTGTGCGACTCATCATCGTCGTACACGTAAGCGAAGCCACCGTGCCTGGTCAAATCCATGCCGGCCATTTCGTCCTCCGCCGAGATTCGGAGCAGGCCCAAGCGGTGCAGTACGAAGAACAGGGATCCCATGAGGGCGCTCACCCACCCCGTTATCACCAGTATCTGGATCACGTGGGCGGCCAGCAGCCTCCCGCCGCCGCCCATGAAGAGCCCGTGTGGCCTGCCGGGCTTGCCGGGATACACCTCGTTCACGTACGCCTTCTTCGCAAACAACGCCGTGAAGATGATGCCCCACGCCCCGCAACCTCCGTGGAGTTGCGCGGCCTCGAGCGGGTCGTCGTACTTGAGTTTCTCGGCGAGTTTGTTGCACCCAATCAAGACGGCGGCAGCTACAAACCCGCAGACAATCGCAGCCCATGGCTCGACGACGGAGCAGCCAGAAGTGATGGCAGCGAATCCGCCGAGAAGGCCGTTGCAGACGTCCGTCACGTTCCAGTGCCCGGACAAGATCCGCTTCCCAAAGAGGGTGGTTAGAGCGGCTGTGCACCCGGCGAGTGTGGTGGTGACAGCCGTCCGCCCGACCGCGCTCCACTGCCCGTAGTAGGGCGTATCTGTCCCGTACCCGCTGAGGATGGTGATGAAGGAACCCGGATTGAATCCGTACCATCCGAACCAGAGGAGAAAAGTGCCAGCACGACGAGAGTGCCGCTGTGGCCCCGGAACGAAATCTGGCGGCCGGTGTTGTTATCAAAACGGCCGATGCGAGGTCCTTCGATGAGGGCTCCCCAGAGGCCTGCGATGCCGCCCACCATGTGAACAACACCCGAGCCAGCGAAGTCAATCACACCCGTTCCGAAAAGAAGGTTATCAGAATTGGTGGCGCTGGCCCAGCCATCGACGGACCAGAACCAGTGCGAGACGACTGGGTAGACGAAGCCAGTGAGAAAGGAAGAGTAGATTAGATAGGCCACAAACTTGGTTCGCTCGGCTATGGACCCACTGGTGATTCCAGCTGCAGCGATGGCGAAAGCCCATTGGTAGAGAAAGAAGGAATAGTCAAAGTCGGGGTCGGGGATGTCCTTGAGGCCGAAGAAGTGGCGGCCAATGAAGGAATTGAGGGCGCCCCGAAGGCGAAGGCAAAACCGAAGAGATAGTAGAAAAGGCCACCCGTTGCAGCGTCGAGGACGTTGGTGAGCATGATGTTCATGGTGTTCTTGGCGCGAACAGAGCCAGCGCAGAGCATGGCAAAACCCAGCTGCATGGAGAAGACGAGGTAAGCAGAGAAAAGGAGGTAGGTGGTGTTCACCGCATACTTTGTGTCGGAAAGCTGGGTGGCAATGGTATCGAACCTCTGACAGATGTAAGAAGCGGCGGTGACGTTAGTGGTTGAGCCAAAGAGCGTGGCCAGCTCGGCAGCTGAGCATGTGAGGTCCGCCATGGCTCAGTGGCTCTACCTCCGGACGAGTGGAGGCGGAGAAGAAGAAGAAGAAAGTGCAAAGAGAGAGAGAAGAGAACGGGATTTTATAATCGTTAGAAGAGAAGGAAAGGGGAACGGTACTTTCCAACTTCTGGACTCTGGACTTCGGTTATTTGCTGTGTTTTACTTTACGCAGCCTTCGGTTTTGCTTCGAAAATGTTGACTTTTCAACGGAAGCACTCGTTTGAAAAGGGGTAGTTTCGGAATAAAACGTTTAGTTTTTCTGACCCCGTAAAACGGAGGAAGCCAGATCCTCCTGGAAGCTGGAACCAGACTTTCACTCTTTCACACAGCATCCTCTTTCTCTCTCTCTTTCAGTCATTTTTCTTTATTTATTTGAGACCAATTTTTCGAGCTTGTCATTTCTATATATTCTAAAAGAAATATCATTTGTCAATTTATATTTTATCATATCTTTATTCACCTTTTTAATTTATTTCGATTGAAAATATTTTAAAATAAATTGATATAAATGAAATTTAGTCTAAAATATTCTCATGGTGGGAAAGAATAACGTAAAAGAGCTCACAATGTCTTGACATGACTGAGTTCCGAGACTTTCATGAGTCAAGTTCACTTAAATCATACTTGATAATAATATGAAATTTATTAAATTTACAAATTCAAAGAAATTGTTGTTAAAGAATAGTTAAGATTTATTTGACGAATTCTCAAAACTCTCACTTTTATATTAAAGAATAGTGTGGGATATATGTGCGTATTAAAAATTTCTTCCCATATATGTGGAGTAATGAATTTAGAGAAAAATTAATTTCAGTGAATGAAGAAATAAATTAATACGAATTTTCTTTCTAATTTTTTTTTATATTCATTTATATCAAATTTATATAAATTAATGAATTGAGTTCATTAACACACTATTGTTATAACTAGACATGCCCGTATGGATTAAGGTCATGAGTATCTTAGTATAGTAAAAAAATTATTTTAAAAAGTCACAATTTAAAGTGAGAGTTCATTTTGATTGGAAGAAAAGGATTCAAAGAAGCAGCAGTATGTTTAATACTTTGCAGTAGAAAAAGTTTCAGGTATTAAAACATTCTTCTTGAGATCAGACTCACACCAGTTAGGATTATTAGCAGAATAAATAAGATAATGAACGGAATAAAATACAAGCACAACACAACACAAAAACACCGATATTTTATATGGTTTAGCCCACTTAGCCTACGTTTACGGAGCGATATAATATCTTCACTATACAAGAGAGAAAGAATACATGTACAAGATAAATGGATAACTCTCTTGAGTTAAAGCCCAAAGTCAAAGTCCCAAGCCCTTTATACATCCATCTTTACCACTCTCATATTTAGAAGAACACATCTTCTGTCCTGCTCTCTGACATGCTTTCGGTAAGAGCCCTACACATGCCCAATACCGTGTGTAGGGCTCTTACCCCACAAGAACTCAGAGAGTTTTCATAACGCCAATAGGTGCAAGCTGTAAGACTAAACACGATCCGCATTAAAATTTGGAGCTCCATATAGAAGATTTTAAATCAGGGCAATGTGTTTAAATAAGGAATGTCTATTTTAAGAGAATTTTAAAGGGGGTTAGTTTTCTATTTTGATGGGAAGTCGGAAATGAAAGTTCTAATTGCCTTAGTCGTCCTCCCTCTGCCTATAAAAGGGTATCTCTCCATCATTATCCATCTAACTAAGACAACTCACTGTTCCCAAAACACTATTCATGAATTTTAGAGAGGGCATTAAGGAGGAAAGAGGTAGAAATACCAATGATTGTGTTCTCTCTTGCTTTTGGACTTCAGGAAGCATCGGCATATCAAAGCGAAGATCAAAGCTCACTCTTCTTCATCATAGATCTGAGTATGTCTTATAATTATTACGTTTATGATTTCGCATTAAGATTGATCCGTGTCTCAAGCATTAATTGTAACGACCTGACCCAAACACAGGGCTTAGGGTTCAACTCAGTGTGATATTGTCCGCTCTAGGCCTCGCACACAAGCTCGAACCCGCACGGTTTTGTTCTTGGGCCTTGGCCCACATGACCAGGGCCAAAAGGCCTCACACAAGTGTAATACCCTGACCCAGATTAGGCATAGTTTAGCTTAATAATTTTGTTTAACCTATTAATCTCAAAGATTATGGTTAGAGCTTTGAGGAAAGCCAAGGTGTGGCCCAATCAGAGCTCGAAAGCTCAGTGATCCAGCTCGTCCAGCTGGAGGGGCATTTTGGTAATTTACCGTTTCTTATTATTATTTTTATAAACTTTGTTGTTATGTGAATATTACTGGATGATATTATTCTCCTTAATAAAGGATTTGTATTTCTGATTTTAAAATGAATTTATTTTCAGAAAATAGTATTTAAATCCGCCCGTCAAAACCCCGAAAGGGAGTAATAATTATTTTAAATGATTTTGCAGATGAGATAAATTTTGAAACTAGTATTTTGTGTTAGACCATTTTAAGTATGGTGTAGTTATTTTTTGACACCCCAAAATGAGGTTTCTAAATTGTTTTATTTAACATTTGTTTAATTAAGTAAATAGTATTAAATTATGATTTTTGTTTAAATCAATGGGTTTTAGTGAGGTTTAAATTCCAAAATTTTTTATGGTGATTAAGGTTTTCAAAACCCAACCTATCCGTAAGGTTGGATTAAGTTTTTGAGTTTTCAAAATCTTATGTTTAGTTAAAAATCAGATTTTCATCAAGTGAAGGACTTCTTTGCAAAAGTGGGACTTTGGAGGGACTGATCAGCAACTAAACGGTAAACTTCTACCGTTACTATTCCAAACGTAAGCATCGACTGCATGAGGATGCATGCAGTGGCCAGATGGCTCCCTTTCTAGGCCAGATTTCTATAAGTACGGCCCTGATCTGCTGGTTTGAACTCCCACCAAAGCTCCTCTCTTCTCTCAGTCTCTCTCTCAGCTGTTTGAAATAAGACCAGCCGATCCCTTCCCTCCATGTTGTTACTGCTTTTCTGTCACCCGTAAGCTTAGAAGGGAAGCTTTTCAAAAATCAGATTTTTCAGCCTACGAACTCCAGTGAAGGTAACCACTGTGTTCCTCTTTCGATTTCAATTAGTTTAGAATAAAGAAAACCAGTTTTGGCCTTGTTTTGAGTGAGAAAAACCATTTCAAAGTTTAAGGAAAAACCTGATTTTTAATGTACCAGTGAGGTTCCAGTGTTAAAATCGGTTGGCCCAGTGAGCTTCAAAGCTTCAAACCATTCCCTATGGAAAGAGGACTCCCAGAGGAGTCCATCAGACCGGCTAGATGTGGAAACCGAATATGGAAAACCCACTGTTTCTGGATTTGTATTTCACTGTGTGTCTGCCGTCACTGTCTGCTGCTGCAGAGAGTGGAGGAAGACGGCTCTCCGACTGTCTGAGAGCCGAGTTTCGGATGGTCCGAGAGCAACCCTCGGACGTTCTGAGCTTCACCCGAAGCCCAGTTACGCCCGAGGCTAGCCTGACCCACTCGGACGACCCGAGCCGAGTTCGGAAGGACCAAACCCCACTCGGACGATCTGAGCCCCACTTCGGATGTTCCGAAGTGCACAGACCCACCGAGACTTGTTTTTCTCTGCTTTACGGTTTAGATGGACTTCGGAAGGTCCGAGACCCGATCTTCGGACGATCCGAAGTCAGACCCATGATCCGAGGTCAATGACTAGTTTAGCTATGGTTCGGATGATCCGAAGCACTGAGTGATCTTACTTCTAGGCCGACGCTATATTTGTCGGGCACTAAGTGACCTCGAGGCCTAACTCAAAATGTCAGATCTGGTCCTATCCAGAAGACAATAGAGAAGTGACCCGAGGATCTAGACCTAACTCAATAAGGCGACATGGTCAATGCCCAGAAGACAATATGAGTTTTGGACTGAACACCCTTTTTATTATATTATCTATGGATTATTCTAACTTAAAATGGTTAGAAACCAAGTAGGAGACTCAATTCCATGTACCTTGGATATTTTTGGAAAAACAAGTATAATTTCGAAATACTGCGTGCATGTGTATGAATGCTATGTATATTGATTGTGCACTTGTTTGTTGTTTGAACAGAGACTGCGAAACCACACATATACGGTGAGGGAACTTGACTTTACAGTAGATGTAAACAGGTTTTGTTACTTGAGATGAATTTTGGAGCAATGAGTGGTTTCAAGTTGATGAACCCACTCATGTGCCTAGACATGATGCACTATGGTAAAAGTGCTTATGATGATGGTGAATATTATGATATTGATCATATGAGATGTGATACTGCTTCCTCGTACCTTTTACTATTGAACCATCGCTAAGCTGAGGTGTCGGTTACGTCTACTGGACCAGGTGGGTCGACAGTGACTAGCAAGGTGTGTCAGTACCGGTTTGAGGTGCATACCGGAGATGTACTTGGAAGGATGTATTTTAACCGTGTCGGGACTTAATACTATTGGTGTCAGGATAGTATCTAGGGGTTGAGGTGGATGACAGCAGTATTGGAAAAGAAATGATGAATTATGGGACTAGTGATGATATTATGCTTATTTGTTATCAAGCATGAGATGTTATTACAACTGTTGATTATTTTGCTAACCTGTTGTTTACTTTAAAACTGCACTGTTATATTTCCTTCACTGGACTAGTTAGCTCACCTCACTCACCTTTCAGGAGATGAACCCGAGGAGGAGAACCCTCTAATTCAAGTTTAGGGTGGATAAGCTGCGGCGGTGTTTTGGGATTCCCACTGAGGGGAATACCCTTATCTTTGCTTTCTGGTTCTTAGAACCGTTTGTTTTTGTAAAGTACCAGGTGTGGTACTTAGTTTGTATTAATGTCATGTATTGAAACTACTGCGTTTCTGTAGTTTACTCCGATGATGATTTTTGTAATAATATTTCAGTGTTGGAATTATGTGATCATGTTATGTGTTATTGCCTGTGCCTTGTGAGGGGACTTATGGTATATGTTTGAGTCCACATGTTGGAATCATGTGTGACCTTTTGGCCTAACTGTTGATCCGGATCAGTTAGAATGCTTGAGTGTTGTTTTAGCTTTAAAAAAAAAAAATTCAGTCGCGTTCCGAGCCCACCCTTCGGGTCGGGGCGTGACACAAGAGTTCCATGGTGGCTTCAAATAAACCCTCCCCCTCTCTTCTTTCCCACCGATGTGGGACTTCTTGAAAGGGTGGATAGGGTATCACAATCACTCCCCCCCTAAAGTCTCGAGCCGTCCCCGGTTGGACCCGGTCCAGCTCAATAACTCCATGGAAGGAGGAAAGCCCACACAGTCCGAGTGTCGAACTCGGCTCTGATACCAAATTTGTAATGACCCGACCCGAACACAGGGTTTAAGGTCCAACTCAGTGTGATATTGTTCGCTCTGGACCTCGCACACAAGGCTCGAACCAGCACGATTTTATTCCTGGGCCCTGGCCCAAAAGGCCTCACACAAGAGTTCCATGGGTGGCTTCAAATAATCCCTCCCCCTCTCTTCTTTCCCACCAATGTGGGACTCCTTGAAAGGGTGGACAGGGTATCACATTAATTGATCCAGATTCTGTGGTTATGTTGTTTGGGTATGTCGAACATTAAGTTTAATGATGAATTAATGTATGATTGATTCTCAATCAATAAACTCTGATATTATGATGAAGTATTACACAGGCTGCACCTCTCACCCTCTCCACACTCTCCTGCATGCGGCCATCTCAGGCCCTCATCGCATGTGGCACAAGGCACTCGGCCAAAGGAAGGATTTCCATGAAATCCACTACCACATATATAGTTTCACTTACAGTCGGTCTCAATCTTATTGTCGTGGAAGAATCTCCTGTTACCTAGGAAACCTTCCCCATTTAAGAGGCCTCCAACATGTACATCCATTGCTCTGGTATAAGCCAGTGTGTGTATGCAAAAGTTGCTATCTTTTGTCTGACCAATACTGCTTGATTCAAGGAGAAGATCAAGGCCCCCCTTATTCTCCACACTCCACACGCTAGCAACTCCATTATTTTCTAACGAAAATTTCAGCTATAGTGGTGGAGAATCGAGTCACATCTCAACGATCTCCACCTTGGCGAGAATTCACCAACCAACTCTCAGAGACGTCCCATGACAATATCGTCCATCCCATTGACAACTCCTCACCTCTGTGTACACAGGCCACTGAAGTATGTCTATTAGAGTTTGGATAATGAATGGTGATTATATTACAAATGGCTCGGTAGCTCATTTGAAATACAATGAATTTGTTTGAACCACTTAGAATATATTAGAATTAGTATTAGATTAGGAATATCAATTTGTCTTAATATCTTATTAAGAGATGTATTTACTTTAGGACTCTTATTAAGAGATATGTTTAGTTTAGAGTTTGAGTTTGACTGAAATAGTCCTAGATTTAGCTAGAGGCTATATATACAAATATAATGGACCTTGAGTAATATAATTTTGTGATTTCTATCATGGTATCGAGAGCCTAGGTCGATCCTCTCTTACAAGAGTTCTTCTCTCGCAAGAGTTCGTTCAACAGAGGGTTCCTCCTCTCTCCTTTTGCCAGAGGAGACATGTCTGGCAGAGGGAGGGGACATCTACATTCTATTGTTACCCAAGAAAGACCAGCAATTGCCTTGCACCTATGTTCAAACCTCATGTTCACTATCATTCACTTACATGGGTTCTTCGAGCGCTCGGATACATCTGATATTTTGATTCTCCACCAGGTCTTTGTTCTACTTTGTTTTTTGCTACCTTGTATTGCCTGCATTTGCAACTTTGTTTCTCTTAGTTTCTCGTTTTGTATATTGTGCTATCTGGGGCTTTGTTCAAGTATCGCTCTATTTTGTCTTCTTCTAGTCACTAGAATTCGACCCTTGCAACCAATCTTCTTCCTCAACCTCTCTTTTGCAGCCTGATAGCAGTCCAATGTTTGCAGCCTCCTCACACTTTGCAGTCCTTATTTGCACCGGTCTCTTCTACATAATTTTCTTTTGTTCTTGCATAAGTCGGCAGCGTGTTCGGTTTGATCCCTTGCCATCATCTTTCTAGTATTCTTGCACCGTCTTCTCCCTGCATTGCTTGCACTCTACATTGTATGTAACCCATTGCATGTTTGCACAACAATCAACACCAGTAATCCCTCTTCTCTGGCAACTTGCAACACACGTGGTACATTAGTTTAGTTTCTGGGTCACCATTGTTTCGCTACCTCTTCACCAGATAGCGTCACTCGGCCGTTGGATTATCTAGTTATCAGTTTTTTCTTTAGTTCAATAATTGTAAACTCAAGTGGTGAACTTACTTGAGTTTAAGGGAGGATGTTAGAATATATTAGAATTAGTATTAGATTAGGAATATCAGTTTGTCTTAATCTCTTATCAAGAGATGTGTTTAGTTTAGAGATCTTATTAAGAAAAATGTTTAGTTTAGGATAAGAGTTTAAGTTTGATTAAATAACCTTAGAGTCGGTCAGATGATATATATACAATGTAATAGATCTTGAGTAATATAGTTTTGTGATTTCTATCAGAACCTCAAAACTTATCAGAGCGAGTTGCATTTTCTGTTTCTGAATTTTTGTGACTACTGGCGCTGCAAAGTCGTGATTTGTTGTGTGCCGAGTTTTCAGTGAGGGAAAGTGTTTAGATTCTTCAATAACTCATGATAAAAGGCTCGACGTTATACACTTTATCAACTCTGAAGCTTTTAATGGATTAGCTAAATTTCTAATTGAATTTTAATTTGAAAATACAAGCACCTATTCTAGATTACTGTTGTTAGTGGACGTTTGAATCTTCAAGAATTCAACAAATGGCGTCTGAGATTTGATTAATTGTCAAATGTCAACCAGAGGGGATCATTGAAAAATGGGTGTGGGAATGCAAGATGTCAATGAGAACTTAAGAACCCAATGTGGCTTTGAAAATATAACTGGTTGACAATCATACTCGACGGCACGTTAGTCTTCTCCTCCATGCAAATTTAGCAATTCCTAGCCGTCCAATTTCGCCCATTGAATTTCTATGGCTGACTTTGTTTTTATTTAAAGCCAATCAATGGGATGGTGATGATACCAGACTATTCACTGGTAGAGTAAGTGTAGTTTGACAATAAGATTAAATGGGTTACTAATAGGGCTGCATCTCGGGTCGGAGGGTTAATATTTATGGAACTCAAATCGACCTGATCTGAATTCTCGATTTAAACTTCTCAACCCGACCCGACTCAAATTCTAACCCAAATGAACCTGAATTCTGACCCGACTCGCATTTTGAACCCATTTTAGTCTAATTTTAGCTAGGTTCGGTCGAGTTAGGTCGGGTCGGATTAACTTGTAAAATCCTCAAACCGACCCGACCCAAATTCCATGCGGGTTTTTGTCTTCTCAACCTGACCCAAATACTATGCGGGTTTTTGTCTTTTCAACCTGACCTGACCCGTTGATCCAAAATTCTCAACCCGATCCGAGTTGCAGCCCTACTACTTACTAACCAATGACTTCACACACCATATAATTGTGAATAGAATTGCATCATGTAAATAAGATGCAGTGAGCTCCATTTAAATTTTAAATTAGAATGTGAAGTTATTTTATTTTAACATCTACTTTGGCAATATATCTTTCGGGCACAATCCAATAGATTTGGAAGGAGTAGGAAAAAAATCTGCATTCTTTTTTTATTTTCTTTAACTAATGTTAGTTGTCTATATTATTTATGCTTGGATTTTAAATAACGTTAAATTGATATAAACACCCGTTATGCACGCTCTTATCGGCACAACTTCTTCTCGATGATAAATCGTTGTATGCATTCTCTCCTCCGTTGAATTACAGAAAATCTAGAAAAATCTGAACTTCATTTCTATATAATTGTGTCATTATTAAATGGACGTTTGGACATTAAAATGGGGTTTTTAAGTTCTGAAATCAAGATTTCAATAAATTTGAAAATAGCAAAAGCACATGGAAAAAAATTTTCTGACATGATATTGATGTAGTTAATTAGTACAAAATAATTATATTTAGAAATATTTACTCGAAAATTTGTAAACATGAGAATAAAAAGGGATTCATATGAAAATAATTGAAAAGAATAAAGTTCATGTATAAAGATAATTATAAATAAAGAATGAAAAATATAACAACGAATAATAAATGAAAGCAATGTAATGAACATATAAAAAAAAAATGAGACAAATAACAAGGAATAATAAATGAAAGAATACATTTCTTTCAAAACTTATAGTATATGAAAAAGTATATATCACGAATGTCAAGTCGATCTTGATAGAATAAGATAAAAATTATGATCACTATACATTGAGTTAAGTAAATTACATATCTACGTTTAAGAAATTACCAAACGAAATCAGAGAAGGCCCATTATACGAGAATTGGGCCCATATTGCCTTATGTGCTGAACTTTCGACCCGAATTAACAGAAGAGTTGATGGAGGGAAGAGAGAGCCTCAAATGCAATAAGTTATGAGCCAGGGCCCGTTTGGGAGACTTTTGGCCCTAAAAGCCCACTAAAATAAGCCCATTTTCTCCCTCAAGAATGCAAACTTGAAGTTCCATGTCAGCTGCTGAGTAAATAACCATGTGGACCCCATCTCGGATGCCAACATGTCAGAGAACCCACTCAAAACAGCAACAAGGGATGCTGGGCCTGCTTCTAGCCAACTTTACAAACCCTAGAATGGGAAGCTTTCTTGGACTTGAGGTGCTGGATTCAAGCAATCTGAACCGAATTTTTGGGTCTTTAAGAACGGCAGCAAATCAGGGATTAAGGCCTGTATTCACTGCTGGAACAACCACCTAATCAATAGGGACGTCCAGCCTTATTTGAAGAAGATAGAAGATTTGGGCCTGGTTCTGGGCCCAATTTTGCAAGGAAAGAGATGAGATGAAGGGTCCAGATTCAAGGGAAATTTTCACCCATACATTGACAACACAATAGGCCAACTTCTGCAGCAACAAATCTTCTTCTTTTGTTTTACTGAAATCAACCGAGAAACAGCAAGCAGCGTCCAGACTGATTTGAGCAGACAATGGGCCTGATTTTTCGATCTATATTAAAAGGCAAGAACCGAGGGCTGGAATTCTTTCCACACATTCGGCCAGCATCCCAGCAAATTCATATCTATTTTTTCTTTCTTTTTTTAGTCTGATAGTTAAGAACTAAGCCAGACCCAGTTCAGCCAGGTTGGGCGTGCAGGCCTAACAGCCACTAGTTTGGTTTTTTTTATTTTAATTTGGATTCAGACCTATAAATTCATGCTTTCGTCAGACTTTGCACACACAGAAAATTTGAGTTGATTTGGAAGCAAATATTACTTTGTGGGCTTCTCCAAAGTGTTGGTGAGTCTTACTGGGTTTTATTTGTTAGCCCCAAGGATTCTAACTCAAAAATATAAGGGTAATTTTGATGATAATAAACCATTGACTCAAGATATTTAATATTTCAAAAAGATGAGACATGTATCACAATGGAAAACTCCGAGTTTCAAGGAAAGACATGTATTGAATATGAAGCCCCTGGACATAGAAGATCAACTTCAACCATTCGTGGATATCAATATCAAGTATTGAAGATCAAATAGCCCTTGGACCTTGAAGAATCAAAACTGAAGATTGCAAATCATTGAAGATCAAGGTTGTGTCCATAGATCTAAGTCATTAGTGTTAGGAATATGTTTGTAAACTTAATGGTTGAACATCTTAGCTCAACCTAACTTTAGTTGGACTCTAGGACTTTAAAATTACTTTAAACACGTTCATTGAACATCATTATGAACTTCAAGAGGCTAAAACATGACACAACTAAATTCTTAGGACAATCAGTCGATTGACCAATCGAATGATGATTATATAAAAACGTGTGTAAGTCTCTTAAAGGTTCAGTTGATCCATCAGTCAACTAAATTATTGATTGTTGACTGTATGAAAATTGTTGAAAGCCTCTGATATGTTCAGTCGATCAATCATGAGACTGAATGATCGACTGATGTCTGTAGAAACAAACTTTAGAGTATCAGAAATGTTAAGTCAATTCCTCTAACCTGTCGATTGAATTCTTCATTAACATTTTTTATGTAAAATATTTTGTTTCTGAAAAGTTCAGTCAATTCATCAATCGATTGATTGGGCAACAACTATCGATTTTTTAGAATTTAATTCTCTTCCCAATGGACAAAATCTTGTAAATTGCTACTAAACCTTCATAAATTTGAAATACCTATAAATACAAGCCTTAATGAGCATTGATTACTATTCACCTACTTGCAATATTTGATAAATCACTTAAATAACAATCTTAGTTCAAAATCCCCAATACTTGCAAATTCTTCTTTGAGCCATTATTGTTCATACTTTGAGTAGCTCTGAGTAAGCAACATTTGTACATCTCTGAGAGTTACTTTTGAGCTTTAAACTTGTATTCCTTCTTACTTTTCTTGAGAGATCAAATTGTAAAGGGTTTGTATAACCCTAGTGAAGATAGGAGAAGGTTCTTCTACCTCAACCTGAGGAGTGGTGTACTCCAAACTTTGTATCCGATTTCTTCTTCACCCTTGAAGGAGAAGTTTAGTGACTTCAATCTTCAAGTGATGTATTTGAGGTGAGAACGTAGGCAACGAAGCCTAACCTCGTAAAAATTCCAGGTTCACTCTTTCCTTCTCTTCTCATATCCTCTATTTACTTGTGCTTTTATTTATTGTGAATTTATATTTTATGTTTTTAAATTGTATAATTTAAGAAATTTCAAAAGTTTGTATTTCACATCTCCTCTCGGATCAATTTCTAAGCAACAATTGATATTCGGATTCCTCTAATTGTGTAGTGCCCCTCCCTTTTCTCCCTAAATTTCAGAGTATTTTTTTTTTTATATATTAACAACCTGAAGAAAGGGGAGAGTGCCACGACGCGAGTTAAGTTCGAATCTGAAGATTCGACCCTTAACTGACCCAACCAGTGTGTGCACATGGAAAGACTCTACGTAATCTTAACAACACACTAACTCACAGTAATGCGGAAAAAAGTACATCTATTTAAATTCATCATTCAATCTTTCTCAACCTTAGCAAAACAGGAGGATAATCCTGATAATATTCATTTCCCGAATAAAGATTTAACATAATAACTCAAAATTCCTGAATAACATAACCCAAATGTTTATTTATCTAATAATATTAAAAGTAACTCTCCACGCAATCCTCTCTTGCGTCATCCTCGTCTATGCATGACTGACGCTTGGTCCAGCCTCATCATCTTTCTCCTTTCCTATCTTAATTTCTAAAAGAGAATAATATTGTGGGCTTAGTCAACGCTCAGTTGGATTTCCCATCAAAGGGGGTATCAATATGACATATATAAAATCAGGGAAAACATATACAGTTCTTCATATCATATAATTCAGTTGAAATCATTCCCACCCCATATTTCGAAATCAATTCATAATCAATATATATAAAGCATTTGAAATCAGTTCATATTCATCTCATAAAACAATTCATAATAAACATACTTTTAATAACTCATTAAATCAACATGATGCACATGCCATGGTGCATGAATCAATGCAAACCCCTCTCATGCCCATGCATTTCTCTTTTTCATACTTTCCATTCAAACAGTTCTAATCATTGGCCATTATGTCCGTAGCTTTCCTGGGGCATCAGCTGGGAGCTAGTACCCAATCCCTAGTATTTAACCGGAGTTACCGGGGGTATACTATCACCCATACTATCCTGCGCAGGTTTCGGGTCTCTCACCCAAGAGCTTTGAGCCCATCTTAATTGCCCAATTCCTGTGTTCATGGACGTGGCCATACCGAATAGTTATGGTATTTCATATTTCTCATGTTAGAGTTTAACATCCTCTAACCCTTATCTCAACTATTCTCAACCCCACCAGATGCATGCTTTCATGCTCATGCATCGATAAATCATTCAAAATATGCATTGAAATTAAATATAATTTCCACATACATAATAGTCATGAGATACATCAAGAAAGTAGGAAAACCTACTTGATTCCAAGTTTCTAATGTTGATGTTGTGTCTTGAAACTTTTTTGCCCAATAATGGGGTCACCTCCAATCTCTTCATTCATCCCATGCACCATAAACATAATTTTATATAAAAACATAAACTTCTAATAAACAACTTAATAAGACTCTTTAATAAATTTCCTCACTTCTACTTTGTTTCTTGTTTCCAGTTAGGCAGCTAAGTATGAGACTATGAGGTACATGAAGCTAGACTTATTGAGACTAATAGAATGTGAAGATGTTCTCCTTCCATATTAATTTTGTTTAAACCATTCTCTAATGTTTTGTATTCGAAATCCAAAAGGCATGAGCGTAATAGTCAAGGATTCAAGGTGTAACACACAATCAAAGCCCGATGACTCTTGTAGTCTAAGGTACAAGGGTATACCTAAAACAAACATGCTTCACTAGGTTTCTCTGGATTGACCCAATCCCCAACAATGGGGCTAGGAATAAGTCCTTTACCCTCTTTGGTAGATCTGATCCATGCATTTTCTGCAGAGTCTAAGAGTCTCAATTTCATACTACATAGCATTTCTATCTGTCACAATCTCAGTTACTAATTAACATACCTGCTACTTCATCAAAACGAAAGCATGTCCCGAGATATTGTTCTTTGACATGCCTGAAATCATGTTGTTCAATGTAACAAGAATTCTCTGAGAAATTCTGTCAAACAGATTGAGGACAATCCTGACTGCATTCGATATCAGTACAGAATTCAAGTCAAAGTGGATAAGGCATTCTGTACGTTGATATTGGAAACCAATCCAAACGTAAAAACATGTACATGGACTGATAAAGAACATCTCTGCTACATCATTTAACCTCTCAGACCATGAATGGCATCACAAGAGGGCAGTTCTAAGCAACTTGTAATAGATAAGTTGCACTGATAAATATCATTTGGTTTGATCAGTTTTCATGACTTGATTTTCATGAAAGATAAAATGTAATAAATCAAAATCATGAATCTCTATTTTGTCTAACAGTGAATTTCTTGTCTGATGCATAAATAGGATTTTTCTTTATCCTAGCTTGTAACAGGTAGGTTGAATTCTACTTTACTAAAAAGAAAAAGGAGATTTAAAACCTACAGCTTTAATACCTTGGGGATGTTGAAGAAGTCAAGCATTACAAAATCATCATTACAAAGGTCCACATAGATCTTTTCATATCTCTAAGGGTATTCACCTATCAGAAATTGTTTGTTGTCTGATAGAGTGATATGGGGAAAAAAAATGAAACAGAAAACAGTCTTCAAATTTTTGTCTTGGAAAGACATGGGTCTCGATGCTTCTATTATCTTCTATTCCTTCTTTCTTATCTCTTTGTTTTCTGTTTCAACCCTTTATTTATTTATTTTTATCCTTTTACCCTTCTTCTCCAGCACCACCGTCCCATTCATAAATTTAAATCCATCATACTATTGACCTATCTTAATTTTATTAAACCATTTCATGGATTTGAACCAGATTCCTGAATTGGGGATGATACCCGACAATTCCCGAATCAGTCCCTATTTTCATTCCATTGATTCGATTTCATTCAGGGTTCATTCTAAATCACCCTAGACTCTTATTTAAATTTAAATATTTATTAGAAAAATTGCATCAACCTTTATTGAAGCTCTTTTCGTAATCACTTTTTTTCTTCCCTCATTTTTCCTATCCCTCTTGAGAGCAGCAATGCCGTAGGGGTGATAATTTTAGTGGAAGGTTTGGAATATAGATTGTTTACCTTCGTGTGAAGAAAGAAGAGGGAGGAGGGGGTCGTGTGCATATATTGGTATATGAGAATGCCATGCGCAGGAAGTGGGGAAGATGGGTGTCGTGCCTAGTGAATCGGAAGATTGAAGTGCCATGAGCACAAAGGATAAAAAAACACTGTTCACAGTTACTATTCCACTTCCACCGAGTGACTTAGTCAAAGCTTATCTTGGCTTTTTCCCTTCTCCCTTATGCCCTTGAGTCTTTAAAGCATTCCATTCAGGTCCTTTTTGACGTGGTATGGCACGTGACTGAATCATATTAATTAAATCTTGCATTTAATTTCCGACCGCAACATCCGACGATTAATTTATAGATTAGTTTCATAAATTAATCTACATCTTATTTATCTAATTAATTGATTAATTTACATTAATTTTAATTAATTAATAATTTCAACTTCATTATTAATTACTAAAATTCGGGGTGTCCCCGGCAAGGCAAATAAAGTTGCGGATGCACTCAGTCGTATGAGCCATGAGACAGTGGCTAGTTTGATCCGACAGGAATGGGAGATGATGTCAGCAATCAGAGATTTGAACCTTCATATCACAAATAGAGGATGTGTGTACAATCTTATAGTACACTCCACTATGACATCAAAAATAGAGCAAGCACAAAGAGCAGACCCAGAGATGACTGGAATCTAGGAGAAGTTAGCAAATGGGGAAGCAGTTCAAGACTGGGAACTACGGCCGGGACAGGGCCTTATGTATCAAGGCAGAAGATATGTACCTCAGGAGTGCAGGTTAGAACTATTAAAAGAGGCACATCAATCGAAATTCTCAATACACCCTGGAAGTACTAAGATGTACCGAGATCTCAGAAGATAGTATTGGTGGTCTGGACTTAAGAAGGATGTTGCAAACTTTGTCTCAAAATGTCTCACATGTCAGCGAGTAAAGGCTGAACATAAACTGCCACCTGGATTACTCAATCCTAATTCCATACCAGAATGGAAATGGGAACACATAGCCATGGACTTTTTTGACAGTGTTGCTCAGATCTTCCAAAGGCAACGATGCAATTTGGGTCGTGATAGATCGTCTTACGAAGTCTACACATTTCTTACCTATTAAGGTAACGGACTCGTCAGAAACTTTGGGTAGGCGTTACATCAGAGATATTGTCAGATTCCACGGAATACCCAAGACTATCATCTCAGACCGTAATGGCAGGTTTACAGGCAGAGTCTGGTAGAGTCTACAAGTAGCTATGGGTACAGACTTATTATTCAGCACAGCATTTCACCCACAGACCGATGGTCAGTCAGAGAGGACCATACAGACGCTGGAGGATATGTTGAGAGCTTGCATGCTCGATTTTAAGGGTAGTTGGGAAGATCACCTTCCATTGGTGGAATTCTCATATAATAACAGCTACCAAGCCAGTTTACAGATGGCACCATTCGAAGCGTTGTATGGCAGACCATGTAGATCTCCGGTATGTTGGAATGAGGCAGGTGAAGCTGCACTTATTGGACCAGAACTTGTGAAAGAGACCACAAAACAGATTAAGATCATCAGACAACAACTCTTGACTGCTCAGAGTAGACAGAAGAGTTATGCTGATAAGAGAAGAAGACCTTTAGCATTTGAGGTGGGAGACCAAGTGTTCTTGAAGGTCTCACCACGAAAAGTCAGATCAGATTTGGGAAGAAAGGGAAGAAAGAGAAGTTATCACCAAGATATATTGGACCCTTTCCAATATTTGAAAGGATTGGTGAAGTTGCATATCGCCTTGTACTCCCTCCACAACTGTCCAATGTACATGATGTCTTTCATGTATCAATGTTAAAGAAGTATCATTCATATGCCTCACATGTGTTAGATGTGCAAGAATTGGACGTACAAAGCGACATATCTTATGTCGAACGACCAGTCAGAATCTTGGACACAGAACATAAGATACTCAGGAATCGAGCAATTCCTTTTGTCAAGGTGATGTGGGAAAGGCATGGCAATGAAGAGGCGACATGGGAGCTAGCGTCCGAGATGAGGATGCATCATCCAGAGCTCTTCATGTAAGTTATTTAAACCATACTTCACTTCCATTTTCGGGACTAAAATTCTAAAAGGTGTTAGTATTTGTGACACCCCGAATTTTAGTAATTAATAATGAAGTTGAAATTTTACTAATTAATTGAAATTAATGTAAATTAATCAATTAATTAGATAAAATAAGATAAAGATTAATTTATAAAACTAATCTATAAATTAATCGTCAGATGTTGCGGTCGGAAATTAAATGCAAGATTTAATTAATATGATTCGGTCACGTACTATGCCACGTCAAAAAGGACCCGAATGGAATGCCTTAAAGACTCAAGGGCATAAGGGGGAAGGGAAAAAGCCAAGATAAACTTTGACTAAGTCACTCGGTGGAAGTGGAATAGTAACTGTGAATAGTAACTGTGAACAGTGTTTTTTTATCCTTTGTGCTCACGGCACTTCAATCTTCTGATTCACTAGGCGCACGGCACCCATCTTCCCCACTTCCTGCGCACGACATTCTCATATGCCAATATATGCACACGACCCCCTCCTCCCTCTTCTTTCTTCACACGAAGGTAAACAATCTATATTCCAAACCTTCCACTAAAATTATCACCCCTACGGCATTGCTGCTCTCAAGAGGGATAGGAAAAACGAGGGAAGAAAAAAAGTGATTACGAAAAGAGCTTCAATAAAGGTTGATGCAATTTTTCTAATAAATATTTAGATTTAAATAAGAGTCTAGGGTGATTTAGAATCAACCCTGAACGAAATCGAATCAATGGAATGAAAATAGGGATTGATTCGGGAATTGTCGGGTATCATCCCCAATTCAGGAATCGGGTTCAAATCCATGAAATGGTTTAATAAAATTAAGATAGGTCAATAGTATGATGGATTTAAATTTATGAATGGGACGGTGGTGTTGGAGAAGAAGGGTAAAAGGATAAAAATAAATAAATAAAGGGTTGAAACAGAAAACAGAGAGATAAGAAAGAAGGAAGATAAGATAATAGAAGCATCGAGACCCATGTCTTTCCAAGACAAAAATTTGCAGACTGTTTTCTGCTTCATTTTTTTTCCCCATATCACTCTATCAGACAACAAACAATTTCTGATAGGTGAATACCCTTAGAGATATGAAAAGATCTATGATGGACCTTTGTAATGATGATTTTGCAATGCTTGACTTCTTCAACATCCCCAAGGTATTAAAGCTGTAGGTTTTAAATCTCCTTTTTCTTTTTAGTAAAGTAGAATTCAACCTACCTGTTACAAGCTAGGATAAAGAAAAATCCTATTTATGCATCAGACAGGAAATTCACTGTTAGACAAAATAGAGATTCATGATTTTGATTTATTACATTTTATCTTTCATGAAAATCAAGTCATGAAAACTGATCAAACCAAATGATATTTATCAGTGCAACTTATCTATTACAAGTTTCTTAGAACTGCCCTCTTGTGATGCCATTCATGGTCTGAGAGGTTAAATGATGTAGCAGAGATGTTCTTTATCAGTCCATGTACATGTTCTTACGTTTGGATTGGTTTCCAATATCAACGTACAGAATGCCTTATCTACTTTGACTTGAATTCTGTACTGATATCGAATGCAGTCAGGATTGTCCTCAATCTGTTTGACAGAATTTCTCAGAGACTTCTTGTTACATTGAACAACATGATTTCAGGCATGTCAAAGAACAATATCTCGGGACATGCTTTTGTTTTGATGAAGTAGCAGGTATGTTAATTAGTAACTGAGATTGTGACAGATAGAAATGCTATGTAGTATGAAATTGAGACTCTTAGACTCTGCAGAAAATGCATGGATTAGATCTACCAAAGAGGGTAAAGGACTTATTCCTAGCCCCATTGTTGGGGATTGGGTCAATCCAGAGAAACCTAGTGAAGCATGTTTGTTTTAGGTATACCCTTGTACCTTAGACTACAAGAGTCATCGGGATTTGATTGTGTGTTACACCTTGAATCCTTGACTATTACGCTCATGCCTTTTGGATTTCGAATACAAAACATTAGAGAATGGTTTAAACAAAATTAATATGGAAGGAGAACATCTTCACATTCTATTAGTCTCAATAAGTCTAGCTTCATGTACCTCATAGTCTCATACTTAGCTGCCTAACTGGAAACAAGAAACAAAGTAGAAGTGATGAAATTTATTAAAGAGTCTTATTAAGTTGTTTATTAAAAGTTTATTTTTTTTATATAAAATTATGCTTATGATGCGTGGGATGAATGAAGAGATTGAAGGTGACCCCATTATTGGGAAAGAAGTTTCAAGACACAACATCAACATTAGAAACTTGGAATCAAGTAGGTTTTCCTACTTTCTTGATATATCTCATGACTATTATGTATGTGGAAATTATATTTAATTTCAATGCATATTTTGAATGATTTATCGATGCATGAGCATGAAAGCATGCATCTGGTGGGGATAAGAATAGTTGAGATAAGGGTTAAAGGATGTTAAACTCTAACATGAGAAATATGAAATACCATAACTATTCGGTATGACCGCGTCTATGAACACAGGAATTGAGCAATTAAGATGGGCTCAAAGCTCCTGGGTGAGAGACCCGAAACCTGCGCAGGATAATATGGGTGATAGTATACCCCCGGTAACTCCGGTTAAATACAAGGGATTGGGTAGTAGCTCCCAGCTGATGCCCCAGGAAAGCTACAGACATAATGGTCAATGAGTAGAACTGTTTGAATGAAAAGTATGAAAAAGAGAAATGCATGGGCATGAGAGGGGTTTGCATTGATTCATGCACCATGGCATGTGCATCATGTTGATTTAATGAGTTATCAAAAGTATGTTTATTATGAATTATTTTATGAGTGAACTGATTTCAAATGCTTTATATATATTGATTATGAATTGATTTCGAAATATGGGGTGGGAATGATTTCAACTAAATTATATGATATGAAGAACTGTATATGTTTTCCCTGATTTTATATATGTCATATTGATACCCCCTTTGATGAGAAATCTTACTGAGCGTTGACTAAGCTCACAATATTATTCTGTTTTAGAAATTAAGACAGGAAAGGAGAAAAATGATGAGGTTGGACCAAGCGTCAGTCATGCATAGACGAAGATGACGCAAGAGTGCGTGGAGAGTTACTTTTAATATTATTAGAGAAATAAACATTTGGGTTATGGTATTCAAGAATTTTGAGTTATTATGTTAAATCTTTATTTGGGAAATGAATATTATCAAGATTATCCTCATGTTTTTCTAAGGTTGAGAAAGATTGAATGATGAATTTAAATAAATGTATTTTTTTCCGCATTACTGTGAGTTAGTGTGTTGCTAAGATTACTCTTGCCATGGGAAACTTAGACTTAAAGTCTTTAACCGCTCATTCTGTCCAATAACATCATTGAAGGTCCAATCCCAAAGGGTTTGAGCAGATTGAGCAATCTTACCATCTGGCACCTCCATTGAAATAGAATTTCTCACTCCATCCACCAAGAGATTGGAAATCTTAAGAACATGTATCAACTGGACCTTTCCAATAACAACATGATGTGTTCCATTCCTTCCACTCTTATGAAACTTGACCAATTTAATTGGCTGCACCTCTTCAAGAATAAAATTTTGGGCTCCATTCCTACCACTTAAGGAAACTTGACTATTCTTGCTACTCTACACCTATTTGAGAATTTTTTTTCTAAATCAATCCCACAAATAATGGGAAATCTAAATCATTTAAGTGATCTGCAATTGCACTTTAACAACTCTCACTGGTCCTATTCTGCAGTCCTTTGAAAACTTAGCAAGCCTAAAAGCCCTCTCTTCATATTATGTAGTTCACTACACCATGAAATTGTAAAGCTCACACGTTTATCTCTTCATATTTTGTGTAAGAATAACTTGACGAGTCATTTATCTCAAGTTTGCCGAAATGGGTCCTTGGTATACTTCGCAAGGATCGGATGTAAGACAAAACATGATCCACATTAAATTTAGGGGCTCCACATAGAGGATATTAAATCAGGGAAACTGTATTTAAATAAAGAATGCCTATTTTGGGAGAGTTCTAAAAGTGGTTAGTTTCCTATTTTGATGGGAAGTAGGAATAGAAAGTTCTAATTCCCTTAAAAGTCCTCCTTGTGTCTATAAAAGGGTCTCTCTTCAGGAGGAAAGAGGTAGAAACTCCGAGGTGGGTGTTTTCTCTTGTTTTGGACTCCAGGAAGTATTGCCATATCAAAGGGAAGATCAAATCTCACTCTTCTTCATCAATTGATCCAGCTATATCTTATAATTATTACATTTATGGTTTTCGCATTAATATTGATCTGTGTTTCAAGTATTAATTGATTCAGAGCCTGTGATTATGTTGTTCGGGTATGTCGAACATTAAGTTTAATAACGAATGAATGTACGATTTATTCTCAATCAATAAACTCTGATATTATGATAAAGTATTACATTTGAGACTATTTAACTGTTCCCATCCTTAGAAGCCTTAGAAACTGCAGAACCTTAGAAAGAGTGGAGATACAAATAAATGTGCTAACTAGAAATCTCTCTGAAGCCTTAGGAGTATATCCCAATTTGTCATACATTGATTTGAGTCACAACAGATTTCGCGGCGAGTTATCGACGAACTGGAGAAATAGTCGAAATTTGACAACACTGAAGGTCTGTGAGAACAATATTACAGGAATGATACCAACCCAGATTGGATAATTGAATCAGCTACAAATTCTTGACCTTTCATCAACCCACTTTGTGGGGAAAATCCCCAGAGAGTTGTGGACATTATCATTACTATTCACTCTCTGTTTGAGTGACAACCACCATCTGTCTGGCTTGTTATAATGTTACCTCATGAACTTGGAAACTTGTCCAAACTAGAAATTCTTGATCTTTCCGTGAACAACTTGAATGGGCCAATACCTGAACAACTAGAAAACTGCTACAAACTGCGGTGTTTAAAATTGAATGGGAATAAATTTGAATGGAAGTGTCCCATTTCAGCTTGGCACTTTGGGGAACTTGCAGGATCTATTGGATCCCAGCCACAACCAGCTTACTGGAACAATTCCTGCACAATTTGTAAATCTATGTTGGAAAAGTTGAATCTCTCCCACAACATGCTTTCAGGTTCTATTCATCCTCTTTCAGTGACATGTTTAGCCTCTATTCGATTGACTTTGCGTACAATGATTTGGAGGACCCAATTCCTGATAACAAAGTTCTCCAATGGACCTCAACAGAGACATTCATAAAAAATGAAGGCTTATGTGGTGGAGTGAAGGGCATGCCACCTTGCAATTCCCCTTTATTGAGCAAGGATGATGGGAAGAAAGGTTGCAAAATTATGGTCATCACTGTGTTGAGCAGTCGAACAAGTTTTATATCGGTTGTGAAGAGAGAGATCTAGAGACTTATTTTGAACTTGGGTCACTCCACCTAATGGGCTAATCTTTTGAGTAGGATACCCAGTCTTAATAAGTTGTATCAGAGCCGTGTCCCAAACTACCGCATGTAGACTCAGGGGATCCTTTAGTCGTACAGGATGGTCGGCGATGTTTTATTCGCCAGAAAGCATCGTTCGAGGGAAAGAGGGGGGATTGTTGGGCAGCCGAACGAGTCCCACATCGATTGTGAAGAGAGAAATCTAGAGACTTATATTGGACTTGAGTCACTCTACTAATGGACTAGTCTTTTAAATTAGATACCCAGTCTTAACAAACTATTCCTTACTTTAGCAGGGAAAGATTGTATATTTCTTCTATAATCACTTTTTGGCGTCCTTGCCATTTTTCATAAGAAGAAAAGACATGAAACGCAAAGGTCCATCAAATGAGCAATCAGTGTACATTTTCACATGTGGTCATAAGGCGAAGGTGGTGTGTGAAGACATTATGGAAGCAACTTTGGATTTCAATGACAAATATTGCATTGGCATGGGACATATGATAAAGAGTTTACAAAGTGGTAGCTGTGAAGAAACTTATACATTGGAAGATTGGTGATCTAACTGGTCTAAAATGTTTTAGAACTGAGACACAGGTATTGGCTAAAATATTGTGAAGCTCTATGTGGGTTTTGCCTAAATGAGCGATGCATGTTCTTCTGTACGAGTATATGCAGAGGGGAAGTTCAGCCAATGTCGTAAGCAATGAACTGGATTGAAACTAGTGGTGAAATCGGGCTGGGTCGGATCAGATTTTAATATTAAAATATGGAATCTGACCCGACCGAACCTGAACTTCTGACCTGAACATCTCAACCCGACCTGACTCGAATTATAATCTGACTCAACCGAAATTTTGACCCGACTCTCATTTTAAACACGCTTTAACCTAAATTTAACAGGGTCGGATCGGGTTTGATCGGGTCAGGTCGGGTTAACTTGAAAATCCCTCAACCCGACCCAACCCGAATTCAATTTGGGGTTTTTTTCTTCTCAACCTGACCCGACCAGCTGACCCGACCCAAGTTTCACCCCTAATTGGAAGAAAAGGATGGAGGCTATCAGTGGTGCAGCCTGACGCTCTTTCTTGCAAGCACCATGCTTGTAATCCTCCAACCATTCATGTTGATCTTTCAACTTCGTTGGATTTTGATTTTATGGCTTATACATCCGACTTTAATACAATTGGTAAAGGTTTTGTGTTTTATGGGTGTCAGATAAGTAGTTGATCCATGAAAAATAATTTGTCAAATCTAAATTAAAATGTTAATCTTGAATTGATGAAATTGATGATTTAGATGACTATCTGATTTTCACACTGCAATAATTTTGAAGGCTGGTACATCACTTTCGTTTTACTTACAAAGCTTTTATGGACATGTTACTGTAAGACAATTTCTGATAGTTTCATTGAATTCATCAATCATTGATCCAAATTTTGAATCTCGAGTAGAAAAGAATCCATCAAATAATGTTTGATGACTTGAAAATAAAGGATCACTAAGTGTAGATCTGCTTGTGAAAATCGAAATTTCTCTGCTACATGTCACAAATATAAGTGGTATTTACAAATTTATCACGTTTTTATCAGCAAAATACCATTACTAAGTTAATAACGCGTATTTATCGACATGATGGTAAATTTCTTATAAATTCCTAATAAAAACACGATAAATGGTAATATTGTGATAATATCCTGCAAATTCCTTATTATTATTTTTATTTTATTAATATTTTTATTTATTATGTTTTTATTATTTTTTAAATATTCCATGAGATTTTTCTATTAAAATCCCAATAAAACTCATAAATATAGAAATATCACGATATTACTAATCACCCTTAATATCCTCATAACAACATTTGTGACTATGCTACTGCTTCTTTGACAAAATGAAGGAAGTTCAATAAAAAAACAGGAAAAACCCCGGTTGCCATCTAAGGTGGAAATTTTTTATCGTCCAGTTGGTAAATTTCCAAGCAAATGTTGGGGTCAAAAGTTATCTACTATGCGGTCAATTTTTCTCCAACTTGTTAACACTATTACTCAACTTCAAATGACATAATCTAAAATATTATTAGATTCATAATTTTGTTTTATGATCGACGTGTTCAGAGCCTCTTAAACATCCGATTAGTTCTCAAGACATGTACAAAACTACAAATTTTTCTACCAACACACGTCGGGTAGACTATGGGGAGTAGCCACTTAGATGAGATGAGATTAAAAGTCAAAACTTCTATTCCTTAGGTCGACTCATGAAAAATTATGAAGTGATATTTATTGTTTACTATGCTGCTCTTCTTAAAACTTTTACTTGAATTTACGCCTTTTTCACCCTTTTCAACTTTGAAAATAGATATATTTCAAGTTTTCAACATTCTACCATCATCATAATATTAGAAAACGATTATTAATCTACCAACTTTGAAAATAGATATATTTCAACTTTTCAACATTCTACCGTCATCATATTATTAGAAAAAAATTATAATCTACCCACTTTGAAAATAGATATATTTCAAGTTTTCAACATTCTACCATCATCATATTATTAGAAAAAAGATTATAAATTGAACCCTAGTGTCCCCAAGGTCAAATATATGGATAATTGTTGTTTATGAGTAGTGTTTATTGGGTCCAAAGTCCAAACTGTCTAGCAGATGTTGGACATGCCAATTTAAACCTACAAATTCAGGCTAATTATAAGTTCCATTTTGGATCCAAGTGATTATTAGGATTTTATGTTAGACCTAAATTCTTTGTTACATGGTAATTGGATGGGCTTAGGTAGTCTGGCGTTTGGACCAACCTAAGTTGATTTTGGTCAGTCCACTGGAACTAAATGGTGGCATTCGTAATGTTTAACTGATTGACTCCACTAGTTTACCTTGACCATAGTTGGTAATCTGAATTTAAGTGTATATGTTCAACTTAATTAATAATTGGTCAGATGAAATCTTGTGATTAAAATGACCTCAAGTTAGCAACTGACTCTAATTCCTATCCTTATGCATGAGAATAACTAATAATTCCAATGTTTTTTTTTGTATTAACATATGTGAAATTGAAACACAGTCTTATTAAAATTTCTACGAATGAGTCTAGTATTCTTAAAGCACACTAAAGTTAAACCATGAGGGCTCAAACTCACAACCTCCTACTTCCTAAGACGGGAGGCAACTAGTTAAACTATACTCATATGAATTATAACTCCAATTTTTATATGAACATTTTGAACCCAATTGAGTGGAGCTTGCTCAAAGCCTTGTTCTAAACTTTACATCCCATATAAAAGAGGACAGTAGCTTATGTTAGCCCTTCTAAATCAATTATTTGGGTCGTTGTCTATATTGCTCGCTAAAATCAATGTATCTGTTTAACAGTCAGACTCCACATCTTAACTCACATAATTTTTTTTTTTAAAGTATCATCATCACAAATTCACAATCATCAAGCCATAGATTCACATTTATATTTAAATTCGATGAACTATTTTTCATAGACTAATTTTCAATCTAAACACCCAAATAAAAATTGAAGCATAGATTTTCATATTTCAATCAAGTCATCATAATGAGGGTTGCACCACAAGAAAATGATAGTTTGAATGGATCTAGATGCAATAAGGATTTAATAAGTAAGATCTTATATACCTATATGAGTGTAGCTCAACTACTTGATTCTTATCTCAAGAAATGAGAAATTATGGGTACGAACTTTCACTGCTTAATCTTAATATGTCTTAATCTTAATGTGTCCTAGAGATAATAAATTTATCTTTAGAAATTTTACATCTGTACATCCCATGCTGAATATTAAATTGAATGACACTATAAAAGTACATAGTCTTTTCAGAAAGTCAGAAAGGTATGAATATTAACCGACAAAACAATGTCCGTATCACATGTCCTAAAATCAAACTGCCTATAAAGTAGGCCCCCACCTTTTGGAACGTGTTTTATACTCTAATTGATTTACTAATGGGTCTTCAGAACTTCAGAAGTCATTGGATTGATGTCATCTTACCAACCCACTACACGAGCATTGCCGTGTGAACAAATTTGGCTGTGTTTGAATGGGGTAACGGAGAGTATTTGAGGGTTAACATTGATAATTAAGAGGATTTTTTACCCCTCTCCCTCAATTTTGGAAACCTTTTTTAAGTTAAGGATTTTCATATTATCTTGAGTAATCTCTAATTAGGGATTCTAAAATTTACCCCTCATCCAAACGTAATTTAAGTGTTGTAGAGTAATGTGAAGCTACCTCTCTTTTATAAGTCAAGTAGGAATTTTAATAAACACGACAACTATGTTATAAAATATGTCAATTCATCACAATTATCATAAATAATGAAATGGTAAAAATAAAGAGAGCAATATAGAGAGATGAACACACCAATTTACAACCCAAGTTCACTATGCAATATTAAGGTTACAAGAATACATGTATAAGATATTAGCACCAGGATTACCATGTCATTAATAAAAGACCACTTTTGCTATTCTCTTATTTGAGAGAAGAAAACAAAATCTCACTTTTCCTTTAAAACAAAAAGAACTTTTAAATGGATTTCTCTCTTCTTTGTTAGGATTTGAGTATCCATCCCAAAAGACTAGTCTATCAAGTGGAGTGACCTAAATCATTTTATAAATCCTTAGATCTCTTTACACTTTTAACATAGACTCGTTCATGGTAAGTCCCATATGAAATAATTTGAGACCTGGCTCTCATACCACTTATTAGCAGCTCGGCCCTGTCTACAGACGGAGTATGCCGTTGCCTAAGGTCCCCAAATAGATAGGACCCCCCAAGTCTATAAACTCCTTTGTTATATAGGTCCAAAAAATTAAAAATTAAACCTAGTAAAATAGGCCCAAAAATAAAAAAATGTATGATTTTATTTTTTGTGAGTGTATAAAAGACCCATCCTAAGAGTTCTCTTAGGGCCTTTGAAATCTCAGAGGTAGCACTGCTTGTTAGGACCTGGATCCTTGGCGCAATGGTAGTGCGTCTAACTCTAGTTCTGAAGGTTGTGTGTTAACTAGTGCCTCCCGCCTCAAGAAGCGAGAGGTTGCATGTTCGAGCCCCTATGACTTCATACCTTAGGAGTAGTATGCTCATCCGTGGGAGTTTTAGTTGAACTGTGTCCGAGTTTTCCACACGTTAATCTAAAAAAAAAAAAAACTCTAGATCTCCTTTTACACTTCTAATGTGAGACTCGTTTGCTACTCCATATTCCTCTCTATTTTTCCCTTTCTACACTCAAGATAGGGATAACATTGTGCGGTGAAACAAGAGAAAGGGGAATGACTTGTAAGTGACCTACTCGTGTGAAATACCAACGAAATTCACCCAAGAATGCTAAACTGCTGATGTAATGGAATTTTGTTTCTTTAATAAAATAATATAAATTGTTTTCTATTTAAAATATTTTGTGGCTCAATGAATCCTATCAGGTTAAAGATCTAGTTGTGTAGTGTTCCAAAATTAAAACGTAGGACAAATAACTTTTTTACTCATTCAATTTAGAATATTAATTTCAAAGTATTTGAATCAAATGTTAAACAATCACTTTTTAATTCGACCTTTTCAGTTTGACTTACTCCACAATGATGACTTTAATATAATCAGGACTCTATAGTCTATTTGCAAATCCTTCTATTGTTATCTAAATTGGATTTTACTCCATGGACATTCTAGAAGAAGAAATGCCACCAAGTTAGATGGTGCCGTGTCTATGGGGAAGCGCTTTGTCCAATTGTGCTTGACTTGGATTGACATTAAACACCGTAATGCATGGGATGATCTACACCAATTAGTTAGTGAAAATCATTTTTTTTAATATGATCCAATCAGAAAGAAGAAATGATATACTAAGTTTTATACGCTAAAAATGAATTATTAGTTAAATTAATCAAAATGTTAACTCTAAATAAGTAGCTTCTTTTAAGAAAAATGGGCCTTACATTATGAAATTGACTCAGTTTTATTTTAACTTATAACGAGGTCTGTAGAAATTTTGGCTCAATGGCCTCTTTCATTAGATGACTAATATATAGAGTTTACAATCTCTTTATACAGGGAAAGATTCAATGAATGAGTAGTGTCTATCCCTAAGATTGAGTAATTAGACAAAGATGGAAAGCTACGATGGTGGATGGTCATCATCCGTTAATACTTCCCTGCAAACTCGGCGGTGGATGAACGACGAGTTTAGAAAATCTTTGCTTCGGAAGCCCCTTAATGAAGATGTCCACGGAAGACACAAAATATATCTGATGGAGCCTGTGGCAACATGTTTGCAAATTAAGTGATAATCAAATTCAATATACTTATTCCGAACATGAAAGACAGGATTCGCAGCCATTTACGTGGCACTGAGATTATCACAGAGAAGGATAGTCGGAGAGGTGAGGGGGACAAAATTAGTTGATAACTGTAGAATAAAACACAGAGTTTGGTGTGTCTTCCTTAATCAATGAGAGACTGTAATCTTATTTATAGATAATGACAAATACAAATATGGAAGGTAAATCAAATGAGGAAATATGTAAATAGGGAAATACAATATTTCTTAAATCTAAATATATCTTAATGCCTAAATATATCTCTAATACTCTCTCTCAAGTTGTAGGGTGTATGGAAGTAACGCACAGCTTGTCCACGAGAAAACAAATCTTTGCCCAAAGATGATAAGTGAGGTGAGAAATGTCGCAACAATTGGTCATAGCATACGTGTCGAACTAGAAGGCATCACCGTGCTCAACTGAAAGAGTAATGTGGTAGTCGAGAGCAAGAAGAAGATGATGATACAGGTAGCAAGAGGAGATCCAGAAGCGAGAGGAGAATAATAGGGTCTAGAAGAAAGGTATGTTCGAAGGAAGTGGTGGAGAAAAAAAATGGATCTAGGTTTGGCTCTGATACCATGTAGAATAATACATATAGTTTGGTGTGTCTCCCTTAATCAAGGAGAGACCTATGTAATCTTATTTATAGAGAATGACAAATACAAATATGGAAGGTAAATCAAATGACGAAATATGTAAATAGGGAAATACAATATTTCTTAAATCTAAATATATCTTAATGCCTAAATATATCTCTAATAATAACTATTATTAATTAAATTCTACTTCATAAAGCCTTTGTAATGGTTTCTATGAGAAAATATCCATTCCAAGTCTTTCTTCTTTTTTTCCTTATTATACTGGGATCTGTCAACAAAATTTCTTCTTTCAAAGAAATTATTATATTTCTTCAGTAGAATGGGAAATTACTAGTCAATGGCGTGCTTTCAAAGAAGTATGCATTATTAGAAGAACATTTACCTTACAGTTTCCAATTCCAAGCACGATGGTGGAAATTCTAACGTTTGATCGACTATAAAAACAGAGATAACATGAGAAAATTCAAATGATCACCAATTATGGTGACCAAGAAATCATCTTCTCTCTCATGTCGCTGCTGTTGCTTCTACATTTGTTGACTGTCTCTGCTTCTAGTGATGCTGAAATAGCAGCACCACCAAAAATACAAGAAGCAGAAGCTCTGCTCAAATGGAAAGGAAGTCTCCTCCAAAGCCAAGCTCTCAAATCTTGGACACTCAAAAATGGCTCTCTGTGTGAGTGGGCCGGAATCTCGTGTGACGATGCAGGAAAGGTGACAGGAATAAACCTTCCCAATTGCGGTCTGCAAGGTAATCTTGATCAGTTCAGCTTCTCTTCCTTTCCATTTCTCACCAGCCTCAACCTTGGCAGAAATTCACTCAATGGGACCATTCCAGCCCATATTGGCACTCTTTCTAAACTCACATTCCTCGATCTGTCTGCGAATCAGTTCTCGGGTACGTTGCCACTGTCATTATCCAATCTCACTCAAATTTACAAGCTCAATATCTGCAACAACACTTTAACTGGCGAAATATCCCATCGCCTGTTTTCCAACTGGAGCAAACTCACCTCTCTTCTGCTCCAAAACAATCAACTCAGTGGAAGAATTCCATTTGAAATAGGGCTCTTGACAAACCTTCACATCTTGGACATGAGCCGAAATCAGATAAGCAGTTCAATACCTTGGGATAAGCAAGCTTGAGAACCTAGCTGAGCTTGATTTTTCCACAAACAAGCTCTCTGGGTCCATCCCTCCATCCTTGGTGAATTTGAGCAAATTGGTCGAATTAGACCTTTCCCAAAACCAAATATCTGGCTCAATTCCCCCACAAATTGGAAATCTGAAGAACTTGGTTTCACTGAGAATCTCCATGAACAACCTTATTGGTTATCTTCCACCATCTATAGGTAACTTGAGCAACCTGAATGTTCTTCATATATTCGGAAATCAATTATCTGGTCCCTTACCGCAACAGATAGAAAATTTAACACACTTCCAATATTTTGACTTGAGTTTCAACAACTTGTCGGGCACTCTGCCTGAAATTTGCAGAAGTGGATCAATTCGACACTTTATGGCAAACAACAACCATTTCACTGGTTCCATCCCTACAAGTGTGAGAAACTGCACAAGCTTGAGAAGAATTTGCTTCGAAAGTAATCAGCTCACTGCAAACATATCTGAAAGCTTGGGAGTATATCCCAATTTGTTATACATTGGTTTGAGCTACAACAGGTTTTATGGAGAGATCTCATCGAGTTGGGGTGGTTGCAAAAATTTGTTCAAGTTAAGGATATCTTGGAATAATATTACAGGCACAATACCGCCGAAATCGGGCAGCTGACTCAGCTACGCATACTTGATCTCTCTTCAAACCACTTGGTGGGAGAGATTCCCAGTAACTTTGGAAGGTTATCATTGCTATATAACTTCAGTTTGAGTGGCAACAAACTCTCTGGTCTTGTGCCAAAAGAACTTGGGGAATTATCCAATCTGGAAATTCTTGACCTGTCCTTGAACAAACTGAGTGGACCCATACCAAAAGAAATAGGAAATTGCTCCAAGCTGAGGAATTTGAAATTGAATGGCAATAATTTGAATGGAAGCATTCCAGTCCAGATTGGAAATTTAGGCAACCTGCAGGCTGAATTAGATCTCAGTCATAACATGCTTACGGGACAGATACCATCGCAGTTTGGAAAGTTTGTCATGCTAGAAATGTTTAATCTCTCACACAATATGCTCTCAGGTCTCATTCCTCCTCATTGAAAGAGATGTCTAGTCTCACCTCCGTCGACTTGTCGTACAATGACTTGGAGGGTCCTCTTCCTGATAGCAAAGCCTTTCAACAAGCTTCAGTGGAAGCCTTCATTGAAAACAAAGGCCTATGTGGTGGGGTAAAAGGTCTACCACTCTGCGATTCTCCTTCCATAAATAAACACAGAGGTTACAAAATCATTGCATATGTTCTTCTTCCCGTGGCGGCATTCTCTCTTCTATTAATCTTTCTTATGATTTATTTGATGTGTCATTCGAGAAGAAAAGAGAATGAGGTCCATGACATGAATGTTAGAGCTCCATTTTCCATATGGAATTATGACGGCAAAATCGCATATGAAGATATCGTCAGAGCAACAATGGATTTTGATGATAAATATTGCATTGGAGGGGGAGGATGTGGTAATGTCTATAAGGTAGATTTACCAATTGGTAAGGTAGTAGCTGTAAAGAAATTTCACCAATCGGAGCATGAAGACCTGGCTTACCAGAGAAGTTTTAGAAATGAGATACGAGCATTGACAGAAATTCGTCACAGAAACATAGTAAAACTTTATGGGTTTTGCTTCACATTAGATCTTCATTTCTGGTGTATGAATATATGGAAAGAGGAAGCTTGGCCAAGATTCTAAGAAATGATCAAGGAGCAGTGGAATTGGATTGGATTAAACGAATAAACGTCATCAGGGGTGTGGCCAATGCTTTATCATACATGCACCATGACTGCAACCCACCTGTGGTTCATAGGGACTTGTCAAGCAACAACATTTTGCTCAATTTGGAGCTTGAGCCTTGTGTCTCAGACTTTGGGACTGCCAGATTTTTGAAGCCTGATTCATCCAATTGGTCTGCTGTTGCTGGAACTTATGGATATGTTGCTCCAGGTAAATCACTTACCCTTTTTTGTTATTTTTAACTCTTAGATCACCATATTTGATGCAAGTTTTATATTTTTGTTTCGGTCATGACTGTGAATGGCATAGACTAATGAACTCTGAGCATCAATCATGGAAGATATTGAGGCAACAAAAGTTGCATTTGGCTCTACAAGCATATTTTTCCTCTCATCTATTGAATTTTTAGACCACAGTCACAGAACAAATTGACTCTTGTAAGTAGTTCATGCTCCTCTGTCATGTAACTTGTAAAAGAAAATGTGATAACCCACTTCCCTTTCAAATTCATCTAAGATTTCTTATGACAAGTATTTCATTGATCATCATTCATCCATCCATTTAATTATGGAGTCATAATACTTCAGGGAGTGTATTTCCAAATGCAAAATTTGAAAACTGCAGTGCCCCAATCTAAATCATTGGGTGTCAATTAGATTAAAATTCAAATTGAAGCTTGATTTTGGAAGGCTAGTTTTGTTGTTTTGTTGTAACTTGAGATGATATGAAGTACATTAGTCTCATAATCTCTACAAATATACTGATGAACTCTTTAATAGAATTAAGTTGTGTTATCTATGCAATCAATTGACCCACAAAAGAATTTTTGCAATCTTGGCATTAATGTCTTTTCCAGCATATGTAAGAACATTACTTACTCAAAAATGTAATGAAAATTCTGATTTTGTTACCTTCTTGCAGAGCTCGCTTTCACGATGACAGTAACTGAAAAATGCGATGTCTACAGCTTTGGGGTGGTCATGTTAGAAGTGATGGTGGGAAAGCATCCTGGGGAACTCATCTCATCTCTGTCTTCATCTAGTGGCCAAGATATTCTGTTAAAGGACGTTCTAGACCCGCGACTCCCACCACCAATGTCAAATGAAGTGGTCACTGCAGCAATACTGGCACTGAAATGCTTGAACGGCAATCCACAATCTCGACCAACCATGCAATGCTTATCTAATGAGCTACGTGCTCAAAGGCCTTGTTCTCTACATGAATCCCTCAATACATGTACACTGCGTCAGCTAATGGACCTCGAAATGTGAATGAGCGGATGGAACACATTGATGTAGAAGTACTCATCTTCATTTTCTTGTATGGAAATTAAAGTCCCTCACTGTGGCCAGAAAGGGACATCAACCAGTTATTTTCTTTCACAAGAGGAGTTTGTATTGTGCCTCTGGTAGTTGTCATTGCAAGAAGAAAGTTATGGATTTTGTAAGTGAAAAAGGTTTGTTTTACCCCAAATAAATTTGTGGAAACTGATTCCATGTCTATTACATGCCATGTGATTAATTGTCCATTCAAAATATAATAAGAGTTTGCTTAATCCCATGTAAAAATCATGGGTAATAACTATTAAAATGGGTCACAGAAATTGAAATAAAAACAGAGGCACCTGTGCCCTCCAGGCAGGGTAGGAGTTCCTTAATCCATTGTCAAGAACGCAGGTGATCCTTTAGTTAAAGCAGTAAGTGCCTTGCCAAGAGATGAATAACAGAGGAATGTGTACTCTCATGAGCATATCTTGCAGAAAATACTTCTAATCTGAATTTAAGCTTTACTCCACTTCTTAAAAAATCCCATATCATGATATTAGCATGAAAATTTGAAAATGCCTTTTGCAACATAGGTAAGTGAAGAGGCAATATTTTGTTAATACACTTTAGGATCTAATTAGATGGGATTACTAGCTGATGATGACATTTTTAGAACCCCATCGTTAGACGGTGGCATGAAAACATACACCCTGTGCACTCGACTGCAGAAGTCGACCTCATGTTGAGTCACTTCGGAGGGAACGGTGTCCTACAGGGACTTATGGGAAGTGGCGAGTTAAAGGCCAGTGCGAGGTGTTGCGGCATCTTCTCAATTATAGCTTCTCAATTATAGATGTAAGGTCGAGGGAGTTTGTGAGTCTGAGGACGAATTCGAGGTCAAAAGATTACAGAAGTACTCTCAAATGATTAAAATAGAGTGTTTTACAAATAAAGGTATCCCTAGGCTGTACCAAAAATATATTTTGGAGTGTCAAAAGACCTTAAAGTCTTAAAGTATTTTTATCATGTTATTATAATTAGTCAGAATATTCAATTTGAGAAATTTTGAAAATACATAGTGCTTAAAAAATAACGTTAAAGTTTTATATTTCCTTTTAAAACTTTAAAGTTATTTTTTAATCGCTGTGTATTTTCAAAAAAATTCAAATTTAATATCCGGATTATTTACGATAACATGATAAAAATACTTTAACACTTCAAGGTCTTTTGACACTCTCAAATGTGTTTTCGGCACAGCATAGGGATACATTTATTTGTGAAACACTCTGTTTTAATCATTTGGGAGTATCAAAAGACCTTTAAGTCTTAAAGTGTTTTTATCAAGTTATCGTAATTAGTCTGGATATTCAATTTGAGAAATTTTAAAAATACACAGCGATTAAAAAATAACTTTAAAGTTTTAAAAGGAAATATAAAACTTTAACGTTATTTTTTAAGCACTGTGTATTTTCAAAATTTCTCAAATTGAATATCCTGACTAATTACGATAACATGATAAAAATACTTTAAGACTTCAATGTCTTTTGACACTTCGAAATGTGTTTTCGGCACAGCCTAGGGATACCCTTATTTGTAAAACACTCTGTTTTAATCATTTGGGAGTGTCAAAAGACCTGTTAAAGTATTTTTATCAGGTTATCGTAATTAGTCCGGATATTCAATTTGACAAATTTTGAAAATATAAAGTGATTAAAAAATAACTTTAAAATTTTAAAGGAATTTTTTTATTTAAATAATATAGTTACTGTAGTACAATTTTTAAGCATCAATCGATCGGTTAATCGATTGATTTCTTCAGGAACTGTTTCGCTTGTATTCTGCAGAATCGATCGCACGATTTTGAACAGAAAGGGCAAAATGGTAATTTTCAGTGAAATTTCAGAATTCAGTGTGTGCAGATTTCAGTGGTGTCTATATAGCACCCTAAATAAAGGGATTGCACTCCATAAAGAATGAATCTCTGAGTTGTGTTTTCTCTTTGCTTCTAGCAAGTAAATCATCTTCCCTTGTTCTTTTGATTCCCAGTTTTTATTTTGCTTGAATTTAAGTAATTGTTCGCACAATTTATATTTTTATTTTCAATTGAATTATATTTTCATGGTGTGATTTCTCTTATGACGGTTTCCCAATGAGATTTGAACCCTTTATCTTATTTTCTGGAGAGAAACTAGATTTTAGATTTTCTTTTCCAAATAGAATTTGAGCCAAGTTTAAATTGTCCTTCAATCTAAGTTGGAAACCTCAAAAGATTCATCGAAATCAATATAAATCCTGAAGCAACGATGATGAGATGGTCTTCAACTTCTTCCAATTGCCACAGTGTCCTCATTTGAGGAGGTCAATTAAACTCATATGTCCAACTTGTGGTCTAGATGTATCAAAGAAAAAGAATCTCATTAAATATTTTTAACTTACAACTTAAAGTAAATTAAATGGGCAAGAAAAATAGATCATCACTTTAAATATTAGCTTGATTTACTTCAGATTCAATGATTAAATAATATCTTAAAATTAATTTTTATTTTTATTTTTATTTTTTTATATTTACAATCATATTCTCTCACAAGCTAAAGGATGGTCAAGACTTCAAGTAGCGTTTGAGTCCTCTCACACTACCTTGCGATTCTATTCTCCCATTCTCCACTGTGGTTATGTGTTTATCACCAGGAATCATCGTGTACTGATATTCTAATGATAAAAATAATAGTAGATGATATCATTTCAGATATATGGAGATTATTTATTAAAAATTTAAATTGTTATCATTCTTAGTATTATATTTGTTACAATATAATTAGGAGTTATATTAGATTAGGACTTTCAGTTTGAGTTAATCTTTATTAAGAGATGTATTTGAGTTTAGATTATATTAGAGTTTGAGTTTAAGTGTGTAGAAACATAACTCACATGCCACAAAACATCATAACACCGGATTTACGTGGAAAACCCATCAGGGAAAAAAACCACGAGAGAGAGAGTATATTATTTCACTGTATATTTCTATTTACATCAGAGACATATTTATAGGAGAAAATACAAGCATGAATTCTATTTAGGACTCTGAGACCCCATTGAGTTAGAACTCTGTGACCCAATGAAGTTAGGACTCTGAGACCTAATGGAGTTAGGACTCAAAGTCCTACTCATCCTCTCTTTCCTATTTCAACACTCCCCCTCAAGTAGGTGCGAAAATATCGATTGAGCCCAACTTGAACAAAATATCTTGGAATTTAACAGCGGAGAGACTTTTTGTGAAGATATCTGCTAATTGTTGATCACTGCGAACAAACGGAGTAGAAATAACATTAGCTTGCAAATTTTCTCGAACAAAATGACAATCCACTTCAATGTGTTTGGTTCTCTCATGAAACACCGGATTTGAAGCAATGTGAATGGTAGCTTGATTATCACAAAACATTTGCGTTGGCTGATTAGAACCAAAACCCAAATCTTATAATAAGGACCAAAGCCAAATAACTTCACTGGTGGTTAAGGCCATTGCACGATATTCAGCTTCTGCACTTGATCTTGCAACAACACTCTGTTTTTTACTTTTCCAAGTTACCAGATTACCTCCCACAAAAGTACAATATCCTGTTGTAGATCGCCGATCAACCGGACAACCTGCCCAATCAGCATCAGTGTAAGCAGTAATGGAACTATTTCCATTCTTTCGCATCCATATTCCCCTTCCTGGAGAACCCTTCAGATATTGTAAAATTCGATTGACAGCATTCATGTGAGTAACTGTAGGTGCATACATAAATCTGCTGAATAGACTAACTGCATAGGAAATATCTGGCCTAGTAATCGTTAGATAAATCAATCGACCAACTAACCTTTGGAACTGACCAATATCAGATAATAATTCACCATCATTATCAAGTTTACCTCCACTGTCAATTGGAGTATCTAATGGTTTAACTCCCATCTTTCCACTATCCTGCAACAGGTCCAGCACATATTTTCTTTGATTGAGAAATATGCCCTTCTTTGAGTAGGCAACTTCTAATCCAAGAAAATACTTTAACACTCCCAGGTCTTTGATGGCAAATTTCTTGTGCAGTAGCGTCTTAAGCCTTGTAATTTCAAGTTTGTCATCACCTGTGATCACTATATCATCAACATACACTAAAACAACAGTTGTACCACACATACCTTTTTTTACAAACAACGAAGAATCAGCCGCACTCCTTTTAAGTCTATTACTCATGAGAACATAACTGAGCTTAGCATACCACGCACGAGGAGATTACTTAAGTCCATATATGGCCTTTTTCAGCTTGTACACAAATCCAACTTTGGATTTTTGTGAATGTCCTGGTGGAACACTCATGTATACCTCCTCTTCTAGGTCACCATGCAAGAAAGCATTTTTTACATCCATCTGAGATAATTTCCAACCCTGATTTGCTGCTAATGAGAGAATCACTCGAAAAGTGTTCATCTTTGCAACAGGTGCAAAAGTCTCTGTGTAATCTTCTCCATATGTTTGTGTAAAACCTCTGGCAACCAGTCTTGCCTTGTGTCGTTCCACAGTTCCATCACTTTTATATTTGATTTTGTATATCCAACGACACCCAACTGTCTTCCTTCCGATAGGCAACTTGACTATATTCCAAGTTTTATTATCATCAAGTGCTTGCAATTCTTCTTTCATTGCCTGTCGCCAAACAGATATTGAGTTAGCTTCACGAAATGTCTTTGGTTCTTGTTCATTGGACATTGCACTCAAAAAAGCCAAATGATACTGAGTAACATTATCATATGTCAGAGAAGCCTCCATTGGGTATAATACAGCATGGTAAGTGAAGAAATCTTTCATTCCTTTTGGAGGACGAGTCTCTCTACTCGATCTCCGTAATGGAAGGGGAGGAGCCCGTATGTCAGTTGGTGGAGAAATCGGCTGAATTACTGCAGATGTAGTCTCAGTAGAAACTGTTGGGATTTCAATTGCTGGAGACATAATCACCGTATTTCTGCTACAAGAGATATCATCAGTTACAGTAGGAAGAGGTACCAAAGCAGATAAGTTCTCCCCCTGGGACCGATTCCCAGAATCACTATGAACTGAGAAATACACTTCAGATTCAGCGAAGCGCACATCACGGGAGACAATGAGCTTGCGAGATGCTGGGTCATAACAAACGTACCCTTTCTGTGAAGAAGCATAGCCGAAAAAGACACATCTAACAGATCTGGCATCTAACTTGTCACGATGAAGAGGTTGGCGGTGTACATAACAGACACACCCAAACACACGCAGATGCGACAAAATAAGCTTTCTATTCTTCAGCATTTCCAATGGTGATTTAAAATTGTTAACCCGACTAGAAAGTCAATTAATCAAATAGATGGCCGTCAGAACACCATGAGACCAGTACTTCTTAGGAATATTCATTTGAAACATAAGAGCTCGTGCAGTTTCTAAGATGTGACGGTTTTTTCGTTCTGACACACCATTCTGTTGTGGTGTACCCACGCAGCTAGTTTGATGAATAATGCCTTGGTTATGAAAATATTCGGCGAAATTAGCATTGACATATTCAGTGCCATTGTTAGAGCGGAAAATTTTCACCTTGGCATGAAATTGAGTAGTGATCATGTTGTGAAAGGCTTTAAAAGCAAGGAACACCTCATTCTTAGATTTGAGTAAGTACAACCATGTAACACGAGTACAATCATCAATGAATAAAACAAAATATTTATAACCATCATAAGAAACAACTGGAGCACTCCATACATCAGAATGAATCAACTCAAAATGGTCAATAGACTTAGAATTAGAAGAAACAAATGGTAAACGAGTTTGTTTAGAAAATTGACAGACATCACAAACACTAAACGGAAAAGAAACAGAAGGAAAAAGATAAGACAAAATCCGACTTGAAGGATGTCCAAGCCGTTGGTGCAGGATGTGACTCTCTACTAAGTTCGTGGCTTTGTAAGCCTTAGTAGGTGAATGTAGTAAGTATAACCCATTAGAATACGTGCCTTTACCAATCGTCCTCTTGGAAGTTCGATCCTGAAAGACGACAGAGTTAGGAGAAAAAATGACATCACAATTCAAAGCATTAGTAAGTTTTCCAACTGACATGAGTTGAGTTGGAAAAGAATGAACAACAAGAGTAGTAGAAGAGACGTTATTTGAAAAAAAATCAATTTGACCACGGCCGGTCACAGGAACCACAGTGCCATTGGCTAGATAGACATCATGTTTACGGGATGATGTGGAAAAATCAGACACAGAAGAAGGAGAATTAGCCATATGATCAGTAGCACCAGAGTCAATAATCCAAGAATGACCAGTACAATGGGAAGCAAGAGACGCATGAATGGTACTTGCTGTATGAGACGAGGAAGACGGATTTGTAGAAGGCAAAGACTGACGTAGATCGCATAGGATTTGACTCAACTGATCCAGAGTGGTGGAAGTATCTGCGACATTAGCCTTGGCTCTCCTTTTTGCTTCAAAGTTTGGTTTGAGATGAGGATGTAACAACCAACAACGGTCTTTCGAGTGCCCAACCTTGCCACAATGATCACAACGAATAGTGTCCCGTCGGCCTTTATTTGGAACCTGAACCTTCTTCTTCTCAGACTCAGAGTAGGGTCGGCGCTCATTTTTATGAGTCACAAAAGCACTGGAGGAGGAGTTCTCAGAGGATGGAAGAAGAGCAGGATTCATAGTTTCTTGTCGCGTTTCTTCGCGTTGAATGATAGCACAAACAGCAATCCAGGAGGGTAACGGATCAGTCATAAGGATATTACTCCGCAAATATTCATATTTTGGCCCCAAGGCCCGAAGTAACGAGAAAACTTGGTCCTCTTCATCTAGGTGCAAAAGAGTCTGTGCATCAGTGGTATGAGGACGATATAAATGTAGCTCATCCCATAGCCTTTTCATATGGCCAGTAAGATCGCAAAATTTCTGTTCGCCCTGTAGCGCAGTCGCAATCTCATTTTGAAGCTGAAACACCCGAGCAATATTATTTCGACTACCATACATACCAGTCACAGAATCCCATAATTCCTTTGCAGAATCGAAGAATGTAAAAATTCCAGCAATGTTGGGTTCCATAGAATTAAGAAGCCATGATCGAACCAGTTGATCATTAGATAGCCAAGTATCATAAGTAGAGTCAGTATCTGCCTCTTCGGAAGTAGTAGCTGAAGCCTTAGATGCGGAGACAGGTGTAGGAGGCACAATCTTGCCATTGATAAACCCCAACTTTTTCTTACTACCAAGAGATAAGTGAACAGCCCGAGACCAGAGAATATAATTATTTGTATTCAAAAGGACAGAAGAAAGTTTCAGACTGGGATTGCAGTCGGATTCACCCATCGAGCGGTGCTGGGTGCAGAGCTGGTTTAGATAGAGAGGCAGAACTACTGCAAACAAAAAACACAATCAGTTTGTAAATTTTTTTTTTAACTCTCCCCTCTTCTTTGTGCTTTATCTCCTAAGGTAAAAAAAATTGGTGGAAACCAATCTGGCTGGTTCTCTGCTCAGGCGGTGCCAGTCGTACTCGCCGGGGCAACGAACAGGGCCGGCGACGACAGCGAATGCTGGGGAAACTAACCGGAGCAGGCGACGACAGCGACTGCTGACGGTAGTCCAAAAACCAACAGCAACAATCGGAGAAGAACGGATCGGAGCTGGAGCCAAAAATGGAGAGTCCAATCGGCGAGAAAGCGAGCAGATCTGAAGCAGCGGAAGTGGTGTCCGTCAGATCTGAAAGGGAAGAGCCGCCAGATCAGAGCAGTAGGGCAGCGGAAGCCGACCGGAGCCGAAGAAAACAGCGACGGCGAGAGACGGAACGCCCCTTTCTGCTGGAGTCTGCGTACGGCTGCGATGGTGATCGGCAGCGGAAGACTGCGGGCTGAAGACAGGGACCTGATGTCGGCCGGAAGCAGATCTGGAAACTAGCGGCGGAAGCAGTGTCCGGCAGATCTGAAAGGGAAGAGCCGCCAGATCGGCTGGCAAAGTATCAGATCCGGCAACCCCTCTTTAGGGCAAGCAGTGCTGAAAGAAACGATGCGGAGTGACGCCGACGAACTCCCGATCTGAAGAGAGGTAGCAGAGGCAGGAGATCTGAAACTTCAGATCTGAATAGTAGACGAACGGGTGCTCAGATCTGAGGCGGAATGGCAACCGGAGCGGAACCAGATCTGAAAGACTCGAGAGACGGCGGCAGCAAGAGTGGATCGGCGGGGTCTGAGCAGATCGACCGGATCTGTACGCCGGAACAGATGCCTTCCTGGAAGTGCGACAGAGAAACCCCCTTCGGCGGTGATGAGTTTCGGGAACAGATCTGACAGCGGCTGAAGGGCAGTTCGGCAGCAAGTAATCTTTCTTCGGCTCTCACGATGAGTGGCGGTTTCAAACAGTAGAAACCCCAAATCTCCGGTGAGTATTACAGAAGCACAGTGACTAGATGTGCTGAAAAAAAATCAGTTGTGTGATTCCGACGCAGGATCGGTGAGAAATTAACGATTGTGGATTTGGATCAAATTCTGACTGATACCATGTAGAAACATAACTCACATGCCACAAAACATCATAACACCGGATTTACGTGGAAAACCCATCAAGGAAAAAAACCACGAGAGAGAGAGTATATTATTTCACTGTATATTTCCATTTACATCAGAGACATATTTATAGGAGAAAATACAAGTATGAATTCTATTTAGGACTCTGAGACCCCATTGAGTTAGAACTCTGTGACCCAATGAAGTTAGGACTCTGAGACATAATGGAGTTAGGACTCAGAGTCCTACTCATCCTCTCTTTCCTATTTCAACAAAGTGTAATATTTCTAGGGTCGACTAGATGTTATAAATATTGATGTAATAGAATAATCCCGATTCTTGATTTCTAACCATATTAATGGCATGTGATCATTTCTCATTTCTAAACATGTTATTCTGTTTTTCATTAAAGAAAAAAAAATAACATGCGCCAACTACGTCAAAAGTTCTGTTTCTAGAAAAACTTTTAATCATTAAGAAGTAATAAAAAGTATTATTCTTGGTTCATTACAAAGTATTACTCTTGGTTCATACCCTACCTCATGAAAAAAAGAAAAAGAAATATAGAGTCAATTGATTAAATTGTATATTAATATTTTTTGAGATCTTGTTAAATTTATTGAAATCATGAATTGTTTAAACATCTATGATACCATTTCATTAAAAATTTGTTTATTAAGTCATTCCACATCATAGTTGCATCTCAACTTTTTGTGAAACTGAATCACACTGTTCAGCAGAGGAGATATGATCCATTCTGAACTGGTTTAGAAAAATTGGGTGAACATTCATTCAGAGTTTTAAATTTGAATAATTAGATGAATTTAAAAAGTAAGATCTAAAATTTCTTTTTGTCATTTAAAGATTGTGATTAAAAGTTCATACCAAATTATCGTAAACAGACCCACATCACATATGTTTGGTAAATATGAATCTTCGAACACAGGAATTTCTAATCGACCATGTTGAGGAGAATTTAATCCTCGATATATACAATGACACATTGGATTCGTGTAAGTGCTTCTAAAAATTATATAATTAATTAATAAATTAAGTTTATAAGGGTGCAACTTGGGCTGAGCTTAACTAAGTCTATTTTTTTTTTTTTAAAAAAAGGAAAAATTCAATTTCAGGTTGGCTCGAGCTCAAGTCAAGCTAAATTTTAGCTCAAAATATGGTCAGACCTAGTACTTGAAAGCTCAAGTTTGGCCCAAAAGCCCAAATTTGAGCTACATTTTTATTAAATTTAACCTTTTTAATTGATATGTTTATAAATATAATGTTTATATAATATATAATTTATACTTTACAGAATAAGAGAAAAAGTTTCATTTTTGGCCCAAAGAAGTCTGAGCCCAAATAAGCCCACATATACACTTTAGCTTAAATTGAATCGGGCTCCTATGAATACAATTTGTACTGGGCTCAAGTTTCATAAATTCAAGTTAACCGAGGCCCAAGCTAAATCCCTTTAATTGCAGTTCTCCCAATTTCGGCCATATAATTTACATTAAGCATGACTTATGAGTAAGTTTTCCTTAAGGGCATATATCCCACTGATCAATTCCAACACTCTATACACTACTTTTGTGATAGTGCTTCACGTTGACCGAGTCTCTAGTTTGTCAATTCTGTGACTGTGTCCGACCTTGTCTTGGAAGTGTGAAGACTTATTGAATATCAAAGGCTTGCTGCGGAGCATATCATCATGTAGTTTGGCAACTGTACATGTAAAATGACCTAGTGAACTCTAGGTGGAACCGAAACACTTTAAAGCTAAAATGACAAACACTTTAAAGCTAAAATGACAAACAGTTAAAGAGTATAATTTCAACATTTGAACTCTGTTAGGCTCAAGCCACTCGTGCCCTGGCTCGAGCCCCTTGATCTGAATCCTTAATGCTACTATCTGCAATTATCTTTTGCTCTCAAATCGAGGCTCTCGAGATGTAACTGTTATTTTCAAGTTGTATTCCCTTTTCAAAATATCTTAGCCGGGCTTTCCATAAAAAAGTTCGAGCCCCTCAAGGCACGCTTCTGAGCCCCTCGAGAATTAGCCGTTATGAACAGTAAATCTATATATACGGCTCATTTATCTAAGCATAGAAAAGACTAATTAAGTGAGATTAATTCTAACCTATCTCAGCCTCTTAGAAAGGGTTCCAACCTTTGCAAATCAATCTAAACCTCCTTCACTCTTCTCTAATCACTTTAGTAATTTTTTTTTTTAGCGGTGAAAATAAATTCATTAAAAGAAAAGTACACAAGAGAAAGGAAATAAAAGACAGAAAAGGCCTAAGAGTTATAGGTCCCCAAGAGAAATACAAGAAAACCCGAAATCCAATGAAACCCAAATGAACATTACAAGAAAAGAATCTGACAAAAACTATCCTCCAGAAAAATGAAAAATGCCCTGGATAGTTCCCTCCACACCATTTTTAGCAAAGAAGTCCGTCACCCCATTTGCTGAGCGCTTGACAAGCGAAAATGAGACCTCCATGTCCAAAGTCAGCACCTTAATCTCCTTCACCAAATTGATAAGCCTCCAAGGAGGACGCTTTCCACCATTGGCTCATTTAATAGCATTGGAGAAATCACTCTCAATAATTAATTTAATCCCCCTTAACTCATACCCTAAGGCTAAGGCTCTCTGAATACTAAGAAGTTCCGCCTTACTAGTTTCTTTAGAACCCATCGATTCCGAAAACACAACACTTATGGAACCCAAATGATCCCTAAGCACACCCCAAGCTATCTTAGCTTTAAATGAAAGTGATTAAGAGACGATTATCTAGAAAAATCATGTAGCATTTTAAACCTATCCTAGGTCCAACTCTCTTACGGTTGCGCAATCACTCGAGCATTTCAAGCATCAAGGACCAAAGCAAGGAGGCATCTTTCAATAGCACAACTCAAGATCAGAGCTAAACCAAGGCAAGTGGTTTTTGTTTAATTTCATTTATCATTGTACAGTTGATACGAACTCTGTATTCGAACCACTATAAAAAAAAAAAAAAAAAGGTGTCAAGGATTAGACCAGGGTGGTCAAACCTTTCAAAATCTAGGTGTCTAATGTTAGGGTGGTTTACCTTATTATTGTACGGTTGATTAGAATTTTTTGCCCCTCTTTACCCCCTCTATGCACCTATGGAGCAAAAACATTTTTTAATTGATTAATATTATTTAATAATTGTGTTTCATAAAATTTTATTTATTTTTATATTGTATAGATTTAATAAAAATTATTAATCCTAATAAAATTATTAATATTTTATTTGAAGTGCTTGTAAATGCATGAGAGAGATATGTGGTGGTCAGACATTAGATAAAGAGAAATTGTCAAAATATCTTATTTTTAAGGGTTGATTATATCGAAATTCCAATAGGCTCTCAGAACTCTGAAATAATTTGAGATTCATGTAATCTCTTTATAGCAAAATAATAATAATAATAATCTTTCACACATGTTGTGCACTTGTAATAAGAAATTTGTAAAGAAAAAAAATAGTCATGCGTCTCGGAGTTCATCCCTTGACAATTTTTAATATTAATTTTATCTTAACTATGATTTTTTAAACTATTATAATAGTTTAGTATATTATATATTTCACGTCACCAAAGTACAAGTTATAAATTTTTATGAAGAGATATGTGGACATTTTTTATTCATTTATTGGGATTTAAAATAATAATATCTAAAAAAAATTCTTTATTTATTTTTTTACTCTTAGAACGCAAAGTGTTCATTTTAAATTATAATTATGAAAAAGAATCTATAAAAATTGAATAATATTATTATAAGCTATATTGTTAGCATTTATTTCATGAATATTATTTAATGATTAGATTTTATAAAATTTCTCAAAAAATTATTAATATATCAGATTATCTTTATCTATAATTACAAAATAAGATTTTTTATAGTTAATGTTTGAGGATTCTTAGCCAAGTAAAAGACTTAGGATGAAAATTAAGGAAGACTTGGAGTCCACTTCTCTAAGTTAATAAGGAATAAAGGAAATAACGTAAGCACATGAGGTAAGTGATGAGGTAAGTGTATAGAAGGTAAGCTTTGGACGGTGATGACCGTTAGTCACTGAAAGGGCCAAGTCTTCATTTTAGAAAGTGGAAGGAACGTGTAATGGGACTATGGGAGGTTTGGGTGGAGCCCACTTGGTTGGCTGAAAATACTTTTTAAAAATTCCACTAAAACAATATTTATGCAAAATTTTATAATTTTAATAAAGATTAGACATTCAAATCAGGCTACCTTTCAAATTTTGTTAAAAATAAATACTCGTAGATTAATTTTAAAGATTCAAAAATAAATTTGATGAATGGTATTCAAAATTTTATATTTTCTTCAAAAGGCCATGACTTGAACTCTCGAACTCGGATTTGATCAAATTTGGCTTGTTGAAAAGTCCACATAGAGATCTACGTAACAAAACACTCTTAATCCAAAAATGAAATTTCCATAATTTCCTCAAAAAAATATGAACTCAGGTCGAGTCATTACAATTGAACCTTTTGGAGACTTATACTGCGTACATACAATTTTCAATTCTCTAAGCCGACTGTATGGATTTTTTTAGTCATTTTACACAATCAACAGTTCTATGTTTGCTGGAGGATCTTCCGAGATAAAAAGATCAACCTCCGATAGATGAGATATTGACTAATGATGATTATAATACATAATATCCATATTAATAATTAATATGTTATCTACATTATTTGCCATTTGTGTTAGTCGGTTATTAGATTTGAATATGGTTAGATTAATATCTGCATAAGGATACAAACATATGTTCAATTCAAATTCGGGTTTGAATCTAAAATATATAAATATTTGCATCCAAATCCTTTTATTTCATGTCAAATATTTTGGACTTTTAGATTTTTTTTTAATATCAATTTACGTTCCTAATTTCAAAAAATTGCATCTAATCAACTTTAAACTTATATTCCATTAAAGATTTGAACAGAAAAAATAATGGAAAAGAGAATTTTTTTTGAAAAGTACAAAATTTGAAAATATCAATTTTATACTATATCAGCCAATATAAACCAATATGATATGTTTTTCTATTACTTAGATTAAAAGAATTTAACTCATACTTTTAATATTATTAATATTTATAAATATTAATTAATATGAACTCTTCGTCTAAGTGTCTAACAACTTTCATTTTAAATTTTAAATTAATATATTTTAATAAGACTGTTTGAATTTCCAGCCACTTTCGTTTTAAATTTCAAATTTATCCCCAAAACGTAATTACGCCGGCGACAAATTAGACAAGTCAATGCCGCTACTCCCGTACTCTTTAAACAAGTCAAGTCAGTGTCCCCCACCCCCGACAGTTTACTTGACCTGCATCTGGCGAGTAACACGCAGAAAGGACTTTTGGCAGGTTAGACCAGTGCAAGGCTTTTTTTTTCTGTCTCTATTTTTTTAATTTATTATTAATTTATCATCTTTTATTTTTATTTTTATTTAAAAAAAATGAGATGTTTCACTTAAGAAAAATAATGGTCTACTTATTAAAATTTCAGAAATGAATTTTTATTATGGGGTTTTTTGCTCAAAATTATCAAAAAAGTTTAAAATTGAGTCCGCATAACTCAAAAACATTAATTTTGGTGAGAATGAACAGTATCTTATTTTGGACTAATTTTTTTTTTAATTGAGTTGATCCCGAGTGTCCTTAGAGTCAGGGGTAAAAAAATCGGCCGGGCCGATATCCCGGCCGATTTTTCATAAAATATCGGATATGTACATCTTCTAATATATTTTTGAAGTTACGATAGCGGGAAATTATATAAATAGTAATAAAATGGTTAAAATTACAAGGAAAAGGATATAAATGAGGAAAATTTGTAAAAATAATTTCATAATTTATTTTCTTAGTCAATGAGTTTTATTTTAAGTTATGAAATTATAGAAATAAAAATAAATAAATAATAAAATTATTGAAAATTACATAATAATGTAGAAAAATATTAGAAAATAAAAATAATGGGGTCCTAATTACTTGAACTGATAGTATACATTAAATAACAGCAAATAGAAAAAATATATCTATTATTTTATAGGTTTTACCATTTTCTAACATTTATATGTCATAGTCCATAAATAATATTGAAATAATTACAAAAAGAAAGAAAATAAAAGGAAAAAATTGGATCCCTATAAAAGAAGTTAGTATACATTAAATAACAGCAAATAAAAAAATTTCATGTATTATTTTATAGGTTTACCATTTTACTAGCATTATATATCATAGTCCATAGATAATAATGAAATAATTAAAATAATGAGTAAGTGAATGTAAAAAATATTGCTGTAAATTTTAACATGTTAGTAACAGTAACTAAGAGCAAATGAAAAATGTTGATCTATTATTTTATAGGTATTATCATTTTCTAACTTTTTTTTTCATTTATGCTATTTTATGTTGAAATAGTTAACAAAAATGAAAAAATAAATGAAACAAAATAGTAACTAACAAAGTACACAAAAAATAACTTCAGATACATTAAGATGGAAAAAAATTATAATACCTATATAAAGCTTTTATTACTACATATCTTATTTAACTTCAAGCATTTTTTAACTTCTTTTATGTTATTTTTGGTTAAAAAAATAAAATAAAATACAGATAAATCGAAATAAATTACAAAACTTACAAGATAATTAGATCTGTAAATGAAGAAACCTTTGAACGGTCTGGATCGTTCGGTTTCAAACAAATCCAGGTCGTTTAGAGTTTACTTAAATCAAGTAATGAAGAGTACAATTTTTTTGAAAGATAAATAGTAAAATCTGGTTTTCTCTTTGACAATAAGGTGTGAAATTTGAGATGTAGGTGAATGGTATTTATAGGAAAAAATTGGACCGGGTCGATTTTTCAGATTTAAAAAAAAATAATAAAATATTCACGCTTGCCGGACCAGCCGAATCCTGCAGTCCGCTGTACACAGAGTGTGACGGTGAGAAATTGGTTGACGGTGAGATCTCGCCCGAGATCTCGCCCGATATATCGGACATGAGATATCGTCCGATATATCGGAAAAATATCGCCGAACATGAGTTGGGCCCGGGCCCGATTTTTACTGTTTTCAGGAGGGAAAAAACGGCCGATTCGGCCCAGATTCGGCCGAGATTTGGACCGATATATCGGTCATCTCGGCCGATATTTATTATGAAAAAAAAGCTTTTTTTAAAAAAAAAAAAAACCAAAAACCGAATTTTTAAAATTCGGCCGATATGATGACCGATAATTCGATCAAAAATTCGGTCATATCGGCCGATTTTTTTTTTGTACGGCCGATATTATACGTATCGGCCGATATAATTCGGTGGTCGAAAAACCGAATTATATCGGCCACCACCGAATTATATCGGCCGATACGCACACTATCGGCCGATATTTTGACCCCTGCTTAGAGTACACTAGATTAGCCCATTGAAACTCAAATACGCCATTTTCCATTTTTTGAGACCAGATGTTTCACTAATCTTATCAATAAACTCATAAGACTGAAGAATAATTTGCCGGACTTTTGCATGAATAAATTAGACTTTAAAAATTTATTTTAAATATGATATATAATATTAATAATCACTGCAAATATAATGGTTGGCAACATTATTAATATTTTATCAGTAATTTAATTTATGTTTATGAATTATGTGATACAAATTAAATTTATGTAATTATAAAATACTACTCTTGTTGAAGGAAGTGAAAAGAAAAATATTAAAAATGTTCGCTAATGTTATTAAGTAACATACTCCTATAAAATTAGAAAGCTCCAGGCCTCAAGCCTCTTAAGTCCCAACACCCAACAGTAAATTCCATTGTTTTAGAACCAAATTAAAATTAAAGATTTCATGCGTTCAGAATTTTTTAAAAGTTGGTGATATCAGTTAAATGTTATAGTTATTTATAAAAACAAAAAATAGTATTGAATGATATAATTATTTATATGAAAATGTGTTGTCGATAGTGTCCATATATATATATATAAATTTTAAATATATTCTTGTACTGAAATAACATGAAATATATATAAAATACTTGTTAAAGTTATTATTGAATTAGTATTTGACCATTAAAAATCAAAACCAAAGTTTAAATAACTCTTGATGAAGTTGAGTCGATTAACACTTAAAGATCTTTTCTTTTAAGTTTTAATTTTTATAGTAAAATACTACAAAATCTAAACTTCAACAAAATCCACAAACCCACTTAATATGTTAAATAAGTAAATTATTAACATGCCTCAGGAAATGGGAGGTTGCGAGTTCGAACCCCTATGACATAACTTAGGGGTGCAAATATAGGTCGATACATATCGTATTTGTCAATTTAAAAAAAAAAAAAGGAGGGAGAATAATATCGGTTAATACCCAATTTTGCACCCCATAGTCTAACGTTCGTGTGCTCTAAGAGTAGTGGGTTCATCCGTAAGAGTTTAGGTATCACGGATCCTACATGTAAATTAAAAAAAAAATATATTCTTCTTAATTAAACCAAGAAAATTGACAGCTAAACCTTTAAAATGACATTTCTAAAGTCAGCATTTTAGGCTGTTAGGTAGTTTCACGTGAGACGACTAAACATTTGCATCCAATCGCGGGGAATCGACGATTCAACCTTGTAAATCAGGTGAAAATTTAATGGGAAAATCTTGAATTGATCTCTGTGTCCGTTTAAAATTCAAAGGAAATAAATTTGGTTGATACGTTGCACGTTATTAGCATTTGAAGGTACCCAAAAATTCCATTTAAAATAGGAAAATGTTAGTTTACATTGTTTCTATCTTGAAAACATTTTTAGCATTTTTTGTTTTAAAATACTTTTATTTAAAAAGTAAAACTATTCATAATAATATTTTACAATTAAAATAGACAAATTTCTATTAAACATGTTTCTTTTTATTTTTTAATATCTATTTTTTTAAAAAAAGGGTACTTCTATCATTTCAATATTATTATATTACTCTAAAATTTTATTTTTTTAATATAGTAAGTAAAATTCAATGGTATATGTGTAAAGAATTTTGATTACTAAATAAATTGCCTACTTTAAATGATAAGACTAACACCACCCCACGGTGTTAGCTTGACTATCAAAGGCACTTGTCGTTGATGGAAAAGTCTTGGGGTCAATTTCTGGCCAATTCCTCTTGAGGATAGTCACTATCTGTGGGAACATTTTTTCATCAATTGAACTCGATATGTGTGTTTAGAGAGGCTACATGTGCTGCTAAAGACCGTTAGGGTTATTAGATAACTAGACACCTTCAATTATAAAAAATAACAATAATTATAAAAAGACTGACAAGTAGGACTTTCATTTCCCTTAATCAATCATCTTAAATATAATTATCATATTTTATTAAATTTAAAATTAAATGACAAAAATTTATAATTGAATAAAATGTATCAGATTTTACAAAAATAGTGATTTTTGTACCATCATTTTTTATCAAAGTGCACCTTTTTTAAAAGAAAGTGAGAGGTTATGAATCCAAAACCCTGACCTAAATTTTATGTGTTCCAGATTTGTAGACTCAACGGTAACGGGTTTTACAGTTTTCACGTTTAAATTAAAAAGAAAAAAAAATTACCCTTTTCGTACTATAAGGATACAATTTAAGGGTTTTACAGTTTCCAACGTTTAAATTTAAAAAAAAAAAAAAAAAAAATTACCCTTCTCGTACTATAAGAATACAATTTTGAGTCACGCGTTTCTCGAGAAGCGCGTCTTAAATGGTAGTGCAAAAATTTCGTATCTTTAGGTACAGTGCTCCTGACCTGCGCAAGAACTTTTCTTTTTCCAGATTGATGACGTCATATTGATGCTTTACCTTTGAGCCATCCACCTGTCGGTGGAAAGAGGTTGCGTTACGCTAACGTAATTACGACGAAATTTCTAAAATTTATATCATATGACATTTGAAAGTGAGAGATGAAATAATAATCTTGCAAAACTAAAAAAATAGTTATTGGTAAAAATTTAAAATAAAGAAGTTTATCAAATATTTTTAGTTATTAAACTTAAATTAAATAAAATAAATAGTTAAAAAATAACTTATTAACTGAAAAATATTTACTTAAAATCAAATACATATAGATTTTGAAATAAGATTTGGATTTCATAGTTTTAATGTTGATCATATTTATTTATTTTTTTTAAATTTATATGTGAGAAATCAGAGAATATACAGTGTAAAACTCTTACTGATGTCAGAACCCATATGAAAAAAGAGTGAACTAGTTGAACTATACAATGTCGATATGATGTTTACTTTGTTTGTATAAGTTGAATATTTTTTAATAAATTATTATGTTATCAAATACAATAATATTAAATTATTATTAAATTAGAGTTTTTGTACAGGTAATGATATATACACCCCTTTTGATTATTTCTTTTTACATTTCAAATCTTACCTTTCGTTGTTTCCTGCTTTCCATGTTCACGTGGTGGACTAGTAGATACATACAGAACCCCGTGATTTTAACCTTTTATTCTTTCCTGTAGAGCCTATTCCTCTTCTGAGCCATGGAAGCTTATGAAAGTTTCTCTATTTCATACTATCCTCTTTTCAGATGAGAAAATTCATGTGGACGGAAAGGAGAGAACTTCCTCTCATTTACATGAATCAAGCATACAGACCTACAAAGTCAGAAGAGGAACAGATACTATAAGTAATAGTTAAATATCGATTGAGATTTGATATAAATATATATCAGCTCGTAAAAATAATAATAAAAAAAGAAAGTGATTTGTGCACCCCTCATTTTACCTATAGTGCACTCCTTCAATTTTTTTTTTCCAATTTTGCCCTCCATCCATCTTTTCTTCATTTCCATCATTTTTTAAGTGAGCGGCAAAATTAAAAAAATAATTGAAGAAATGTACCATAGATAAAATAAAGAGGTGTACAAATCATTTCCCTAAAAAAATACTGATTAATATCTCTTTAAATCCTGAATTCTATACGTCAGCCTCAAGAAAATAAAAGGTTAAAACCACCTCGTCAGCCATGATCTAAGGAACGGCAGACTTAGAATATAAAAAGAAAAAATCAAAAGACTATGATAAAAGAAATTGGGGGTGTATATATTATTATCCTTTTGTAAGACTAAATAGTGGTTTGATGACCAATAACGTCATACGTCACTACATCATTAAAGATATTTGACCCTTATTTCTATTGAGAAGTCATGTCTCACTTAACTACTCTACCCTACAGGCTACGGCCAGTCGCCCAAGTCGTCGTTTCGAATACAGCGACTTCCCAGACTCTACGCAGATGTGGAACCAATCATTTCAGTTATTTTGAGGTTAATTTAAAAAAAAAAAAATCTTATAAATTACTTAAAAATATTGTTTAAACTCACAAAAAAAATTAGCTCCACGAAATAGTGTGTATAAATCAATATTTTAAAAATTGACCCGTTAAGTGAAATATCTCTATGGAAGGTTTAGATTAAATAAATTCAACCGGGTTTAACTTTGGTCAAATTGAAATAAAATTTTAAATCAAAAAATATTTTTTAATATGACTCAACAAAAATATTTTAATCAAATCAAACATGTTATTTTTTAAACTTTCAAATTTTAATATCTTTAAATAATTTTAATCTCTAAATTTTTGTAACTTTTAAAGTTATATAAAATTTATCAAAATTAATTTAATTAAAAATATCTATACTTAACTTTTTGACCAATCTAAAACTCTATATTTGTATAAATAGTCAAGTAAAATATTTTTAAAAAAATATGGCATATGATGAAGTTTACTTTTCAGCCAATAGCATAGTGGCGAAGGGCATTACCAATTTACCATTGTAGAAAAAGACATTTTTAAATGGTTTGGTCATTTCATCACTACCGTCCCACATCCATTTTCATTTTTATAAAAAAAATAGGTAAAATAATTTTTGCACGTTAAAAACTCGAATTAATCGTGTTTGTCATTTTTAATGGTAAATTTCCGTTAAAATATGTTTTTATCGTAAGAAACGGTAAATTTCCGTTAAAATCACGAGATTCTACCATTAATTTTTCATTAAAAATACTAGGGTCAAATATATATTTTTTATTTCTAAAATATCATCTATATTTTCAAACTCCGACCACATTATTCATTTATTATTTTTATTTTTATTATTTTTTAAATATTATATTTTTTATGAGATTTTTCTATTAAATTCTCGATAAAAATTTGAAAATTTAAAAAATATTCTAATATTAATAATTGTCGTTGATATCTCGAGATTTGTTACAATCCACTGTGCTCTCGTTTTTGCTAGCTTACTGCGTTCCACATCTGACGTTGGTAATGCTTATAAAAGGGTGAAAGGTTAAGTGCAAAGTGCAAATCACTTCAAGATAGTTTTAAAATCTGCCGTTCAAGCAGGGGTCGAAAAATAGAGCGACTATTGGTCTGTGGGAAAGATTTTCACTAAATATATGCTCCACAGAAATCACTGTGATTGAATCAATCAATTAAATTTCTGTATTCTTCAAATTTTAATAAGTTTAAAATATTTTTAAACTCTTTTAAACTTCAAAGACAACTTAATATATTCAATCAAGACAATTTTAGAGGAGCACATACTCAATAAAATAATTTTCAATAGATTTATTATCATCTCATTAGGTGGCTCTATGCCTAGATATGCAAGGATAATATAACACACACCGTGTGCAAATAATCATCCTTTATAAGACAAATATATGTTAAATCTTTTCAATTCACCAAATTTAAATTTAAAATTTATTTTTAAATTTTTTATGAATTTTCTTTACTTTTCAAGTTTGAATATGACAATGACTGCTCAAATCCTTTCTACTAATAAACTCAATCATAAAATATTCTTTTTCATTTTCAGTTACAAGGAAAAACATTTGCCATTGTTGGTTACTAGGGGCATCCCAATAACGTTCGAGTCGAAATATGGCTTTTAACTGGGAAAATGATACTTCCATGAAAGAGAAGCAAATGAAACGCTTTTATAAAAATTCTAATGGAATCAAGAATGAAGTTTTCATGCTCCCACGCGAGCAGGTGTGGACAAGCGGAAGCGAGAATGTTTTCATATAATTTTTTTAAAATAATGTTTGATTAGTCAAAACCTGAAAATCAAGTGAAGTGACAAAAAACATCGGTTAATTTAAGAAACCAATGATTCAATATAATACTTGAGGATTATCCTTTTAACGACTGACTTTTTAGAGTGAGTTCTACCTCAAAAATGTTATTAAGACATGATTTACTAACATGCTATCAGAGTAAGTTCTACGTGCACCTAAAGTTTTCACTTGCAACATAGTGTGCAGTTGAAAGTGAGGGTGGGTGTGAAAGTGACAAAAGTCCCACAACGGCTAATTTGAGAAACCAATAATTCCATATAACACTTGAGGAACCCTCCTCTCAATAACTAAATTTTGAGAATGAGTTATACTTAAAAAATGTTATCAAATCATGGTTTTCTGACATCAAATAAAATGATTTTGTTAACATTTTTATACTAACTTATGTTAATTCTTAACTTTTTAAATTGTTATTATTTATATAAATGATAAGTACTTCTTTTATGCATGTAGAAAATGTCTTGTTTTTTTATACATCAAAATTAAAAGATTAAAAGAAGTGTATAACGGAGATCAAGAGGACCTAAAGTGAGAGTAGCAGGGGTTCAAAAATCGGCTTGGCCGATATATCGGCCGATATGCGATACGGACGATATTTTGGCCTCTAATTTTATCTCTCATACCGATATCGGCATTTTCTCTCTCCTCCGATATCGGAACCGTGAAAAAACCGTGATGAACCGTGACAAAACTGCAAAAAACAGCAAAAAATCACAAAAAACCATGAACACCCTTGAGAACCGTGAACCCTGAACCGCAGAAAACCGCGAAAAACCGTGTAAAAACTGCGAAAAACCGTATCGATGTTTAAAAAAAAAAAAAAATATTAAATACCAATATTTATGAATATCGGCCAATATTATGACCGATATTTCGGACCGAATATCGGCTATATCGGCCGATATTCAGTATGTACGGCCGATATTACTCGGTTTAAAAAAATTAGTATATATCAGCCAATACGATATGTATCAATCGATATTTAGACCTTTACAGAGTAGCTCTTCAATGGAAATAGTTCCTCATTATCTTGTCGGGACGTTGTATAGATCTTGAGACATAAGTGAACTTCTACCTGTAAGTAGCATGAAACATTTTACAGTGTGTGCATAGCGTACATTTCAATGCAAAATCATAAAATCACGTGTCAATCTAAAGTAAACAATATCGTACTAAAAAGTATTCTTTCCCCACACTGTGTAAAACATGCTACTATAATTGAGTTGAGTCGTCCTTAAGCGTCATTTAACTACTCCATTTTTGTAACTTTAGATCTAGCGTAGAGTGAAAGTCATTCATGGTCATTCATTGGAGGCTCTGTTAGTAGTTAAGGCAATTTTATATTTGATATAAAGAGACTCGAGTACCCATTTTAAATGGAAGATTGCACATTTATTATGAGATGGACTCTGTATAATCAAGAAAAAATAGATAAAGAATTTTATTAATGATATATTTTATTGAGAAAAATTATTCAATTTGATCATCATAATTTTGTGAGATAGACCATTAAAAATTAATGGTTTTATAATAATCAGATTTTCAAACTCTATAATCACAAGATCGCTATAATGAGATGAGTCTCGAGTTTTATATAATCAATCTATTTGTCATTAGAAAATATATCTCATTAGAAAATATGTGACCTTAAAACACCCTTCTTAATGAATATCAAATTCACATAAGAAAAACTGTAATTAAATGATATCAAATTCCCTCACTAGCTTTCCTTTTTATAATCAATATTTCACACATATCTAGTAAAATCACTTATGGAATATTAAATTATTAAGAATGATGATTAAAAGATAATGAGTTGGGCTAAGTCAAGTTTATTTGATTTATTTATCTAATTTTTCTTACTTGAAATCTATTAGTTTACCACGTAGGTAGATTTCTTCTTCACTAATATTAATATCAAAATAATTACGTGAACTTTTTCTAAATCCATTTATCTATTTTTTAAATGGGTTAATCTATTAACCATTTCAAATTAACTATTTAACAATTTATAATTGGTGCTCTCAGAGAAAAATCAAGTGCTAGTTTCAAATTTCGATCTATAAAAATATATATAAACTCTTAAATGTTCCAAATGAAATATTCACTCAATAAAGAAAAAAATCAAGCGCATTTGTTGTCGAATGCCGCTAGACATAATTTCTCAATATGAGAGAGCCATTCTAAGTAGTATTGATTCCGACTTACTAGGTGGGGCTATGGATTTAAAAAAGGTAGATTAACAAAGGAAAGAAATATGAAACTAGATGATTTTTTAAAACAAAATGCTTTGTCTTATTTATGATGCAAGGAAGAATGGACTAAAACCAGCTACGGATTTAAAAAAGCTAAGTTAACAAATGAAAGAAATATGAAAGTAGATGCTTTTTTAAAAAGAAAATGTTTTATCTTACCTATAATGCGTGGAAGAATGGACTAAAACCAACCTTCAAATATTTTATTTTATTTTATATAATATGTTGACTTCTACTTTTGCCGACTAGATTTTCATATTCCGTAAAATTACAAGTGGGTTGGAGCCGGCTAGATTTTTTAATAAATTAGTCTGCAATATGGAGTGTATGCCCTTTTTAATTAAAATGACTTTGACTCGAGTTGGTGGGTCAAATGAGATTTTACTCAATTTAATATGGTTGATGAGTACTCACTATTCAAATTATAAAATTAATATTAGGTGTAGTTGATTAATAAAAAAATACTATATTTAATTAGAGCATTGATAATAATATAGAATCATTGCAAGACAAGGAACATAAAAAAATAGAAACACTATAATCTAAATTGATAATATTGATGGAATTGTAATTTTTTAGAAAAATGCCAAGTTTACTCTAAAAGTTTACTTTTTTATATTTTGTTGATTTAGTAAGTAATTTGACGAAAATTGATAGGAATATTGGTGTTTATTATAACAAAAGACACTCATGAACCTTTTCACCATTTATTTGATAAATAAGTAGATAAAAACACAACTCTAATGTCTCTTATTGTAAAAAATGCTAGTGTTCTTGTCATTTCCCTTTGAATAGGAATTTAACTAAGCATTTTAGACATAAAAGGTAATACTGTAAGTGTTACACGTGCCAATAAGAAAAATCAAACGGAAATAAATATATAGCACAATACAATATTTTTATGTGGTTAGGCCCACCTGGCCTACGTCAACGGAGTGACAAAATATTTCACTATAAAAGTTAAAAGGAATACATGTACAAGATTAACTACCAGAGTTATGAGCCCAAACCTGAAGTCTCGAGTCCCTTGTACATCCATGTATACAATACACAGACATCACCTCTCAATTGATGTGAATCTCTCTTATACCCAGAAGAGTGAACCCAACTTCTGTCTTACTCTTCTCTCCGCTTCCTACGTTCTACGAGTACATCCCGACGTGCTTCACGGACGCGAGGTTGCATCTCCTTCCATGATATATAGCAGCACCATGAACCCATGCGTTGACGTGCAGTCAACATCCTCTATGTTAAAACTTCTCTCGTGGTGACCACGAAGGCCCACACTTTCATCCGCATACACCCATGATATTTATACTAAAAAGAGTCAAAAATACAAAGTCCAACCTGTTTTACTAGGCAACGAGTATGCAGATCTAATCTAATTAGATCTCATGCAAACTATATATATATCTCCAAAAATAAAGTTGCCTAGTATTTGCCATACAAACTCACACGCTGTCCTCTCTGCTGTGTCCCATTCTTGCCAACACACCATGATTTTCTGAGATAAAATCACGAACTCAATTTGTGGAGTCGAGCCGCATATCTCAACAAATACATATCGACAATAAGATACATATTAACACTTTATGACTGATACGTGGCAAAATGGATAAATTAAATATTTTTTTTCAAAAATATATAGAAATATAGTAAAAATGAAAAACCTATTGTGAATATATTTTGAGTGAAAAAATGGTCATTTTCATAGGTATTAGACCCATCAAACTTACAGCAATTTTTTTTTTTTACAAATAAATCTTTTCCAAAAACTTGAAAAATATCCAAAGTCTCTGAAAAAATTAAAAACCAATATTAGCAAACACTTGATATAAAATTCGTGTTTTCAATTGCCCTATAATAACCTATATCTTCTCTTACAATTCTTGATTTTTTTGCAAAACAACTTTAATTTTATAAAAATATTGAAAAATTAGGAAAATTACACAAGCAACATACAAATTATATCAATCAAACTGAAGCATCTTCATCTAATTTCATAAACACTAAATATAATTTCATAAAAAAAAATTTACACAAAAACCACCAAAGTGAACATTATTTTGTTACAAAACTTCAATAAAGATAGATAAACGTAACTCAAAATAAATAAATTAAAAAGAAAAGGAGGTTAGAATAAACCTTACATCTACACTTTTTTAAAATTATATCAAATATAACATTTCAAATGAAAATTGGTAAAATAATAAGCTATTTTTTTAGAATTTTTTTTTAAAAAATGGTCTTAACGGCTGTAATATTTTTTAATGTATTGAATTATATCATAGACTATATGGTTAATACTTAGATACGAGTTTTTCTATTTAATTATTTAGACGGGAGACACCGGGACAGAAGTCTCGTTAAAGGGTTCCAAGTCTTCCGTCGTCGTCGGAGCTCGCTCACTGCAGAGGCCAGGCCAGAGAAGCTCGTCCTTTATTCTCTTATAAATTGTGGATCAGGGGCGCAACTCTTAAAAAATCCTAATAAATTGATCGCCACCGGTTACTTCAAATGCTTAAAAATAATCTCATTAACCATTGGAATCCTACAAAAAATACAAACCAAAGATGCTGGTGTATGTCGCTGAATTCTACGAGAGATGGATCTCTGTGGAGAAAGCTTCAGAGACGAGAGCGATTTGAATATCAAAGAAGGGAGAAAGACTCAAAGAGAGAACTGAGAGAGAATCAAGCGAATGAAGAAAGGGTAGACAATTAAAAAAAAATGAGAATCTGAGGTGAAGTCGAGAAGGGCAGAGGGAAGGAGAGCATCGCTGGAGGTAGAAGGGCATCGCCCGGAAGAAGTAGTAAGGACTTAGATGAGGGAGAGAGAATTTAGATTGATTTGATGAACGCAAGTGGAGCATTGAGGAATGGAGAGAGACGGCATGTAGAGGCTTATCAAGTAAAATAAAATAGGCCATGAGAAGTTAAAGAGAGAGGATGAGAAGGGAAGACGACATGGGTAAAAGGACAAAAGATTGTTGGCTAAGGAGAAGGGACAGGCTTGGAATTTGGAAAGACTCTCTCCACTCTCCACTCTCCACTCTCCACTCTCAACTCTCAACTCCTGCTCTGCCATTTGCCACTTTATCATCATCTTAGGTCTGTAGACGAGTTGGACTCCCTATTCTCTAAGCCAGCATCATTGGTTAGGAATTTAGTTCTAAATTAAATCTATTATTAAAAAAGTATGGTAATGATCTATTATACGAGGGTTGTCAGAGGCTTGGTGGGGTCCATCTCAGGGGTCGAGATATCGGCCGATATCATACGGGTTTTAAGCACCGTATAATATCAATCGATACGTATTGTATCGATCATACAACCTTCATATTGGCTGATATATCACCGATATATATAGGTCCGATGTGATTAATATTAATATTTTAAAAAAAAAAAAAAAATCAAAACAGTAATGGACCTGGGTCAAACTGATATTTACATTTTTAATTCTTTAAAAAAAAAGCAGTTTCTTTTTATATTTTTTTTAATTCAGAAAAAATAAAAAAATAAAATAATACTGATATTTAAAAAAAAGAAAAAAAGAGAGAATCAAATCGGCCAGGCCGTTTTTTGCACCCTGGTCTATCTTGGTTTGAAATACTAGGATTGTTAACATTTTTTAATATTAAACTCAGCAGTTCTTGCTGAGTATAGACTAACATTGAAAGGGGTCAGAGTGATTATCAGAAATCTTCTCAAACGGGAGTTCTAAGTCTATTCTCACATACGCGATGAGGGCCCAACCTTTTAAAGCAAACCGAGGTACTCTGCAGATCATCGAGATCTCGGCCGAATTTTTTCTCTCTCCACAGTGTTTTTTTATTTTTATTTTTTGAAAAAAATCTAAAAAAGTTACAAAAAGTGCAGATAATTATGTTTTCATTGAATATGTAATATTTTCTTTTATAAAATATCGGACATTTACATATTCTAATATAGTTTAGTAGTTACTGTATTCAGATATTAAATAATTAGTAATAAAATGGTGAAAAATTACAAAAAAAATAGATAAATGATGAAAAGCTGTAGAAGTAATTTCACAATACATTTACTTAGTTAATGAGTATTATTTTAAGTTATGAATTATAAAAATAAAAAATGAATAGTAAAAAAATAGATTATTTTAAGTAATTTTTTTATATTTTCTCATTTATTTTTTAAAAAAATAGCATGCCGGATATTAGTAAATCTCGACTAAGATCTCGATGATATTGGCCGAGATTTCGTTCGTACGGCTGATACGCTATCTACTGGCCAAGATTTTGGTCTCACTTAACCGTACTGGTTGAGGGTGATGGGCTTGACATTTGGAGGCAAAGGTAAGAATGAGGGGTTTAAAAAATCGCTGATAGCGAGATATCGGCGCCTTGGCTAATACCAAGTGTATAAATCTCAGATTTTTGAAGACCGAGATATCTCAGCCGATACGATAAGTATCGAACAGAGAAAAAAATTTGGTCGAGATCTTAGCCGATTACTTTTATTTTAAAAAAAATGAATATAGGTTGTGGACCTGGGCCGATATATATATAAAAACAGTTTTTTTTGTTTTTTTAATATATATTTTTTTAAAAAAGCCACTTGAATGTAAAAAAAAAAATTAAAGAGAGAGAAAAATCTCACTCGAGGAGGTATGGGGCAACAATTCCATACTCGAAGAGGCATGGTCCTCCTGAGTCGTGAGGAAGGCGTTGGGAAAACACCTAATTATTTTAAGTGGACCGTGACCAAGAGTATTCCTTTTGACCTTTTCTTATAAATGGGGCAACAATTCCTGACTAATGCATTAGCCCAGAGATGATTTCCGTTGGAGTTAAGAAATCTCTCCTGCTATTTGTATGCAATACAGCAATCTTTCTTGCTTCCAATGTCGCACAAACAGCTATTGCTCTGGAATGCGAAGCAGAGGCTCTATTCAATTGGAAAGCCACTCTTCTGCAGTCTCACACTCTACAGTCATGGACCGTATCACTCCCCAATTTCAATTCCAATTTCACTCCATGCTCGTGGGCTGGAATTACATGCAATAATGAGGGAAGAGTGATGAAAATAAACCTGAGAAATGCCAGTTTGGAAGGTAATCTCTATGACTTCAGCTTCTCCTCCTTTCCCAACCTCATCCATCTTGATCTCAGCAACAATTCTCTCTTTGGAACCATCCCACCAGAAATCAGCTCCCTTTCCAACCTCTCCCTCCTAGACCTTTCTCATAATCAACTTTCTGGTTCAATTCCTGAAGAGATGGGGAATATGAAGGGCCTCAGTGTGCTCTGCTTTTCCTCCAACCTTCTTCTCACTGGTTCTATCCCTCCCACTTTTGGAAACTTGCATAGCCTTACCCAGTTGTACCTCAGTTCAAATCCCATTACTGGCCCAATTCCTCCACAGATGGGCGGTCTCAAGAACTTGAGATTTTTGGAGATGTCTGCCAACTTTCTAACAGGTCCAATCCCCCGCACTTTCGGAAACTTGGCTCAGTTGGCATATTTGCACGTTTTTCAGACATCCATTTCTGGTTCCATCCCCCACGAACTGGGTCAACTCAAGAGAACTTGGTTCAGCTGTGCTTGTACTCGAATAAACTCAGTGGTCCGATTCCACCGTCTCTGGGTAATTTGACCAAATTGACCCTTCTCTACCTCTACAACAACCAGTTATCTGGTCCAATTCCACAAGAACTAGGAAATCTGTTGAGCCTCACACAGCTAGACTTGTCGAAAAATAACCTTTCAGGATCTATTCCTTCGTCTTTGGGTAACCTGAAAGAGCTGACCCTGTTGTCACTCTTTCAGAACCATATTTCTGGCTCAGTTCCATCACAGATCAGAAACCTTAAGAACCTGGTTCATTTGTTGTTGTTCAAAACCCATATTTCCGGTATGATTCCCCAGCAGGTAGGGAATCTTGAAAATTTGATTGAGCTGAGGTTGCAGAGAAACAATCTTACAGGTACGTGGTGACGACAAATGATGCAGAGCATGTTCACGCTGTTTTAGTTAGTTTTATTTGAGGGTATTTTATATAGTTTTAGGTTTTTTTTTTTTTTAATTTAGGGGCAATATAGACATATTGTAAACTCTATATAAACCCTTTGTACCCTTGTTCGAATGTTGTAATGAAATTGTTTTTCCTCTTATTTGCATTAATCTCCTAGGGTTGTTGTTTATTTTGTGTTTTGCATCATTTAGTCATTTAGGTCTATTCAGTTTAGTGTCCTGCGTCAAATTTAGTATCAGAATCAAGTTGGCATTTTTTTTTTAAACATCCACATCTTAGGTTACATTTTATTTTGTGATAAAAAAAAAATTAATCGTCTCATCATTACATCATAAGTCATTCATTGCATATAGAGTCTAGGATATAGCATATATCCAGTCTTTCCCTACTTGTGAATCTGTAGGAAACCTAGTGTGTGTGTCCGTGTATGACAACTAGGAGTGGAGTTACCTATCAGAGAGAATCAAAACCATCTAGAGGCATGTCAGGAGAGGAACCACCACTTTGGATTACTTAGATCCTTACCCAATTGATCAAACTTCAAAGAACGCAAGAGGCCTTAAGTACTTACTTGGCCACCGTGAGAACTAGGGTTGAAGTCCTAGAAGCCCCTACGATGAGGATGAGAATCAAATCATTGAGACAATAGGAACCTAGGACATAGGCATGGAGGCCCTGGAGGCCAAGGAATGGGTCGTGGTTGGTATTAGACACATAGGCACCAGAAACCTACCGACAATGATGAATGCATCTTGAAAAGCGTTCATGTGGAAGCCCCTAGCTATAACGGTTGTTTAGAGCCCAAAGTCTTCTTAAATGGGCTGTTGGACATGAATCGCTACTTCGAGTGGCATGATATGTGGGAAATTTGGCTAGTCTGTTTCATCAAAATGAAATTGGTGGGACAAGTCCGGCTTTCTCTACCATGGTAGAATAGAAAACCAGGAGATTGGGAGACGACTCCCTCGAATCAACTTGGGACGAAATGAAGGAGTTCGAGTGGAATGATATGTCGGAAGTTCGGTGAGTCCGTTTCACCAAAATGAAATTGGTGGGGGCATGCCAGGCTTTTTTAGACCATTGTAGAATAGAAAACCAGAAGATTGGGAGATGATTCCTTCAAATCGACTTGGGACGAAATAAAGGAGTTATTAAAAGATAAATGCGTCCCTCTCAAATACAAACAAAAACTCATTAACTAGTGAAACTTATTATGTCAAGGTAACTAGACCATTCGTGAGTACATTGCTAAGTTTGATGAGTTCTTTATGCGATGTGAGATAGATGAGGAGCCCAGCCAAACCCACTCTAGGTTTTGATTAGGTCTTCGTCCTGAGTTCTAGCGTGAACTCATGTTGGATTGAGTAGAAGCTTTGGAGGAAACTTAGCAATTTGTGCAACACTTAGAACGGCACTTGAAACCGAACCCTCCAAAGCCATTTGATTCCTGTGGAACTAGTTCCAAGACACTCCTCAAGGAGTTCGGCAAAATACAGGGAGTCATCCCAGACAAATCACCAGTGTCCACCCATGAACAAGGATGCAATTGCAAAATGAGCCTCTGGTGCGAGCTCTTCCACGAGTGGCCTATAGTGTTGTCACTATCAAGGCTATGGGCATTTCACTCGTGAGTGTCCTACATCAAATTTCACATTTAGGTTTACTCAAGTTTGTGTCCTGCATCAAATTTTGTATCTTCCACGGTTTGTCTTTTCATTGGATTGTTCTCCCCAACAAAAGGTTCTTGGTCTTTGTAGAAGTAGATTCCCTAAGTGACGAGGATGTTGATGAGGAAGAAGCAAACACCCTCGCAGTGGTTAGGTGTGGCTTCGCCCGATCCCAATCGTCAAAAGATTGGAGAAGAATAACCATTTTCTACACCTACATCAAGTGCGGCGAGAAATCCTACAAATTGATTGTGGATAGTGGGAGTTGCAAATGTTGTGTCTGCAGCACGGATACTTGATTAGGTTTGAAACTTGAGTCTCATCCTAATCCTTATCGAGCTTCATGGGTCAATGACACATCACTCTCCGTCACTCAGTGGTGTCTCATGCCCATTCAAATATTTTACTATCAGGACACCATGTGGTGTGATGTGATACCTATGGGCGTAGGACACATCATCTTGGGCCGTCCTTAGTTGTTTGACCATGATGCCTATGTTGTTTTGAGTACAAGGGTCGGAAGATTAATCTCACCCTTGTACAGCCCAAGGACACTCCATCAAAGCAAGAGGTTATAAAGAGGGATAAGCCGAGTGCTCAGACAAAGACCCAACCCAAGTCTCTACACATCATCACTGCTAAGGAATTTGAGAAAGAGACTAGTGACACCTCGGTTGTGTTTGCCCTCGTGTCTAGGGAGACTTCCCCCAAGGTTAGTACTGAGTTTCCAAATGTTGTAGTTCCGGTCTTCCATGGGCTACACAAAACCTTTGTGTTAGAGATGTCAGGTTTATGAGTTGCTTTTGGAAAACCATATGGCACATGATAGATACTAGACTTCAATTTTTGTCCGCATATCATCCTCAGACTGAGGTAGTCAATCGTATCTTAGGTAATATGTTGTATTATCTAGATGGTGAGCATACTCGATCATGGGATGTTGTCTTACCAATTGCAGAATTTGCATACAATAAGCTCGATCAATTGGTCTATATGTATAAGTCCCTTCGAAGTTGTGCATGATTGCACACATAGAAAACCTATAGATCTCATTCTCATGTTAGTATCGCATATGCCATCTGAGTCTGCACATTCATTTGCACAACATATCTGTAATTGTGTAATTTTGAACTGTTAAATATGCTTTGTGTTCCGTTAATAGGGAAGACTACTGAGTGGTCTTTCTGAAAAGTCCAAGTTTGGCCCAATCCGAACTCGATAGCTCATTGATCCAACTTCTTGAAGTTGGAAGGGCAAAATCGTAAATATCTAAACTTCATTTAATTATTCTGAAAAATGATCATAAAATTGTTTCACTCTGGAAAACCACACATTTGAGATATTTGAATTCCCAAACTCACACACACTCTATGATTTCAAGTTTTGAGTTCTACGGACTCTTCCATTCTTTTTACTCATTGCCCGATTTTCATGTTTTTTAACCCCTTTAAAGGACTCACTTTGTAAAACCATAAGTTAAAAATAACAATGAAAGTCTAAAATTTCCAGAAAAATATTGTATGTTTAATTTGTGTTATGATCGAACATTTTGTGTTTCTGTATTTCTATTGTGAGATTTTTGACACCCAATCTGAGCATTAGAATACGAACCGTTGATTTAAGCAAATCAACGTTTTGATCCCAATTTATTGGCTTTTGTCACTATTGCTTTTCAAAATAGTTTATACTAAACTAAATCTCATATCCTGAACTCATCTGCGAAGTCAGATTTTCTCGAACATTTTCCAATTTTTCCATGTGTTAAGTAAAGTTTATAAGTTTATTAATCATCAACTCTATACTCCGTAGCTGTAGATATCGCAACCATCTTCTTCCACCGTCGCATGCCGATGAACATGTATTGTAAACGGAGAAGAATACATTCATCATGTTCTTAGCTCTCTCTCTTTTATCTCCATTTCCAATTTTCTTCTTCTACTTCTGTACTTCTTCTTTTTCAAATTCTTTTGCAACTCATCTTCTTTAGTGATTTTGGTAGAAGTCCAAACTCTGTCCAAAACTCTTCAAGAAGGTATAAAAACTTACCCTGTCATTTTATTATAAGCTTTAGAAAAGGTTAGGATTGAAATGAGATAAAAATGGAGTAGAAAATTGAGTTTTTGGAAACCCATGAAAAAATGGTTTTTATCCACCTTCTACTTACACCCTCAACATCAATCTCATTTTCATCAAAATCTAATTTTCTTCCTTCTACAGTGAAGAGGACATAAATCTGAACCTACACAACCAATTCATCATAAAAATGAAAAATTTTAAGCCACTAGAAAGAGGATTTGTTAATTCTATTTTTCTGCCCGTAACTGTGAGTTCTGGGCCGTATCGGAAGTCCGATACTCTAAACAGAAAAATTGAAAATTTGAATGTATGTAACTTTACTGTCAAATGTTTGATACTTTCTTCATCAGAAGTCTGATAGGTAAATTTATCGGAAGTCGAAAAATGATTTCTAACAGTGAATTTTGTAGATTTCATGTTCTATGTTGCTCTCTGTTGTTATCGGAAGTCCGATACCATGCTATCAGAAGTCTGATACCTACATATCGGACGTCCGACCATAGAACACTTCAATTTAAACTTTGTTTGTTTACTTTATATATTGTGTGTTTATTTTTCTGCACTTTATATTACAACATTTACTTTTTGTCAGCCTTCTCAGTCCGAATATAACTTACTAATTGCTGACTCATAACTCCCTAACACATCAACTCTATTTGAACTGGTCCAAGGTTATTTACATTTCAGCAATTTACTTTTCGCATACTTTATAGTTCTGTATTCTCTGGGCTGAACTCTCAATATTCACCAATTGTTATCGCTCGGGAAAACTCGAGACCAGGCACTGAGTATTATTATTTATTTTTCTACTTTAAAATGCCATGTCTTATGTGTTATTTTTCTTTTTATTGTATGTTTTGTATGATTCACACTTTTAAATTTTATCACTTAAACTGGATTAATTACGTGTAATTAGACTCAGCCATTTTTGCGCTTTTCTTGGAAATTCACACACTAAACTTAACATCTATATATTTAACACATGTATTTTTATTTCCGACAAATATTTACACAATATTTTTTTTTTTACAGTTATTCGATAAAACTCGCCGGACTACGGTGAGGAGTTTCAACTACACTTTTTTACTTTCAAAATGCATTTTATATTTGGAAACCTTTAAATCTATGACAATGATTGGACTCATGGATATCATAATTTTAGAAAAGACTAAATATGACCAGAATGTGAGATCTGACATCGCTTACATGTAAGGGATGTAATTTAGTTCTAACTGATAGAACGTAAGCGTATAATGGTGTCAAGGAGCTGAGGCCTAGTAGTTTATAAACTCAGTATGGGAAATAGAGGCTAATAGGTTAAATGAATTTGATGAAGGCGTGCGGACGTTAGTAATCAAGTCGAAATGTTATATATTATATATTATGTTGTCATATTCATGTGCAGGGCATGTAACGTAGCTATCCCCTGTCTTGAAACCGAAATTGCGAAATAGCCTAATGACCAGATACAATCTGGTATTCTCCTATGTAAAATCCTATGCAAAAAGGGAACTTGGAACAATAGGTGAATGATATAGGAACAAACACAGGTTGTGATGCTCCTTCTTTTATTTTCAGTACTAATTTGATTTATCCCCGAGCGGTGGGGCGTTAATGAATGCTTGTAATACTTTTAAACTCGGTATCTTATTCATTCTTAGTAATTTAATCCATAAAGCTAAGTGCATAAGAATCTTCATTAGCACACTGTGTGAGGTAATTGAGAATAAAGAGCTCTTGTTATGTACAACATTTTGACTATGTCAGGACTAAATGCATTGTGGACTGGGTGAAGCATCGGTTTAAGTTATGAAACTGGTGTAGATTGTGTGAAAATTTATTAAGGCAGATCTGTGTGAGAAGGAAAAGAACATGTATTAATGGTTGAGAAGAACCATTTTTAGGGTATTCATTCATGGTATTAGAAGTGATATAATAATTGCATTTAGTCTTGTGATTTATATATTATGATAGTTTGGTTATTGTTGAATACTCTTCGCTAGGTTGTTAGCTCATGTTCCATACATTGCAGATTAATACCTGAAGGGAAAACCGAGGAACCACCATTGATGTCTTAGGAGATGCACTCCCTGAACTCCGTCATATTTCCCGCCGACGAGAAATATGTTTATTATATTTATTTTTACTCTAATGATGTATTGTTAATAATTATGCCTCTTGTGGCATAAAAACATAAGCATGTAATAACCACTGTGTTTTCATATGCTACTTTGATGTAATGATATGATATAGTATGTTATGTTGTGTTATGCATAACTATGTGTTTGTACATGGGAGACTTATGGTATGTGTTTAAGTCCACTTGAGAAAGGCACGCGTGATATTTTCTATTTAGACCTTAGATAGAGGCCCATAGGGTATTCCTAAATATGATTATTTAACATAAAAAATAAGCCGTGTCCTAAGCCACATCAGGCCAGGGAATGAGAAGATCCATGATTTGCATGCTGAAATTAGGAGAAAAATTAATATGAGCAATGAAATGTATAAGTTTGTTGCAGATTCTCATCGTAGGTTCAAGGAATTTGATATGGGTGATTATGTAATGATCAAAATCAGGCCCGAACGGTTCCCACAAGGAACTGTAAAAAGGTTGCACGCTCGGTCTTTTAAAATTTTGAGGCGAGTTGGACCCAACACATATGTCATAGACCTTCCATCAGACATGGGCATTAGCTCTACCTTTAATGTGAAAGATCTAACACCCTTTCACGGTATAACAACTTCACCCTCAAGCCCCACCCCACATCAGCATCATCATGACCCTCCTAGTGGTCTTCTTGATTCACTTCATGACCCGTGGAATGCACCTATGCAACCTTCTTAGCCTTTATCTTCCTTACCTTCCTTGTCACCTAAGAGAGATGTGATAGAATCAATCCTAGACGAGGAAGTGGTTTCAACTTTCAACCAATGCTGGAGGTTTCCAAAAGTATATCGTGAAATGGAAGAACAAACAGATGACAAATGCAACCTGGTTGATTGATGACGAGCTACAGTGATTGGACCAGGACCTATTGGAGAGATTCAGAGCTTTGTCACGCCAGAGTTGCATCCTCTTCACCCGGAGCAAGCTGACAGTGATGCTAAGACAAGGTTCTGAGTATATTACTGATGACGGAGGATAGTCACTCCAGCCCTATGTTTGTGACTCAATGATGATCTGATTGGATGACGCCTGAAGGCCTCACGTGCACATGATTACACTTTGAAGATCCCACACTAGGAAGGCATGCGTGTGGTTTGATGTATCTTCTTATCTGTTTGAATTCGAGGTCGAGTTTTTCTCAGATGGGGGGATTGATGCGGAGCATGTTCACGCATCATGTGTTTATTTTTTTCGATATTTCATTATGTAGAGTTTTAGTTAATTTTATTTGAGGGTGCAATTTGGACATATTTTATTGTAAACTCTATATAAACCCCTTGTAGATTATTCGAATGGAATGAACGAAATTGGAATTTTCGACTGCAAGTCCTCTTGCCCCACACAATGGTGCTCCCTTGGTGAGAAGCCAAGAACTTGGTGAGAATTCAAGCAGGTTTGAGAAGCCTTTTCTCCCATGCAAGTATTCTTCTATATTTTACTATCTATTTTCTCTTTTGTCTCTTCTTCTATTCCTCCCTTCTTTTTCCCTTGAAACCCTAGCCTACTCGATTTTTCCCTTGGCTCCTGTCCCATCTATACTTTCAAAATCCTTCCTTAACTGCCTCAAATTCCACCCTCTCCTTCCTAGTGTTGCCGCCCCCATTCCCTTTTCAAAACCTAACTCTAATTGCTTCGAATTACCCCTTTCCCCCTTTCTTGTGTTGCCGCCCATTAAAACCCATCAACCCCAGCCTTAGTCGATCCTTCTATCCTATTTAACTCACCATATCCCCTAAATCCTAACCCCAGCCCACATCTAAATCTTAATTCTTTTCATCTTTTTAAACCCTAGCCCTAAATCCTCCCCCAGGGCCGGCCCTGGTTATAAGCGAAGTAAGCCATCGCTTAGGGCCCCCAAGGCCATAAACTCTTTTGTTATATATTAAATATTGTCCACGTTGGTTAGGGTGCTTGTCTTTCATATTAGAGACCTGGTATCAAATCTCGCTGTTTACTTTAATAGTTTTTATTTTTGTTGAGTTTAATAATAATAATGAAAATAACAATAATTTTAATTAATAAAGAATCTTTTAAAATATATGTATCATCTAAATAGAGTGGCCTTCAAATCCCAACTAATTTCGTTTATGACTTTTAAATTACTACCAATTGAAATCATTTGACTATTTTTAACTATTTCGAATTTAAAATACTCAAAATTAGAAATTCATATATTGATAATTTTTTTACTCAATTTAAACTTAAAAAATTGAAATAATGATAGTAACAATCATAATAATAATTATTATAATCCTCATTTTATTGAGTTTAATAATAATAATGAAAATAACAATAATTTTAATTAATAACAAATATTTTAAAATATATGTATCATCTAAATATAGCAAAAGAGAAACCTATATTGAGTTGGTAATTTTGAATTAAAAATAATTTAAAGCTTTTAAAATTTGAAGAGATGAAAAAACATAGCTTTATTCATTTGATGAATGTAGATTTTATTAGACGTAATATACAAGTATAAATCATTATAATTAAGATAATTTTTATTTTTTAAAAAAATTCAGAAAAATTGAAAAATTAAAATAATAATAATATCTTCATTTTGAATGAGAATTGGCATTAGTGTTGGACTCGAATATAATAAAAGATGCAGTACAAAAAGAATTAAAAGAAATAATTGAAATGCTAAATTATATAAAAAGAATGAATTGTTGTTTTCCAAATACATGCATTGTTTATAGAATAATGTTGACTACACCACTTACAGTTACCTCTGCAGAAAGAAGTTTTTTAAAGTTAAAACTGATAAAATCTTATCTTTAGTCTAAAATGTCATAAGAAAGATTGAATGGATTAACTATATTATCTACTGAAAAAAAAATGTTAAAAAAACTTGAATATAGTAATTTAATTAGTAATTTTGCATCTCAAGATCATAGAAGAATAAATTTTAAATAATACTTTATTATAAATTTGATTATGATGTTTATTTAAATGTTTCACATTTTGTAAAAAAAAAATGTATGATTTTATTTTTTGTGAGTGTATAAAAGGCCTATTTTTCAGAGTTCACCTAGGGTCCCTAAAATCTCAGGGCCGACCTTGTCCTCCCCTATTTGTCTTTACCCTTTGCAGCCACACCTTTATGTATCTCTATACTGTTGTCCCCTTTATTGTGAATGTGATTTGGTCTAGATTGTTTTATAATAATTTATATTAGATTCCTAGGGTTGTATGATTATTTGTGACAGGGTTATAGTCTTAAATTTCAATTATTGATTTAGATCTTAATTTCACTCATAGCATATTTGACCATAATCATTGTTTTCCCTCTTATTTGCAATAGTCTTCTAGGGTTGCTATTTATTTTGTGTTTTTAGCCATTTAAGTCTATTTAGTTTAGTGTCCTGCATCAACATAGTGGAAGAAAATTAAGATAAAATTGTTCAATTGGCCATTAAATAGTTCAATGAGAAGCCCATCGACCTAGTGTATAAATCTAAAGACTATTTAAGGTGTTTGGACACCTAAATACCCATGTGCTGAGAAGAGAGAAAATTTGTAGAAATCCTTTCTATACAGATACTTTCACCTCTTTTCTAAATGAGCATGCAAATCTGCAAAATCAGCTATTTGTGTATGGAATCAAGACAAAATTAACAACAAGATCTTCTCCCATTCGCCCGAGGATGTTTCTGGACCACAAATCAACTATAAACAACAATCATAGAAAAAACTTATCCGCCTTTAGAAGAATTAGAATTTTTATTTTTATTTTCTTTTAATTATGATGTATTAAAGCCGCATGACAGCTTATGATTAGATGTATTAAAGCTTAGCAAGTTAGTGTTTGGGTAGGACCGGGCGTGCAAACGTAGAGACTGAGGAACCTTTTTTATTTTTCTAGAGAAAGGTTTTCTGAAGTGCTCTAAAACTTGAGTCGAATTTGAGTTTGCTATTTTTTTTTATTTGAAGATGCAATAAAGTTGAAAAAAGGAACATTGTCTTCATTAGTTGGTATCAGAATTTGTTTCCTGCATAATTTTGATCGACGAACACTTTTGTTTTTGATGTGCATTATTATCTCCTGGGATCCCCAGTAGGATGGCCTTCTCCTAGTTCAGTCAAAGAAAACCCTATAGAAAGATTCATTATATACGGTTGCTTACAACAGATTGGACCTATTGGGCCTGGGCCTGGGCCGAAATGGGCTTTGAGCCATAAATCTAATGGTTCTAAATCTCTCTCACAACATGGTCTTAGGTTCAATTCCATGTTTTTTTTTCAGTGAGATGTTTAGTCTCATCATGCAACTATCTGGAGTTCAAGAAGCTTCAGTGGAGGCATTGAAAGAAAACAGAGGATCATTTATGCGAATAAATTGTCGAAAATTCTGTAAGTTCTCCTCTCAAAGAAAGGATGATGGAGACGAAGGCCACATACTTGGGAGAAAGAAAATCTTTCCTTGTCTTCAGGGCATTATACTTCTAGTTGTCTATCATTATATTCATCTCTGGAGGAAAAGAAGCAAAGAAAAAAATGTCTGATATGAACATTAGGGATCTGTCTTCTGTGTCGGATTTATGATGGAAGATAGTCCATGAAGACAAAAGCAGAGCAGAAGATGGGAGTTTAGCAGAACTAAACCCATTTGTGCTAGCATTGTAGGCAGTGAAGAATGAGCGATTCAATTACATTGGATTAAACCCAACAAGGTCAGCATAATCTTTCTAGCCTGTTTCCTTTTCTTTTTCTTCTTTTAAACTTTTGATCACTCAGAGGGAGCTCAGTTTAAAACTCCAGATTCAAGCTAGAATGAAAATTTATCTACAAGAGTATATTGGTGATTAAGAGATCGTTTGGTCGATGGGTGTTGCATTGTTCAAACTGCTGCTCTTAAATGGTAAGTCATCCTAACGCATCATAAATGACCTGGTTTGAACACATTATCAGTTCCCAGAGCCATTCTCAGGGCTTACTTTCAAGTAAGGATATCAATGAGGCCCAAAAACCAAAAAGCCCAAGAAGCCTAGATAGAAGGAAATAAGGCTTGAGCATCATTTTTTAGCTCAAATCTTAATTAGGCTACACTTGGGCTTAAAAAGAAACCCATTTAAAAATCAAGATGGACATATGGGTTCTCAAGCCCAAACCTCAATTCTTGACTTTGAAGGGGTTAAAAATATGCTGGCCAATACGGTTTCTCTCCCTTCCTATTTTTAATCATTTTGAAAAAAACAAAAATAATAAAAAAATAGAAAAATGAAAATACATAGTATACGTATTTTTGTTAAAGAAAAGGTCTTTTTTTATAGATTATTAAACATTGAGAGTTGAAATTTCAATATAAATAACGTATATCTTATAGATTGAAAAATATCTAAAAACTTTAGAAAATGAAAAATCAATAAGAGAAAACACTTAATATGAAATTTTGTATCTTCTATTTTTATTTCATCAATTTTTTTTAAAAAAAACCTAATTTTATGAAAATATTGGAAAATTAGAAAAATCTCACAAAAACCTTACAAATAATATCAATCACATTAAGAGCTCGTCATTTAATCTCATTCATTCATTTTTTTTCTATAAAAAAGCCTCAAAATGGAGATTATCTTAGGAAATCAGAATTTTATGATTTTTTTTTTAAAACAACCAAGAAAATCACATAAACAACCTACAAACTATATCACTTACATTAAGATATCACTATTCAATTCCACAAACACTCAATGTCATTTTATTAAAGCAAAAAATCTTAAAATCGAGATTATTTTAGGGGAAAATTCAAAAAATAAATGATAAAAATAAATTAAAATAGAAAAATCTAAAAGTAAACGAGGTTAGAATGGACAAAAACCTTTCATCAAATGAAAAAATAGCTTCTACATCTTTTTAAAACCATATCAATGCAAGATTTAAACCTAAAAATGATGGAAGTAAAAAATTAATTTTTTTTTTGAAAGATCGATAGTTTGATACCATACTACCATAGTTATATCAACCGATATATTTCAATACAAAATGGGTCATTAAACAGCTGTATTGGCCAATACAATACATGTATAGCGATTTGATAGGTATCGATCAATATACATGGGTCCTTGTCAAATTGATATGTAGTAACACGTGTTACATATCAGACCATGAAGCAGATCTAATCTTGGAATTGACTTTGTTCCAACAAAATGACATATTAAAATTTTAGTCTAAATCATTTGAAATATTTGAGAAATAGAACAAATAAACATTTTCTTCAATAATATCTTATAAAAGTTAGAGAGTCAATCCTCTCATCACCATGACTCCTTCGACACTTGAGTATTTTATGTCATCATTCTCGTACTTTCTCTTCTCAAAATAATTTTTTAATATGGGTATTTCCAGCTTATGTTGAAGTGAGACTCTCACAAGCATATGTAAATCTCTCAATCCACACATACTAGATAAGTCGATGGAGAGTAACTTCAAAGAGAGTGGCTTGTAGGAGTTGGCAAGAATCGAACTCAAGACCTGCTTTCATGAGATGAGTGTCTTGACCGTTAAACCAACCTTTTCAAATTAACCTGATTCATTTGTAGATTGTAAATTCCAAATGAAATTTAAAATTTTGGCCAAAATTTGTTTGTCTAGATTCTAAGTTGAAATGTATATCAACAATACCAGTCTTTTTTCAGCTGAAATTTTGGAATATTTTGACTCGTTTCTACACATATTGCTGACAAGGCTGATATTGTCCATTTACAAAATATATGTTTGAAATGTTAGCTAAAATTTTTTGGTCCCTTGAGACCGAAAATTTGACTTTGATTAAAATCTGCAACTTCGGGATTCCATAAATAAGAGGAATATGGATACTTTCCCTTATGATCTCCAAATATCATAAATAAGACCTAATGTAGTTGCAAATTTGGCCAACCATCATTCATATCATTTTCTAAATACATCCCACAAATATTTGTAATCTACTTGAAAAATGAATAGACATTCTTCCTAAGGCCTTCCTAGTTGTGTTTTTGGTAAAATAATCTTGGCAAGATCCGTCATCTACAATTCCCTCCTACTTTTTGAAGTGAAAAGAATAAAAAGAGAGCTTAACATACAATGCAATAAAAAGGGTATAAATTTATGAGCTTAACCCGCTTTAAAAAGTGGAGGTTTTGTGTTCGATTTATACTCAATTTCAAAGAGTCACTCCTCGTAAATTTATCTGATATGTTGCACTTCTGATGCCTCTTTATCTATTTATATATGAATATTTTCAAAAAAAAAATTATCAAATATATATAGATTGAAAGGTTTTTACATGCTCCTAAAGATTAATTGAATGATACGTCTGAACACTTTCGATCATTAAAAAAAAATATATTTCACACAGAATTTTTATTCATTAAAAGATGTTCGATAAGCGATACATATCACATCCATATTCTCAAAACACAAAATGATAGTTGTTCTACACCTCTACCACGTACATCATAAAATATGAAATTGAAAACTAAAAACAAAATGGAAGAACAAGCGTGAGATTCCTCAAAAATGAGTTTTACATGGTTGCAGATTCTGACATGTCAAATTTTGTTAGGAGATGGCATAGAGTGAAATTCTCATTTTACCTCTATCGGTGTACCGTTCATCAAGTATCGATATACCGATATACAGAACATATACATGTAATGAGGCGTGTTATTGGTACACTAATAATTGATAAGTAGTACACCGGTAAAAATAAAATGAAAATTTCACTATATTCCTTATTTCACTTTATCACAAATTTTACCCTTATTACAATACACTCACCATTTTACATTTTATAAATAAAAGTTTTGTGAAAGGTCAGACCCGTCTAACCATAGCAGGAATGAAAAAGAAGTGCTTCTATGTCAGATATAGTCAGGGAAGATGAGTGTGATTTTGCCATTGGGAGAGAGGATTTGGGCGAAGAAAGATGGAAATGGTTGAGGGATTTTGAGGAAAGTTGAGAGGAAGATGGGAGGATAAAAAAGAAGAGATAAGGAAAGCATCGAGAGAGTGAAAAAGAAGAGATGAACTCTGCTGAGAGAAGTCTTGGGAAGGGCTAGGCTGAGACGATTAATACCTTTTACCTTCTGGCCTATTTTGAATGGGTAGCGAATGAGAAGAAAAATTGGACATTTCGTATGAATTATAAAATTTTGGCCAGTCGATTTACTGTTCATGTGAATTTCGATGAGCCGATTTATTGTTCATGTGAATTTTGGCAAGCCGATTTACTATTCATGAGAATTTTGGCGAGCTGATGCTACTGATCATGCAAATTTTGGCGAGCCGATTTACTGTTCATGTGAATTTTGGCGAGCCGATTTACTGTTCATGTGAATTTCGACGAGCCAATTTACTGTTTATGCGAAGAGTTGGTAAGTCGATTTTACTCTTCATGCGAAGGATAAAATCAGAAATCCACTAATTCCTATATCTGATTATCCAAAAAGCCCGTGGGAAGATCGCGACCTTAAATACCCATTTTGAATTGATTTAAACTTTAAAGTGGCATTGATACCATCAACTCCCATCAACAGCCTCAACATATGTTTACCTTACTGTACTTTAGTCCATGTCTTCAATTCAAAAGATGTGATTTATTAACAATATTGTCCATTTATTTTTAGTTATTGACTTAATTATGAGTGAAATATTAGTCAATTTAGATATCTTTGGAGTAGAGAGAATAAAAATAATCTAAATCTATCTATCTATATATATATATATCATATACTTTTTAATAGGAATTTATTTATTTCAAAGATTATTAAATAAAAGATATATTTTTCTCTTTTTAAAAAAAATAATATCTACTTTTTTAACTCATAAATTATATTTTAGTTAATAATTTAATATTATTTTTAATATAATATTTATAGCACGGGTTAAAATTTTAATTAAATATTACTTATAATAATATATTAAATATTAAAAAGGTCTCATTTAGAAAAAAAATTTAGACCTCAACTTATATTGAGACAGCCCTCGATACAGTGAGAAATTTTGTATTATTTTTGGATACTGACATATGTATTTATAATTCTTCCCTTCTTTAATGCCATTCTCCTCTCTCGAGTCTCCTCTTTGTACCACATTATTCATTTCTTAGAATTTGCACCAATAACAATAGCATTGCAGTGTGGTAGTGTCTTTACTTTCAGTTTCTTTCAACAATTTTTTTTTAATTACAAAATGTGTCATAATTTTGTCTTGCTCTTGAGTTTTCTCTAGTACTGTATTTAAAAAAGTTATAATTATAAAGAACAAATTAAAGTCATTTTAATTAAATAAATAAAATAATTTTGACTCTTTTAATTTTAATTATTTTAAGTTTTTTATTAAACTTTCACACCGTCGACCACTGTAATGTGTAAAGTTCTAAATATGAATAAGACTGAAAAAAAAAATTAAATCATTAAAGACATACTTTTAAACTATTAAATTTTAAGGATTTCAAATTATTTTTTTGATCATAAAGTTTTTGCACTCTAATATTAGGCCCATTTAGGGATTTAAATTATTATTTTTATCTTTGAATATTCTTCACCCATTGTGATGCCCACTTTGCTCCAATAAACTGTAAAATAGAAAAAGGTCTAATCCTAAATATAAGAATGAGCAAAGTCACCTTCATTAAATAAGTTATTTTAATTGGATCAATAAAATCATTTTAAGTTTCTCAAACTTTGAGAGCCTTAAAAAAATTAATCCTTAAACTTTTTTATTCTATTTAAGGGTCATATTGATCCAATGTAATAAATCATGGAAAAAGGTGTAAGTATTAATATATATGATATTGAAAAAAAGTCTGCTCAAATAAAAACTTTAAGCCTTTAAATTTTCTTCTGATCATTCAATTTTTGCATCTCATCTTAGCTACATTGATCGAATGTAATGGACCCATAAGAAAATTTGAAAAATCATCTTGACTGTTATAATATTTTAATAAAATAAAATAGTAATTTTCATTGTATCTAATTATAATCACAAATAATTAGCACCCAACTTACAAATCTTACAATTTTGTTATTTAAGTGATATTTTCTCATTCGAAATTTCTCACTAATCAACGGTCATCTCTCTATCACATTTTAAAATTCAATTAAAAGTTCATATTTTATGAATATATCTAAGCTAAAATCGACTCTATCATTATCATTATTTGAAACTTTTTCTTGCCATGTATCTAAACGGAAAACTCAAAATTATCTAATAATTTTAAAGTTCTATATATTATACATATTCTAAGAGATACGTCATCAATGATTATTTAATAATAATAAATATTATCATTAGAATGTTTAAATTTTTAAGAAGCCCGAAATTAAAATAAAGGATGAATAGTTTAATTGACATAGTATATAAAAATAATCTTTGTAATTTGTAAACCCAACTAATATAATTAACTCTTCCGTGTCTCTTATCATTGTTTAGAAAGAATATTTTTAAAAGCAATTAAATGAAATATATTTTTAAAAGTACTGTACTTTTTTATGAGAGAGAACCTCAAAAAGTATATATAATAATTATAGAATATAAAATTTACTCTTGTTCTTTATAATTATTCAAATATCTAATTGTAAATTATTCACATGACTTTTTAATCACGAAATATGCTGCTAATTTATAACTAATAGAGTAACACAATCCAAACTAAACTCATTGATCCTCGTGACAACAAATGTGTATAGTATTTAAAAAAAAATGTATAGTATTCGTGCTTGAATTTTGAATCTCTATCTTTGTCTTTCAAATAAAAATTCTATCACGTAGATCTATTAGCGATCCTCCTACGGGTATTTTGTGTAACTCGACACGGGTTTTAGTGTATTACCAATTTTACCTTTCACATGAACAGTAAAATCGGATCTTTTGTACAAACAATAAAATTTCGGCGAGCCAATTTATTATTCATGCGAATTTCAGCTAGCCGATTTTACTATTCATACGAATTTCGACGAGCCAATTTACTGTTAATGCGAATTTTGGTTAGTCGATTTTACTTATCATGTGAAGGGTAAAATTGGCAATACACCAAAACCCATGTCTGGTTACACAAACCTCTCGTGGAAGAATCACTACCTCTATTGAAACTCTCTAACAAAAATATATTATCATATAGATTTTTAAATTTACATAGTTGAATCTAATATAAAAATGAATAGTATAAATTATGTATGAAGTTTGATCTTTATTTAATTATTTTAATATTTGATTTTAAAATTTTAAAATTCAATAATTTAATAAATAATACTCCCTGCGTCCCATTTTAATTGTTTCATTTGAAACATTTGTATATTTTAAAGAACTCTCTATATAAGCTAGCATTCCATGTGATCTCATCCATTTTTAACATAATTTATACTAATCCAATATAAATGAGACAATTATTTTGGTACAATCCCAAAATCCATATTGGACAACTAATTTGGGACAAAAGGAATAAAATTTAAAGACTAAAATTACATGATTTAAATTATCATTTGATATTAAAACTTTATATATTTCATATCTATAAAATAATCTATCATAGAGATTTAATTATCTAAAACTTTTCAACTATTTGATAATATATATAATTAGATAATTTTAGTTGATATATTTACTATTAGCTGAACTCAAATTAAAAATTTGTATGTGAGGTTCTTTTCTTTCCTTACAAGGATCAAGAAAAGGACAAGGCAAGTGCCATGATAGAAACATTCTATTCTTGTATTGATAGAACGATGGTTTCATAAATATTCTATTTTTGTATGGTCAAAAAGGTTTTCCAATAAGTCATACTTTGCCACTTTCGGTAGTATCCTTTTTAAGCTTTTGACCTGGTCAAAAACGTCGGCGTGTTGATTTCTCGGAATTTGATCGGTGATAAGGTTGGAATCCAGTTTATATATTTAAATAGCTAAAATCTTTTTATACAAACCCCTCCTTTTTTCTTTTTTTTTCCCCCTTTTACACTTGCACTTGTCAAAAACTTTTCTTCATTTCCCATCGCAGCTATCAACCTCTACCTACGTGTATATACTCTTCTTCTCTTCTCCCACCTGTATTCACTCTTCTCTGCTTTCTTCTTTTCTCTTCTACATTGTCTTCTTCTTCAAGTTCTAATCTACTCTACATTTCTCTTTTTTTAAATGGGTTTTGTGGTCAAAAGAGCTTGTGTCATGAGAAACAGAGGTTGAAGAGTACGAGCATGAGGAAGTGGGCATAGAGGCAGGAATAAGGTTGGATGACTGAACTCTTGCAGGACCCAGACGTTGAGGGTTGTGCAGGAACAGGACGTGGAGTAAAGAAAGGGACGGGCAGCTAGGCAGTGGTCTGCATATCTTGTTGTGAGGAGGAGACGGTTCACAGATGGGTGTTGTGGCGATGGTGTGGGAATAGCAAGGTATGCAGTTGGGTTGTCTTAGACGATTGAAGAGAGATGGAGGAGTGAATTAAGGAGAGATCCTGATTTTAATTATATAAAGAAAGAGAAATATAAATAAAGCATGTGAATCAAATAAAAGGAGAAAGTCCTAAACGGAGAAATACAATATTATCTAAATCTCTAATTAGAGAAATAATCTAAATAAACTTTGAAATTTGGATGGAAAGAATAGCGAAGATTGAAAATCTTCGAAATTTGGATGAACTTTGAAAATTGGTGCATTTACTGGCCAGAGAAGAGATAAACGTGCAGCATACTCACTGACTACAATGGTGAATTGACAACATTGACTGGCTACAAAGATGATAGAATGGCAACACATTGACTGGCTGTGAAACGACAATACACTGATTGGTTGCGAACTGATAGGCAAAGAACAAAGATGATGACCTGGATTTTTTTTTTAAGCTTTTTTCTTTCCCTTGAATATCCAAAATGGTAGTCTCACAGGAATACCGATGAGCGTGGTCCAACTGACCACCAAAGAGGAGAGAGAGACAGAGAAAAAGATGAGTCGCTTGAACAAAATCAGCAACTGTCTTTTTTTTTTACCCTCGATGGAGAAAGGAAACGGGGCGGAAGTAGAAGGCCAAGAAGAGAACTGATCAAGCGGCCCTTAAGTGGCATAGGTTGAGATGAGAGGTGTAGGATCGGTGATCGATGGAGAGGCATTTGCAGCCAATTCTCTTTTTCTTCATCTTTTGTTTTTAGTGTGATCTGGGGAAATGCTAGTATTTAACGGTAGCACCACATCGAATTCAAATTTGAACATTAACGGCAGCACAACATCCAATTCAAATTTGAACTCTCTCTTATCCTAATCCTTTTGTGTTAATCCTCAAAGATGTTGTATTATAATTTAAATCTTCCTCCTAATAGAGAGGCATGTAATCCTATTTATACTCAGTGATAATGACAGATGAGTAAGGAATTTTAATTTTCTACATGGTATAGAGCTGAGTCGATCTACCTGTGGATTCAAGTTTTTTTTTTTCCTTCTTCCATTTGCGGTTTAGATTTGCCACACCACTGCGGCTGCCGTCGTTCTTTGATCTGCAGTTCCTCTGTTTTCGGAGACCTGGCCTGGATTGGTGCTGCTGCTGTGCTCCACTTCCGGTTGAAATCCTTTTCTCTTCTGCTGCTGCTTGCAGCGCCTTTTGCCGCCGCTGCTGCCTAACTTCCATATCTGGGTTGCTTCCATTCTCAATGTTGACAACCAGCAAGTCCAAGATCTTCAGTATTCTTGCTCCATTTGCAACCCAGCCCAGATTCGCAGCACCGCCAACACTCTGTTTCTCAATTGGATGCTGCAGCCTGATCACGACTTCTCATCTCCTCGTCTCTGCTGTCACCAACACGGATCTGTTTCTGTCCACTCCTTCAGCACTGATCTGTTGGTTCTCTCATCTCCTCTCTTCTCGTCTCTGCTGTCGCCAACAGTAAAACCCACGTCTCCACAACATCTACTTCTCCGTCCAGTTTTCGCCCAGAAGCCACCCATTCTCTCAATCTGCCCCAGATAGCACCGAATCTGCCATTCCCAGATATACACTCTCCTGGTGTTCGCCGCCTATCAGATCTGAGCATTTCTCTTCACCGATCTACTAGGTACTACTGCTGCTGTTGAGTCTCCTACAACACCGATAACTGACATCAACCCAGCAAGGAAGTTTGGAGCTGTTGTGATCTCCAACAACGAGAAGGACTGGGATGACCAACGAAAGCTCTTGGATCTTACATCCTGAGAGCGACAACCATTAAAGCCCTTTCTAACTAAAGTCTCTCCTCTGTTTTATTTGTCATCCTCTTTCCGTACCTGGGGAGTGAACAGAGCGTATTATTGTTTGATCAGTGGGGGTTTAGTAGGGAGTTAATTTTTTTTTCTTTTCTTGTGATGTCTGGTTATCTCTGTGAATTTTATAGATATGGATTCCTTCTAGAGCTAAAAAAAAAAAAGAGAAAAAAAAAAAGCCATGGCTCCTAGGTCTAACCACACCCTTACCCTCCCCAACATTGCCAGTATCGTCTCTGTCAAGGTCACAGAAACAAATTTTCTTCTTTGACAGAGTCAGATAAAGCCCTTCCTTATTGGTCAAAACCATTGGCTCTTTATCGATGGATCTCACCCTTGTCCTACTCAGTATCTCATCGATGACGAAATGTCCTCTCAGACCCTCAACCCAGAATATACTCTATGGTTTCAAATGGACCAGACACTAGTCAGCATGATTAATGCAACTCTATCCGAACCGGTTCTTGCACAGGTTGTGGGTCTCTCTACATCTCGTGTAATTTGGAATTGTCTCCAACACAACTTTTCACAGCACTCCCTCGCCAACGCAACTTACTTGCGTTTTCAGCTGCTATCTACATCCAAAGGCACAAAGACTATCTCTAAATATCTCCAGCATGCTAAGTCGCTTGCAGATGCTCTGGCAGCAATCAACAAACCTGTCTCTAATGGTGATTTAGTCACCTCTGTTCTCCGTGGTCTTGGACCGGATTTTGCTATGCTTGTCACCGCCATCATCAACTTTCCACCACTGCTAGTCTTCTCGGATCTTTGTGCTCGACTGTTATCATTTGAGTCTCAGCTTACACATCCGACTTCAAATGATGCCTCCATTCGTCCAAGCACAGCTCCATCAACGACACTACTTTCTTCTCGCGGACGTGGACGTTCCTCCCACGGTGGTCGCAATCACCTCTATGGCAATGGAGGGCGCTCTGATTCCTACTATTATGATGGTAGAGGCGGTTATGAACGTGGTGGTCGCTCTCGAGGTGGTCGTCTATCTTCTCTAAGTATTCTTGGTTGTCCTCCTCTTGAGTGTCAGATTTTCTCTAGACTTGGACATAGTGCCGCCACTTGCTACCATAGGTACCGTCACAAAAACTAGCCTGAAGAAGATCTCTCTTCTTCTTTTGCTGGAATGCAGATTACACAATCTTCGGATCCAAACTGGTATCCTGACACTGGTGGTACTAACCACATGACTGCCCAATCTTTTAGCTTCAAGTCCGATTACGAAGGTATGGATCATGTGTTGTTGGGTAACGATGATTCCCTTCCTATTGCCCACACTGGTAGTTTCTCTCTTTCTTCTGGTGCTTATTACTTTCATCTGTCTCCTGTTCTTCATGTTCCTCATATGCAAAAGAATTTGTTGTCTGTTGCTCAGTTTACTAAGGATAACTCTGTTAGTTTTAATTTTTACCCATGGGGTTTTGCCATTCGAGACTTACAAACAGGTGCTCTTTTGTTTCAGGGCCAATGTGAAGCCGGCCTCTATCCTATTAAACCTAATAATTTTCCCACTCGTGCTCTCACAGCATCCTGCTCCTCGTCATCACTATGGCACCAGCGCCTTGGACATCCTTCCAATAAAATTCTACAAGTTTTTGCAGCTAATAACTGTTTAAGTTCTTCTTTCCGTTTTTCAAATTTTCGATTTTGTAATAAGTGTGCATTGGGAAAGTCTAAACGACTTCCTTTCACTAGTCGTACACATCATACTACTGTACGTTTTGATTTAGTACATTCTGCTGTTTGGATGTCTCCTGTTTACTCTGTCTCTGGCTTTCGATATTATGTGTTGTTCATAGATGATTATACTCGTATTTCATGGATTTTTCCAATGAAACACAAATCGAAAGTTCTCTTACTTTACCACTTTTCTTGCTTATGTCTTTAATCATTTTTCTATAACCATTAAACATTTTCAAAGTGATGGTGGAAAGGAATATACATATCTTTTCGTCACTTGTGTGCGCAAAAGGGAATTAATCACCGCCTATCTTGCCCTCATACCCCCCAACAAAATGGTCTTGCCGAAAGAAAATATCATCATCTGTCGGAAATGGGTCGCACTCTCCTAGTTGTTGCACATCTCTCTTCCAACCTCTGGGTTGAAGCTCTTTGTACAGTTGTGTACCTTATTAATAGTCTCCCTACACCCCTTCTCTACTGGTCCACCCCATATCAGAAGCTCTTTCACACCAAGCCTCATTACCTCTCTCTTCGTACTTTTGGTTATGCTTGTTATCCTTACCTTGGAGATTATGCTACTAATAAATTGCAACCTCGTTCAGTTGAGTGTGTTTTTCTTGGATACAGTTCTCACCACAAGGGCTACAAGTGTCTTCACGCTTCAACTGGTAGAGTTTACATCTCACGGCACGTCTTATTCAATGAAGTTGTTTTTCCCTATGCCTCCAGCACCTTGCAACATATAGCCTCGACGACTCCAGACATGGTCTTTATACCAGTCGTAACCATGCCTCCTTCTCCAGCACAACTCTCTTCTACCATGACTGCACCTCTAGCAGCCACATCACCTTCTCCATCATCAGCTCCGGCGTCGCCTACTGCTCATTCACCATCTCCAGTAGCAACTCTGGAGCCATCACCTACTGCCTCCTCACCAGAAACTGCTCCCTCTTCGCCTGCCAATGTCCATCCTGTGGTGACTCGAGCAAAGGCTGGCATCTCCAAGCCCAACAAGCGGGTCGCCTTTGCTAGTAGGCATCCTTTACCGCAGGCATTTGCTTCCTTGGTTTCTTCCTCTGACTCGGAGCCCACCTGCTATACTCAGGCTACTCGATTCAAAGAATGGCGACATGCAATGAATGATGAATTTAATGCTCTCTTACGGCAACGAACTTGGTCTCTAGTTCCTCCTCGTCTTCATGCTAATATTGTTGGCTGTAAATGGGTTTTTAAAATCAAACGTCGTTCTGATGGCACTATTGAACGCTATAAGGCATGCCTTGTTGCAAAAGGCTTTCATCAACAAGCTGGAATTGATTATGATGAGACATTCAACCCCGTTGTCAAGCCAGCTACTATCTGCACAGTCCTCAGTCTTGCTGTCAGTTGTGCATGGCCTATTCATCAGTTAGATGTCAAGAATGCTTTCCTTCATGGACATCTCACCGAAGACGTCTACATGACTCATCCACCAGGTTTCGTTGACCCCGTTCGTCCTACTCACATCTGCAAACTTCATAAGCAATTTTTGGCTTGAAACAAGCACCAAGGGCCTGGTTCCAACGCTTCAACTCATTCCTCATGAAACATGGTTTTGTTCAAAGCAAAGCGGATACTTCCATGTTTATTTTTCGACGAGCCTCTAAAGTTATGGTTCTCTTGCTATATGTCGATGATATTATCTTAACTGGCAATGCTCCATCTCACCTCCATTCTTTCACTCGCAGATTGGGCTCCGAGTTTAAAATCAAGGATCTTGGTAAACTTCACTATTTCTTGGGCATTGAAGTGACTCATCTTCCTCAAGGATTACATCTCTCTCAGAACAAATATACACTTGACATCCGTTGGCGTAGTAAATTACTTGGTTGTAAACCTTGCTCGACACCCATTGCTATTAAAGCCCACTTATCAAACTCCACTGGTGATTTGCTTTCGGATCCATCTGAATATCGCCGTCTTGTTGGCACTTTTCAATATATCACTCTCACCCGACCCAACATTGCTTTTGTTGTTCATTTTGCATCACAGTTTATGAGTCAACCTCGTACCACACATTTGGAGGCTGTTAAACGAATCCTTTGCTACCTCAAGGGTTCTCTTGGTCGTGGTCTGCATCTACACCCCTCGTCACACCCCTTACGCTTGATTGCCTACTCTGAACTCTTCAAATTTGAACTCTTTCTTATCCTAATCCTTTTGTGTTAATCCTCAAAGATGTTGTATTCTAATTTAAATCTTCCTCCTAATAGAGAGGCATGTAATCCTATTTATACTCAGTGATAATGATAGATGAGTAAGGAATTTCAGTTTTCTGTATCTCGCATAGGGGAGCGACGGAATCGGATCTGGGCAGTGATGATGCAGGGACTGACGGAAGAAGACGATCGAGATTGCAAAGAGAAATCGGCCAGCAACAATGTTAGGCGTATGATACATCGGGGAAGAAAACGAAGATGCAAGGGTGCTCTGGTGTGGAACGAGAGTTGTTGCAGGGGAAGAGATGAACGACACTGGATCGAAAGCCCTTGTAAAAGGGGATGGACGATTTGGAGTTCAGGATCTTATCAAAGTAGAGTGAAGAAGGTTTTTTTTTTCGTTTGGGAACGAAGCAAGAAGAAAACAGAAAAAAAAAAGGATTGGATTTTTTTTTTTTTTTTTGAGAAGAGGGTTAAGACGATGGCTCCTCCCTCTGTTGGCAGAGGAGAGAAGAAGGGACGGTGTGATCGAAGATTCTCTTAAGGGAAGGGGGTGGGAAAAAAAATTTGGATCTTATTTGGCTTGTGCATGTGTCTCTTGTGAATTAAGGAGAGATCCTGATTTTATTTATATAAAAATGAGAAATACAAATAAAATAGGTGAATCAAATAAAAAGAGAAAACTCTAAATGGAGAAATACAATAAGATGTTAATTTCTAATTAGAGAAATAATCTAAATAAATCTAAATATATCAAATATAATCTAATAATATCTTAACAGGGAGTTGAGAAAAGAAGCTCTTGTAGTGCATAGTGAAAGAGAGAGGTAGAAGAGAATGGGAAAAAGGAGAGAAGATCAGAACTTGAAGAAGAAGAAGAGAATGGAGAAGAGGAAAAGAAGAGAAGAGTGGGTACACATGGGAGAAAAGAAGAAGAATGGGTACACATGGGTAAAGGTTGCCAGCTCGAGAGAAGTTTTTGACATGTGCAAGAGTAAAATGGGAAAGAAAAAAGACGGGGTCTATATAAAAAGATTTTGAGAGTGTCTATATCGCCATAACATTTTATTGAATAGGCTGAGCTCAGAGTAGATATATATTATAAAATAATATTTATTATTTTATTTTTTAATTTTATTTCATAAATTAAAATTTTAATTATATATATTGAAAGCACATTTAAATATTTATTACTTATCATTCAATCTTAAAAATTATAATCACCAAGTATCAAATCTTTTTTAAAATATATACCAATTTTGACTATTAAAATTAAATGATTTAGGGTGGCCTTTTAGACATAGGATTTTTTTGCTAGGAGACACAAGATTTCAAAATTCCTTTGAAATTACCATTTTACCCTTTAATTTTTTAAAATTTAGAATCTTTCCCCATTGTCTGAACACCCAAAACAACAGTCGAAGAAATTGGCTAGAGGAGGGTCCTACCATACTCCGATTAGAGATCTAATGGTACAGATTAATAGACCATCATAAAATAAAATAGATATTGTGAAACCCACGGGCAGAAATCTTCTCCATCACCTGATCTAAAATAAAAAAGAAGATTTCACGGTGGCATATCCTTTCACAAGGACTAAATCGTTTGATGACAAATAATATCATACGCCACTATCATCATTAAAGATATTTTACTTTTTTTACTATTAAGATGTCATGTCTCACTTAACTAGTCTACCCTACAGCAAGTCACCAAAGTCGTTGTTTCGAATACAGCGAGTCAGCAACTTCACAGACTCTAGGCAGATGTGGAACCAATCATTTCAATTATTTTGAAGTTAATTTTTTTAAAAGATAAATCTTATAAATTACTTTAAAATATTGTTTAAACTTACAAAAAAAATTATCTCCGCAAAATAGTGTGTATAAATCAATATTTTAAAAATTGATTCGTGAAGTGAAATATCTCGATGGAAGGTCAAATTCATGTAATTAATATAAATATTATAAATAATATTAAATTATTAATTAAGATTTAGTTGATAAATTGAAATAAAATTTTAAATCAAAAATATTTTTTAATATGAATGAATAAAAATAATTTAATCAAATCAAACACGTCATTTCTGAAACTTTCAAATTTTAATATTTTTAAATAATTTTAATCTCTAAATTTTTGTAACTTTTTACTCTTCTGATGAAATTATTGAGAAAAGTTTAATCTTAAAATTAATGATTTGAATTCATTGCTGACGTCGGATGAAAAAGAAAAAGAAAAAGACAAAAGAAGAAATTGAGATTTGAAAAAGTTAGTTAAAATGAAAACTCTAACCAAATAAATTAATCCACAAGTTTTACTAGTTTTATTTATTACTTTGTACATCTTAGCGAATATTTTATTTATTTGATTTAAATAAATATATTTTTTATTTAATTCAAACTAAATCATATAAACTCCATAAATCAAAGTTTAAAATAAAAAGAAAAACATCACGATCACACGTACTTTGACTATTGACTTACAAGGAGGTAACGGTTTGTCTCCTGTGTTCTTATTTCTTAATTTCTAGTCATTTTCTCAATTGGCTGCAACTGAAAGATTTAGAAAAAAACTAACAAATTGGGAGTAGCTATTTTTCTTTTCCAAATAACGTGAAAATTATGTAAAAAGAAAATATACAGAACAGTATATAAGCCTACCATCCTGAATATAAATCAATTTTAATTTTTTCAACAAAAATTTCAACCTGGGCAAGTGTTCAACCGGTTTTTTGCTTAAGAAACTCGAATAATTTAATTTGGTGTGAACGGAAGAAAAATTCGAGGCTAAACATTTTGACTGAATCTAATCTTCTTCCAAATCATGAAATTCACATTTTCACGATGGCCTAACAATTCTTGTGGCCACTTAAAAACTTTTAGAAGGCTCTTGCATTTGTTAAAATTATTTGATTAAATCTGGAGTTGTTGGCGTGACGGTCAAGAAACTCTCTTCGTGAAAGGAGGCTTTGGATTTGATTTATGTTCAACTTCTGTCAGCCACTTTTTATGGGTTACTCCTCATCGCTTGAACTTAATATATATGTGTAGAGAGGTTATATAAATGATTAGTCATATAAAGTCTCCTACAAATGTGATATTTGGACACATTCCGCCATTAAAAAAATTATTTGATTGTGTTCATAATATTGCCTTTAGATTTAGCCCACTAATGTCTAAACTATTATAAGGATGGGAGGGCATTGGTTTTTTTTTTTTCACGAATGATGGTGGGAAGGCTTTGTCAGTGTCTTTCTAGTTTTTTTTTTTAATTTTAGTAAAAGGATTTTTCTCTAGTTTTTAATAAAGAAAATTTTAATTATTGTTCTTGCGATCATAAAGGTTTGGATTTTATGTCATGTAGTCTAGGTTGTTTGCTTATAGAAAAAAATTATTAAATTTAATTTTAAATTTCAATTTAATAGATAAAAGATAATTTTAACAATAATAATGATAATGACATGATACATCTCTATCTAGTTTCAACTCCAACAGGGCTGTTGAAGGGCTAGTTTGATGTACCCCCGATTAGACCATCCGGTCTGGTCCCTTTATCAGACCACTTGGTACGGCTGGCAAAGGTTTAATATTATGAATTTGAGATTTTGAGTCATGGGAATCTTAAATGGGGTTAGCCAAAATAAAAAATAGGGTCCTATTGCCTGTTAGGGCTGAGGGCATAACTTCACAACAAACGAGCTCAATATGGAAAAGTTGGAAACTGCATTGGATAATAAAAGCCATGCCAATTTTCCTATCTAGATTTTAAATGCTAGTGGACCCTTTTTAGAGCTTAGACTACCATAGTAGGAAAATGGATAGTTCATAACCATGACAAAAATGGGTGAGCCATGTGACATGCTGCAAGACCACTTCAAAACTTGGGCAACCTATAGTCCATAGATGGATCACCGATCACCTACCTTACTTAAAATTGTTGGTTAACCATTTTAAGAATATATTTAAATGTGATTTGTTGGTATTTTTGGATTTTGGTTGATTAAAAGCTCAATAAAACTACCAAATGGCTCAATGATATTGACATCGAATTTTTGATTTTTTCTTTTCTAATTGACTCTATTATAAATTATATCAATTTAAATAATATTTTTCTTCACTTTTATCTGTAGCTTATTTATGTGTGACTGATTAATGCAACATGTCTATTTAGTTGATTGACGTCTTCGAATTGAAAGGTGTTTTAAAACTAGAGTAGAGAATGTTTTTTTCAAATCTAAACTATAAAAATAGTCAATATTAAGGTAAAAGATTAATAATATGCATGTATCATCATTCATTTTGCTCTGGTAATACACTGCTGTTGCATGAATGTATTGGCCAATGAATGACATCTGTTAATATTTCCTGTCAACTGCTTGAAAAAGATAGTATTGGTCTTTGAATTTGTATGGCAGTAGATGGAATTTTATGGGTCAAGAAATGTTTTTTTCTACTAGACAATTACAAAAACAACTTATTTCATATTGTATATTTGTAATTGTAAATATAAATTTATTCATGGTTATTTTAATTTTAATTTATTTTTTATTGATTTATATAATATTTTCATATTTAATACTATATTTCCTACAAGATTATTTTGATAATATCTCAATAAAAATTCTAAAATTTAAAAATATTCTAATATTATCAGCAGAGATTTAAATATCGGCCAATATCTCAGATTTTAATTTTAAAAAAATTAGGTAAAAGAAATTGACCAATTTATCACCTAATATCGAGATTTCAAATTCTGATTATCCGTAGTCAATAATAACGAAGTGTAATTATGTATGGACTCCAGCAGTAGAACATCCATGACATCTACTAATCATTATAGGAAGCAAGATGAGGGGCTAAGTCATACATTGAACATGGAAATGAGGGGCCACGCGCACGAGCAAACCCAAGTTTCCATGAAATTTCTCGCTTTTTGATTTTTCCACCTCTCTCTCTCTCAGTCAAACAAATACAAAGCGGCTTTCTTTAAATCTTCATTTCTTCTCTCTTCTTTTTTTTTCTTCTTCTTCTTCTTCTTCTTCTTCTCCTCCTTGTGTGTCAAAGAACCAGCTTCTCTCTCTCTCTTTCCAAACCAACTCCTTTTTTCTTCTTCTTCTTCTTATTGTCCTTGTGTGTGGAAGATCTCAGTAATGGGTACCCAAGTTCCATATACTGAAGACACCTATGCGTCCAACAACAACAAGGTACGAAGATCTTCTTTTTTTCATTACTGAAGTGCTTCTTCTTACATATTCTGAAAGAGATGATTACAAAACTAAATGGGTTTTTGCTGAAATGGAAATTGGGCTTGGTTTTAAATTTCTTGATTTTATTACAAGTCTTTATTTTTCACTTCCTTGATCAGTCACGGCTTGTTCTTTTGAATTTGTTTTTCCCCTTCGACCTTTTCACACACTCTCTGGACCATATGATTCAAAATTTCAATAAGATGAAAACAACTCGAGTTTTGCTGATAGAAGTAGAAGATGTAAGTTTATTAAAAATGGGAAGAGGTCGGATTTGGAACTTGCATGGTTTTATGTCTTTTATGGAGTGGTGTTTTTGATTTTTTATATATATAATATCGTTATCTTTAATTCACGAGACTAATTTCACGGATACATGAAATCATCTATAAATTAAATTTGAAAGAGTGTGGCTTTCAATCCTCAAATTTTTAGTGTCAGTGAAATTTGTTTCATACTAAAATATATCTCATTTGAAAAAAAATAGATACTATCTGACTAATTTTATATCGTTAATATATACATGTCATAATTGATTTTTAATTAATAATTAAAAAAAGGATAATATTGATTATATTTAAATTCGACTTATATACACTGGACAAGATAAGTTCATTGAAATGCAAATTAGTGTCTTATTTTTCAAGGTTTCACTGAAATATTGCAATTTTTTAGGTATTTTATCCAATTAATTGCCATCTCTTCCTCTCTTCCCTACTTGACTTCTAAATTTAAGCAGCATTTTGCAGTGGACCCCACTTATCATTTGTCAATTACTTTCAATGGAGGAATCCCCAAACTGTGGGCATCTCTTTCATATTAAATATTTTAAATTAAAAAAAATATCGAGCGCAAGATACTCAATCCTAATAAAATATAGTTTCTAATATCTATCAAGTCATTGACAAGATTTAAAAATTTAAAATATTGTTTTTTAATAAATGATAAATATAGAATCTAAATGTATTATAATTAATTCTCTACAACTTGTATTTTTAAATTAAAATAAAATAAATTGGCAACCAAATATTAAACCCATTTTTGCTCAGGTGCAATCATCTCCCACACATGACCATGCAATTCTAGCCTCATCTTTTTTATTATTATTATAATTATAATTATTTCCCTCTTTTCTTTTGAAAAGAAAAAAAGGACCAACTTGTATTTAGTTGACATATTCTTAGCCATATTTTCAGAAGGATATATCTTATGTTTCCCCTCTTCATACAACCACATTTAAAGCTATTTACTCTGTTAATATTTTTTTCATAAGACCCACCCATTTCGAAGTTCAACTTGATCAATTATAGTATTTTATTGAAAGAAAGTAGTGAAAACCGAGTCAATTTTACACTGGATTTTCCGTGATTTTTCACATGTAATTTTTTTTTTTAAAAATTATATATATATGTATATATATATGTATATATGTATATGTGTGTGTTTTTTCTTGTTACTTTCCTTCAATATCATTCATAATAAATATTATTTAAAAAAGTTATTAAAATTAGAGTCATCTTTGAATTGGCTAGCAATTGTTATAAATAATTAAGTTAATGAAGTATTCATTTGATAGATTTATTAGTAATATTTGATGAATTAAACCATAAGTAACTGCACTCTTCCTTGTATTTTCAACCTACGTACAATCTCGTCATCTTTTGTCCCCGTCACATGATATAGGACAACATTGGTCGGTCACCTGCCAACCTCTCAATTCCTTTCATTCAAATTTTCTCATTATTTACTAATTTTATGACCGTAAAAATAAAAATAACAAAAATTAAATTAGATTACATACGTAGCACTTGACTAAACTGGTCTGATCTGGGTTTGATTAAACCACTTTGGCGGTCTATAGTTGTCGATAACTCAGGTGACTTGTGATGTGAATTGGCCCGGCCCTGCTTATAGGCGAAGTAGATTGTAGCCTATGGCCTCCAAATAGGCAGGGCCTCCAAAGATCCATATGACTCGTAAAAGGCCTGGTCGCTGGCCCAATATCCCATTCGTTTGAACGCTGTCCGGACTCTAGAGTATAACGTGCGGAACACCGTGCGTTTAGTGCAGTTCCGTTCCGCATTTCGATTTCCGCGTTTTCTTCTTTATTTGATATTTCCGCGGTTATGCGTCCGTTCGTCTTCCATCTGACATTTTCGCATCCGTTCGTATTCCTTTTTCAAACGGTCAAAACTTACACCTAACGGTATATCCTTCCATCTTTTAAACCCGAAAATACACTAAATAAAATCTCCTAAGTGACTATTGCATCAGCCTCTCTTCTTGTTCTCTCTCACTGCTCTCTCACTCTCTCTCACTCTCCTCTGATCTCTCTCTCCGTGGTCTCTCTTGCTGCTCCTCTCTTTGTTCTCTCTCGCCTTCAGCTTGCTCAGTTGCAGATTGCAGACTTGCAGGTACTTTTTTCATCGATCCCGTCATTTTGAATTCTTAATGGGTGTTTGAGATCTGTTTTGGGAGTTTAGTGTTTTATTTCAAAAAAGATAATAAAAAGTAAAAAATTTAATAAAAAATGAAAAAACTATAAATTTATAAAAAATATTGTGATTAATTATTTTCCTCATTTTACATTAATCTACATAAATAAAAACATCAATCTCAAATTGTGATGGGTATCTCTTCCATTTTGATATATATATATATATATATATATACTGATATTATCTCCATATTTTGTCACTCATAATATCTCGATACCTTCCTGATACTTATTTATAAAATTGTAGCCAGAAGAGAGAGTATTGCAACACTGTTACAACAGTATGAGGGTATTTGTAGGTGTACTTTCACCAATAATGGTAGCTTGGAACTTCATTGTGGCATTGACACAATGACATTATATGTAGAATTTTGTTATAAATTTAATTTTTATATTTTATTTGGATATTTCACACTTTATAAAAAAAATATATAATTTTTTTGTGAGTGTATATAAGGGCAAAACGCCCCATTTTAAGAGTTCGCCTAAAGCCTCTGAAATTTCAGGGCCGGCTCTGCTTGTGAATTCCAGTCAATTTCTTATCCCAGCTGTTTTTATTTAATTTTTATTTTTAATTCATTTCTTTGTCTTAATTGAAAAACAATTTTAATATAAATAAATAAATTTCCCTCCCCATTTTTATTTTGAAGTAAGTTCCATCCATCTTGTATTCAAATAGGATTAAAAAAGAAACATCCTAATTTAAACCTGTTTACTTTGGATTGTTTTCTTTCAATTAAATCCAATCAAATTGTTTACGCTTACTGTCCATCCATGATGGGACTCAATCATGGACGGTTGGGATGAATACACGTTCCAATTTGTAAAAAACAACAGCAGAAGAGCATACTCAATCGGTGCTCCCGCAGTCGTATATTCATTAGGCCAAGCTTACGTACGGACCACTCGGCAAGATTATGAATGATGTTCAAGAATCTGGACTAATTCTCAAGGATTCAGATTCAGAGTATCTTCTTTTCCAACTAAAAATCTTTCCTCGTATGGTCTAAAATTTAAAAGATACTCCAAATAGTTTGGAGAATATCAGTTGTCCTTCTCTTTCTTCTTTCCTTAAAAAAGTCAAAAGGACTTCCTAATCTTCTTGCTGTCTAAGCTTCTTATATCAAAGAAACTGGTTTTTCTTGCTGCTTGTTGGATTTTCATTGTGAAATTGAGGGCCTTTTTGGTGTTGGGGTGCTGATTTTGGTGAAAATGATTGATTCTATGCAGAATGACGAGCGAGATTCTTTGCAACTTTTGTTGTTTTGATTAATTACTCAGCCACTTAATGTTATCTTCACCCCAGAATTCCAGAGTCCAGCATTTCAGTCAGCGTTTCTTCTTTCCTTTCCCTATTTTGTGACTCTTGAATTTCGTAAATCAGGTGCAGAAGTGGGAAGTAGGAAAGAATGGTAAATGGGCACTATAGCAGGTCTGAGAGAGAGAGAGACCAACCTCCAATGATTCTTTGTGCACTGGCAAAGAGAAGCAAAATAATGTTGGATATTCTTATTCCCCAAGTCCCATTGACTCAAGCCACTAAAATACTTAAGTTGGAAAAAAGAAACAACTAACAAAAAATAAGGAAAATCCTAACTGCCTAACCATGTAGAGAGTCCTAACAACTCTAAGACAGGAGAAGACGCCTGAAGCACGACTTGAATGAAGTACCCTTCCTAACCGGACCAGAAGCTAAGCGCTTGAAAAGCCCTCCTTATTGCTATTATTATTATTTTTAGATCTCTTCCAACTAACAAACATTTAACCACCACATAATGAGGACTCTTAACAAGAGTCTGACTGTAACCATGCCCCTCCTCTCCAAGGACCCTTGTTGTCAAGGGGAGAAATTAGGAAACCTTGTATTGATCTCTTCTTTTTTTCCTTTTTCCCAGGTAGCTTCAGCTGGCAACTAACCCTTGCCAATGAACTAAGACTTCAGTGCGTCTTTTTTGAATCCGATGATCCAAGATGACCTGCGGTTTACAAGCAACACACCTTCCCACTCTATTAACTGTGGGCAGAAAATCTTGAGTTTGAGATTTTGGACCAAGATGCTTCTTGAGCTTTGAAACATGAAAAATTGGTTGTATTTTAGAACCAGCCTATAACTCAATCTCATAAGCCACTCATCCTACAGGTCAAATGATTTTATAAGGTCCATAGAATCTAGGAGAAAGTTTGAGATTTTGCCGCATGGACGTTGATGTTCGATTATATCGCTGCAAATCAAGAAGGACCCGATCACCCTTTTTAAACTCCTTTTCTCTATGGATATTGTTTGCAATTCTCTTCATTCTGTCTTGAGCTACTTTAAGGTTTCCTTCAAGGAGATAAGGACTTTATCATGCTGCTGTAATTCTTTGTCCACGGCCTCCATTGCAGTAGTTCGTAGCACATAGGACCTTAATGTTGGAGGAGGTCTGCCATATCTTTGATGGGGTTTTCTTAGTGGCTGAATGAAGACTTGTATTTTAACAGTATTCAGCCCATGAAATTCATTCCCCAGCCATGTTACCTTCCATCAACGAAGCACCACAGATACATCTGATGCAGCGGCTGTAGGATCTGAAGAGCTTCTTCGATGTCGGGCGATCAAAAACTAGACTAGATGGTCAACCAGCCTTGGAACTACTAATCTTGAAGCTATTCTAATCCACGTTGACGGGTTTTCATGTGAAAAATAAATGGAAGATGGGGTCCACGGCCAATGGACTAAAAGGAGAAGGCTTGCTGGTTGACTTTTGTGAATTTAATAAAGAATAAAAGGGTGGAAGTGGATAGGTTATGGGTTACATGGAAAATGGATGGATGGGCTCCTCGAGAACAGCCGAGGAAGCAGGGACGTTGGTCCAAGCAGCAGGTGTGGGCGGCGTTCTCTGGGAACCTGAGGTTCAAAACCTGCGCAAGAAGAGAGGGAGATAAAAGAAGAGAAGAAGGGGAAGAGGGGCAGCAGAGGCAGGCTAGACGAGCAAAGACCTAGGCAGCAACTCTGAATTTGAGCACCAGCAGAGATGGATTCTCGACTGCAATCAGGTATCTCTGGTTGCAGCAAAACTGTAGAAAGAAAGGGGAAAGAAGAGAAGGAAGAGAAAGAAGAAGTCGTCGGAATCCACCGACAGGAGAGGAGAGGGACAGGCTCACCCACAGAGGGGAAGGAGATAAAATCTCAAAGTAATTTCATTATCAATAATCTGTCCATTACAATGCTAGAGACGGGTTTTTATAAAAATCCAAAACTAAAAATAGCAATAAAAATAAAAGAAATAGTATCTTAAAAGAAGTAGAAATAGTATCCTAAGCAAATCTAGTCTTGCAAATAAAGCAATGGAAATAAATAAAAATAGAAATTTCCCAGATTTCTTCGATTCTTGACCAGGTTTCCAATTCGGCCGAGATTCTGATTTTCGGGTCAATACCCGTGCAACATCAACATCTCCATTGTTCTATTAGTTGCCTCCATTTATCCATTGTCTGAGAATGATAGGATGAGCTGAATCTGAAGTCAGTCCCCTGCAATTTGAACAATTCGTTCCAAAAAATGCTGGTGAAAGTTACATCACGATTACAAACTATAGAAGTCAGCATTCTATGTAACTTGAATACATGGTCAAAGAAAATTTGTGCAATTCCAAATGCAGTGTATGGATGAACAATGGGAATGAAGTGTGCACACTTAGCCTATTCAACCACAACATAGATTGTTGGTTTCCCTTGAGAGATGGGTAGGTCATCAATAGAATCCATGGAGATATCAGACCAAACTTGTTCCGGTGTAGACAATGGTTGATGCAACCTTGAAGGCATGAGATTTTCTACTTTTTTTTCTTTGGCATGCATCACATTGCTTCACATGATTTGAACACACTTCTCATACTCCAATAAAAATCAGAATTAATTCGATGGAGGATCTTGTGTAACCTTCGTGTGTGGCAGAATGGCATCCATTGAGGATGTCTGTGATGAGAGGATAGTCCTCCCTCAAATATATTCTCTGTTTAAAAAAATAATACAACATCTTTATATGCTTAAGGTCCCATGGCTTCTCCAGATTCGGCGAATTCCACCAATTTGATGAGTTGGGGATGAGTAACATTTTCCTTTTCTATTGTGTCTAGCCAATTAGGAATAGGTTGAGACAAATGTAGATGACTCACCTTCCTCAAATCTAGCGATAATGCATCCTACTACAAAATATCCTTCCCACTCTTGTACTGTATTTCAAAGTCATAACCCATTAGTTTGGATAACCAATGTTGCTGGGCTATGGTTTTGTAATTCGTGGGATAACAAATGTTTGAGGCTTTGTTGATCAGTTTTGACCACAAGTGCCAACATTTTTTTCCCGTGGAAAGCTTGGCTGAAATATGCAATTGGTCATTGATCTTGCACCAATACTGCCAATCCCCTTTCTTGATGCATCACATTCCATAAGAAATTGTTTAAAGAAATCAGGCAAGGCTAATAGAGCAGCTTGTGTCATGGCGGCGGACTTGAGCTGCTCAAATTCCTCAACTGTAGATGTGGTCCAATTGAAAGCATCCTTCAAAAGCATATCAGTAAGAGGTGCTACAATTCTTCCATATCCTTGTATAAATTTTCTGTAATAGCCAGTTAGCCCAAGAAAACCTCTTAAGATTTAAGAAAAGTGGGTTTAGGCTAGGGGTGCAACTTGGGTTAGGTCAAGAAAAGGAATCTGCTTCAACATCCGTGAGATTTCTACGGAGGCAGAGATCCCAAACCATCTGAACCCTAGAGAGATAGTAGAAGCTTAAGATGAACCCTTCAAGGGAGATGGTGAGTCGGAAAAGAGAAGGAAACTGATCTGAGGGGAGGAGCTGCACCCGATATCCGACCTAAAACGAACACGATCCCCACAACCCACTTTGAATCTGATTCCTTCCTAAAAAACACAAGCAAAAAGAACCCATCACATGGTTGAAGCCCTTCGAGGTGCAGGATTGATGTCTAATCCTTGGTTCCCAATTTTGTACTTTTCAATTAGAAGATCTTTCCAGCGCCCATTGTCCTTTGTCCAGAGCCACCACAACCATTTGGAGAAAATCCTGGTTGATCTCCTTAAGTGGATGAACACCAAGGCCCCATGCTTCTAAAGGAAGACAAACATGCCACCAACTCACAAGGCGAACCTTTTTCTATTCTACCTGATCGTCCCACAGAAAGTCATTCAAATATAAATATGTATAAACACACCCCTCATTTTTTATATCATTATTTATTGATTTTTTAGAATTAACTCTCTACAATCATTATGTTTTAAAGATAATTACTTGTTTTATAGATATATCTTCACTTGAAGCATAGCAACACAATATATACGGGCCACATTATCTACTTAATATATGGGTTGGCTTGTGACCCGATTTAACCCGATTCGAATTGGTTGACCTAAACTAAAATTGGGTTGGAGGAGTCCAAAATATAGATTGGCTAAAAAATAGTGACTTGAATTAAATATGGGTGGGCCAAGATTTGACTCTCAACTCTACCCGCCTACCCAAATTGCACCCCTATTTTGGGCCATTCCAACATTGCTTGTATTTTCATGCGATCAACTTCCACTCCCTTGTGACTTATTATGTGCCCTAAATATTGGATTTGGGCTTAACAAAAGCTGCATTTTTTTTCACAAATAATTTATGCTGCCTCAAGTTCATTTCCAAGTGTTGTAAATGCCCATCCCGAGTTCTACTGTATATCAAAATATCATTAAAAAAATACTAGAACAAATTTCAATAAATATTTTTGGAATACCTCATTCATCAAAAAGATTGAAATGTGGATGGAGCAGGTTAAGCCAAATGGCATCAAAAGGAGCTCATAGTGTCCCTGATGTGTCTTGAGGGCGGTTTTTGCAGGGCCGGCCCTGAGAATTGAGAGGCCCTAGGCGAATTTTTAAAAATGGGCCTTTTGCTCTTAATATACTCACAAAAGAAAAATTATAATATAAAGTGTAAAATATCCAAATAAAATATAAAAAATAAATTTATAATAAAATATTATTTAAAACACCCATTAAGAATTTAAGATGACAGGATCGATGAAAAAAGTATCTGCAAGTCTGAAGTCTGCAACTGAGCAAGCTGAAGGCGAGAGAGAATAGAGAGAGGAGCGACGAGAGAAACCATGGAGAGAGAGGTCAGAGGAGAGCAAGAGAAAGCACAGTGAGAGAGACTGAGAGAGCAATGAGAAAGACAGAGAGAAAGGAGAGAAGAGGCTGCTGCAATAGTCATTTAGAGATTTTATTTAATTAATATTTTCGAATTTCAAAAATAGAAGAGCCTAAAAGAATGTGCTAAATTTGAATTTTGAGCGTTTTGAAAAGAGGAACGAACGCGAAAAAGAGGAATGGGAAGAGTCACAAACGCAGTTCCGCGCGTCCGCATCCCACATGGACTCGTCCCGCACGAACCCGTCGGGCACGAACCGCGTCCCGCACGGACCAGTCCAGCACGAACCCGTCGCGCACTCGCACGGACCCGTCTCGCACGGACCCGTCCAACACGAGCCGAGTTCCGCGAGTCCGTGTAGAACACGGCCCGCGCGGAAGCAGTTCCACGGGTCCGCGCAGAACGCTGCCCGCGCGGAAGCAGTTCCACGAGGCCCATGCGGCCCGCGCGGATGCAGTTCCACACAGCCCGCACGTCCTCGTCCGAGCGGAATGCCGTTCCAAATTCGCGCGGGCCGCAGGGAATCAGGTTTTTTCGGATTGTGGAGGCCCTGCACGTGGAATTTTGGATCTTTAGAGGCCCTGCCTAGTTGGAGGCCCTAGGCTCAAGCCTACTTCGCCTATAGGGCAGGGCCGGGCCTGGGTTTTTGATATATTTGATGGTTGCACTTGAATTTGATAGTGGCCTAATTGGAGATTCAAGCTTGAAATAATATTGTGAACCATATAACTCATCCAACAACTCATCAATTACTGGTATAGGAAATTTGTCCTTGATAATGATGTGATTGAGTGCCCAATAATCAATGGTCAAGACCCATCATACTTTTTTATTAGCAACACCAGATATGAGTATAGGCTTCTACTAGGTCAGATCACACCCAAAGATAAGAGATCAGCTACCAACGTTTCTATTTCTATTTTTTTATAGTAGTGGTAATGACAAGGCCCAACACTAACTGGTTTGCTACTAGGACCCAAAGGTATTTGGTAGTCATGAGATTGAATGGGTGGTAGCAACTAAAGTTTGGTGAATGCGATGGCTGAGGTGAGTGAAGACCAAGGGCAAAGAGCGAAACTTAGTGGAGGAATCCGGCGGGCATGGGGCGAAAATCAGCAAGCCAAGGGTCCAGGGTGGCAGGATGTGATCAGCAGAAGGCAGAGGATGCAGCAGCACTCAGCATTGATTACTCTTTTTGTGGAAAACTTGCCGGAGTTTGTGTTTAAGAAATGGCTGATGGAGGTGTATAGTGCTTGGGGAAGGGTGGTAGATGCCTTCATCCTAGAAAGAGGAACCAAAAGGGTTAGAGATTTTCTTTTGTCAACTGCCAAATGAAAGCCCTGAAGTATACATAAAGGAAGGAACAGGTAATTCCAGCCAGACAATTAGGAAAACAAGACTGATTCCATGGTTTTATTCCAAGCAAGGAACTTTAGGTAAAAACATAAAGCAATTGATGCTGTTTGGCTTAATACTTAATCTGAACTGGAATTAGTATTAAATATAATCAATTAACAAGTTCTGGGATTAGTAAAGGAAATCTTTCTTCAGAATTTGTAGTCACACATGAAAGGTTCTATATAGAAGAGAGAATAAATATCCTCTTGTTAATGCTGATGCTGTCATTATCAGAATAAACTTTCTGCTCAAAAGTTTACTATAAAAGGCACAATTGACGTTTTTTGGGCATCAATATATGATTGGGAATAATCCATGGGTTTCCCACCAACAATATCAATAACATGCATGGTTTGTAGTTTCCTCTTGAGTTGGCTAAGAGCTTACAATTGTAAAGTCAATGGCTTGATATATGATTAGCCAATAGATGATAGTTGACGGTGTTCTCATGATGTGGTTAGTAAGTTTAATTATAAATTGTATACACAATGTTTTTCCTAATTACTATTTATTGTAATATTAATCAACTAGTGAGTTTCTAAGGCTTTGTAGTGGCTCCTCTCTACGTCTTGATTGCTATTAGTTACAGCTTAAAAATATGCTTATAAAACTACAGCTGAAGGTGCGACGCAGGAGGATGGCAAGCTTGGGGATGTTTCCGCTCCTGGCCACTCTGTTCGTAACATTGTTTTTTGCTGGAAAGGCTGAGTCTCATGTACCGAGTCCATACCAAAAGGAGAAGGAATCTATGATGCCCAAACTCGGCATGGACACAGAAAGGACATGGCATGGGTATGGAAAGAACACAGATTTTACACTTAAAGATGAAGTACCCGACGTGACACAACATGAGAACATTGCTGACTTTGAAGTGTCTAAGTATCAAAGTAAAACCTTGAGGGTTGGATTTGTCAGGAGAGTAATGGGCTGGACCGAAGGCCCATAGAGGACAATATCATGCTCGGAGAGTCGGGTCAGGGTTGTTACAAATGGTTTCAGAGATGGTTCAACCCTCTGCCTGTATGGAGCCCTCTACCAGTGTGATGTGTAGCCGAGCCGAGGACGACTCTAGGCTTAAGGGGGGTGGATTGTGACGCCCCACCCACCCACCTGGGTGTGTAGGAAAAGTCCCACGTCGCTCAGGATGGGCATGGGAGAAGAGTTCAAGAGAGACGGGAGCCCCACTCCAAACATGAGGCCTTTTGGCCTGGTCAAGTGGGTAGGGCCCAAAGCAAAACTTTGAGGGTTGGCTCTGTCAGCAAAGTAATGAGCTGGACCATGGGCCCAAAGAGGGCAATATCATGCTCGGGAGTTGGGTCAAGGTTGTTACAACGTACAAATGGAATCAGAGATGGTTCAACACTTTGCTTGTATGGGCCCTCTACCAGTGTGATGTGTAGTTGAGCCGAGGACGACTTTGGACCTAAGGAGGGTGGATTGTGATGATCCACCCACCCACCTGGGCGTATGGGAAAAGTCCCATGTCACCTAGATGGCATGGAAGGAGAGTTTAAGAGAGAGGGGAACCCCACTCAAGCATGAGGCCTTTTAGGCCTGGTCAAGTGGGCTGGGCCCAAAGCAAAACTTTGAGGGTTGGCTCTGTCAGCAGAGTAATGGGTTGGACTAAGGGCCCAAAAAGGATAATATCATGCTCGGAGAGTCGGGTCAAGGTTGTTACAACTTACAAATGGAATCAGAGATGGTTCAACCCTCTGCTTGTATGGGTCCTCTACCAGTGTGATGTGTAGTTGAGCCGAGGACGACTCTGGTCCTATGGAGGGTGGATTGTGATGCCCCACCCACCCACCTAGGCGTGTGGGAAAAGTCCCATGTCGCCCAGGATGGACGTGGAAGAAGAGTTTAAGAGAGAGGGGAACCCCACTCCAAGCATGAGGCCTTTTAGGCCGGGTCAAGTGGGCCGAGCTCAAAGTAAGACTTTGAGGGTTGGCTCTATCAGCAACGTAATGGGTTGGACCGAAGGCCCAAAGAGGATAATATCATGCTCGAGGAGTCGAGTCAAGGTTGTTACAGATGGGCTTAATGATGCCCCAGTAATGTATTATAGTTATAGTGGCCCACCTTCTACATTGTCAACTAATGTTAAATACTCAATTTTCAGAGATTAGAAACCCATGACATGATTCATTACCATTATTAACTAAAGAAAGCAGTTGAGTTCAATCATGGGCTTTGCATTGTAGTGAATTATATGATAGGCTCCTCTAAAATTTTAGTGTAATTTGAATATGAAGCGTAACGCATTGTAATGATCCTTGTGAACTTTAATTTGTCAGGTCAGCCCTCATGAATGTGGAACACTTTAATACAATTTGGCAAAAATTAGAGAACTAGTTAATGGGAGCATTAGGCTTGAGTAGGAGTTTCCCAAAGTTCTCTACCCTTGCTGAAAAACAAAAGTTCCTCACCTATAGTGGAACTTGGCTCTTTGAATTCTTTTTTAAATGATAAAATTTAATATATAAAAGGCACAAGGATTGCATGGGAGAGAGATAGATGCACATTAAGTATAAAATTAAGGAAAGTGACCCTTTTTGTATTGAAGGGAGTTTGATCCCAAGACTTTCCACAAACAAAGGTGTGAATTGACCATCAAAATTATATATATATATATATATATATACCAAGCATGACAGATTTAATATCCAAACGTGGGCTCTAAAGGCAATAAAAGGATGATTTTTGTTGTCTGCTTGAAGAACCAATTTCCTTTCTCACCAAATACTCTAGATCATGGCAGAGGGCAACGTATCAATTAACAGTGAACTTGATTATCTTTTAAAATACATCCAAAAGTAAGAAAGACAAGCAAGAAAAGTAGGCGACACCTATCTTCAAAGAGGTTGATCATGAAACTCCAATCTTCTACAAAAATAAACGATGTAATAGGAGATGATCTACATCATTAGCCACTGAAGACAAAGGTCAAATTCACTTCCCAAGTTGAGATGCTTCCTATAAATGATTTGAGAAGTGAGGATAGGCAATGACACTACATATGAAAACAATTTCACAAAGGAGTCCAATGGGTCTGCATCCAAATCCTAGTATTATAACTTGAAGGAGACAAATGGACTCACTCAAAGGAGATGAAGATGATTGACCAAAGCTTTGGGTTCACAATCTGGTATATTTTTACAAAATTAGATGCTCCACACAACATGATCATTAACTTAGATTAAAATTGTTATCAACCAACACATCTGGAGAGGAAGAGATTTTGAGAATTGATGAAAATTGGGCTACAAGAATAGAGCCACCACACAAAAGGTCTTCCAAAACTTGATTATAGAGCTGACACCCACACAAGGGCAAATGGCTCTCCACATGCTTGAAGCCTTTCCAAAATTGGGTTTGACATCCCAAACTTCTAGATTAACGAAGTTGTCCAATGTTTTGTAAGTACCTCATGTGGAACTTATTGTGTTAATCATGTATGAACTGCTATGTTACCGTTAGTAACTTTGAAGGATTGAAGGATATCTTTTTATGATGGAAATATTTCTTTATATGATATGTGCTTATAAATGGGTAGACATATGGTACGTGTTTGAATCCACGTGAGAAGAGCACGTGTGACATTTTCTATGATATGTTTTTTTGAAAAATTTGAAGATCTAGCCCAACTATGATGTTAGTTGATGGGAAAAAAAAAATCAGTAGCGTTCCGAAACCACTTCCGGATCGGGGTGTAACAACTAATTGTAACGACCCGACCCAACCCGAATACAGTGCTTAGGGTCCAACTCAGTGTGATATTATCCGCTCTAGGCCTCGCACACGAGCGAGCCCGCACGGATTTGCTTTTGGGTTCGGGCCCACATGGCCCGGCCCAAAACGCGTCACACAAAAGTTGAAGTGGGTGGCCTCAAATAAACCCACTCTAATTTTCCTTCACTACCGATGTGGGACTCCCCACATTGGTTACTGGTGTGTTTACAGGGGCAAAGTATCACAATCACCCCCCTAAGGGCTCGAGCCACCCCCGCCTCTACTCGACCCAGTTCAATAACACCAGGGAATGAGGAAAGCCCACACAGTCCGAGTGTTGAAATCGACTCTGATACCAAATTGTAACGACCCAATCCGAATATAGAGCTTCAAGTCCAACTCAGTATGATATTGTCCGCTCTGGGTCTCACACACAAGCGAACCCCCACAGATTTGCTCTTGGGCTCTGGCCCACATGACCCAGCCCAAAACGCGTCACACAAGAGTTGAAGTGGGTGGCCTCAAATAAACCCACTCTAATTTTCCTTCACTATCGATGTGGGACTCCCCACATCGGTTATTAGTGCGCTTACAGAGGCAGGGTATCACAAAATTGGCGTTAAAGATTGCCATTGATTTTGAGTTCCCTAATGCTTTACATATATTGTGTTCTTGGCATATCAATAATAATATTGTTGCTCATTGTAAACCTCTATTTAAGAAAATCGAAGTTTGGAATGCATTTTTTAAAATTCTTATTATAATAATTATAAAATCTATTATATTAAGAGAATTCAATTCAAGCCTTAATCTAGATAAAATTTAAACTTATAATTCCAAATCCAAATATTTTATTCACTTTTTAAAAAGAGCTTTGAATCGGAAAAATCAAGTGTTACCTATCCTAAATATTTGATCCACTCTTCTCGAATCTCTTAAAATAATTTCAATCATAAAATTATAAAAAGAATAAAAACAAAATCAATTTCTCATCATACATAAATTAAATAATTGGACGACCATAATTCTAAAGAAATCCACATTTCTTTTATTAATAAAATATGAATTAAGAATTAAAATGCATTGGAATTTTGGATTTAAATAAAAGCAAAACAAAAAGACTCATGGACTTTTTTTAATTTATAACTGAATTTAATCAGACTAACATTGAATTGAAGAAATTAAAGACAAAGAAATTATACTATTATTCATGGAACTAAATTACAAGACACTAATTAAAATAAAAGAAACTAATTACAAAAAGAATAAAATAAAAACACTAACAAAAAAAGAACTCCAAAATTCTTCAATGCTCAAGCTCTCCAAAAATCTCTGTCCATGTTCAATTTTTTCAATGGGAGATGACTTGTATTTATAGATGAAAGGAGTTGGAATGAATAGCTTGGATTTAAAATTTTAAATAAAGCAAGGGACACTTGGAGGGCTGATATGGTTTATGCTAAACTTAGAATGGCTTAAAGAGGAAAGGAGGTGGAAAAAAATAGTAAAATTCGTGTAAGGAAAGTGGATGCAAAATCCCATTTTTTACACATGTACCACCTTACAGCTCCATTTTTTACCTAGTTAACTTCCGAATCGGGAAAAGATGTAACCACAAAGTTATAGCTATTGAAGTCTACTTGCCAACCCAAAAAGAATCAAAGCAATCGGACATTGGAGTAAAACTTTATGGCCAAAATATTGAAGATATATCAAAATTTCCTTCTTTTTCTCCCCTTCTTATTTTGTTTCTTTTTCCTTAATTCACTTGCCAAATTCGAAAATTCTCTTATATTGGTTGTAAATTTCTAATTTCCTCAAATGCATCTTGAGATAATGAAAATAGTCTTCACACATGGATTTCTTCATCGGCTTTTCTTAATGAGCTTAATAATTGAGCTTTTAAAAGTATGGAAAATCTAATAAATAATTTTACCACTTACATTAAATTCTAAAAATGTATTAAATTAATCCAAACTCTTATAAATGGATTTGAATTAATTAGTTTACAAATAAATCCCCTAAAATTGTTGTAAAATAATTATTAAAAATTTCAACTTTTCAAAAATATCAATTTATGCCCATAAATTGCAAAATTCACCATTTGAATTCTCATATCTTATATTTCCTTATAAATCCTCCAAAACTTCCAAAATTCTATTAAACATATCCTAAAACACACAAAACAAGGGCTAACTAGTTCAAATAGAAGGGTAAAATAGTCATTATCCTGTGCTCATCATTGTTCATTGTAAACCTCTGTTTAAGAAAATCGAAGTCTAGAATACATTTTTTACCGAATAGAATGACCTAATTAAGTCTCCAACAGAAAAAACATTCAATACAGCGTTTGAGGCATTAAAACAGAAGTTCAGAAATAATTTGCAGGCAGTAAACTATTTAATAAGGACGTAGATCTCACATAAAAAACAATTAGTAAAGGCATGGATCGACTGGTGTTTACATTTCAGCCTCGAGCTACTTCAAGGGTTGAAGGTGCGCATTCTATTTTGAAAAGTTATATAGCTAGATCTACTAGTGACCTAGATGTTGTTCGAAAAAAGATAGCTCATGTCATTGAAAATCAATTTGAAGAGTTCAAGATTCATCTTCATGATGAAAAGATTCGGTTTGCTCATACTGTGTCTATTCCTTTCTTTAATGAATTGAACGGCAAAGTTTCCCAATTTGCATTTAATGAGGTTTACAACCAATATGCTATGCTTATAAACAGTTCATTTTCACCCATTTGTACAGAAGAGTTTACAGCTTCAATGGGTCTACCTTGTGAGCATAAAATGCAATGGATAGACAAGTTACATTTTGATGATATCCATCGACAATGGATAATCGACTTGATCTCATTAGATGACTTGAATATTGAAAGGAATCGGCATGGGGAAGAATTAGATGTTCACTTTGAAGGCATTAAGAACAAATATGGATATTTGTCTTCGTATGATCAAGAGGTGCTACGAAATCATCTTCAAAATATTATCATCCATGATAAGTTAATCAATCACCCTATTATGTAATATTATAGAGAACGTCATACAGGTTCAAAGAATTCATCAAAGGGCTAAACATCTTGTCACGGCCCAACCCAACGGACATGTGAGAAACAAAAATAATTTTTTTTTTTTTTTTTAACTCTGAAGCATGCACAACTCATAGTCCAAACACGTGACACCTACCGTGTTGCGAGATTCCTACGGATCCCAGCACTTATTGGACCCTTGATTTGATCAAACTAAATTATCAGCTGCATACGTACTCCAATGGAAATCATATCCTGCGTAGTTCTCAATTCATTTATTCATGGCACTAATCCCGTATTATTCGTGATGTTACATCAAGACATTCTAATTACCCTATCATGGGGCCTCATTAATAGAATAAATCACATCTATCACGGGTCTATACCAACCATGGGAACACCGTCAACCATGGGGTCAATGTCACACATGGGATAAACCTCAACCATGGGATCTATACCCGAACATAAATAAATCTCTCATCGGGGACATTACTCTAAATATGTGTCGAATCCTTTATGGAATCAATGCCCTCTATGGGAATATCTATCCACAGTATACAATACTCATCCATAGTCACAAATCCCTCCATGGGGATAACCATCCATGGGAAAATAATATCTATCCATAGAACCATAACGTCCACCATAAGACCAATACGTCTACCATGGGACCATTATATCTATTATGGGGTCAATATACCCACCATATAGTCAATATTTAGGCATGAATCCAATATATCTACCATGGGAATAACATTCATGAGATTCATCATCTATCCCTGGTAACTCTCCATCAGTGAGTATTATTTATCCATGGGTAATAACCATCAATGAATATAATCACTCTATGGGTATAATTCATCCATGGGCATAACTCATACATTCGTAGAACGAATGTGTCTAGCATAGGACCAACAGGTCTAACATAAGACCAATACGTCTACTATAGGACCAATGTGTCCACAATAATACCAATACGTCTACCATGTGACCAACATGTCTAACTTAAGACCAACACGTCTACTATGAGACCAACAGGTCTACCATAATACCAATATGTCTATCATGGGACCAATATGTCTAACATAAGACCAATACGTCTACCATGGGACCAACATGTCTACCTTAAGACCAACATTCAAGCACTACCATGGGAACCATCATCGATGGGTATACACATCCATCCCTGGTAACAATCTATCAGTGAGTATCATCTATCCATTGGTAATAACCATCCATGGATATAATCCATCATGGGCATCACTAATCCAGGGGTACATCATCTACCATGAGATCTTCTATCTATAGGAACAACACTCGAATGAATTACTACGTGACTGTGGCAACAATATCAAATCATAAATATACCACGACCCCTAGCAAGACTTAGGGCCCATGACTTACTAAGCGGGAGACCCACGACTAGCTTGATCAAGTCTACTTCGCCCTTCACCTCATGGGTGATTCAGTCAAGCTCTAAGGCGGTCGGACCGCGTCTAATGAATTTAGCACCCCCATGGTGTAAAATAGTATCTAACTCTGCGCATCAACACACATCAAGTGTGCGAAATAGCCGTGAGAGCGCCCTCCAGCGCGTAGCATCTGATGGACCTACTCCTCGACGGCAACCCTACGGGACAAAGTCTCCGTAGCCGATCCTACCATCTCGAATCTCTCTCTGGAACGATCAGTCAACCATCATAATCACGTAAGGGATGTACCCATACCACGTCTCAATATCAAGTAACCAAGTCACATATACATCTCAATGCCACAGTCTCCGTATGTTCATATCGAGGCTCCCATGGTCTCACGGCTATTCTAGGCCTTACTCATGGAATCTGTATATTTATCTCATCATTTTAACTATACAAAGGTGAGACACAATGATCCACTGATCGGACAGTTTCATTTTTCAACGGACTGAGGCATAACATTATCAATATCACTTGACGGACATACCCATACCACGTCTCAATCATCAATATCACGTGAGGGACGCACTCATACCACGCCTCAATCATCAATACCACGTGAGGGACACACCCATACCACGTCTCAATATATAATCATCACGTGAGGGACGTACCCATACAATGTCTCAATATAATCAAATGACCTAGTCACATACACCTCAATGTCAAAGTCTTCATCTGTCCATCTTAAGAATTTTCACAGTTCTCTAGCCATTTTAGGCTTTACTCTATTAAAAATCATATATGTCTCATCATATAGGGACGCCCAAGGCATCATAACCTCTTCGGGCCGCATTCGAGGGATCAAACATATAGCATTAAAGTCTATATTAGAGAAGGTATATCCCACCAATCCCTTTGTACCATTCACATTTGCTCAACATCTTACATCATCCTTAATATAAATGGATGACAAAATGCATCTTTTGATCGAGCTGAGGCACAATGCTCTCAGTTGCCTACGTACCACATAGTGGATCAGATCAACCGTAGTTCATTATTTTCACATTTGGGTTGACATTGGGGAGTGGTCATACTTTTTACTTTGGGGAAATCAAACCAGGTTTTCCTATTATTTACATTGCATTCCATACATTCTCAATCATGCTAGCTCATCCCCATTGAAGAACAAGTTAGCCCCCATTGGGTTCTAAGATACTTGGCCTTAACTCACCCATATCACTTAGTCTAACCATTTACCAAGTTCCTTTTCAAATCATGGAAATTCGTTCTACACATGGTTAGGTCGATCCACCACAACCATTATCAACATAGGTACTTACTAGTGATGTACACATCCTCACATAATCCAAGTATGACATTAAAACACATCCATCATGCTTATTATATGAGTTACCCGTCCGTCTAAGAATTCCAATCACAATCATGATAATTCATTTGATACATACATTACTCATAATCATGCACAAGTATGGGAAGTTATCAAGGCCCACATTATACATCTTAGGCAATCTTGATTTTTCATACATTTTATAATACTTTAACACATCACAAATCTATGAATTCTCAATTATATTAAACATCTAATCATAGGGAGCTTGGAAAACTTATACATATGTATTTAATACAATATATTCACATCAATCACACATAGGCACAAAGAGGTCAAACCATAACCTTACCCAACTATGTATTCGAATGTGCACAAGGCAACATTCACTCAAACATATTATCACACTCCTTGTGAGCATGGAATTTTACAAATATTCCCAATGCACTAAGTGTATGGCATTCTCCAATTTCACCCAATGTTATCAAACTTGAATCGTATCGAAATTGGTCTAGGGGTGTGAATCGTGAATCGAAAATCGTAAAATCGTACGATTCATGTATTTTCTAATTCTCATAACTATTTTGTTGACCTGAGTCATTATACATCTACATGTTAAGATCCTTCTGCATTTGAGATTGTAGAAGATCAACTGAATGGAAGAAGATGTAAGGTTTACAAAAATACTGGTCATAATTCTAGAACCTGTCCGAATAGAATTACTACATAAGCATCTTCGAGTGTAGATTTAAATGTTGCTCCTAATGTAGATGATTTTCATGAATCACAAAAAGCGAGTTTGTCTCAACTTGACCAAGTAAGTGCGTATTCATATATTTTCTACAGTCATAATAAGCTAATAAAGACTAAAAACTCAATATTTTTTTCACAGAGTGGTGGTTCTTGTAACTTTGGTGACAATTCGACATATAACTCTATTGTCATGGCCCAAGTAAGTTCTTTCTTTAATTGATATAGATATGTATTGACCAATCGACATATAACTCTTCCATATGTTCTAATATGATTTTTTTAAATGTTTTGCAGTGGTTTAGTGATATTAGAGATAATAACGATTTCCAAGATTGGTGGAATCAATGAAGTGAAGATAGGATTGGAAATGTATTCATTTTAAGTGGAAAATGTACTGATTTCAGTATAAATGTACTATGTTGAAGATAAGAGTGGAAATGTATTGATTTCAGGATATAAATGTATTCAGTTTTAATTTTTAATGAAATTATTCTGATATTTAAGTTAGGAAAGGTCTTAAACGACCTCCGATTGGAGTAGATTTATTCTGATAAGTAAGTTAGGAATGCTCTTGAACGACCTCCGATTGAAGTAGATTTATTATGATATTTAAGTGAGGAATGCTCTTGAACGGCCTCCGATTGGAGTAGATTTATTCTGATATTTAAGTTACGGATTATTCTTTCGTTTCCATTTTGTCTTGGATCAGATTTAAATTATGATATTTAAGTTAGAAATGCTCAAGAATATGGGTTATATTTTCTTTCTCGAGTTTATTGTTGAGAATAGAAGAGCACAAACAATAGACGAATTCAATTGCAAGATCTAAAGATTAATCTAATGCAAAAACTGAACTAATTGAATATCATGTGGCATTTTTCTTAGATCCATTAATCCTAACCCTATATTATATTATGCTAAAAAGAGATAAAAAACATCAAAATAACCCATGCCTTGGGCACAACCTCTTTGCTTAATTGAGTTTATTGCTTATTTTGTTCTAATGAGATAAGGTTGATGATGAAAAAAGTTTATCTTCTCTTCCCATCTCATCACTTCTTTTTGTTCTTTGTTAATAGACCTCCAAAAGTGGGTTTTTGAAGTACAAAACACATTAATGAAGGCGGTAATCCATATATCCACCATACAAGCGCTTCATTTGAAAATCATGCACATTTCCATCACCATCCTATTTAGTGAGCTCAATACCTAAGGATCCACCTAACCACGTCTTGACAATTTACAACCTGACGAATCTAATTTCTTTGGTTATCATCAAAGAGCTAACATATTAAAATATAATGACCATGATTGTGCACTACCACTGCTAAATAATGCAAAACCTAATGCAATGTGAAAGATCAGAAGTGTTGGATCAATCAATGGATGATTAGTCATAATTGTTGATTTACATTATAAAAAAGAGTAGAAGATTGAAGTAAAGGAAGAAGAATGAGCAAAGGAAAGACTAGAATACAATATAATGTTAGTCTAATTATGTTCCAAGATTTCTCATGATTTGGATATTTTAAGATAGTCATGTTTCTTTTTCAAACCCTCTACTATAGATTGGAACTCTCTCCCCAAGACTTTCACAAAAACTTCCATTTAAATAAGATGTATTAGAAGATCTTAAATAAGAAAGACATTGGGCTCTTTCACCTTGGGCCTCTTGTGATGATACAAGTGGGCTCCAAATGGGCCCACTTATTTTTTTCAACATTATGGTGATCTAGAGATCTTGAAGGATGAGTTCTAGGAGTAGATAGGAAGGATCACATGCCTCTCCCATCACTCTAAGAACTTATTTACCACCATTTTAGTTTTTAATAAGATTACAACTCCTAGTTGTAGTCAATCTAAGTAATTATCACCATTGGGTTTAGTGTGATTTGTGGTGAGGTGGTTTGGCTGCTCACAGGCCTACATGCAAATTCATATGATAAAGTGATTCTATTTAATCTAATTAGAGCAATTTTTGTAGAATGTATATTTATAAGGACCTTCAAATGTTATATTTGAAAATATACGATTAAAATAAAGATTTTAATGATGATTATAGTATATATTCATAAGATTAATACTCATCTTTGAGTATGGGGGAAATAAACTCTTTTTGATGCTCGTCAATGTCCTAATTTCTTAGGACTCTCCTTCCCACCCCCAACATCCATTGATCTATTTCACTGGAGACTCCATTAATCTATTTCACTGGAGATTCCATTACATCTTTTGTATTAATGACCATTCTTAGCCCTCTACCAAAAGTGAGAAAATTGATAAATATTTGGACAATGTTTAAAATAAGGGCCCAATTCACCATGAAAATCTGAGTACTTCAAGATCGTGAAAATAGAATATGTTCATTCAAAATATAAAATTTACAACAACATCTCTTTTACATATCAATATAAAACTATCAAAATTACAAAATTTCTCCACCTTCTTAATATCATCAAATAGAAGAGCTATCCAGGGCAGATGTAGAAGGTGCAGAAGCAGGTGCATCAACAGGTGTAGAAGTCGGAGGAGTGGAGACAGAAGCAGATGCATCAATTGGTGCAAGAGTCGGAGGAGTGGAGGCAGAGGCAGAAGCAGGTGCATCAACTGGAGGTACAGATGCAACATTCTGAGGTGGCTCCAATGGAATAAGTACAGTCGAACGAGAACGGGGGCCAGAAGCTGCTGCTAATTCACTCAGACTAGCAGGGAGCCAAAAGCTGCTGGTAATCCACTCGGACGAGTAGGGAGGCCAGAAGCTCCTGATACTCCACTCGGACGAGCAGGGAAGCTAGAATCTGCTGCTAATCCACTCAGACAAGCAGGGTTGCCAAAAGCTACTCCAAATCGACTAAGACGAGCAGGGGTGCCAAAAGCTTCTCCAAATCGACTAGGACGAGCAGGGGGTGACAAAAGCTGCTCCAAATCGACTCGGATGAGCAGGGGTGCCAAAAGTTGCTGCTAATCCAAATGGTGAACGGGAGGGGGGGGGGGGGGGGGTGGCAAAAGTTGCACCTACTGCTTCTTTAGATACCCTTGCTCGTAAATTATCAGCTTGTTCTGCTCCTAATACTGCTCGTATTCCACGATCTTGTGCTAAAAGTACTACCAACCTCAAAGTATGTACAATCTGATTCTGTATAATATTCAACTTTTCAATAAGATGATGATATTTTTGATCCATTTTCTCCTCCAAAGCCGAAATGTTATCAAGAATTTACTGCCTGTTGATTCCAGTAGATCCTTCTTGAGGAGGAGTCCGTGCCTTGTGTGCCTCACGTGCCTCAAATGGCTCAGCTGGCTCAGGTGAACTTTGAACGTCAACTTGAGGTGCCTCCACAACTTTGGGAAGCAATTTATTACTAACTGTGTCGAGGTAGAATCCCATTATCGTCAAAGTAGAATGCTTAAAGTAATCATATCGGTCTATAGATACTTTATCTTCGGGGGAAGAGGGATTCGAGTTCTTCAAATAAGTGAGAAAGAAAAAAATTGTAGGAAATACTACATCTTCTCGTTTTACTACAGGCTCGCATGTGATTTGTTTCTCATTCATGATACACCAAATGAGAAAGACATTGAACCAGGTCACACTTGTATACCCTTTTCTAAGAAAAATACAGTGAACAATTATGTGATTGATGATTCGTGCTTCTAAAATTAGATTCTTCAGAGGGGGTGTCTTCTTTTCTTTAATATCAGTCCTCTCACACATTTCGTTGAGGGTTACCAAAATATTGAACCCTTCAACATCAGTAGACCATATATTTGTTTCATACTTTAAAATGGCATCTTTAGGGAAGTCAAATTTTTCGTCGAACCTTTTCCGTGAAAGAAAAATTTCTCGGCCTCAAATAGAGGTTTCAATGGACTCATAATCAATATCTTTTACATTGGCATAAAATTCCCTAATAAAACTAGGATACATATCCTGTTTCAGTGTCAAGAAAGACCCCTAACCCATTTTTTCAAAATAAGATTCGATTTTCAATCCAAACGATGTGAAAAAAGAAAGGTCCACAAGTTTACCAAAGATATAGGATCGGGTGGAGAAATCATCTTTATAAAGGGTCGTGGCTTCCAAAGATATGAAATGGTTGGGGTCGAATGCCGTGTCCTTCCTCTGTTTCTTCCCTCCCTTTTTGCGGTTGATTTTCTTTTCTGAGATGAAGACCCTGGTTGTGATGCCATTTAAACCAAAAAATGGGTAAAAGAGTAAGAAGGAGGGAGAGGGATAGGGAAAAGTTCGAATGAAAAGGGGTAATCATTTGGTTAGGAGGAATGGGGGAGATGGAGAAGGAGATGTTCAAATGAATGGAAAGGGAGATGTTGGTACGAATGACGGAGAGAGAGAAGGAGAGATTGGTTCGAAAGAGGGAAAGGTTCGAATGATATATGTAACAACCCGACCCAATTTTTCAAGATTCTAGGGTCTTAGTAGCAGTGGGCCCCGCGGTGGGCCTCGGTTTGTCCGATTTCGAGTTTGGAGACTCGAAGGGTATTTTGGTAATTTGAATTATTGAACTTCTTGTCATGCCAAAATATTTGAAAATTACACATTTTTCTCTCTTGATGTTCAACATTCAAACTGTTTTCAGGTTTTAAATTTAATTTGTTATTTTTGCAAAAAAAAAAAAACCCCAAAGCCACCTAAACCCTAACCCCTAAATATCCCCTCTTTTCCCGCAACACTATAGCAATTGCGGCTACAGTGCCGCATGACCTTCTTGCTCTCTCTCCCGTCTCTTTCCTCTCCTTCCCTCTTTTCTCCTCTCCTACCCTCTCCTAACCCTAACCTTAAACTCCCTTCCCCCTTCGGAGCCGCTACCGCCACTCCCCTTTCTCTCTCTCTAGTGATCTCCTCTCTTTTCTTTCCTCCTTTCGGCCCAAATCCCCTTCTCCAGCCGCCGCTCTCTTGGTTTTCTTCTCCACTTCGATTTGCTTGCCCCGACATTCGGATCCTCCTCCGGTGCTACCAGGTACTCAAGTTCTTTCTCCTCTCTTCTCCTTGATCTTCTTCTTTCTCTTTCCCTCTCTCTGGTTTTCCTTCCTCTTCCCTTCTTTACTTCTTTTTCCTTTTTTTTCTTGGTTTCTCAGCTGAGTGCCAACTCAACTCAATCGAGTCACTGAGTTGACTCAGGTGGGTTCGGTTCTGGGCTTGGCAACCCAGGCCCATTTCAATGTTGGACCAGCAGACCAAGCCCAGCCCAGCTCGCAGATCTGGCCCAGTTCGCCAGATCTACTTCGGCCCGCCCCAATTTCAGGTCCGACCTAATTCGGCCCAATCCGATTTCAGGCTCGGTCCGTTTCGACCCAGTTTTGGGCCAGACCCAATTTCAAACCCAGTTTCCAGTTTTGGGCTCAATTTCGAGCTCGACCCAATTTTGGACTCAGTTTTTCAGTTCGGTTTGGACCCAACTCGCTTTCGGGTCCGTTTGGAGTCCAGACTTAGTTTGACCCGTTTTGCCCGGTTACTTATCATTGTATTCTCGTTTCAACAGATTGAATGTTCTTCAACCCAGCGGATCCTTTTTCTCACTTTGGATTTTAGCAACACACACACAAGTGAGGGGACTCACCACCGATTTCAGCATGCATTTACGCATACTACTTCTCTATCAAATGTTCGGGTACGGAATGCGGCGAATAGGATTCCCTGGTATTATGAGCCACTCGGCAAGGGAGCTGTTGATATCATTATATGGCAGGGACCCCATCCGGGTGTATTAGTACCTTTAGCTCATATGAGTATATATGAGTTGTTTATTTGATCTCATGATGGATTGACGGCTTGATAATATGATTGGTTGAAATGTGTGATAACCTACGATGGTTGCAATTGATGGTTAATCAACATGTTGTAGGATCGCATGCGGTAAATAGTAGATGGTATTGTCTACTATGCTTGTTTGGAACATGTTTTGATTGATAACGTGTTTGGATGGTACATGCTACTATGTGATAGTTAGAGATGTATACACCTGATGAATGAATATGATGTTATTTTGTATAACCACATTTTATTGTTTAATGATGATTGGCTGATAACATGTTCGAGTGCTAATATGTTGATCTACTAAAGATAGCTATGCATTCTTAATTATGATTCATTATTACCGTTTTGGTGACATGCTTATAAACAACTGTGCATGCATGTAGCTAGTAATTGTGGGATGCCAGTGGGGCATAAGTACTAGGCTACACCAGGATCTAAAGACTCTCCCTAGCTTATCAGGTAGTTGGGGTTGAAGGTTGTGTGAAGTCACACAGTGGAAGCGTGGTTGAGCTATGGATTACCTGGTGGTGGATCATGGGTGGATATACTTCCTAGTGTGGGTCAGTCTACCCTCTGTGGCCTTTTAATGCGCCTGTGGGAGAGCGTTGTCTGGCTTGGAGGACGAGGTACCTGGAATCTCAGTCGGGACAAGCAGTGAGGCAACCATGATGACCTAACGGAAGTCCCTAGGTTGAGTATTGATTCACCCAAGGTAGACTTAGAAGTCATTACAGACACGGTACCTGAGCTCGTGATGGATTCGGTGATCGCTGAATAACTGAGTAGGCTGAGAAGGTGCTCTTCTGCTCATCGGTCTAGGGATGGTGAGGTGAGGGACAGCTCCCGCTAGTATGGTTTGTGATTCCAAGATGACCGAGTAGGCTGAGGACTTGCTCGTCTACTAATTGATCGAGGGATGATGTGATGAGATGTTTCAGGCTAGGACACCTGTAGGCTGGGGACAACGTGCGGTGTGATGTGGTGAGATATTCCAGGTTAGGACACTTGTAGGGTGGGGACAACCTGCTGTGTGATGTGATGAGATGTTCCAGACTAGGACACCTATAGGGTGGGGATAACCTACGGTGTGATGTGATGAGATGTTCCAGGCTAGGACATCTGTAGGGTGGGGACAGCCTGAGGTGTGATGTGATGACATATTCCATGTTAGGACACCTGTAGGGTGGGGACAACCTGCGATGTAGTGTGAGATGATGTTCTAGGCTATGACACCTATAGGGTGGGTACAGTCTGAGGTATGATAGTCCTAGCTATGACACCTACAGGGTGGGTACAATCTGAGGTATGGTATTCCAGGCTATAACACTTGCAGGGTGGGTACAGCATGAGGTGTGATATTCCAGGCTAGGACACCTGTATGGTGAAGACAACCTGTTGTGTGATGTGGTAGTGTGTTTACCCGCGGTTATGAATTTGAGGTTCATTGTTGAGACTTGTGTTGTGGGTGTTGACTCACCGGGAATTTATGAGCGCCTAACGAGTGAGTTCCGCCGGCTCACTCGATTGAAGACCTATAAAATTCCTTTGGGGGTGTTTACGTTGGTTGTGTGGAGACCGGCGAGCGGGGCCCGAGGTCACAGGTGTGCCTACCAGGGGTCTGGTACTCGGTCGAGGAGACCACGGATGAGTCTGGTTGGCAGTCCGTCGAGGACTAGCGCGATAGTTACCCCTTATGATAGTCTGTTTGGGACTCTAGTGAAACCGGCTTATGGGTTAATTGTGGTAAGTGTACGGGTTGTCCTGTGAGGGTTAAAGGACTGTAGTAGTTGGACATATAAGGGAGTTGCCTTAAAGTTGCATTGGGTTAGTTAGAGGATGTACTGGAGGCTCGGTTGACGTAGGCCCGTGTGCTAGGGGTAGGGCATACATTTGTATGGTCATGCATGTATACATCCTAGATATTGATGTGTCAATATGATTATATGTAGTGTATGCTTGATGATAGATAATGCATGTGTTACCCTCATTGAGCATGTAGAGATCACCCCTTGCCTCACAGGTACTTCTTAGAGGAAGGGTTGGCGGGACCCTCAGTCGGACGTTGGGCGTAGAGTTGCAGCTTTGTACTTTGTCATGGTTCCACTTTGTAATTGAGGACTTGCTAATATATTTGAGATTGCGTATTTTTCATTGAGTTTGATGAATGTAATAATGGAATAAGGTCATTATTCCCAATTATGATTAATACTTTATTGGTACTATTGGTTATTGGTTTAATTGTGGGTTGCTCGTGGTTACTTTGAATTGCTGGAGCAGTGTCTCCCATTTTAAAAAAAATACCCTTGAAATAATAATAGATCGGTTTTGAGACTTTGTATCAATTTAACGTACTCGTAGCGGGACGGGTTGTTACAATATACACGTTGGTTTAAACGATTGAAAGGGGGGATTAATTCGAAAGATTGAGAGGGAGAGGGAGAGGGAGAGCTTCGAAGGGAGAGGGAGAGGGGAGCTTTAAATGAGGGAGATGAGAGCCTCGAATGAAGGAGAGCTGTGAACAACTGAGAGGGAGAGGGAGAGAGGAGCTTCAAATGAGGGGGAGGAGAGCTTCGAATGAGGGAGTGCTGCAAACGACTGAGAGGGAGAGAGGGAGAGATCGATTTAGGGTTTAGGGAAAATCTTCGAAGGAGGGAGAGGGATAAGGGTTTGATCATCGATCGATCGAATAAGTAAAGGATTTATATACGTTCTCATTCGTTCGAATGAGCTAAGTTGTTCATTCGAACAAATGAACGTATATATGTTCGTTTGTTCTAATGAACTAAGTTGTTCATTCGAACGAATGAACATATATATGTCATTCGTTTGAATGAACAGGTTGGTTCATTCGAACGAATGACATTCGAGTGAACGACTGTAAAAAACTATTGCTCTTAGATAAATTCATTCGAATGAACCAACCCGTTCATTCAAACTAATGAACACTGTTCTGCCCCCACTAGTTCGAATGAACTACATTTACACTAAGGTATTCGTTCGGATGAATAAGTCTGCGAACGAATACCTCAGCATAAATGTAGTTCATTCGAACTAGTGGACATAGATATGTCATTCGTTCGAATGAACAGGTTGGTTCATTTCAAAGAATGACATTCGAGTGAACGACTGTAAAAAACCATTGCTCTCAGATAAATTTGTTCGAATGAACCAAACATTTCATTCGAAGGAATGACATTCGAGTGAACGACTGTAAAACACCATTCCTCTCAGATAAATTTGTTCGAATGAACGGGTTGGTTCATTCGAACGAATGAACACTGTTATGCCCACTCGTTCGAATGAACTAAATTTACACTGAGGCATTCGTTCGGATGACTTTATTCATCCGAGCGAACTGAAAATGAACTGGTAGTTTGTTCGGATGAGTTAAAACATGAGGGTAGAATGGTAATTTCATCCAAAAATCCGAAAATGGGTGTGTAGAGGCAGGAAATCCAGGTGTCTGTATGTCGCGCCAAAATTAATAATCCAACATTCCAATATCATTCCAAGAAAAGGGTTTCATAATCTATAATCTCACAATCTAATCCAACAATCCAATATCCATCCTCCATTAATACCATCAAAATAAGAAGTTTCATCTCAAATATAATTATATAAGTCTATCTTATATAATAATATAACTTATTATAAGTCCCAGCCACTTATATAATAATGTAACTTATTATAAGTCTTACATTATTCAAATACAGTCCCAAATATAATATAAGTCTCAATCGCATATAATTCAAATACGAAATCCTAGTATGAAGTTATCAACTTAAGGTAGTTTTGTTGAATGAGAAAATAGTGCAAATAGTGCTTAGTTGCACCTTCTTCATTTTATAAATAACTATAAAAAATAAAATATAAATACAAAACACATAATAAAAGAAAACATTATATTTTTGTAAAAGAATATTCTTGTTCTCACAAAAATAATTTTAAATACCAAAAATTAATAATCTAACTTTTATGTTCCAATATCAGTCTAACAAAAATACTTCATCTCATACATCTAAGATTTAAATCCAAATTTAATTTTTATTTAAGTTTTACATTTTTTTCAAAAATTTGTAATGTGACCACAAGGAAAAGTTTAGAAGTTGCTCAATCTAAAATGTTGGATGTTCAAACATCTTCCATTCTCATAAAACACGGCGATAGATGAGGTTGGGGGTTTTTCTTCTTTCTTTTCTTTCTTCTCAGTTTCCTCTCTTCTTTTTCAAGTTTTTCACCATAGACTTAAGGCCATTTTAGAAAAAAAAAAAATTAATTAATTTTCCAAACCCCCTAAACCGTGGTTAACGATTGGAGAGAAAATAAAGTGTAATTAAGATTGATGACTTGTCATATGGAAAAACATAGCCTTGGACGTCCAAGCCAAGGAAGTGTATGTTTTTCATGTTTTGCTTAAATAGAGTCTCATGGACTCACTGAAATAGTATTTCTTAATTATATTGATCAATCCATACTTTTTAAGATGATGAAGTTTAGAAATTATAAAATATAATTTGATCAATTTAATTAATAATATTTTTGTTAATAATATATTAAATAAAAGATCACATCACTCCATTTAATAGGTTTTCGTCTAAATGCATGTTTGTTGGTGAGTCGATATCACGAAAATCAAGGCATGTAGTCGTTGCACCTTTGGTTGTTGCCTGGTTATTCTTTTGGCAGACCCTCGTTACTTGACCATAATAACTAATATTCTAAACCAATTTGCTAGTCTTAGTCAAGTTAAGAATTCATATAAAATAGAGGGGTCCTAAGGTCACAATCCAACTTCAGTAACATAGTCACAACCTCCAAACTTCCATTTGGACTATGACCTTTTACTTTTGTGACGATTAGACCTTTGAACCACAATATCATATACTTAATTCACAACCATGTTAGCGTAATCTAAATCAGTAGGGATTAAATGAGCTCCAATCATAATAAATCTAAAATAATAAAATTATTACTTTTTTTTAGATTAATACTTAGCCCAACTAAATATATTAAAAGAATATCGTAGATGGATTAAATGAATATATATAATTTTCTTTACATATTGCATCAGCCACACAACATGCGAAATCAGTTTGTGTATCGAACTATCTAAATAGAAGGTTGGGTTAAATAAGATTCAATCGGGTTCAACTACAGTCAAACCTGGATAAATCCGTGCATAAATATTATAAATAATAGAAAATTAGTAATTAAGATTTAATTGATGAGTTGAAATAAAATTTTAAACAAAAATATATACTATTTATTTTATTTTTGCACTACAAATATCTAATTCATTATTAATAATTGTAGAAATCTTATTTGTTCTTTCATCACTATCTCATTTTAACAATTGAAGTTATCCTCACTTATTACTTTAAATGATATAGGAAACTAAAAATAATTTTTAAATATCTTATTCATATAATTTTAATTTTTTTGTTAATTTATAGTCCATTATTTTATTTATTTTTTATATTTCAATTTTTTTTCATTTCATTTTAAATTTTCAAATTTTATAATAAATATGAAAGAGAAGCATATGCTGTGCGTTCAAGAGATTCAGCGTTGGCAGTTTAGGAGTCCATACTTCATTCATTCATTGTCCCACATCGGAAACTCTGGAAAAAGAGTTGACGCAAGTAATGGCTATAAATGACCAAGGTCAGAACGGGATATTCAACCATTTTCTGGCCGTTTCACACTCAGAAATGTTGTGCTAGCCCGTTTAGTCATATCAAATTAAATTTATTAATTTGATAAGAGTTGTTTTTTTATAATTTTAAATTTTAATTTTTAAAATTTTTAAAACGGTTTTATGGAAGGCTTGAGGGGAATTTGACCCGTTTTTAAGGGCTTATATATTGTAGAGGTTTATTTAAAAATTGGCCCGTGGTTGAACTTTAAAACACTGGTTTAAAACACTGGTATCAAATAATATTGGCCGATATAAATTTCTAATTAAAAAAACTGTCACAGCTATTTTTTCGAGTTAAAACTTGTATGGGGTGTAATTTTAAGAAGGTTTAGAAGTAAGTAATTCAAGCGTGGAAGATATTTGTCAATTCTAAACATTTTTTCCTTAAAATTTGACCATTTTAAGTTATTTTATTATTTATTTTTTGAATTTCAGCTATAAGATAATATCAAATTAAGTATTTTTTGTAAAAATAATTTAATGAAATAATATTCAGTATTTATAGAATTTAATGAAGATGTCTTAATGTGATTGATATAGTTTGCAAGGGTGTTTGTGTATTTTTTAACTATTTTCTAAAAAATTAATGAAATTTGAATTCTCTAAGATACATTCTATTTTTGAGTCTCTTGTGGAAAAATTAATAAAATGATATAAAAATGTTTCTATAATTAAATAAATATCATTTAGTGTGATTGATATAACTTTACGGTGTTTGTGTCATTTCTCTAATATTTCAATATTTTTATAATAAAAAATTTATGAATTGTAATAGAATATAGATGTTACTATGGGATACTTGATAATATGAATTTCATATTAGGTATTTTCACATGTTGGTTTCATATTTTCTAAAATTTTAGACAATTTTCAAATTTTTAGGAAATTTTTCAAATTTTTAGGAAATATCTTATTCATATAGAAATGTCAACTCTCAAGAGTCTAATACTCCATAAAAATTACCATTATATTTAACAAAAAAATTGCTCACAGTAGGTTTTCCATATCTCCCTATTTTCTCATTTTTATATTTTTCAGAACATAAGAAATTCAGGAGAGAAAAACCCTATCAACGTTACATATCACCCCCACCTTTTTTATACATTAGTTTTGTTCAACTATCTCTCCTCTTCGGCCCCAAACCAAAAGTGCGAGTCCTAGTGATAGAATTCCTACATAATCTGAATGGATTTAGATATGATCTTTATCTTTGAATTTTAACCTCCCTCATAATTAGGATTATAAATATTTAAAATGATTCAAAAAATTTAGAGCCTTCAGAAATATGCCTTTAGTAATATGAGCTCTAGGTTTTTTTTTTTTTTTTTTTCCTTTTTCTTTTTTAGAACTCGTATTCAAAGATAACTACTTTAAATGAGGTAGTTCAAGTCACTGATACTTTGGCTCAAAAACCAAAGGTCACATGTTTGAGTCTTATAGTCACTCCATTTTCGTAGCTTACAAGGGAATGTGTGTATCCATAATTTTATCCAATGCTTTCAAATTCAGAAAGAGGTAAGGATCTTGGATATCTTTATCATAAAAAATATTGGAAGATTAAAATTTTCAATGAAAAGCATTTGTATTGGCCATGTCAGGCAAAAAAGAATTTCTATACATCATTTTGTACTCTAGCATATGTTGAATTCATACAAAATCCTAAGGAAGCTATTCAAGCCATGGGAAGTAGGAACTAAGAAGGTTGCTTATCAATTTTTTACATGGCTTACAAATGTCTAGATAAGTTTTCTGGAAAATACTATAGACTATCAGATACAATTTAAACTCCATCCCATCATCCTAATCTCATAATTCTATACTTTAAAATTTTGATTATAAATGATTGAATGTTAATAACCCATCTAAAACAATTAAGATTACTGAATGATTAGATTACAAATCTTTCAATTTATCATTTCTCTTTATCCTTTTTATTCAATTATATAAGATCTACTCATATTAGATGATTTAACTCTTTTTCTGAATTTATATATAGGAAACTGTGAGAAATCTACCTTGAGCTACACGTGGATAGACTTTGAATGTTTGTTTGTTCATTTTTTACTCATTAGATGACTAACTTTCTCAAAGAAATTGACTACCTCATCTGCACTAGAGTTCTTTATAATCTTATAGTGTTGTTTTTAATTTTATTTGATTATTTAAACCATATAACTAAAAATAAATAAAACCATTCACATTAAGTTTTTCAACTTACAATACCTATTTATTATTTGGTGGTAAACAGTGGGTCCGTTTAGTGAGACTAATGACTTTAATATTAGAAAATAGAAACACGAAAGATGGGTAAAACGGTCAAAAGATACATGTCAGAAATCTGAAGACTTTGAATTTTGAATACTTTGAATCCATCTGTAATTGTGAGTGACGTTGTCACTAAAAATGAATTGTGAGGATGGTACCACATTATAAAATTTAGAATACAGTACATCTCTTATAAATTTAAATTATTTATTGATTTTAATATGTATTCACACTTAATCATCTTATTCTATAAGTAATTATTATAATTGGAGCAAAATTCTGAAATCTGTTTGTCAATGATAATATATGTATTCACCTTAAATAACAAATACGAAGTTCACATATTCTCTTCTTGAAAAAATTGTAACTTGTATACCTTTTATAAAAAAAATATTTTAATTTTTAATATATTATTATTTAAATGGTGAAAAATACATATAAAATGAAGGGCTCAATTCATCTTAGCTTAGAGCCTTGGATTGAGTGAATTAAAATATCTAATAAAACTTATTTTTATGCCACACCCACAAAAAAGATGTTAAAGTTGCTGCAAAGTGCAACTTCATTTTTTCAAAATCGAGTTGTGCAGGGCTAATACAACCCGGCTTAGGCCCATTTTTCAACATAGGCTTGACTCAGCAAACATTACAAAAAAAACTAGGAGATTCTTCTTCTGTTACCTTAAACAATCATTGGTTCATATAGTGTGAAATAACCCAGTGATGTTAGATAGTCCAAAACAATATTTATATTATTTCCTCTATCCTATTTTACTTTTCTCATTTGAAAATTTATATTTTTTAAAAATTCTCTAGATAAGTCTAGCACTACATGTGATTTCATCCATTTTTAACACATTCATATTACATGGGACAACTATTTTAAGACAATTCTAAAGTCCATATAAGATAACTAATTTTGGACAGATGGAGTATAACTTTACTTGACTGACTCAGTCAAGATAGATGCATCACATCTTTATTTAAAATAAAAAATAAAAAAAATCACATTCTCTTAAATAATCAATGAATTATCATTAATAAGAATTATATTTTCAAATTGGAAGATCATTCAACATGGTTCCTATGATTTATTTATTTATTATCTTGGCATAAATGATCATACCTCTTTAGAATTACACACTAGAATTATTAATACTTATCCCCCTAATAAAAAAAAAGGCTCCATTTCAAATTCAGATGACATAAATGCAAATAAACTTCTAAATATATGGAAGGAGATCCCATGCAAATATAATACTATATTACAAAGGTAATAAAGATGATATACATTTATTTAAAACTCTAGTAAAGTCGAACTCCACTAAATATCATAAATATATTATAAATTTTGTATAGACTATACAGTATAGACTGGTGGCTTTTGAAATATTAAGCTTCAACCTGACAAATTATTCTTGTGGGCTCAGTTTTTGTCGGCTTGGGTTGACTGGTTTTTAAAAAAACGCGTGGGATAGAAGATTCTAACAGCAATTATTCATTGTAAATTCACCTTTTCTTTTAAAATTACCTGTCAAAAATCTGGGAATAATATAAAACCCCATAGGCATGGATATTGGACGCAATATCGGTGCTCGACGCAATATTAGTCAATACGTTTCTCTATCATTCGATATTTGTATTTAATTGTATTTCTTTCTCCGCCGATATTTAAAATAGTAAAAACCCATCAAAACTGTCAAAAATCGTCAAAATTGATTTTTGTTTTTTTTTTTTTAAATTAAATAAATTTTAAACACTGATTTTTATACATATTGGCCGATATGTTAACCGATATTGCTGACCATTTATCAGTCATATCGGCCGATAAACTTTATATGCAGTCTTAAAAAACTATATATCGGCTGATACGATATCTATCGACCGATATCTCAACGCCTCTCCATAAGTGATATCCACTGCTTTTATGGTACATCAAGTTAGGCATAGAGACACTTCTTCAAATGGAAAGTTAACCAGACTCTAACAGCATTTATTCATTGCAAATTCACTTATTTTGAATTGAACAATTATTATTTATTAAATATATTTTTATTCATTACTGTAGATATAGAGTCAATTTGAACTCATGTAGAGACACACTGTTGAATTAAATTAGTGATTATAGTTTTGAGATTGCATGTTCAATTCTCATGAGTGCTAGACAAGAGGGTCTCCGCATCAAAAGAAATTACTAAATCCAAATATGAGAGCTTATCTAAGATTGATGGGATGTCTAAATATGAAAGCCTACTCCAAATTAATAGGATAAATGGCTAGATGATTATAATGATAATAACAAACAAATGATTAGAAGTTTATAGTCTTAAAAATGGGAGCGCTTACACACACCCAGAAATCCTGCCTCTACACACCCGAAATCAGATTTTTAGGTGAAATTACGATTTTACCCTGCGTTTTTCAATCATTCGAATGAATGCCCAGTTCATTTTGACATTCATTCGAATGAACATTCATTCGTATACGTTGATGGATTCATTCGAATGAATGCCCAGTTCATTCTGGCATTCATTCGAATGACTGGGCATTCATTGGAATGATTGGGCTGAACAGTAACACGGAATACTATTCAGCCCATTTATTCGATTCATTCGTATAAACCCGATTCATTCGAATGAATCAACTGATTCATTCGAATGAATGCCTTCAAACGTGCATTCATTCGAATGAATGTACCAGAGAGGAACTGGGAATGACAGTCCCTCTGGTTCAACTGATTCATTCGAATGAATGCACGTTTGAAAGAATTCATTCGAATGAATTGGCTGATTCATTCGAATGAATGTATCAAAGACTGCCTGAGAATGGCAGTCCAGGCATTCATTCGAACGAATGCATTTTTTCAAGGAATTCATTCGAATGAATGGGCTGATTCATTCGAATGAATGTATCAGAGACTGCCTGAGAATGGCAGTCCAGGCATTCATTCGAATGAATCAGCCCATTCATTCGAATGAATGCCTTGAAAATGTGCATTCATTCGAATGAATGGGCTGATTCATTCGAATGAATTCCTGGACTGTCATTCTCAGGTTGTCTCTGATACATTCATTCGAATGAATCAGCTGATTCATTCGAATGAATGGAACTTATATATTAAACACACATTTGATCGATCCACGAAATTCCACTATTTTCATTCCATTCAAAACCCTAAACCGTCGTTTCCATCTCCCTCTCCCTTCTCCCTTCTCCCATGAATCCCTTTCTCAATCCCTTCACCCTTAAAACTAAACCCCATTTTCAACACCCTCTTTTCACCCTTAAACCCCTTTTCCAAAGACTTCTCCCTACAACCTCATTTTCAACCCCCTTTTCAACTCTCTTTTCAATCCCAAACCCTTAAACCCATTTCAATCCCAAACCCTTATACCCCATTTTGAACCACCTTTTTCAAAGACTTAACCCTAAAACCTCATCTTGAACCCCCTTTTTAATCCCAAGACATTGAACCCCTTTTAAATCCCAAACCCTTAAAAAAAATCAATCCCATTTTCAAACCCCATTTTCAACACACTCACTCTCTGAATCTCTATCTCGGGTCAAAGTTATCTCTCTCAAACTAATGTTTGGATCTCGTATCTCGAATCGAAGGTAAGTCCTATTTCAGTTTTTTTTAGAAATCATTATTATTAGTGTTTTAGAGGTAGGTTTAAATCCTCAAGTGGCATAGAGTTTGTTGAGGGATGTTTTGAAAGTCGTGAGGACCTTATAAATTATGTTAAGAATATAGCTCTTTAACAAGAATTTGTATGTACGATAAAGAGGTCATGTACTAAGGAAATTAAATTAGTCCTTCGCTGCGATAGAGGAGGTAAATACCGCAGCACGGTTAGCTTGGATGACGATGACAGAAAGAGGAAAGCATACTCTCGCCAGTGTAATTGTCCTTTTGAAGTTAAAGGAAAACAGATTGTTGATGGGTCATGGAAGTTGACCATAAAGAATTTGGAGCACAATCATGATATATCGGATGTATTATTAGGCCATCCAAGTACAAGATGTTTTTTAGATTCTGACAAAAGAATAATCATTGAAATGAGGAGTAGCAATATACCACAACGGCAAATTTTGACGACCCTTAAAAATCAAAATCTAGATATTGGAATATCAGCTGCTGATTTGTACAACTTTTGTTCTGTGCTTCGGAAAGAGCAACTAAGGGGTCGAACTACAATTGAAGCTTTGATAGAAGATCTTCAAGAAGGTAGTTATCAATACTTTCTTGACTATGACAGTGATGGTCATCTATCCCATCTCTTTTTCGCGCATCCGAAGTCAATTTTTCTTACCGACAGCTATCATAATGTGTTTCTGATGAATTGCACGTACAAAACCAATAGATATCATATGTCATTGCTTCATATCGTTGGTGTGACAAGTTTCAATAAGAATTTCTACTCATGCTTTGCATTTCTAAGAAATGAGAAATTTGAAGATTATGTATGGGCATTATAGATATCTAAAAAGGTCTTCGGAATGTAGCATGATCGATAAGTTCTTTTTACTGATAGGGAATTGGCGTTAAAGAATGCCATTGATTTGGAGTTTCCTAATGCTATACATATTTTGTGTTCTTGGCATATCAACAAGAATATTGTCGCTCGTTGTAAGCCTTTGCTTAAGATAATCGAAGACTGGAATGCATTTTTTACCGAATGGAATGGCGTGATTGAGTCTCTAACTGAAGAAGCATTCAATACAGCGTTTGAGGCATTCAAACAAAATTTTAGAGATGATTCGCAGGCAGTGAACTACTTAAAAAGGACATGGATCCCACATAGAAAATAATTCATCAAGGCATGGATCGGATGGAGTTTACATTTTAAGAATCGAGCTACTTCAAGGGTTGAGGGTGCACATGTTATTCTGAAAAGTTATATATCTACATCTACAGGTGATCTAGATGTTGTCCGAAGAAAGATAGCCCATGTCATTGAAAATCAATTTGAAGAGTTCAAGATTCAACTTGAGGATGAGAAGATTCGGTTTGCATGTGATGTCTCTATTCCTTTCTTTGATGAATTCAAGGGCAAAGTTTCTCATTTCGCAATGAATGAGGTTTATAACCAATATGATATGCTTGTAAATCGATCATTTTCACCCATTTGTACGGAAGAGTTTATAGCTTCAATGGGCCTACCGTGTGCGCACAAAATGTCATGGATGGACAAATTACATTTGGATGACATACACCCACAATGGAGAATCGACTTAGTCTCATTGGCCGACTTGAGGATTGAAAGGAGGAGCCCTGGGGATGTATTAGATGTACACTTTGAAGGTATTAAAAACAAATATGGACATTTGTCTTCGTATGATCAAGAAATGTTCCTAAATCATCTTCAAAATTTTGCCATCCATGATAAGCTAGTCAGTCACCCTATTATGCAATATTCTATAGGACGTCATCCAGGTTCAAGGAATTCATCACAGGGCCAAACATCTACACGTCGAGATCTTTCTGCATTTGAGATTGTAGATAGTCAATTAAATGGAAGAAGATGTGGGTTATGCAAAAATACTGGTCATACGAGGAGAACTTATCCGAATAGGTCACCTTCTTCACAGGTATCTATGAGTGTAGATTTAAATGCTGATTATAATGTATGTGATTTCAATGAATCATAAACAGTGAGTTTTCCACAGGATAGTGGATCTTACAACTTTGGTAACGATTCAACATATAACTCTACAGAAATGACCGAAGTAAGTTCATTCCTTAAAGAGCTTATATGTATTTACCAATCGACATATAACTTTTCCATATGTTCTAATGTGATTTTTTTAAATGTTATGCAGTGGTCTGGTGATCTTAGAGATAATGACGATTTCATGCAATGGTGGAATTAATGAAATAAAGATAGGAGTGTCAATGTATTTTCTCTTTGTTATTACCATGTTCCTCGATTTCATACAAGATATTTAGTTTTAGAAAGTTATGAATTGCTCAAGGTTAATGGTTTGTGAAGTGGGTTAATTGTAAAGCCTATGTTTTACAATTTTCAAGTTGATTTGGCACACTATTTTGCATTTAAAATGCATAATTAACTCCATTTTCTATTTATTTTTTTAAGATCATGGTATCCGGGCGTCTCATGTAACTAATTTTTGGAGCATGTGTAAACCTCCTAATTCACACACCCCGAGTACTAAATAATGGAGAGTGAGCCTTTTTTATATTGAGGGAAACTTGATCCTAAAACTATCTGAAAACAAAGACAAGTTTTGATCATTAAGCCGACCGCTCATGATTCTCCATTTTTTATTTCTAAATGGAGCTGAAATCCAGATGCATTCAACTTGTTAAAAAATAAATATCCCATTGATCCATTTATTCTAAAGAGGTGGGATCTTGCTAAGTTCACATGATGATAGAAATCTAAAATAACAAGGCTAGACTTACATTATACCATTATCATTATTCAAAGGTCCACAACAAAACAGATCCAGGAGATAAATAATATAACATATTCTTTCAAAATATGAAATTTACATCCCTTTTACATGTAAAAAAAAAAAAAAAAAATACATCAAAGACAAATAATATCCGGATCAGAGGTAGAAGGTGAAGCAGGAGGTGCAGTAGGAGGTGCAGTAGGACGTGCAACAGGTGGTGCAAGAGGTGCAGCTGGAAGTGCAGCAGCAGGTGCATGAACTGGAGGTACATATGGAATAACTGCAGTCTGACGAGGATGGGGTGAGAAACTGCTGGTGCTCGACTCAGAACAGAACGGGAGCCAATAGCAGCTGCAACTCCAGTCGGACCAATATGGGGCCAGAAGCTGCTGCTAATCCAGTCTGACGAGCAGAGTGGCCAAAAGGTACTAATGCACTCGGCCAAACTGGGGGGCCTGAAACTGCTCCAAATGGACGACCAGGGGTGCTAGATCCTGCTCTTGAAGCTGAAGCACCTGCTCCAGATGTAGGAGCATGGGTGTCAGATCCTGCTCCTAAAGCTGAAGCACCTGCTCCAGATGGAAGAGCATGGGTGCCAGATCCTGCTCCTGAAGCTGAAGCAACTGATCGAGATGGAAGAGCAGGGGTGTCAGATGCTGCTGCTGAAGCTGAAGCTGCTGATCGAAATGGTCGACTAGGGGTGCCAGATGTTGCTCCTAAAGCTGAAGCTGCTGATCCAAATGGACGAATAGGGACAAAAGCGGTTCCTGCATATTCTTTAAATACCCTTGCTCGTAAACTCCCATCTGCTTCTGCTGATAATACTGCTGTTATCCCCCTCTCTTGTGCTATAAGCACTGGCAACCTCAAAGTATCTATAATCTGATTTTGCATCACATCCAACCTTGCAGAAACCTGATCATATCTCTGATCCATCTTCTCCTCCAAAGAAGAAATACTATCAAGAATCTGTTGCGTGTTGATTCCAGTTGATCCTTCTTGAGGAGGAGTCCCTGCCTCACGCGGCTAGCATGCCTCACGCGCCTCAGATGGCTCAAGTGGTGCAGGCTCAAGTTGAAGTGCCTCGACAACTTTGGGTAGCCATTTGTTACTCACTGTGTCGAGTTGGAATCCCATTTTCTTTAAAGTTGAGTCATTAAAATAATCAAATCGGTTTAAACAAACTTTATCATCGGGGGAAAGAGGGATTCCGCCTTCTTCAAAAAATGAACATAGAAAAAGACCGTACGGAAGACTTCATCTTCTGGTCTTCCGGCAGGCGCGTATGTGACTAATGATGATATGGGAGAGGGAGATTTGTTTCCCATTCATGATGCACCAAATCAAAAAGACAGCGAACCATGTCACAGTAGTATGCCCTTTTTCTAGGGCAAAGACAGTTGACAACTATGTGGTGGATGATTCGTGCTTCTAATGTTAAGCTCGTCAGAGGGGGGGTCTTCTTCTCTATAATATATGTCCTCTCACAAATTTCGTTCAGGGCTACCAAAACATCAAAGCCCTCAACATTAATGGGCCATGTACGACTGTCGTACTTTCTAATTACATCTTTCGGGAAATTATATAGGAAGTCTAACCTTTCCCGTGTAATGACAAGTTCTTGCCCTCGGACAGATATTTTAACCGAGTCATCATCAATTCTTTCCACATTGGCATAAAATTCTTTAACTACTATAGGATACATATCACATTTTAATGCCAAGAAAGACCCCCAACCCATTTTCTCAAAATAAGATTCAACTTTAAAACCAAATTTTGTGAAAAAAGAAAGGTCCACGATTTTACCAAATATATAGGACCGTGTGGAGAAATCTTTTCTTTACATGGTCGTGGCTTCCGAAGATACGAAATAGTTGGGTTCAAATGCCGTGTCCTTTTTTTTGTTTTTTCCCTCCCCTTGTTGAGGTTGCTTTCCTTTTTGACGATGCCATGGGTTAAAGGGTGGTTTTTTCGAAAGAAATGAAGAAAGAGGGAGAATGGGGTGTGAGGGTGATTCGAATGAAAGAGGGTGTGATTCGAATGAAAAGGGGGTGTGATTCGAATGAATGGGGGTGTGATTCGAATGAATGAGGGACGAGCTCGGGATAGGGACTTCAGAATGAGGGACGGACAAGCTTAGAATGAGGAAAGGGAGAGCTGAGAATGAGAGAGACACGGCCGGAGCCCGAGCCGGAGCCGGAGCAGGAGAGTGAAAGGGGGAGGGAGAGTTCGATTTAGGGTTTCCAAAGGAGCGACGGCGAATGAGGGAAGAAGGTTAGGGTTCGGTGTCAATCGAATGAATCGCTGGTTCTTATATATTAAGTTCGCATTCATTCGAATGAATGTGCTGATTCATTCGAATGAATGCTGGACTGCCATTCTCAGCCAGTCTCTGCTACATTCATTAGAATGAATCAGCCCATTCATTCGAATGAATGCCTTGAAAACGTGCATTCATTCGAATGAATGGGCTGATTCATTCGAATGAATGTATCAAAGACTGCCTAAGAATGGCAGTCCAGGCATTCATTCGAATGAATCAGCCCATTCATTTGAATGAATTCCTTCAAACGTGCATTCATTCGAATGAATAGGCTAATTCATTCGAATGAATCAGCTGAACCAGAGGGACTGTCATTCCTAGTTCCTCTCTGGTACATTTACGTTTGAAGGCATTCATTCGAATGAATCGGGTGTATACGAATGAATCGAATGAATGGACTGAACAGTATTCTGTGTTACTGTTCAGCCCAATCATTCGAATGAATGCCAGAATGAACTGGGCATTCATTCGAATGAATCCATCAACGTATACGAATGAATGTTCATTCGAATGAATGTTAAAATGAAATAGGCATTCATTCGAATGAATGGATTCATTCAAATGAATGCCAAAATGAACTGGGCATTCATTCGAATGTGAATGCCAAAATGAACTGGGCATTCATTCGAATGATTGAAATCGCGGGGTAAAATCGTAATTTCACCCGAAAATCCGATTTCGGGTGTGTAGAGGCAGGATTTCCGGGTGTGTGTAAGTGCTCCCCTTAAAAATTATAGTAAAAAGTGATTTGTTGAAAGCCTATCTTAGATTGATGGAGGATCTAAATATAAAAGCTTAGATGAGATTGATGTGATAAATGACTAAATGAAGACGATGATGATAGTTATGAAAGACAAATTGTTAGAAGTCTATAGTCTTTAAAATTATATGAAAAATGATTTATTCAAATTAAATTTTATTACATTTTATAAAGAGTAGATATTCTAAATCAACTTATTTTCATCATCTAAAATAGAACTTGTACAAATTAAGTCACTGAGTTTACGATAGACCGACTCACAATGGATAGGTTTTAGGAGGGATAGGTTGCTTGATGATGGACAGAGAAAATCTCTAACAAGTGTGTAAAAACAAAAACATGCCAATTACAGGATTTTAAGAAATTAAAGTAAAAAATTGATGTTCCATAAAAATAAATTAACACGAATTTTTTCTGTCCCATAAACTATATCATTATATCTTTATATATTTATTTTACAAAAAAATATTTTAAAATTGTACTTACACTCCCATGCATCAAGTCAAAAGAGTTATCAAAGCTGAGCTTACACTCGGTCTTCGTCTCCACCTAATACAATGACTTCTTATTGAGAAATAATACATTGTAAATCTGTTCTTTGAAGTTTGAGTGAAGATTCACACCCGTTGAATGAGAATATTGTGTCTGAATTCAAAAAAGGTAAAAGTAAGATAAATAAAAAGTTAAAGTTAACCACTTTTACAGTTTTACTTAACCTAAGGGCTTTGATTGATAGTTCGTATCAAATTTTGTGAATCAAATTTATTGAACCAATTTATGCATTAAATTGCCGATATGCAACCACTATCTTCAAGTTTTTAACTTTTTAGAAATTTTTTTTATAAAAATAGAGAGAAAATAGACAAATCTAGTATGAATAAATTTTAATTAAAAAAATGGTCTTTTCATTAAGTTTTAGAGTCTTAAGAGCCTAAAGTTCAATTCATTAATGAAAATAGCTTATCAATTTTTTTTTAAAGTGTACTCTTATTTAAATAAGGCCATCCGTTTACACACCTGATTTTTCTGCCTCTACACACCTATTTTCAGGTGTGGGTGCCTAATTACCATTTTGCCCCTATGTTTCCATTCGTTCGAACGAATTCCCAATTTATTTCGGCATTCATTCGAACAAATGGACGCATACCCCATCAAATTTTGATTCCTTCGAACGAATCCCTTTAAAAAACCAATTCATTCAAATGAATGAATCGGGTGAACAGTAATGCGCGTTACTGTTCACCCGTGAACGAATTCATTGAATGAATCGATTTTTTTTTTTAAATTTTAAAGTTATTTTTTAAGCACTATGTATTTTTAAAATTTCTCAAATTAAATATCCGGACTAGTTACGATAATCTGATAAAAATACTTTAAGGTCTTTTGACACTTCTAAATATTTAAAATACAGTATTTTACAAATAAGGGTGTGCTGAAAGCACATTTGGAAGTGTCCAAAGACCTTAAAGTCTTAAAGTATATTTATTAGGTTATCGTAATTAGTCCGGATATTCAATTTGAGAAATTTTGAAAATACACCGTGCTTAAAAAATAACTTTAAAGTTTTAAAGGAGATTTTATTATTTAATATACTATGCACATTATTTTTTAAGCACCGTGTATTTTCAAAATTTCTCAAATTAAATATCCGCACTAATTACGATAACCTGATAAATATACTTTAAGACTTAAAGGTCTTTTGACACTCCTAAATGTATTTTCGGCACACCGTAGGGATACCCTTATTTGTAAAATACTGTGTTTTAAATATTTAGGAGTGTCAAAAGACCTTGAAGTCTTAAAATATTTTTATCAGATTATCGTAATTAGTCCTGATATTTAATTTGAGAAATTTTAAAAATACACAGTGTTTAAAAATAACTTTGAAATTTAAAAAAAAATCGATTCATTCGAATGAATCAGTTCTAATGAATCGAATCGATTCATTCGAATGAATCGATTTTTTTTTTAAATTTCAAAGTTATTTTTTAAGCACGGTGTATTTTTAAAATTTCTCAAATTAAATATACGGACTAATTACGATAATCTGATAAAAATACTTTAACACTTTAAGGTATTTTGACGCTCCTAAATATTTAAAATATAGTATTTTACAAATAACGATATCCCTAGGGTGTGCCGAAAACACATTTAAGAGTGTCAAAAGACCTTTAAGTCTTAAAGTATTTTTATCAGGTTATCGTAATTAGTTCAGATATTCAATTTGAGAAATTTTGAAAATACACGGTGCTTAAAAAATAATGTGCATAGTGTATTAAATATTAAAATCTCCTTTAAAACTTTAAAGTTATTTTTTAAGCACGGTGTATTTCCAAAATTTCTCAAATTGAATATCTGGACTAATTACGATAACCTGATAAAAATACTTTAAGACTTAAAGGTCTTTTGACACTCTTAAATGTGTTTTCGGCACACCCTAGGGATATTGTTATTTGTAAAATACTGTATTTTAAATATTTAGGAGCGTCAAAAGACCTTAAAGTGTTAAAGTATTTTTATCAGATTATCGTAATTAGTCCGCATATTTAATTTGAGAAATTTTAAAAATACACAGTGCTTAAAAAATAACTTTGAAATTTAAAAAAAAAATCGATTCATTCAATGAATTCGTTCACGGGTGAACGGTAACGCGCGTTACAGTTCACCTGATTCATTCATTCGAACGAATTGGTCTTTTAAAGGGATTCATTTGAACGAATCAAAATTGGATAGAGTATGGGTCCATTCGTTCAAACGAATGTCGAAATAAATTGAGAATTCGTTCGAACGAATGGAAATGCAGGGGTAAAATGGTAATTAGTCACCTATACTTAAAAATAGATGTATAGAGGTAGAAAAATCGGGTACATAAACGGATGCCCTTAAATAAACTTATAAAAGTTTTTCCATGTATCTACGGTAAACTGTAAATGTACGGAGCCCCGATAATTGTTATTAACGTGGAATTCGTGTGGCCGTGAATCATAAGTTAGGGTTTCGACTTGCATGAAACACAAACACTGACGTCAGGTGCGTGACGTTGGTTCTGTTACGACATTGTTACATAGGAATACTTTTGAAAAAAAAGTGTTTATTGGATTGTGTTTGGATGAGGGGTAATTTTTTTTTTCTTTTTTTTTACGTGCCGGAAATCGTAGATATCCAGCATAAATCTCCTATTTTGGTAGAAAATAATCTTAAATTACATTTTTATCCACCTGCTCTTACTATTTAAATGATGATATACAGGGGGCAACGGTAACGTACTACTACTCAGAGCATTACTAGCTTTGAAGGAAAGAAACATGATTTCCCTCGCTGGGGCAGCAGAGAAATCGTTCCTGCTCTTATTTCTGTGGATTGCAACAAATCTGCAGGCTTGTAATGCAGCCGGAGAAGCTACTGCTCGGGAATACAAATACAAAGAAGCAGCAGCAGCAGCAGAGGCGCTTATCAACTGGAAAGCCAGTCTCCGGCAGAACCAAGCTCTAGAGTCATGGACTCTGTCACCCCTCAATGCCAAAGCAACGGTGAACGTAACCAACCCAAGTCCATGCAAATGGTTGGGAATCACATGCAACGATGCCGGAAGTGTGACAAATGTAAACCTGAGGAATGCCAGTTTGGAAGGTAATCTCTATGACTTCAGCTTCTCCTCCTTTCCCAACCTCATCCATCTTGATCTCAGCAACAATTCTCTCTTTGGAACAATCCCGCCAGAAATCAGCTCCCTTTCCAACCTCTCCCTCCTAGACCTTTCTCATAATCAACTTTCTGGTTCAATTCCTGAAGAGATAGGGAATATGACGAGTCTGAGTGTGCTCTGCTTTTCCTCCAACCTTCTCACTGGTTCTATCCCTCCCACTTTTGGAAACTTGCATAGCCTTACCCAGTTGTACCTAAGTTCAAATCCAATTACTGGCCCAATTCCTCCACAGATGGGTTGTCTCAAGAACTTGAGATTTTTGGAGATGTCTGCCAACTTTCTAACAGGTCCAATCCCTCGCACTTTCGGAAACTTGACTCAGTTGGCATATTTGCACGTTTTTCAGACATCCATTTCTGGTTCCATCCCCCACGAACTGGGTCAACTCAAGAACTTGGTTCAGCTGTGCTTGTACTCCAATAAAGTCAGTGGTCTGATTCCACCGTCTCTGGGTAATTTGACCAAATTGACCCTTTTCTACCTCTACAACAACCAGTTATCTGGTCCAATTCCACAAGAACTGGGAAATCTGTTGAGCCTCACACAGCTAGCCTTGTCGAAAAATAACCTCAAGGGCTGTATCCCTTCGTCTTTGGGTAACCTGAAAGAGCTTACCCTGTTGTCCCTCTTTCAGAACCAGATTTCTGGCTCAGTTCCATTGCAGATCGGAAACCTTAAGAACCTGGTTCAGTTGTTGTTGTTCAAGAACAAAATTTCCGGTATGATTCCCCCGCAACTAGGGAATCTTGAAAATCTGATTGAGCTGAGGTTGAACACAAACAATCTCATTGGTCCAATACCTAAACAAATTGCAAATCTAACTCATCTAGCCTACCTTGGATTGTTTGAGAACAAATTGTCTGGCTCAATCCCACCAGAAATAGGAAACCTCAGTCATTTAAACAACCTATCTTTGAGCTGCAACAACCTCGCTGGCACCATTCCTCCATCTTTTGTGGCAACTTGAGAAACCTGTCCGTCTTCAATGTGCTCCAAAATCAATTTTCTGGTGCATTGCCTCAAGAAATGGCAAACTTGTCGAGTTTGCGAATGCTCGAATTGAGTTCCAACAACTTCTCAGGGCACTTACCTCAAATTTGCCAAGCTGGAAAGCTAGTACATTTTACAGCACCCAACAACCATTTCACTGGTTCCATTCCTACTAGCCTTAGAAACTGCACATCTCTGGAAAGAGTCCGACTCGAAGGAAATCAACTCACTGGAAATATATCTCAAGCCTTTGGCATATATATCCCAACCTATCGTATATTGATTTGAGTTACAATAAATTCTATGGAGAGCTCTCATCAGACTGGGGAGATTGTCAAAGTTTGACCTCTCTAAAGATTTCCGGAAATAATATTACAGGGGAGATACCACCCGAAATTGGGAAACTGACCAACCTCCGCGTACTCGACCTTTCTTCAAACCAATTGGAAGGACAGATCCCAAATGACTTGGAGAGGTTATCAAAGTTATACAACTTAACTTTGAGCAAAAATCGACTCGCCAGTTCGATACCGCAAGAATTTGGAAAAATACCCAATTTGCAGATTCTAGACTTGTCGGCAAACAAACTGAGCGGATCAATACCACAGGAGCTGGAGAATTGTTACCAACTACAGAGTTTGAATTTGAGTAAAAATTATCTAAATGGGACCATTCCTTTCCAGCTTGGTAATCTAGCATATCTTGAAAAAATGCTAGATCTCAGTTATAACATGCTTGTCGGAGATGTGCCACGACAATTCGGAGGACTGCACATGCTGGAAACTCTGAATCTTTCCCATAATATGCTCTCAGGTTCAATTCCATCTTCTCTACGTGAGATGGTCAGTCTCGTGTGGATTGATTTCTCATACAATGATTTGGAAGGCCCTCTTCCGGACAACAGAGCTTTTCAAGAAGCTCCAGCACAGGCATTCATGAAAAACAGAGGACTCTGTGGAAGTGAAAGGTCTACCACACTGTAATTTCTCCTCTAAATAAGGATGATGGAAAAAACAGAGGCCCCAAATTTGTGATCGAAATTTTACTTCCCGCCATTGGAGTGTTTGTTGTCTCTTATTCTATGCTTCAGTGGAGAAGAAGAAACGTGGAGAAGAAGGTCCATGACTTGGACAGAAGGGACCTATTTTCCATATGGGACTATGATGGAAAGATTGTGTATGATGATATCATTGAAGCGACTGAGAATTTCAGCAACAAGTATTGCATTGGTGATGGAGGGCATGGGAGAGTTTATAAAGCAAAGCTACCAACAGGCCAAGTTATGGCGATAAAGAAACTTCACCCGTTGGAAGACAGTGAGGGAGCAGATCAAACAAGTTTCAACAATGAGTTGCAGGCACTGACAAGAATTCGACATCGAAATATTGTGAAGCTTAAAGGGTTTTGCTCTCATTGGCGTTGCTCGTTTCTGGTGTATGAGTACATGGAGAGGGGGAGCTTAGCCAGTATTCTGGGCAATGAGGAGAGAGCCATTCAATTGGATTGGGTTAAGAGGGTGAAGGTGATCAAACTTGTGGCCCAAGCTTTAGCCTACATGCACCATGGTTTGGATCCTCCTGTCCTTCACTGCGACTTGACCAGCAGCAACATTTTGTTGAATAAGGAGTACGAAGCTTTTGTCTCCGACTTTGGCACTGCTAGACTTGTAAAGTCCGACTCATCAAATTGCTCCCCGCTTGCTGGAACTCGTGGATACATTGCCCCAGGTAAACTATTCATTTGAACCTTCATTTTTTTTTTAATATGGTTATGGTTATCCCCCTCTCGCATGTGAGATGAAACTTTCCGGTCCACATATACTCGTTTAGTCGAAGAGTAAACTCATGGAAAATGGCCAGAACGTGACTTGAACTCAAAACCTCATTTCATGAGGTGAGCATCTTGATGGTCAGGCCAACCCCCTCGAAGGTGTCACGTGTGAACCTTCAAATTTCTAATCTACACAAATATACATATCCAAAAGATTAGGTGTGACTAAACTACATGGGTTGCACTTGGCTTCTTTTTTTTTTTGAATTCCACAAAAAAATCCAACCATTTAGATTAATAATAGAATTCAATTCTTACCAACTTGATCTTAATGGTAAAAATTATCAAAGACATTTGGTAATTTTGATCATTAAGATTAAGTGGTCTTAAATTTAATTTTGAGCTTAAATTTGACCAACTTATGACTCGTTAATTGACTTACAATCCAAAAGGTTGATTTTTAATGAGCGCAAAAAAATTAAAAAAAAAAAGAAAGGAAAATAGACTAGGTGCACCATAGTTAGGAATTTGTTGTTTAATACTCGTATTATACTTATAATATGAAACTTTCCGGTCCACACACTGGTTTCATCGATAGAGAGTCATCCCATGCAAACTTTCTCATATAATACTTTTAGATATCTATCAAATGAATATTGATTTTCAATTTATTAAATGGCTAATTCACTTTTATCTAGTATCATGTATCTAGTACAATGATCTTCAATTGAGTATAGGAACTAAATAAAATTATCTTAATTCAATTACAGAAGTTTTTTTTTTTAACAGCTTCATATTTTCAGGACTTTGAATTATTTTTTTTATTCACTAAACTTTTGCATTCGCTGTGGGGTTCAGCTTTTTTTTCTATATGATGGGTCTTTTAAATAAATCTTTTCTAACATGATATCCAACATGGAAGTCATTTTTTAAACTCTAAAAATGTTAATTAATTTAAATTATTTTCAAATCATAATTTGTGTCCTACATGTGGCCCACTTTCACTCCATTTGGTGGTGTATTAAAAGATTTTAACACAGATATGGAACCTCATAAAAATCATATGATCCAATCATAGAAACTATATTTTTTTAAAACTTACAATTTTGATGACTTCAATTTATTTTCTTAAATATTTAATATTCTTAGACACTTTTTTCTTTAATGGGTACAAAGTTTGGATAACGGAGATATGACTGGTATGTTGGACGAGAGGGTTAATTTTGTTAGATAGAGTTAGGAATGACTACATTAGAAATAGTTTAAAAATAGTTCCAATTGAAGATAAGTTGAGAGAAACTTGTTTGAGGCGGGGAAACGAATCTCGGCCGATACGATATGTATCAGCCGAGATTTGAGATATCGGCCGATATCCGATATATATCGACGGATAAAGGTGATTTTAAAAAAAAAATAGGAAAGAGAAATTTCTCGGCCCAGATATTGGCCGATATCTAAGATTTAAATCCTTTGTTTGAGGTGGTTTGCTCGTGTTAGTAAAAGATTTAGACACCCATCCTTGTTGACCTCCTAAAATTTAGAGGGAAGAAATAAGGATAGATAGGTTAGATAATAGAATGCTCATCGATATGGTGGCTGAAAGGGACAAATAGTGATATAGGATTCGAAAAGTTGACCCCTAATAATAGATTCTAGTTTATGATGATGACGACGACATTTGTGAGGGTAGCCTATCTTTACGCTTTGGATGATACTTGATTCAATGTTAATTTTTGACATTTACATACATATAAACTATAACTTTAATTTACATAAATTAAAGCAAAGTCATGATTTAATATGATTTCCTAAAATTTAAGATTTTATGTGTATAAACTATAGTGTATAATTTAATTGTGATACACTATTCAATTCAATGAAGTATATGCAGTATCTCTTATAGCTACTTTCAGAGATCCAAGTATTAACTAGTTTACTACTGTGACCTTTTACTTGTGGTAATTACCCTAATGCCCTCGCTTATGAAACCTCCATGCAAACATTGGTTTCCTAAGATCCATGGTAGACAAAATGGATCTTTTCTCTCTGTGACACTCACTTACACTCAATGAATTGCACTTATATTCAATTTGACATTAATTTAAAATTGAAAACCTCTTGATCTACCTCGATGAATTTTTGTCATTAAATAAAGTTGAAGGTTTTTACGACCTTAAAAAACATACCTTTCACTTATCCGATTAAGATAAAAATTTATAGGCCCAGATGACATAGTGCAAATAATATATTTATTGTTAATAAATATGTTATCTATATGAGGATATAACTCTAACATTTACGCTCATATAATCCTTTCTATGTTCCTATCATATTTGATATTAGGTAATAGTATCATATATAATATATAATTGGATTCCACTATTTAGAATGAAGGTTTAGTCGTTTGCTTTATTTTTGCATTCTGTGGTTTCTTTTGAACTATATTTTTAATAATTTCTTAAGATTATTTTTATAGGTTTTTTTATTATATATTGTGGGAATTGTATAAGATTTGGATTGTATTTTCATATGGGATCTTAATTATTTAATTAATTTGGTTTCATTTTCTAGAGGAGAATGCCAATATTTCTAGTTTTGGAAACATCTAAATCTAAATTTAAATCTAAATCGTTTAAGTAGATGCAGAGTTAAACTAGACATTTATGAATCTAAATCTGAATGTGATACAATCAGAATCAGGCACTTTTAATTGGATGCAAAATTTTATTTTACCTAAATCTAACCCGAGTCAGACCCATTTACATCCCTACATGTGGTGCACACTGCTCACGATGGATTCAATGGCTACAGCTTATAGATCTAACCTCGTGAATTTTCAAAGTCGAATGTTTTTCGCTTTTTCCCTTAAGAAAAGCATGGCTACACTTGTCTAATTGAAATTATTTTTTAAAGGCAGCATAGGCAAGTCAAGAGCTATTGAACCTGCCCACCATGTAGACCTAGGTGGGCCTACCTAGGACTGCTTAGGCACTAATGCCTATATGATTCATGCCCTATAAACCTATATATATAGGTATCTTTTACCTACAAAATCATTAAACTGCTCTTACGATGAAAGCTCTGTGCAAAGTCCACCTGTAATTATAGGAATGGATGGATATGAAAGATCTATTTTATATATACTATTTAAAAAATTAGCTCTATTAAATAACTAGCCATAGATTGAATTTGATGAAAATGCACCCCTATAGTTTTTGGACCCTTTTAACACTATGGTTGGAGTCATTCAAGAGAGTAAGTATACATCTTTCAAGTTCATACAAACGCATGATAATTGGTGGGTTTCACACGAAGTTTTCAATGTGAGATTACTTTATAGGATATGTAGTTGAAAGTTGCTGCTCTATCTAACTTTTGAGTAGTTTTCACAAACGGTTTTATGTGGTTGTCGCAAAATGGATGATAGATTAACTTATGTTTATATTAAATATAACAACATATAATCAATGATTATCAACTAGAAGTCTCTTTTCTAGTCTAAATTATGTTTCGTGCTTTTGTGCACTTTTTGGCTAATCATTTAAATGAATAGATGGTTTTAAAACTCAACTAGCACAAAATTTCAGAGGAATCGATGGGTTTGAAAAATCTATTTTATATAGACTAATTAAAAAAAAAAGGCACCATTAAATGACTCTAGCCATAAATTGAATTGGATGAAAATGCACCCCAATTTACCATTGGATTTTGGGTCCTGTAACACTGTGACTAGAGTCATTCATTAGAGTTGATTTAGATAAGTATACATCTTTCTACTTATACAATCCCATGATTATTTGGAGGTTCCACCTGATGTTCTCACCATGAGATCACTTTATATGATATGCAGTTGAACAGTGCCATATACATTATCTATGATTGTAAATTGATGATAGATTAACTCATCTTCATAAAAACTATCATGACATCATATATTTCATATATATATAATTTTAGAACTCTAAGTTGGCTCAAAGTTTTATAGAGTTAGAGTAATTTGGTGTGTTTTTCAAGTTTTTTTCAAAACTTGGTATAACTTAGTGGCCCTCCCACCTCCAAATCCAATTAAACTGAATTGACTCAAGCCAATTGGTGAGTTTTTCTTAGCTTTTAAATAGTCAACAAAGTCATTAACTATCAATAATGTTTTCCCCCTTCTTTAATGAATCTTACCCTTTATTACAAAAAAAAATGTGAATTAAATATCTATAATAAATTATATTTTGTTGACTATTGCAGAGCTTGCTTACACAAAGAAAGTGACTGAAAAATGTGATGTTTATAGCTTTGGAGTGGTAACTTTAGAAATTATGATGGGAGTACATCCAGGTGAACTCATGTCTTCTTCATCATCAAGTAGCCAAAATATACTGCTGAAGGATCTCCTTGATCATCGCCTTCCACCACCCACTGCTCATGATGCTACGGAAGTGGCTTCGATGGTGGCGTTGGCACTTTCCTGCTTACATCCTAATCCAAAATCTCGCCCAGCCATGAATCATCTGTCACGAGAGTTGTCTTCCAGGAGGCCACCTCTTGATTATCCCTTTTGCACAATTACATTGTATCAGCTAATGAGTCTTAAGATATAATTAGGTAGTCAAGAGTATATATTTTGCATAATAACTTTTAGAATATATTTAGGATTTTATAATATAGTATAATTATTATGTGATTAGATTCTAAATTTGGGATTATCTTTAATAAGAGAGATTTTAGTTTAGAATTAGATTAGAATTTGTGTTTGATTGAGATAACTCTCGAGTCGACTAGAGACTATAAATAAATGTAATAGCATAGATATTAAATAAAATACACAGTTTATTAATTTCTTCAATAATAAACAAGGTTGATGTAGAACATTTTCCTTTTATTTTTATTTCTTCAAATCATTTTATCAAGTCAATATTTTTGTGATAAAAATAAATTACACTGAAAACAAGTCCAACGGCACAAAACATAACAAATAGAATACGTCACCTCTGCAATAACCGCTCATAGTACTAAGACAAGAATACGTCTGCACGAGAAATGACCCTCCTTTTAACGTCAGTTAAGAAGAAGGTACTATTCTTGCTAGGGAAGCTAATTCTCAAGTAAATGAAGTACCACACTTCCCAAGCTATTTTTTGGGCAATTAAGGATCAACAATCTTTCTGTTGGTCTTTTTTTTCAAAAGGTGGAGCTCAGATGTATATCCATATTTTACAAATTCATTTCAATTTGTGTAACAACAGTACAGGTGTGAATGGAGAGAGAGATTGAGAGGAAGGGTGGGTAGTATTGAGTTTATAATTCTTATAACATGTCCGATAACTTCTTCTTAGTGAAATCATCACGCTCCGTAGACTAGACGATTTTGCCGAATCACATAAAACTGTATATTTTCCTGTTTGTGTGTGATTGCTTGGATTTGTGTTTGATATTGTGATTGGTTTAGCACTCAGGATGTTAGGCACGTCCCTTTGCAGTAACCAATGGGTAAATATGTGAGGGCTCACCAAACTATAAAGCCAGCAGACATCTGGATGATCCTTCTTCGTCTTTAAATCCATGCCGTCGGATTGGATTGATGACAGAATGTTGAAGATTGGACAAAAGCTCAGACTCATTTTGGAAGGACAGGAAGATAAGCTACTGTTATTTCTAGCTGCTATCAAGAATCTTGATCCTTCATTTGCCAAGAGGAATGATAGGACTGCTAGGGAGCTCAACCGGCTCAGCTCATCGGTTAATTACAGGCACCGCAAAAAAGGAAAAGTAGGAGATACTGTAGATTTGCCAATACCAGCCTGACTAGTCAACCAGTTACCCCATGAAGATTTTGTCTTGGAATATTAGGGGCCTTGGGAATCCAAAAAAGAGAGCTATGGTGAAGAATTTCATTAAATCAGTACGACCCTCTATTATTTGTTTCCAAGAGTCCAAATTAGAAGATCCGTCTGATTCGATCATCCGGTCTTGTGGTGGTGATCGGAGGTTTCTGTGGATAGCCAAACCTTCCATTGGTGCTTCTGGTGGCATTATCATCTGTTGGGACTTAGTAATCTCAGCAAGTTGGACTCATTTATTGGAGAGTTTTCATTTTTTGTTCTTTTCCAAGATAGAATCTTGGGTATGGAATGGACTTTAACTTCGGTCTATGGTCCGTGTGATGAGTCTAAAAAGAATGGATTTCTAGCTTAAATTGAATCTATTTACTGCCGGTGGAACAATCGGTGGTGCATCTGTGGTGACTTTATTCTAATTAGATTCCCACATGAAAGGACTGGTGTCACAAGATTAACTCCCGTCATGTCTCGATTCTCTGATTGCATCTCCTCTCTTGACCTTGTGGATCTCCCTCTCTCAGGTCAGGTGTTGAGTTTACCTGGTCCAATGGGCAAGAGAGGCCTATCCTATCTAGGATCGATAGGTCTCTTGCTTCGACTGAGTGGATGGATCTCTTCCCTGATTCTCACATATCTGCGCGTCCACGCCCCACCTCTGATCATTGGCCATTGCTTCTGGATACATTTGATGAGTCATGGGGTCCATCTCCTTTCAGATTTGAATTGTGTTGGGTTGAAGACAAGGGTCTTCGGGATCTCATTGCCCAGTGGTGGACTGATTTCATCCCTTCAGGTAAAAAAAGCTACATCCTTCACCAGAAATTGAAGTTCTTGAAAGGGAAGTTGAAGTCTTGGAGTGCCACCAATTTCGGATCCGTCTCTGACTCTCTTGCCGATATTCTCAACGGTATTAATTAGATTGATTTGTATGAGCAAAATGGATCTATTACTGAGGAAGAAGTCTTCATTCGCCAAAATTTGCAGGATCAATATCGTGCAAAGAGTTTACAGGAAGAAATCAAGTGGAGACAGAGATCCAGAGATAAATGGATCAAGGAAGGAGACAAAAACACCAAGTTTTTCCACGCTGTGGCCTCCGCTCATAAAAGGGTAAATAAAATCAAATCTCTTACAGTTGATGGTGAGACAGTGACAGAAAAGGAGGATATCATTGAGGCCATTTTAAATCACTTCATGCAGTTGTATTCTGCGAACCCCTTTGACAGACTGCCGATCCCTGGTCTGCCTTTTAGATCGATTTCTTCTGTGGAAGCTTCCTCCCTTGAGCGATCTTTTTTTGGAAGATGAGATAAGAAAAGCGGTTTGGGACCTTAGTGAGGATAGAGCTCCTAGGCCGGATGGTTTCCCCGTCGCATTCTTTAAGATTTTCTGGGATATTGTAAAGCTTGATGTCATTGACTTCATTGAGGAATTTCATTGTAGAAGTCAGCTTCCGAAGGAGTTAGGGGCATCCTTTCTTGTTTTGGCTCTCTATCCAAGGTTTTTACAAATAGACTTAAGCCTTTACTCCCCCAGCTTATTTCACCTTCCCAGTCAGCTGTTGTTGAAGGTCGTCAAATTATGGATGCTATCCTCACTGCCCATGAGTGTATCGATTCTCAACATAAGTCACATCGAAGAGGCATCATTTGCAAGCTCGATTTGGAAAAGCTTATGATATGGCGGATTGGCACTTTCTTCATTTCATTCTTAGCAGTATGGGCTTCAGTCGGAAATGGTGTCTGCGGATTTATGAATGTGTTTCTTCAGCTTATTTTTCTATTCTCATCAATGGCTCTCCTAAAGGTTTCTTCAAGAGCTCCAGGGGTCTTCGGCAGGGTGATCCACTATCCACGGTTCTCTTTGTCATGGTGACTGAGTCCTTGAGCCTACTTCTGAACAAAGCTACGGATTTATCCCTCTTTCATGGCTTCACAATTGGCGACTCTCCTCTACAGATTAGTCATTTACAGTTTGTTGATGACACCATCATCTTTTGTGAAGCTACCGATGAAGCGATCATGAATCTCCATTGTCTTCTCAGATGGTTTGAGTTATCTTCCTCCCTTCGTATCAACTATCTGAAGAGCGAGATTTACATCATTAATATTGACGCCAATCAAATTGGTTGGTTCTCTGAAATTTTGGGATGTGTTTCTTCTTCTCTCCCTTCCACATATTTGGGCTTGCCTCTATGCTTAGGGACCCCTGGGTTTTCCCAGTGGGAATCCATCATTTACAAATTCAGTAAGCGCCTCGCTTCGTGGAAAGTTAAGTATTTATCTTTAGGTGGCAGGATCACTCTCCTTAAAGTTGTCCTCGCTGCTCTCCCGATCTACTTCTTATATGCTTTTAGATGCCCATGCAAAGTGGTCCAGTCTATGGAGAAAATTATGAGAAATTTCATTTGGGGTGACCAAGATGATAGGAAAAAATATCACCTTGTGAATTGGAAGCATGTTTGTCTTCCTATTAATGCCTGTGGGCTTGGTGTGCGTCCTTTACAAGATGTTAATGTTGCTCTTCTATCCAAGTGGCTTTGGCGCTTAGGCACGGATGGAGAGTCTCCTTGGAAAAATATTTTGATTCAGAAATACAGAGTGGGAAATCAAGGTTGGGAGATCACTCCTTCACCTCGAAGGGCATCTGGCATGTGGAGAGCAATTGCAGCGTGTGTCGACAAATTTAAAGATGGAATCAGATGTAAAGTGGGTCGTGATAACAGAGCTAAGTTTTGGACTGATACTTGGTGTGGCAATTCTACTTTGGCACATCGATTTCCTTCCCTCTTCAGGCTTTCTCAACTTCCGAATGGTGTCATTTCTAATTTCTACTTTGTTTGCAGTGACCAGATTGTCTGGAATATCTCCATTCGGGGTAACATGTCTGATTCTGAGATTGGAGACTTTTCGGCTCTTCGTCATCTTATTTCTGTCTATCAGATCCAGACCTCCGGTGATGATTATCTTGTGTGGTGGCCAGACCCAATAGGTTACTACTCTGTCAAGTCATTCTTCAAGTGGAAAAATCCGGTAACTACTCCGGCTATCGTCAACCCCGACATTTGGACTTCCAAAGCCCCTCCACGTGCTATTTGCTTCCTTTGGACAACGGATATGGGGAAAATCCTGACTCAAGACAATTTACGCAAAAAAAGAAGAACCATTGTTAGTGCTTATCCTTTTTGCATTCATGACTCGGGAGAAGTGAATCATCTCCTTATCCATTGCCTTTTTTCCTATGTTGTGTGGTGTGTCGTGCTCCAAAAGTTTTGGTGTGGATTGGGTAATGCCTTCTACGGTTGAGGAGCTATCCTATGCTTGGAGCATGATTTCGATTTTCAGAAAATGTTCTTCTTTGTGGCGCCTAACCTTTTTTGCCACTATGTGGAGTCTTTGGTGGGAACGCAACAATAATTTTTTTAAGGATAGTGCTGAATCGTCCGAACCTGTTTCTACAAGAGTTTTTGCCAAGTGTGCTTTGTGGACCTCTACTCTAGCGGTTTTCAAGAATATCTCTTCTAATGATATCCTCCGAGCATGGAAAGAATGTATTGACTTAGCTTAAGATATTTTGGGCTTTTGCTTTTCGCGGTTGACTTGGGCCAGCTTTGTTTCCTTTTCTTCTTTTTTTGGTCTTTTAGGTCTATGTATTTGCACCTCTAGTGCTCTTTTTTATCTTAATATATTAACCATTCAAAAAAAAATAGTACCCTTTCTCTTCATTTGGCACGCCCCACATGCCTTGCCACTCTATGTGATATCTCCAGTTTGAAAGCCAATCTCTTGCATAATTGTAACAAAGGCCCATAAAAAGTAGCACCATCTATATTTGTTCCAAGGCTCAATTTCCTATGGATAGATCGTTATTGCCGTTATCTTTCATGGAAAATTAATATTATTACTTCCCACAATGTTGGCCAAGCTATCAAAATTCAATCTAAAGTCTCTAAACTGTTATCATCATTATTAAAGCATAAATCTTATATATTTGATATCAGCTTCGCAAGTTCTACTCCGTTTACGTCATAGACCTTATGATCAGCCACTCCATTATTTGTCATATTCTTTTTGTACTCCTTAACATTTTCAATGATTTGTCTGTTCTCCTCGTATCTGCCGTTTGTGTGCTCTTGACTCTATGTATTGAAGCTAACTCTAGTCTTCTAATAACATGTTCAAACCACCTCGAATGGATTTCCCTTAATTTATCCTCTGTTAGGGTTATTTTTTATATTGTCTCTAACAAAGTTATTTCTAACTTTATCTCTTAGAGTTAATCTACTCATCTTGTAACTACCCGACCCGAAAATAGGGCTTAGGGCATGACTCAGTGTGATCTTGTCCGCTTTGGGCCTCGCACACAAGCTCAAACCCGCACGGTTTTGCATTTGGACCCGGGCCCACGTGGCCCGACCCAAAAGGCCTCACACTTGAATCAACATAGGTGGCTTCTTAATAAACCACCCTCCCTTTTCTTTCCCACCGATGTGGGACTCTAAGGGAGGGGTAGGGTATCACAATCACCCCCCCAAAATCTCGAGCCGTCCCTGGCTCGATCCGGTCCAGCTCAGCAACTACAGGGGAAGGAGGAAAGCCCACACAGTCTGAGTGTTGAACTCGGCTCTGATACCAAATTTGTAACGACCCGACCCAAAAACAGGGCTTAGGGCATGAGTCAGTGTGATATTGTACGCTTTGGGCCTTGCACACAAGCTCGAACCCTCAAGGTTTTGAATTTGGACCCGGGCCCACGTGACCCAGCTCAAAAGGCCTCACACTTGAATTAACATAGGTGACTTCTTAATAAACCCACCCTCCCTTTTCTTTCCCTCCGACTTGGGGGAGGGGTAGGGTATCACACATCCAATGTATCATATGCATCTTTTGTCATCTTAACTTTATTTATTTATCTTTTCTTCGTTGTCCAACACTCTGTTCCATATAGTATTGCAGATCTAATAATATTTTTATAAAATCATCCCTTTAAACAAAGTGGAACTCTTCTATCACTGCTCTTGTTCTATTCGTTGTATCTAGGTCCAATCCTCCAACATATTTTACCATATATCTCAAGTGCCTAAACTTATTGTAGTGTGTAACTAGATTGTTTCCCATTCTAATTAGACCTCATTCTCTATCTCCGATACTATTAAAATTACACTATATATTTTGTTTTTATTCTATTAATTTTTAGACCATTTATTTCCAACGTTCGCCTCCAAGATTTTAGTTTATTATTGAGTTATGGTTTTGTCTCACAAATTAATATTATACCCATCGTCAACAAAAAAAATATATACCACAGATGTAAAACGCTAACTTATCCATGATTGATGCAAAAGTGTAGTCTTAAAGCAGATCCTTGGTAGAGTCCAATTCTTGCAAAGAATTCCACCATTTCTCTGCAAATAGTTCCCACATTGGTGGTTGCACCCTCACACTTATCTTTGATAATTTCTACATAATCATTAAGAATACATTTATTTCTTAATGATCTCTATAATAGTTTTTTTGCACTCTATTTTATGTCTTTTCTAAGTCAACAAAAATTATGCTAAGGTTCTTCTTTTCTCTCTATATTTCTCTCTAAATTTTTTTTTCCTAGGCTTTTGTGGTTGATCCACCAAACAAAGATTTTTAAAGATACTCAACTCTTGTCTTACACGAGTTTCTAACACTTCGTGAGAGTTCATCTTTGAATATCTTCTTTTGTGGGCTCACTATACTTTTAAGTTATTCATCAGAGATTCTTTTTAGGTGAAAATTTTATTACCATTTCTAAAATTGTGTTAAAATATATTCATTGCTTAAGCAAATACAAAAGGATAATTTTAACCTTTCTACTTCACTCTTAATGAAAAGACATAAAGAAGATTCTATTTCACTCTTAATGAAAGATAGAAAAAATTATAAATTAATGTTATGAGTTTGAAGCATTTGACAATACATAAGAAAATAGAAAAATTCATGTAGTAATAGCCATAAATAAATAAAAGGATTTTAAAATATGAGTTAGCGTGTTAAAACAATTGGACCCACCCTTCATACCGTAGCACCTACAAAATATAGAAAATTCATGAAAATAAAAGACAAAATTTTAAAAAAATGATCTCATAAATTTAATGAATTTAAAGGTTGTAAAATATCGTACAAATGACACAATTATTTGTGGTAAATGTAGATGTCCTGCATGAAACTATCATCTTTTTTTTTTAATAACATGGATATCCTACCCGAAATTAATTTTACAGTAACCTTGAGAGAAGTCAAACCCAAGACTTGTAATTTAAACGACCCAAGACTTGTAATTTAAACCAACTGATCCACTCGTACAAATAAGATTTTGCTATTATGTTCTGAAACTCGCTATCATCTTATATACCTAACTGGAACGATTATTAACATCACAATCCGGATCCTCCTTTGGCATAAACAGACATATTCTTCTTAATGATCTAATAATGTTTACAATAATAACACAACCGGGGCCAACCCATTAAATATCGGATCTGCCCAAAAATGATGATGACTGTGACCCAACAATGTTTTATAGCATTCAACTAGTCTAGAATCCATCCGGTCAGAAGTATATAGTCCAATCCCGACCACTAACCTGATTCGTATCTGTCATCAGTTATGAAGATATGAGACACTCAGTTGGCCTTGAGCAGTCTCATACTGAGAACCACTATAAAAACTTGGTCCATGAACCCAGAAAGGGGAAAACAGCCATCAACAACCTTATAAGCAAGGGCACATCTGTTCTCCTTCGTCGAGTCAACTTGCTCCTCTTCTCTGTTTGTGATCACTGCGGCCTGCCTGTTGTTTGTGATGGCTGCCTTGTAGGCGCATCTTTAGATCAACCACTCTTCTCCAACTCATCCCATCCACCGAAGCTAGATGCACGACGCCTTCTACCCTTATCAACCACATCATCAGCTGTTTCCACCCATGTCTGAAATCCTGATCGTACCTCTCTATCATTGCCACTAGTTTTTTCTTCCCTTTCAACAGTGCTGGCTGCTCTGGAAAATGGCCTTCTCCTGCCCTTTGATCTGGGTTTAGGGGCATTGCCTGTTGCTTCCCTCACCTTATTAAATGCCAAGGATCGTGCCGACTGTCCCAGAGGTATTGCTAATGCCATGAGGAAAGCTTTGGGGCCTGTTCCAATCAACATGGATATGATGATAGCCGGAAGCATCCAGCCATAGGATTTTAGAACCTACAACAAAAAAACAAGAATTCATTATATCAAATTGATCTTTTCCAAGTGACAACGTTTTTTTCAATTAACAAAAAACATATAGCATAAAAAATACACTATAATATCACCATAAGAACACAAATTAATGACAAGAAAAAAGGGTCAAGTAAATCTTTCAAGGTGGTAATTTCTGGGTGCTGTTTCTGCCCAAGATATTAAACCCAAGACTCTACTTGAGACAGAGAGGACCTAGTTATGGAGCAATTTGGAATGCCATCAAACACAAGACTGAGTTTGAAAGGAGCTTATATGGTATTCTGACACTTAAGTGCCACCCATGGCATTTTAACGATTAACAATTTTCAAAGTATTAGAAAAGTGGAATTGCCCCAAAGTCCATATCAAGTTGACAAGTCAAGTAATGAGTTCTGCCTAATTCAGTGGCTACCATGACTTCCAAATATAAAGCTTAACAAAAGATATTATCAAATGATGTGGATTGAGAACATTAACTGTGTGCTTCGCAGCAAACATGAGGAATCAAGAGACCATTTGTTCTTCTAATGTAAGCTCAATATGGAATCAGTTGATTTGCTTAAACTGTTGTTTAGGGAAACAGTGGAATAATAAACTTACACCACGACGTATTGGGAAGTTATACAGTTCAAAAACAAGGCATCTATTATGTGACAACCTGTTCCAGCTGCAATTCTTTGGTCCATTTCAGAGGAGACAAATGCACGAGTTTTCAGAGGCAAAGAAATATGCTATCACCTCTTTGAAGGTAGTGTTTTATCCTTTTGTATGACGTGGAATGGGGTGTTGATTACACCCAGGTTTATTCTAGTTTTAGCCTATATACCATAAAATGTTGTGATGCTTAGGATAGATCTTTCTAACCCACCCAATCTCATGATCATAGGTTGGCTCCACATGGAGCTCTCACCTTGAGATCTCTCCTCTTTGGGGCATTTTAGAAGCCCTAATTCCTAAGTTTCTCCTGAAAGAAAAAGACAGCAATTGGGAAAAATATAAGAAAGTAAATCTATAAAAAGCTACCTAGCTAAACATGAAACAATTAAACAAACGTCTATTTGAAAAAAAAAAAATGTCACAAACACGAGAATAAGGATTCATTGATGGAACAATGCAGTCTCAGTGCTCCTGCCTCAGCCAACTTGTCAATGTCCTCATCAACAGCCCTATAACATGATTGCAGTGCGATCCAAATGGGAAGATAGCATGTTGATTTCATTGACTATGAATAGCAGCCTCCAAGGAGTGATGACAGTGATAATATTACCTTTCATACAAGCCAATGAATTACACAAACCTCCAGCAACAATTAAAGTATCAAACACCTCAGAAAAAATATGAAAACTGAAAAGCCTCATCCACTTATTGCTAAGTGTCACAACTATAACACTGATCTATGTATGACTTAGTCCAAGGGCATATCACTTTAATCAATCACCTGCACTATAAAACAAGAAAGTGTTAAACATCCCTCATCAAGCCATTTGGAATGTGATATGCTTCCTTCAACACCTTTACATCCTCATGAACCCTAACTCCCTCAAAATCACGTTTTGCACCCTTCCATTGTGTAAAGATACCCTCAACCCAACTGATGGCCCAACGCAGCCCGACATGACCCGAGTTGCAGCCCTCACCATAAACCCAAAACCCATCTGCTGAACCCATTCATCACCTCCATCTCCATCTTCTTTATCCAGACCTCCTATTCTTCATCTCACTGTCCATTCGCCCATCATCAACCTTTCAAACCCCTCTCCTTCTTAACCCAACCAGCCCTTCTCCAACGTCCAGCCTTGCCAGCCTCATCCTTTCTTCCGTCTTTTCCACTCACTCCATTTAACCCAACCGGTATACATTCCCTTGTCCAAGACCCACGCCCCTGTTCTGTCAACAGTAACAGGTTCTGGCCAATTCCAACTCACCCACTCTTTCCTTTGGTCCTTCATTAAAGCAATAATTAAATTGATGAAACAACAGAACATCATTTGTAGTATGAGAAAGCAAGGTAACCAACATTTTTATCACAGTTCGCCGAAATCTCAATCCAAACAGCTCCTGTTTTCGCATTCTTTCATCAGTTCCACCAACATTTCCATCATCAAACGAGATGTGAAAACAGGAATTTGTTCCACCCAGAAAACTTGGTTGGACGGATAATAAACAGGAGTTCAGTATAGCAAAGGAGAAAAGTTGAACGAGAGAAAAACGAGTATCCAAGAACTACAGAGAGAGAGAGAATCCCAAGTCAGAGATCTTTTATCTGAAACCCAAAAAGAGATAAAGAACAGACCCTAGGAAAAAAAAAGACGGAAGCAGCGGAAATCAAATTAGAAGAAAAGGTGTGGAGGCTTTCCATCCTTTCCTATGCAGTTTTCCATACATTATTGTGTGTTAGTATTTTTTTATTAGGGTTTACATTACAGGCACCTAGCCGATTAGGGTTTGAGGGTAAAGAGTTTTATATTAAGTTAGGAAATCCGAGTCGGATTGAGATTTAAAGAATTTAGTTCAACTCGATCTGGATTTCATATAGGTTTTTCTCTTCTCAACCCGACCCAATCCTATAGCCCGACCCTTGTAATCCGACCAACATGATTTCTCGGGTCGGGGCATGCGGGTCAGCCCAAAACCCGACCCAAGTTGCAGCCCTAGTAAAATAGGGACAATAGGAGAAGTTTTCGAGAAAGCAAAGTGGCAATTGATAGGATGGCTATCAATTTGCAAAGAGTTCATGGGACTAACACTTGAGGACTTCTACCTATCATCGGAAAGGTCTACGAGAGGGGTTGGGAAAGTTAGAAAACCCAAGAATGAGTCGGTAGCGCCACCTCAGAGCTTGTGTAAATTCAACCTGGATGGGCCTACAATGAACAAACCTGGGCAATGGAGTTGTTTAGATTGTGACACTACTTTTGGTGTATGGGGAGACGAGGGCTTCTGATTGTATCTTATGTTAGTGTTAAAGTATTGTACATATACTGTTGTTTTTTATTCCTTCTTTTTCAAAGCCTGGTATAATTCTCCTATTCTTGTGTGGAATATAGTCCCACAACACTTGGCTCATTCTTATTTGTATCATCTCTTATATCGATGAAATTATTCGTTACTGTTTCAAGAAAAGAGCTGAGTTAAGGTATTAATGAAATAATTTGTTACTCTTTCAAAAAAAGAGCTGAGTTAAAGCATGAGATCGACTTAGGGCCTCAGTGAGAGTCCAAGTTTGAGGCCCTTGAGAGAGACCTGAAGGAAAATCTCTTGGGGAAGGACCTTGGTAGAAGGCCTTTGGAAGAGATCTCCTTGAGAGAAATCCATTGTAATTTCATTGAGAAATTAAAGGCTCAAGTGTGAGCGTTCAACAAGTCAAGTGCGGCTCAAGTTCAAATCCCGGGTGACTTATCATTTGACTAGTTTATGTGAGTGATAAATTGGATTATGTTGATTAATTGCTGATTGTGTGGATCTTAACAATGTGTTGTTAGATCCCTTGTTTGTTTCTGAATTTTCTCTAATTATTTGACTCGGATTTTGGGGACTGTATGGACTCACCAAACAGCCCAGAATTAACTGTTGTTTTGCTGAATGGTTTGGAGTTTGGACACAACTGGGCTAAGTCTGCAAGTCAGTTTAGGACCTGCAGGCCCAGCTGTGTTAAGAATGTTGAGGCCGGTCTAGGATCTGCAAGAGGGCAGCTGTTTGAAACCAGCCCGGTTTATTGCTGTTAAACCCAGCCAAAATCGGTCTAATTACTGCCTATAAACCTGCCTGTAGACCAATCAGCATGCAACTGCTGGGCCAGATTGGTTTCTTACTGAAACCCAGTCAGCAACCCGTTATAGAATCGGTTTGAGTGCTGTGGTAAAACCAGCTTGCAGCCCGTGTAAACCCGTCTGGGTTACTGCTATAACAGCAATCTGAATCTGGCTGAGTGCAGCACACTGCTATACGAGTCAGGAGTAATGGGAGTGTTGCCTGGTTTGCTGTAGTGAACCAATTATCAAACCATTTCAGAACCGGCCTGCAGGGCCGGCCACACACTTAAATTCCTTAATATATCAATCACAAAGGGCCTCAAATCACAATCTACCTAGGGCCCCTGAGATTTTAGGGGATCTCAGGGCCACCCCTACCGTCTGTAGGCGTGATTAAACCAACTGGGCTAGTTTGAATGCAACGAGTATTACAGTAGTGAGTTGACTGAAGAAAGTAAAACAGTACTGAGTTGAGCACTCAACTGCAGTACCGAGTCTGTATTGAGTTCCACTGTGATTGTGGAGCGAGTTGAATTGAGTATTCAGATGAGATTGCACGTTTACATTTTCAGAATTTTAGAAAAGTTTCAGCACCCATTGTGCAAATTGGATTACAACTGGGGATCCAATTGGCCATCTAGTCTATTAAGTTATCTCGAGGAAGAGTAATGTGACCATGACTGCTTTGGGAAAAACACTAAAATAAGTGGTTCATTGGGTATGGGTATAGGTTAATTTCTCGATTTGGGCTTAATGTTTTTTGGGAGCCTATATAGACACCTGGGAAATTTTTCCCTACACACCCTTTTTTCAAAAGGAGATGGAAATTATCTGTTTGTCCTTCCACTTAAAAATGCCCCATCCTCCGAATAGATGACCCACCGAATTCAAAAATTCGTTCGAAATTGGCTGTAAAGTGGAATTTTCAAACAAGTCGTTTCTCGATCAATTTTTATAAATAAGATATCAAAATTCATCTATTCTAAATTTTATAAACTCCGGAACTGATTTTAAATGAAAATGATATAGTTTTGAGCTTCAAACATCGTACCCAAATAATTAAGATGGAAGTTCCTTAATTCTTTGGGTACGATTTTTAAAACCCCAAACTATAAACTTTTCACTTAAAATCAATCCTGGAGTTCATAAAATTCAAAGTAAATGAATTGTACAAATCAGTTGAGAAACGGGCTCGTTTGAAAATTACACTCTACAGCCCACTTCCTTCGAACGAAGGAATTCATTTGTTCGAATGAAGTGGGAATTCCTTCGTTCCTGGACTGTGGAGTGGGATTTTCAAACGAGGCAGTTTCTCGACCGGTTTTTATAAACAATATATCAAAATTCATCTACTCTTAATGTTATGAACTACAAGACTGATTTTAAATGAAAAGGGTATAGTTTTGGATTTAAAAAATCGTACCCAAAGAACTAAGAGAAAAGTTCCTTAATTCTTTTGATACAATTTCTTAAATCCAAAATTATACCATTTTTACTTAAAATGAGTCTCGGAGTTCATAAAATTCAGAGCAGATGAATTTTGATACCTTATTTGTAGAAATCAGTCGAGAAACGGATTCGTTTGAAAATCCTACTCACAACCCATTCGTTCGAACAAATTTTTTTCATTTGGTGGATCACCCATTCAGTGGATGCGGCGTTTTTAAGTGGAAAAGTAAAAAGATAATTTCCATCCACTTTTGGAAAAAGGATGTGCAGGGAAAGATTTTCAGGTGTCTATATGGCTCCCCTTTTTTTTAACCCAACATATGGAAAACTCAGACACAGTCCTACTAAAACCCCCACAGATGAGCCCACTACCTCTAAAGCACATCAAGGTTAGGCCATAGGGGCTCGAACCCGCAACCTCTCGCTTTCTGAGGCGGATGCAACCAATTGAGCTACACCCATATTAAGAATAAAAAATTGTTGGGGGAATGGATCGCTCTCCAACAACATTGAAGATTCCAAATCCCTCTACTTAAGAAGCAAGTAATTCAAGACACGAAGGTTTCCATATCAAATTTGGACCCACCTCCATAGTTAATTTTGTATTTTTCATTTTTATTTTTATTTTCTAATTTTTAAATAGGACACTTGTCATTCTATGATTGTTGAAATAAAGTATAATTTTGCAAAGAGATTTGATACATCAAGCGATGTTGAATTTACACAGAATTAAATCCATTGAAAAGCTTACTAAAAGACTTTTTCAACGAATTCAAACTTGAACAATCCTAAGATACATACAGAAAGTTATAGATGATTTTACAATAGATAACCTTAGAGTGATGGAATGTTTGTTTTTGCAAATTTTGTAATCCTAAGACTATAAGTAAAGGGATTGCACTCCATAAAGGATGAATCTTTGAGTTGTGTTTTCTTTTGCTTCTAGCAAGTAAAGCATCTTCCTTTGTTCTTTTGATTCATAATTTTTATTTTGCTTGAATTTGATTAATTGTTGGCACAATTTATATTCTTATTTTCAATTGAATTATATTTTTATAGTGTGATTTCTCTTATGACAGTTTCCCAATGAGATTTGGACCCTTTATCTTCTTTTCTGGAGAGAAATTAGATTTTAGATTTTCTTTTCCAATTAGAATTTGATTTTCTCAATTAAATTTGAGTAAGTTTAAATTGTCCTTCAATCTAAGTTGGAAACCTCCGAAGATTCATCAAAATCAATATAAAATCCTGAAGCAACGATAATGAGATGGTCTTCAACTTCTTCCAATTGCCACGTGTCCTCATTTGAGGAGGTCCATTAATCTCGTATGTCTAACATGTGGTCCAGATGTATCAAAGAAAAATAATCTCATTAAATATTTTTAACTTACAACTTAAAGTAAATTAAATGGGCAAGAAAAAAAGATCATCACTTTAAATATTTGCTTGATTTACTTCATATTTAATGATTAAATAATATCTTAAAATTAATTTTTATTTTTTTATTTACAATCATATTCTCACAAACTAAAGGATGGTCTAGACTTCAAGTCGCGTTTGATTCTTCGTGAGTCCTCTCACGCTACCTTGCGATTCTATTCTCCACTGTGGTTATGTGTTTATCACTAGGAATCATCGTGTACTGATATTTTAATGATAAAAATAATAGTAAATGATATTATTTCAAATATATAGAGTTTATTTATTAAAAAATTAAACTATTTATTATTTTTCACTTACAATAATATATATATATAATATATATATATATACACGTTTTTTTATATATTTCGAAACTATTAAACTTATCATTGGCAGGATAGAAAAAAAGTACTTATTGTCATTTGATCAAGCCAACAATAAATCTAAATGCATCATCATATTTATAAATTAATGACTTACTTAAACTTTTAAAAAATAATTTCACATGCCTCAAATAGTGGCATTTATTATCATTCTTTTTTTTTTTAATTTACGTGTAGGAAATCACGGGTTACCCTGCATAAAACCCCACAAGTGGTCCCCTATTATTATTCTCTCTTTTTTTTTTTAATTTATGTGTGGGAAACCATGAGTCACCAGCGTAAAACCCCCACAAGTGGTCCCCTACCCCTAAGGTATACCAAAGTTAGGCCATGGGGACTCGAACATGTGACCTCCCGCTTCTTGAAGCGAGAGGTAACCAGCTGAGCTACACCCATGTGGATAGCTACACCCAAAGAATATTATATTTGTTAGAATATAATTAGGAGTTATATTAGATTCGGACTTTGAATTTGAGTTAATCTCTATTAAGAGATGTATTTGAGTTTAAATTATATTAGAATTTGAGTTTAAGTGTAATAGTCATAGGTCGGCTAGAGACTATAAATATTGATGTAATAGAATAATACCAATTCTGAATTTCTAACAATATTAATGGCATGTGATCATTTCTCATTTCTAAACATGTTATTCTGTTTTCCATTAAAGAAAAAAATAACATTTATAGTGCGCCAGCTATGTCAAAGTTCTGTTTCTAGAAAAACCTTTCATCATTAAGAAATAATAAAAAAAATTATTCTTGGTTCATTACAAAGTATTACTCTTGGTTCATACCCTACCTCATGAAAAAAAGAAAAAGAAATATAGAGTCAATTGATTAAATTGTATATTAATATTTTTTGAGATCTTGTTAAATTTATTGAAATCATTAATTGTTTAAACATCTATGATAACGTTTTATTAAAAATTTGAATCACACTGTTCAGCAGCGGAGATATGGTACATTCTGAACTGGTTTAGAAAAATTAGGTGAACCTTCATTCAGAGTTCTTAATTTGAATAATTACATGAATTTAAAAAGTAAAATCTAAAATTCTTTTTTGTCTTAAAGATTGTGATTAAAAATTCATACCAATTTATTGTGAACAGACTCACATCACATATGTTTGGTAAATACGAATCTTCAGACACAGGAATTTCTAATCGACCATCTTCAGAAGAATTTTATCCTCGATATATACAATGACACATTGGATTCGTGTAAGTGCTACTAAAAATTATATAATTAATTAATAAATTAAGTTTATAAGGGTGCAACTTGGGCTGAGCTTAACTCAAGTCTATTTTTTTTTTTTTGAAAAAAGGAAAAATTCAATTTCAGATTGGCTCGGGCTCAATTCAAGCTAAATTTTAGCTAAAAATATGGTCAGACCTAGTACTTGAAAGCTCAAGTTTGGCCCAAAAACCCAAATTTGAGCTACATTTTTATTAAATTTAACTTTTTTAATTGATATGTGTATAAATATAAAGTTTATATAATATATAATTTATATTTTACAGAATAACAGAAAAAGTTTCATTTTTGGCCCAAAGAAGTCTAGCCCTAATAAGCCCGCATATACATTTTAGCTTAAACTTGAATCGGGCTCCTACAAATACAATTTGTACCGGGCTCGAGTTTCATAAATTCAGGTTAACCGAGGCCCAAGCTAAAGCCCTTTAATTGCAGTTCTCCCAATTTCGGCCATATAATTTATGTTAAGTATGAGTAAGTTTTCTTAAAGGGCATATATCCCAGTGATCAATTCGAACACTTTATACACTACTTTTGTGATAGTGCTTCAGGTTGACCGAGTCTCTAGTTTGTCAATTCTGTGACTGTGTCCGACCTTGCATTGGAAGTGTGAAGACTCATGGAATATCAAAGGCTTACTACAGAGCATATCATCACGTGGGTTGGCAACTATACAGGTAAAATGACCTAGTGAACTCTAGGTGGAACCCAAACACCCTAAAGCTAAAAGGACAAACAACTAAAGAGTTTAATTTGAACATTTGCCCTGGTTCGAACCCCTTGATTTGAATCCTTAATGCCACTATCTACAATTATCTCTTGCTCTCAAATTGAGCCCCTCGAGTTATGTCTCGAGCCCCTCGAGATGTAACTGTTATTTGCATGTTGTATTCCCTTTCAAAATATCTTAACTGGCCTTTCCATATACAAAGTTCGAGCCCCTCAAGGCACGCTCCTGAGCCCCTCGAGGATTCCCTTTCAAAATATCTTAGCTGGCCTTTCCATATACAACTCATTTCTCTAAGCAAAGAAAAGACTAATTAAGCGAGATTAATTCTAACCTATCTCAGACTCTTAGAAAGGGTTCCAACATTTGCAAATCAATCTAAACCTCCTTCACTCTTCTCTAATCACTTTAGTAATTGTTAATGGTGATTTCCAAGCTATATTAGCCTTAAATGAAAGTGATTAAAAGACGATTATCTAGGAAAATCTTGTAGCATCTTAAACCTATCCTAGATCCAACCTCTCTTACGGTTGCACAATCACTGTAGCATTTCAAACATCAAGGACCGAAGCGAAGAGGGATCTTTCAATAATACAACTCAAGATTAGAGCTAAACCAAGGCAAGTGGTTTTTGTTTTATTTCATTGATCATTGTACAATTGATTAGAACTCTGTATTCGAACCACTATAAAAAAATAGGTTACAAGGATTAGACCAGGGTGGTCAAACCTATCAAAATCTAGGTGTGTAATGTTAGGGTGGTTTAACCTATCATTGTACAGTTGATTAGAACTTTTTGCCCCCTCTTTACCCCTCTATGTATCTATAGAGCAAAAATATTTTAAAATATTTTTTAATTGATGAATATTATTTAATAATTATGTTTCATAAATTTTTATTTTTATTTTTTATATTGTTTAGATTTAATAAAAAATATTAATTCTAATAGAATTATTAATATTTTATTTGAAGTTCTTGTGAATGCATGAGAAATATATGTGGTGGTCAGACATTAGATAAAGGGAAATTGTCAAAATGTCCTATTTTTAAGGATTGACTATATCGAAATTTCAATAGGCTCTCGGAACTCCGAAAGAGTTTGAGGTTCATGGTAATCTCTTTGTAGCAAAAAAATAATAATAATATTTCACACATGTTGTGCACCTGTAATCGAAAATTTGTAAAGAAAAAAAAGTCATGCGTCTCGGAGTTCAGCCCGTGACAATTTTCAATATTAAATTTATCTTAAGTGTGATTTATTAAACTATTATAATAGTTTATTATATTATATATTTCACGTCACTAAAGAACAAAATATAAATTTTTATGAAGAGATATGTTGACATTTTTTATTCATTTATTGGGATTTAAAATAATAATATCTAAAACATATTTATTTATTTATTTACTATTAGAACGCAAGTGTTCATTTTAAGTTATAATTATGAAAAAGAATCTATAAAAATTGAATAATATTATTATAAGCTATATTGTTAGCATTTACTTCATGAATATTTAATTATTAGATTTTATAAAATTTCTCAAAAAATTATTAATATATCAGGTTACCCTTGGTTATAGTTATGAAACAAGATTTTTTTATAGTTAATGTTTGAGGATTCTCAGCCAAGTAAAAGACTTAGGATGAAAATTAAAAAAGATTTGGAGTCCACTTCTCTAAGTAAATAAGGCCACCCATCCTAACACAGACTTGGAGTCCACTTCTCTAAGTAAATAAGGCCGCCCATCCTAACACCAGACTTTTCTGTCAGGAGAAACGAGTTTTCAAAATTTCAAGTGAAAAGTCCATTTTACCCTTCATCTTCCGTATCTCTTTAAAAAGCAAACGTTAGCGGTGTAACTGCTTTTGAATCGAGCGGTGCACTGATAATTTTGAGCGGTGCACTGCATATCTCTTTTAAAACTTCAAAGTTATTTTTTAAGCACTGTGTTTATCCAAAAAATTTCAAATTGAATATCCGGACTAATTACAATAACCTGGTAAAAATACTTTAAGACTTCAAGGTCTTTTGACACTCTCAAATGTGTTTCGGTACAGCCAAGGAATATCCTTATTTCCAAAACACTTTATTTTAAGTATTTGGGAGTGTCAAAAGACCTTGAATTCTTAAAACAGGGTGTAAAAAATGCCTCTGCCGAATTATCAGCCAATATGCAAATACCGGCCGATATGATTCTCTCTCCTCTTTTTGTTTTTTTTTTTTTTGTAAATATCGGTATTATTTTATTATTTTATTTTTTCTGAATTAAAAAATATAAAAAAATCGAAAAAGAAACTGGTTTTTTTAAAAAAAAATTTAAATGTAAATGTCGACTGATATCGGTCTATATTTACATCCCGGGCCTATCACCGTTTTGATTTTTTTTTTTTTTAAATACCGATATTAATCATATCGGCCGATATCAGACCGATATGATTCGGGGATATATCGGTCATATCAACCGATATGATGGTTGTATGGCCGATACAATACGTATCGGCCGTACTTATACGGCAGTTAAAAGCCGAATAAACGTATCAGCCGATATCTATACCCCTGTCTTAAAGTGGTTTTATTAGGTTATCGTAATTAGTCCGGATATTCAATTTGAGAAATTTTTGTAACACCCCAATTTCTCAATGAAATGAATAATTACGAAAATGCCCCTGATGTGTTAAATTAAGTATTTTGTGAAGTTAAGTAAGGAAATGGTGGGGCCCATTGCTCAAATTAAGATCATATGAGCACATTATGAATGTCAAGTTTGATTGGATGGGTAATGTACATCAATTGGGTAAGAAATGGCTAAATGGGTTAAAGGGCCCAAATGGGACCCATCGGGTCTTACTGGATTATTTGACTATTTTGTGAACTTAAATTAAATGGGGTTAAGCTAATTTGATTGGAAATCAAGTGGAGAAAAAATGGGTAGGCCTGATCCACATGTAAAAATCAATTACAAAATGACCAAAATACCCATAATTTGGTCATGGAGTCAAAAACAGGTCAAGAAGCTAAAGGGGGACCCAACGGGTCGGGTTGACTTTGTTGACCACAGCCGACCGTGTGGGCCCACAAATGAGTTCAATGGTGAGTTAAATCAGGTTAAGTGGAACTGATTTTATTTAATTTGAATTAAAAATGAGTTGATTCAAATGCATTAAATGATTGTCAATTAATGAGGTGAGTTGGACATGTGAGTTGGGTGAGTCAAAGTGGAAGTCAATGGGACTGTATATCAGTGAGTTCAGAGGGAACAGGAGTAGTTTGGCTCAGCCATAACCACCAAAACAAGTCCCACACGTTGGGGACTTGTTGGGGTGTTTTCCATGTTAAATCTTAAATGAAATGCATGGGAATTGGAGGTGATGCTTGGGAAGTTGAAAGGTTGCATAGGCAGGTACCAAGGGGTGCATTGGATAGCACCCAAGACCCATCGTTTTTGGTAAGAATTGATGAGGGAATGGAGGGGTCTTGGGGGCTGAAGTACTAAAGGAAACAATCACCAATGTTGGCCGTTTTTCACCATTAGTAAGCCAAGAATTTCCATCTCTCTCTCCCTCTCTCCAATTCGTTTTTCCTAGCTGGAATAGCAGAGGTGTTTGTACCATTAGATCAAGCACAAAACAGCAAAAGAAATGAAGAAATAAAAGGGAGAAACCAAGGACCAAAGGCAAGAAGAAAGATTGGAAGTTTGGTAAGTATGTATATGTTATTTTGGTTTAATAACATGGAACAAATGGGGTGTGTATTGGGCCATGGGTATGGCCGAATATACCAAGGTTTAACCTTGAGTAATAGAGGTTTAAAAATGGTAAAATTAACCATTGGGTTCGGCCACCATGGAGGGCCGAACCCCGTGTAAAAGATTGGTTGGTTTTCATGTTTCGAAACATGAAAATCATGGAGTTTTATGGACTGTTTTTAGATGATTTAAAGTGTATATTTTAAAAAGGTTAAAACATAAATAAGGAAGTTTGATTTAGACCTAGATGAATGATTAAGAAATTCAAAACCAAAGGTCATAGGGTTCGGCCACCATGGAGGGCCGAACCCCATGCAAATGATGGTTTGGTTTTGATGTGTTTGAAACATATAAACCATGAAGATGGTGGACTGTTTTTAATGTTTCATTAAGACTCAATTGCATGTTTTAAAGAGGGTTAAAAACATGGATTTGAATGACAAAAGGACTGAAGTTAACATGGGTCTAAAACACTGGATTAAAACTGATGAAAGGGACCATGGGGATCGGCCATCTTGGATGGCCGAATCCCATGAAATATTATGGTTTTCTGGGACAAGTAGATGAACTTATTTGAATGGTTTCTAAGAGGTACAAATGTAGCAATGTTATACTGATATTGTATGTTTAAATAACTTCTAAAACATGTTTGAAAGACCAAAACATGGACATAGGGTTCGGCCACCTTGGATGGCCGAACATTGATGTGATTTGGTGAAGTTTAATTTACTGTTTTGGTGGATGTTTATGCGCTGAACCATGTGTAATTCATGGTTGAGTTAGCATGTTTAAACCATGAATAATCATGGGTAATTAATGGATCAATCAGATCAAGAGAACCATTGGGTTCGGCCATGTAACACCCCATTTTCTCAATGAAGTGAAAAATTACCAAAATGCCCCTGAGTTGTTAAATTAATTATTTTGTGATGTTAAGTAAGGAAATAGTGGGGCCCATTGCTCAAAATAAAATCATATGAGCACATTATGAATGCTAAGTTTGATTGGTTAGGTAATTTTCATCATTTGGGTCAAAAAAAAAAAAGGCTAAATGGGTCAAAGGGCCCAAATGGGACCCATCGGGTTAAAATGGATGATTTGACTATTTTGTGAACTTAAATTAAATGGAGTTGAGCCTATTTGATTGGAAATCAAGTGGAGGAAAAATGGGTAGACTTGATCCATATGTGAAAACTATTTACAAATGACCAAAATACCATAATTGGGTCATGGAGTCAAAAACGGGTCAAGGAGCTAAAAGTGGACCCAACGGGTCGAGTTGACTATTGTTGACCATGTGAACCCTCAAGGGAGCTCAAACACGAGTCAAATCAGTTGAGTGGGACTAAGGTGAGTTGGAATTAAATCAAAAGGTGAGTTGACTCATGTGCATTAAATAAAATGCATTAAATGTGATGAGTTGGGTTGGAATAAAAATACCTTGAGTTGGGTGAGTCAAAATGGAAATTCAAGGGGCTGTAAATTCAATGAGTCCAATGGGAATTGGAAGAGGTTAACTGGTCTCAAACCAACCAAAACAAGTCCCACACGTTGGGGACTTGTTTTGGTGAGTTCCATGTGAATATTAAATATAAGTGCATGGGTTTGAGGTGAGTTGTTTGGGAAGCTAAATGGCTGCATGGGTAGCTTCCAAGGGGTGCCTTGGATGGCACCCAATACCCATTGGTTTGTGCATGAATTGATGAGGGAGTGGAGGAGTTTTGGGGGCTGAATTACAAAAACAACAAACACCCATGGTTGGCCGTTTTTGTCAAAGGAAACCCAAGTGTTCCCATCTCTTTCTCCCTCTCTTCAATCGGTGTTCTTGGCTGGAACAACAGAGGCTTTTGGTACCAAAAATATTCAAGCATTCAACCAGCAAGGAGTTAAGGAAACAAGGATTAAAAGACAAGGATCAAAGGCATAAGAAAAGCTTGGAAAGTGGTAAGTTTTTCCCATTGATTTATGTTTAATGAAATGGGTAAATAAGACATGATTCGGCCATGTGATGGTCAAATCTATCAAGGGTTAAAACATGGGTTTGGATATCATAAAAAGGCTGAAGATAGGTGGCCTAATCAGTGGAGTAAAATTGGAAAAGATGGACCATGGGATCGGCCATCTTGGATGGCCGAATCCCATGATATGGTGTTGGTTTTTGGATGGTTTCTTTTAAAGTTAAAACCTGATGTTAATACACTGTTAATTACATGGTGAGTGGAGGATTAAAAACAGCAAGAATAACCATTGGGTTCGGCCACCATGGAGGGCCGAACCCCATGTAAAAGAATGTTGGTTTCATGTTGGAAAAATATGTAAACCATAGACTTTTTATGGACTGTTTTGGATGGTTTCTTTGAGAGTTAAAACCTGATATTAATATACTGTTTATACATGATTATCTGAGGTTTAAAAACAGTAAACATAGCCATTAGGTTCGGCCACCATGGAGGGCCGAACCCCATGCAAATGATGGTTGGTTATAAGGTGTTTGAAACATGGAAACCATAGAGCTTTGGTGGACTGTTTTTGGGTTTTATTTAAGAATCAAATACATGTTATAGAAGGGATGATAAACATGGATCTGAATGACAAGAAGACTGAAGTTAATATGGGTTTAAACAGTAGATTTAAATTGATATTATGGACCATTTGGATCGGCCATCTTGGATGGCCGAATCCCATGAAATGTTGTGGTCATTCGGACAAAGTGATAAACTTATTTCTATGGTTTTGAGAGGTAAAAATGCAGTAGTAATAAACTGATTAATACTTGTCTAAATGAGGATTCAAAACATATACATAAGGACCAAGAGATGGACATAGGGTTCGGCCACTTTGGATGGCCGAACCCCATGTTAGTTTTGATGATGTTGGGGAGTTTTAAACCATACAAAATATGGTGTTTGATGTGATTTATGGAAGTTTAACTTGCTGTTATTGGTTGGCCAACATAGGGCTGAACCATGTCATTTTTAGGGTTAAGTTATGGATTCAAATCAGGGGTAAATCATGGACTAGTTGAACCAAGAGAACCATTGGGTTCGGCCATGTTTATGGCCGAACCACATGGACTGTTTTTGGATGCCATGGTTGGATTGAATCCTATTGGAAATTATGATTTGTTTCATGCTTTTGATCTAAGAATTACCTAGGTTGAGTTAAGGATTTAATACTAAGTTGACCAACCATGTTATAAGATGGAAAGTGGAGACAAAAACCAGATTAGTGAGGTTCGGCCATGTGTATGGCCAAACCCCACTAAGGGTCTTTGGTAACCCTATTGTGTAGCCGACTTTGTGATTGAAATTATGGGAAAAAGTGATTATTGATCAAAGGTGGAATAATCATGTGTATGGTTGTATGGACCTTAGCAAGACATGTTTAAAAGGGTAAGTGTTTAAGAGTTGATTAAATAAAGTAGGAAGTTAAATCCTAAGTTGGTGATGTTCGGCCAAGGGCATGGTCGAACCCCACATGATGTGGATGGGTCGTAGATGTGATTGAATAGGTAAATGATGTTATGACTTGCTGATTGGTATATGGATAAGGTACCGGAAGTCGAACGACGTGCGAGTCGTGACCGGGTGACGGGAAAGAAAGATCAGTTACTGAAGGGATTCTTCAGTAGGTTTCCTACCTACTTGTAACCACGGTTTTTTTACCAGTTTTTCTTATGATACTCTTGTTTTAATATATGTGTTTCAAATGATATATTGTGCATTAACAAATGGCATACAGGCATTGGCATCTCATGCATAGTCATGGGATAATGAATGAAGTTCTACAGTGATGGTTACGAATGTACATGATGGGGGTTGCTCATTGCATGTATATATTGTATAGAAGAGATGAAAGTGTGTTGTAATTTACCTTGTCGGTGCAAGGCACGTCAAGTGATGGCTACGATGATACATGATGGGGGTTGCTCATTGCATGTACATATTTTTTAGAAGAGATGAAAGTGTGTTGTAATTTACCTTGTCGGTGCAAGGCACGTCAAGTGATGGCTATGAAAGTACATGATGGGGGATGCTCATTGCATGTGCATATTTCATAGCATCGTTTTACCTGTTTTTAATGATTATGTAATATGATATATATGCATGTTTTATATGCTGACATGTGGTAGCCCTGATTCGGGAACCTAGTGGGCCCGTTGATCTAACGCCCTAATTCTATCATCAGAGGAGATTACAGGTACAAGCAAAGGGAAAGAAAATGTCATTGACCGGGAGGGGAGCTGAGCCTAAGTGCTTTAATGATGGATTTGGATTACGTTATATTACTGTCATTTGAATACTTTTGTTGGACATGTAATAATTCGTTACTTGTTATGGTTTGATTAGGATAATAACCTTTGGATGGTTGATCTATGTTATTTAATGTTTAAGACTGTTACTTGCTATCTCGTCTTTCTATTCCGCAATTTATCTAGATTATTCTGCATGTTGATGTTAGTTCCATGTGTGATTCACTATCATGGTCTATTCCATGTACACATGGGTGGCCAGTTAAGGTTCAGACTTGGGTAGTCTGAACTTAACTCGCGTCGTAACGCCGCCCACTCTCTTCCAATGTTTATTTAAAAAAAAAAAATTAGACTCTGAAATTCTCGGAAAGGGCGGGGCGTTACAGGCCATGTACATGGCCGAACCCCATGGGGCTATTTTTGGGATGAATGGACCAAGTTTATGGGTTTTCTTATGTGTGTTAAATGGAAATAAGCTTGCTGATTTTGGTTGGCCAATAGAGAACTGAATCATGTAGCAATCATAACCAAAAAATTATGCATGGATGTTGGAATTATGGAACCAAGGGAACCATTGGGTTCGGCCATATGTATGGCCGAACCCCATGGACCATTTTATTGATTGAAAAATTTCTAAGTTATGAAATTTAGTGAACTTAGGGTAAACAAATAACAAATCATTGTTGATGAAGGAAAGTGGGATAAAAACCCATAGGATGTGGTTCGGCCATGTAGTATGGCCAAACCCCATCAATGATTATTTGATAGAATTGGGTTAAGTAATAAATGGGATTAAAGGTGATGAATGACGAACCCCACACGATGTGGATGGGTCTTAGATGTGATTGAATAAGTAAATGATGTTATGACTTACTGATTGATATATGGATAAGGTACCGGAAGTTGAACGACGAGCGAGTCGTGATCGGGTGACGCTAAAGAAAGATCAAGTACTGAAGTGAATCTTCAGTAGGTTTCCTACCTACTTGTAACCACAATTTTACCCTAGTTTTCTTTATGAGACTTGTATATTTTTATGTGGTTTCGAATGATATGTTATGCATTTACAGATGGCATACAAAGCATTGGCATCTCATGCATGGACATGGGATGATGACTGAGGTTCTACAGTGTTGCAACTTATGAGTTACGTCCTCCTTAGGCGATGAGAGTCCCGCCAGAAAGAGTAACATGATGATCATAGTCACAATGGTCTCCTTAGGCGATGAGAGTCCCGCCAGGAGGACTAATACGTGATATGAATCAAGTCAATGATGAAGAGATGGAAGTGTATTGTGATTTACCTTGTCGGTGCAAGGCACGTCAAGTGATGGCTATGAATGTACATGATGAGAGAGTCTCATTGCATGTGCATACTTCATAGCATTGTTTTACCTGTTTTTACTAATCATGTACTATGATATATATGCATGTTTTATATGCTAATCATGTGGTAGCCCTGATCGAGAATCTACTGGGCGCGTTGATCTAACGCCCTAATTCTATCCTCAGAAGAGAATGCAGGTACAAGGAAATGGAAAGAGAAAGTCGCTGACCGGGAGGGGAGCCAAGCTTAAGTGCTTGAATGATGAACAGAATTACTTATCTATTGTCATTTGAATTATATCTTTGACATGTAATAAGTTAATACTTGCTATGGTTTGATTAGACTATTAACTATGGATGGTTGTTCATCTTAATTATCATTTGGGACTGTTACTTGCTATCTTTTCATATTATTTCCGCAGTTAATCTAGTTAATTCCGCATGTTGTTGTTAGTTACATGTGTGATTCATTATCATGGTCTAGTCCATGTACACATGGGTGGCCAGTTAAGGTTCAGACTTGAGTAGTCTGAACTTAACTCGCGTCGTGACGCCGCTCGCTCTCTTCCAATGTTTTATTATTATTATTTTAAAAAAAATTAGACTCTGATATTTCTCGGAGAGGGCGGGGCGTTACAATTTTGGAAATAGACAGTGCTTAAACAATAAATTTAAAGGTTTAAAGGAGATTTTATTATTTAACTAATGCACTATGCATTACTGTAACATATGCAACATAGACAGTTATTTTTTAAATACTGTGTATTTTCAAAATTTCTCAAATTGAATATCTGGACTAATTACGATAACCTAATAAAAATACTTTAAAACTTCAAGGTCATTTGATACTCCCAAATGTGTTTCGGCACAGCCAAGGGATACCTTTATTTGTAAAACAATTTGTTTTAAGCATTTGGGAGTGTCAAAAGATCTTGAAGTCTTAAAGCACGGTGTAAAAAATGCCTCTGCAGAATTATCAGCCGATATGCAAATATCGGCTGATATGATTCTCTCTCCCCTTTTTGTTTTTTTGTAATTATCGGTATTATTTTATTATTTTATTTTTTCTCAATTAAAAAATATAAAAAATTTGAAAAAGAAACTATTTTTTAAAAAAAAAAATTGAAAATGTAAATATCAACTGATATCGGCCGATATTTACATCCCGGGCCTATCATTGTTTTGATTTTTTTTTTTTTTTAATACCGATATTAATCATATCGGCCGATATCAGACCGATATGATTCGGCGATATGTCGACCACATCGGCCGATATGAAAGTTGTACGGTCGATACATTACGTATCGGCCATACTTATACGGCGGTTAAAAGCCGAATGATAACGGTCAATACGTTTCGTATCGGCCGATATCTATACCCCTGTCTTAAAGTATTTTTATTAGGTTATCGTAATTAGTCCGGATTTTCAATTTGAAAAATTTTGGAAATAGACATTGCTTAAAAAATAAATTTAAAGGTTTAAAGGAGATTTTATTATTTAACTAATGCACTATGTATTACTGTAGCATCTGCAACATAGACAGTTATTTTTTAAATACTGTGTATTTTCAAAATTTCTTAAATTGAATATCCGGATTAATTACGATAACCTGATAAAAATATCTTAAGACTTCAAGGTCTTTTGTGTAATGACCCGACCCGATATTTCGGAGTTTTGGAGTCTTGGTAGCGGTGGGGAGAGTGTGGGCCCCGTGTTGGGTCCTGATTTGTCAGATTTTGAGTTCGGAGGCTCAGAGGGCAATTTGGTAATTTTGAATTATTGAATTTTCTGTCATAATAAAAAGTTTGAAAATCACACGTTTTCCCCCGTCGTTTGTCATTTGATTTCTTCGGGCTTTCCTTTAAAAAATAAAAAAATAAATAAATATAAAAAAAATAAATATATTTTGAAAATTGGAAGCTTTTATTTAAAAAAAAAAAAAAACCTAAATTAACCCCTTATAACCTCTTCGGCAGCACTGTAGCTATGCGCTACAGTGCCGCCCAGCCCTCTCTCTCTCTCCCATTCTTTCTCTTCCTCTCTTCCTCTCTTCTTGAAACCCTAATCCCGCCGCCGCCGCCACCTGTTTTTCCCCCTTTTCTTTCATCTTCTTCCCTCCTCTCCTCTCCCTAAAACCCTAATCCTCTATCGCCGCCCCTCCCCTTGGAAACCCCTCTTCGGCCGTCCTTCCCATTTTCTCTCTTTTCCTCTTTTCTTCCCTCTTTCCCCGGCCGCCGCACCCATGGTCTTCATCTCCACTCCGATTCGCCTGCTCTGACCGTCGGACCTCCTCCGGTGCTACCAAGTACTCAAGTTCCTTCCCCTCTTGTCTCATTGACCTTCTTCTTTCCCTCTTCCTTCTCCGATTTTCCCTCTTTCCTTCCTTTTCCTCCCCTTTCCTTCCTTTTCCTTCTTTTTTCTTTCTTTTCCCTATTTGGCTGAGTTGCCGAGCCGACCCGGTCGAGTCACCGAGTCGACTCGGCCGAGTTCAGTTTTGGATAGAGTCAGCCCAATCGGGTTCGGCCCAGTCCGACTCGGCCCAGGCCCAGCCCTCCGGCCTAGTTCTGTTCGGCCCGGCCCGTTTTCAGGCCTGGTCCATTTCGGCCCAGTTTCGGGCCCGACCCAGTTTCAAACCCGATCTCCAGTTTTGGGTTCAGTTTTGACCCCGGTCCAAGTTTGGACCCAGTTTTCAGTTTTGGGCCCATTTCAGTCCGGTGTGGGCCCGACTCGCTTTCGGGCCCGTTTGTAGCCCAGACTTAGTTTGACCCGTTTTGCCCGGTTACTTATCCTTATGTTCTCGTTTCAATAGACTGGAGCTCCTTTAACCCCCAAACTTGTTTTCTCGCATTGGATTTCAAAGACACACACAGGTGAGGAAACTTATCACCGCTTTTAGCATGCATCTATGCATATTACTACTCTATTAGATGTGTGGGTACGGAATGCGGCGAATAGGGGTCCCTGATATTGTGAGCCACTCGGCAAGGGAACTGTTGATATCATTATGTGGCGGGTCTCCATCCGGGTGTATTCATATCCGATGCCCGCAGAGGCATGTATGAATTGATTATTTGATGTCATAATTGATTGATGGTGTGGTGACATGATTTGGAGTTTATTTTTATTGATATTCTGTTAATATGCCAACATGTGAGTATGTGATATGTGGTGGTATATGCCTGATTATGGTGTAATATACTTCGGTTGATGATATGCCATATAACCATGTGATGATTAGTTTGGACTGCTAGACATTATAACATTCTTGGATGTTAACATTCCAGCCCGTGATAAATAGTGATGCATATACCTGGTTATTATATGACAAACTATGCTAGTAAGTATAGAGTTAATTGTGCATACATATAACTGACGTATGTGGGATGTCGGTAGGGGCAGGGGTACTAGGTAACATCAGGATCTAGAGACTTCCCCCTAGCTTGTCGGGTAGTTAGGGTGGGGATGTTATGTGGGACCGCGCAGTGGAGACGTGGTTGGATTCAGACTCCCTTGTGATTGGAAACTGGTAATCGTAACCCCTCGTATGGATCAAATGGTCGGTCCGTCTTGCGTTTCCCGGACGTACCTATGAGGGGCGTGATCTGATTTAGGGAACAAGGTGCCTTGGGAATCCTAGGTAAGGACTAATTGGGAAGTAATTAAGTTAATCTCAGATAGACCATCAGGCTGAATGTTGGTTCACCCAAGGTAACCTTAGAAGCCCTTTGCGGTTCCGATACCCGAATGTGCGACGGATGAGGTAATCCCGGGATGACAGAGTAGGCTAAGGGGATGCTCGCCTAGGTCGAGGGACGATGCGGTGAGGGACAGCTCCCGCTGGTATGGTTTGTGATTCCCTGGATGACCGAGTAGGCTGAGGAGGTGCTCGCCTAGGTCGAGGGACGATGCGGTGAGGGACAGCTCCCGCTGGTATGGTTTGTGATTCCCTGGATGACCAAGTAGGCTGAGGAGGTGCTCGCCTAGGTCGAAGGACGATGCGGTGAGGGACAGCGCCCGCTTGTATGGTTTGTGATTCACTGGATGACCGAGTAGGCTGAGGAGGTGCTCGCCTAGGTCGAGTGACGATGCGGTGAGGGATAGCTCCCGCTGGTATGGTCTGTGATTCCCCGGATGACCGAGTAGGCTGAGGATGTGCTCGCCCACTCATTGATCGAGGGATGGTGCGATGTGATGTGATGAGATATTCCAGGCTAGGACACCGGTATGGTGGGGACAGCCTGTGGTGCCAGGTGGTAGTGCGTTTACCCGCGGTTATAGTATTGGGGTTCATCGTTGAGACTTGTGTTGTGGGTGTTGACTCACCAGAAATTTATGGACGCCTATCGAGTGAGTTCGGCCGGCTCACTCGGTGGAAGACCTAAAGAATTCTGTGGGAGGTGGATACATCAGTCGTGTGGAGACCAGCATATAGGGTCCAAGGTTATGGGTTTGATTATCGAGGCTCTGGTGCTCGGTTGAGGAGACTATGGATGATTTTGATTGGCGGTCCGTTGAGGACTGGTGAGGTGGTTACTCATGTGTGGTAGTCAGTTTAGGACTCTAGTGAGTCCGATTCTTGGGTTGGTTGTGGTATGCGTGCTGGTTGTCATGAGAGAGTTATAGGTCTGGTCGAGGAGGAGGGATCCTGACCGGGTTGGAGGTCAGTCTGTGTACCCGGGGGCGGATGAACTACGACGGATGCATTGAGTGGGTTAGAGGATGCACTAGTGGCCCGATTGATGTGGGCCTGTGTGTTAGGGGTAGGGAAACTGCTTGCATAGTCATGCATGTAAACTTCATAGACATTGATATGTTCATATGATTACATATATACATAGTGTATGCTGGGTGACATTTGGCGCGTGTGTTACCCCACTCGGCATGTAGAGCTCACCCCTTGCCTCGCAGGTATTCCATAGAGGGATGGTCGACGGGACCCTCAATCGAACTTTGGGCGTAGGACTGCAGCTTAGTACTTATCATGGTTTTATCTTGTAATCGGAAATTGCTAATGTATTCGAGATATGTGTACATTTCACTAAGTTGGATGAATGTAATAATGTGATGATGCTATAATTTGTAATTCTGATTGATGCTTACGGTTTTTGACTTATTGGCGGATTGCTATGGTTAGTATGGGTTGCCGGAGCGGCGTCTCCCTTTCAAAAAAAAAAAAGTATCCGAAATTGTATTGGATCGGTTTTAGGAGTTCGTATCAGTTTTAACGTACCCGTAGCGGGACGGGTCGTTATAGTTTGACACTCCCAAATGTGTTTCGGCATAGCCAAGGTATTCTCTTATTTGTAAAACACTTTGTTTTAAGCATTTGGGAGCGTCAAAAGACCTTTAAATCTTAAAGTATGGTGCAAAAAAAACCTCAGCCGAATTATCAGCCGATATGATTCTCTCTCCTCTTTTTGTTTTTTTGTAAATATTGGTATTATTTTATTATTTTATTTTTTCTGAATTAAAAATATAAAAAATCGCAAAAGAAACTATTTTTTTTTTTTTTAAATTTGAAAATGTAAATATCGACTGATATCAGCCGATATTTACATCGCGGGCCTATCATCGTTTTGATTTTTTTTTTTTTAAATACCGATATTAATCATATCGGCCGATATCGGACCGATATGATTCGGCGATATATCGGTCATATCGCCCGATATGAAGGCTGTACGACCAATACAATACGTATCGGCCGTACTTATATGGCGGTTAAAAGCCGATATCTATACCCCTGTCTTAAAGTATTTTTATTAGGTTATCATAATTAGTTCAGATATTCAATTTGAGAAATTTTGGAAATAGACAGTGCTTAAAAAATAACTTTAAAGGTTTAAAGGAGATTTTATTATTTAATTAATGCACTATGCATTACTGTAGCATCTGCAACATAGACAGTTATTTTTTAAGTACTGTGTATTTTCAAAATTTCTCAAATTAAATATCTACACTAATTACGATAACCTGATAAAAATACTTTAACACTTAAAGGTCTTTTGACACTCTCAAATTTGTTTTGATACAGCCAAGGAATACCTTTATTTGTAAAATACTGTATTTTAAGTATTTGAAAGTGCCAAAAAGACTTTGAAATTTCAAAATATTTTTATAAGATTATTATAATTAGTCTGAATATTCAATTTGAATTTTTTTGAAAATACACAATATTTAAAAAATAAATATAATATTTTAAAAAGATACTGAGTGCTGAATTTTTAAAAATTATCAGTAAAATTATAAACAAAATAGACGTCTCACCTACAATTTTGAAAAGGCATGTCTCCTTGCGGAAAAGACACGGAAAAATCCCGTCTTATGCGGCCAAAAAAGAAGCGTTGCAATCGTCTGCCTGCCAAAAGTCCTTTCTGCGTGTTACACGCCAGATCCGGAAGGCAACCTGTGGGGGTAGGGGAGACTTGACTTGTTGACTTGTTTAATTTGCCACCCGGCATAATAATAGTCTACGGTTTTGGTGATAAAATTTGAAATTTGAATTAGGCACTTAAACCAGGAGTTCATATTAATATATTTTTATAAATATTAATAATATTAAAAGTATAAGTTAAATTCTTGTAATCCAAGTAATAGAAAAACATATCATATTGGTTTATATTGGCTGATATGGTATAAAATTGATATTTTTAAATTTTTTACTTTTCTAAAAGATTCTCTTTTTCATTATTTTTCTGTTCAAATCTTTAAAGTTGATTAGAATAAAAAATTTTGAAAATAGGAACATAAATTGATATTAAAAAAAAAATCTAAAAGTCCAAAATATTTGACATGAAATAAAAGGGTTTGGATGCAAATTTTTATATATTTTGGATTCGAACCCGAATTTGAATTGAACATATGTTTGTATCCGTATGCAGATATTAATCTAACCATATTCGAATCTAATAACTGCCTAACACAACTGGCAAATAATGTAGATACAATATTAATTACTAATATATGATATTATGTATTATCATCATCATTAGTCAATATCTCATCTATCGGGGGTTGGTTTTTTTATCTCAGAGGATATTCCAGCAAACATAGTATTGTTGATTGTGTAAAATGACTGAGAAAATTCATTCACTAGAGGACTGAAGACTGTATGTATGCATTATAAGTCTCTAAAAGATTCAATTGTAATGATCCGATCCGAAATCAAATTTTTTTCAGGAAATTATAGAAATATCATTCTTGGATTAAGAGTGTTTTGTTATGTAGATCTCGATATAGACTTTTCAATGAGCCAAAGTTTGATCAAATCCGAACTCGAAAATTCAAGTCATGGCCTTTTGGAAGAAATTATAATTTTTTTAATACTATTCATCAAATTTATTTTTGAATCTTTAAAATTATTCTAGAGTATTTATTTTTAACAAAATTTGAAAGGTAGCCTGATTTGAATGTCTAATCTTTATTAAAATTATAAAATTTTGCATAAATATTGTTTTATTGGAATTTTTAAAAATTATTTTCAGCCAACCAAGTGGGCCCCACCCAATTACACGTTCCTTCCACTTTCTAAAATGAAGACTTGGGTCTTGGACCGCTAACGTGTTTTTAAAGAGATACGGAAGAAGATGACAGGTAAAATCTCTTCAGAAAAGTGATGTGCGGCCCTATAAGAATACAATTTGAGTCAAGCGTTTCTCGAGAAGCGTGTCTTAAATGGTGGTGCTAAAATTTCGTATCAGGTTCCGTGCTCCTGACCTGCGCAGGAACTTTTCTTTTTCATATTGATGACGTCATATTGATGACGTCATATTGATGACGTCATATTCTTGCTTTACCTTAAAGCCATCCACCTCTCGGTGGAAAGAGGTTGCATTACGCTAAGTAATTACGACGAAATTGCTAAAATTTATATCATATGACATTTGGAAGTGAGAGATGAAATAATAATATTGCAAAACTAAAAAAATAGTTATTGGTAAAATTTTAAAATAAAGAAGTTTATCAAATACTTTTAGTTATTAAACGTAAATTAAATAAAATAAATAGTTAAAAAATAACTTATTAACTGAAAAATATTTACTTAAAATCAAATATATAGATTTTTAAATAAGATTTGGATTTTATAGTTTTAATGTTGATGATGTTTAATTTGTTTTTAATTTACGTATAAAAATTTATAAAATATTTAGTGTAAAACTCTCACGAATGTGAGAATCTAGTCAGCTAATTGAACTACACAATGTCAATATGTCGTTTACTTTGTTGGTATAAGATGAATATTTTTTAATAAATTATTATATTATCAAATACAAACTGAGTCCGAAGGGAACGGTCTGAGTTAGTTATATTAAATTAGAGTTTTTGTACAGGTAATGATATATACACCCCTTTTGATTATTTATTTTTACATTTCAAGTCTACCCTTTCGTTGTTTCCTGTTTTCCATGTTCACGTGGTGGACTAGTAGATACACATGGAGTCCGTGATTTCAACGTTTTATTCTTTCCTGTAGAACCTATTCCTCTTCTGAGCCATGGAAGCGTATAAAAGTTTTTCTATTTCAAACTATCCTCTTTTCAGAAGAGAAAATTCATGTGGACGGAACGGAGAGAACTTCCTGTCATTTACATGAATCAAGTATAACCCGACAAGGTCAGAAGAGGAATAGATTTTAGAAGTATAAGTTGAGATTTGAGATAACCATCGATATTTGATATATATTTATGATATATTTACTGATATCAATTGATAAAAATAACTTTTTTTTAAAAAAAAGACCAATATCTCAACAGATAGTGAGATTTAAATTCCTGAATTCTATAGATCAGTCTTGGGAGAATAAAAGGTTAAATCCACATCGTCAGCCATGAACTTAGGAAGGGCAGACTTAGAATATAAAAAGAAAAAATCAACTCAAGCGAATATCTAGATTTTCTTTGTTTATACACTTTTTTCAAAATTTTAAATGAAATTACTCTCTTGTCCTTTCATCTAATTCTTCCTCATTTGCCGATGAAACTTCGAAGAAGCCTTCTTCCGGATGAAGGATCAACTGAATGTGTAGAAGAGAAAAAAGGGGAAAAAAAGATATGTCCCAGTATTGATCGAAATTCAAGGTCTTCTTTAGCCTAGATAAGTGGGCTAGGGATGATCACGGTGGTGTTAATTTTAGGGTCAGAAGTGTAAGATCCATTTAGATCTAAGAAAAAAACCTATAAAATTAGGTTTCGATCGCCTAAAATAGTAGCAAAGGAAATTGGTTGAAAGAAGATCTCACGCAAGTTCGATTAGAGATCTGACCGTACAGATGAATAAATCATCAAAAAACGAAATGAGTATGGTGGAATCCATCTTCAAAAACTTTATTCATCACCTGATTTAAAGTCAAAAAGAAGATTTGGCGATGACAAATCCTTTTGTAAAGACTAAATCGTTTGATGACAAAATAACATCATACGTCACTATCATCATTAAAGATATTTTACTCTTTTTACTATTAAGATGTCTATGTCTCACTTAACTAGTCTACTCAACAGCAAGTCGCCCAAGTCGTTGTTTCAAATACAGCAAGTCAGCGACTTCCCAGACTCCAGGCAGATGTGGAACACTGGAACCAATCATTTCAATTATTTTGAGTTAATTTTTTTAAAACATAAATTTATAAATTACTTTAAAGTATTGTTTAAATTTTAAAAAAAATTAGCTCCACAAAATATTGTGTATAAATCAATATTTTAAAAATTGACCCATTAAGTAAAATATTTCGATGGAAGATTGGTTAAATAATATTCAATCGGCTTCAATTTTGGTTAAATCCAGTCAAACTCATGTAATTAATATAAATATTATAAATAATATTAAATTATTAATTAAGATTTAGTTAATAAAATGAAATAAAATTTTAAATCAAAAATTATTTTTTAATATGAATCAACAAAAATACTTTAATCAAATCAAACACGTCATTTCTTAAACTTTTAAATTTTAATATCTTTAAATAATTTTAATCTCTAAATTTTTGTAACTTTTTAAGTTATATAAAATTTATAAAAATTAATTTAATTAAAAATATCTATACTTAACTTTTTGACCAATCTAAAACTCTATATTTGTATAAATAGTCAAGTAAAATATTTTTTAAAAAATATAGCATGAAGTTTCCTTTTCCGCCAATAGCATAGTGGCGAAGGGCATCACCATCGTAGAAAAAAGACATTTTTAAATAGTTTGGTCATTTCATCAATACCGTCCCACATCCAATGTAACAAATATCTTTGATATTTTTATTTTTATCACGAAAATATCAGCAAAATAATTTTTGCGCATTAAAAATTCAAATTTATTGCGTCTGCCATTGTTAATGTTAAATTCCCATTAAAAATACATTTTTATTGCAAAAAATGGTAAATTCCCGTTAAAATCACAAGATTCTACCATTAATTTTTCATTAAAAACACTATGGCCAAATATATTTATTTTTAAAATATCATTTATATTTTCAAACTCCGGCCACATTATTTATTTATTATATTTATTTTTATTATTTTTAAATATTATATTTTCTGTAAGATTTTTCCGTTAAATTCTCGATAAAATCTGAAAATTTAAAAATATCTTACTATTAATAATTACCATTGATATCACGAGAACGAGATTTGTTACAGTGCCCACATCTACCATGCTCTCGTTTTTGCTATCTTACTGCGTCCCACATCTGAGTTGGTAATGCTTATAAAAGGGTGATAGGTAAGTGCAAAGTGCAAATCACTTCAAGATAGTTTTAAAATCTGATGGTCAAGCAGGGGTCGAAAAATAGAGTGACTATTGGTCTGTTGGAAAAAATTTCACTAAATATATGCTCTACAGAAATCACTGTAATTGAATCAATCAATTAAATTCTGTACTCTTCAAATTTTAATAAGTTTAAAATATTTTTTAATTTTTTTTAAACTTTGAAGCCTTCAAAGACAACTTAATATATTCAATCAAGACAATTTTTAGAGGAGCACATACTCAATAAAATAATTTTTAATAGATCTATTATCATCTCATGTGGTGGCTCTATGCCTAGATATGCAAGGATAATAACACACACCTTGTGCAAATAATCATCCTTTATACGACAAATGTATGTTAAATCTTTTCAATTCACCAAATTTAAATTTAAAATTTATTTTTCCATTTTTTAAGAATCTTCTTTACTTTTCAAGTTTAAACATGACAATGATAGCTCAAATCCTTTCTACTAATAAACTCCATCATAAAATGTTCTTTTTCATTTTTCAGTTATTGAAATAGGATCTACACAAGGAAAATCATTTGTCATTCGTTAGTTATTAGGGGCATCCCAAAAACGACGAGTCGAAATATGACTTTCAATTAGGAAAATGAAACTTCTGTAGAAGAGAAACAAATGAAACACTTTCATAAAAAAATCTAATGGAATCGAGAATGAAGTTTTCATGCTCCCGCGCTCTCAGGTGTGGACGAAGCGGAAGTGAGAATATTGGGTTTCATATAAATTTTTTAAAATAATATTTGATCAGTCAAAACCTGAGAATCAAGTGAAGTGACAAACCACATCGGTTAATTTGAGAAACCAATGATTCGATATAATACTTGAGGACTATCCTTTTAACGACTAGCTTTTGAGAGTGAGTTCTACTTTAAGAATGTTATCAAGTCATGATTTCTTAACATGGTATCAGAGTAAGTTCTACATGCAGTCATAGGATATAGTTGTACGTGAGGGCGGGCCTAAAGTTTTCACCTGCAACCACAGTGTGTAGTTGCACGTGAGGGTGGGTGTGAAAGTGACAAAAGTCCCACAACGATTAATTTGAGAAACCAATGACTCCATATAACACTTGAGGAACCCTCCTCTCAGCAACTAGATTTTGAGAGTGAGTTATACTTTAAGAATGTTATGAAATCATGGTTTTCTAACATCAAATAAAATGATTTTGTTAACATTTTTATACTAACTTATGTTAAATCTTAACTTTTTAAATTGTTATTATTTATATAAATGATAAGTAATTCTTTATGCATGTAGAAAATGTCTTGTTTTTTTATACATCAAAATTAAAAAATTAAAAGATTAAAAGAAGTGTGTAACGGAGATCAAGAGGGCGTAAAGTGAGAGTAGCTCTTCAATGGAAATAGTTCCACATTATCTTATCCAGAGGTTGTCTAGATCTTGAGATATAAGTGAACCTCTACCTTTAACTAGCATGAAATATTTTAGATTACGTATAGACGTACATTCCAATATAAAATCAGAAAAGCCTCTGTGAACCCAAAGTAAACAAAGTAAACCATATCATCCTAATTGAGACATATTTATTCCATAAAGTATTCTTTACCCACATTGAGTGAAACATGCCACTATAAATCTATAATTGAGTCGTCGTAACTTTAGATCTAGCGTTGAGTGAAAGTAATTCATGGTCATTCATTGGAGGCTATGTTAGCAGTAAAGGCAATTTTATATTTGATATAAAGAGACTCGAGTACCCATTTTAAATGGAAGATTGCACATTTATTATGAGATGGAATCTGTATAATCAAGAAAAAATAGATAAAGAATTTTATTGATGATATATTTTATTAAGAAAAATTATTCAATTTGATCATCATAATTTTGTGAGATAGACCATTAAAAATTAATGATTTTATAATAATCAGATTTTCAAACTCTATAATCACAAGATCGCTATAATGAGATGAGTCTCAAGTTTTATATAATCAATCTATTTGTCATTAGAAAATATATCTCATTAGAAAATATGTGACCTTAAAACACCCTTCTTAAATAGAGACTTCCACTAGAGTTTTCACATAAAAAAACTGTTATTAAATGATATCAAATTCCCTCACTAGCTTTCCTTTTTACAATCAATATTTCACATATCTAGTAAAATCACTTATGGAATATTAAATTATTAAGAATGACGATTAAAAGATAATGAGTTGGGCTACGTCAAGTTTATTTGATTTATTTATCTATTTTTTCTTACTTGAAATCTATTAGTTTACCACATAGGTAGATTTCTTCTTCATTAATATTAATATCAAAATAATTAGGTGAACTTTTTCTAAATCCATTTATCTATTTTTGAAATGAGTTAATCTATTAACCATTTCAAATTAACTATTTAACAATTTATAATTGATGCTTTGAGAGAAAAGTCAAGTGTTATTTCCAAATTTCGATGTATAAAAATTTATATAAACTCTTAAAATGTTCCAAATGAGATATTCACTCAATGAAAAAAAAAAAATCAAGCACATTTGTGGTCGAATGCCACTAGACAGAATTTCTCAATATGGGAGAGCCATTCTAAGTAGTATTGATTCCGACTTACTACGTAGGGCTATGGATTTAAAAAAGGTAGGTTAATAAATGAAAGAAATATGGAACCAGATGCTTTTTTAAAAGAAACGCTTTGTCTTACCTATGATGCAAGGAGAAATGGACTAAAACCAACCTTTAAATATTTTCTTTCATTTATTTTTAATTTTTATATGATATGTTGACTGGACTAAAACCAACCTTTAAATATTTTCTTTCATTTATTTTTAATTTTTATATGATATGTTGACTTCTGCTTTTGCAGTAAGCGTCATGTCTTAGATCATTCAAGCAGATTCTTGCGCTAAACAAACAAAGTTTGAAATATAGTGTGACTCAGGGGTCAAAAAAAAGCCCCGGCCGATATGTAAATATCGGTCGATAATTTTCTGTCTCCTCCGATATCGGTCATTTCTCTCTCCTCCGATATCAGAACCGTGAAGAACCGTGTAGAACAAAAAAACCGTGTAAAACCGTGAAAGTTGTAACGGAAGAACCGTAAAAAACCGTGAAGAACCATTAAAAACCACAAAAAGCCGTGAAAAACAGTGGAAAAACCATGAAAAACCGTATCGGTTTTTTTTTTTAAAAAATAAAAAAAATAACTTTTAAATACCGATATTTGTACATATCGACCAATATGGTGACTGATATTGCGGACCGAATATCAGCTATATCGGCCGATATTCGTTTTGTACGGCCGATACATATCGTATCAGCCGATATTGCTCGGTCTTAAAAAATTGATACATAACGGCCGATATTTCGACTCTTGCTGTAACTCCCAGTTGATTCTTAAGTGATGAGTACAAAGTACGAGAAGAGCCCATATACCTATTAATTACATGTATTTAGGAAGGTGTTTATCTTGGCTAACCCAATTTACCTGAGAGATTGAATCAGATTCCATAAATTTAGAAGTGGGTTTGAGCATACTGGATTTTTTTAATAAATTAGTCTTCAATATGGAGTGTATGCCCTTTTTAAATAAAATAACTTTCACTGGAGTTGGTGGGTCAAATGAGATTTTACTCAATTTAATATGGTTGATGACTACTCATTCTTCAAATTATAAAATTAATATTAGGTGTAAATAGTTGATTAATAAAAAAATGACTACATTTAATTAGAGCATTGATAATAATTTAGAATCAGTGCAAGACAAGGCACATAAAAAAAAAAAAATAGAAACACTATAATCTAAATTGATAATATTGATGGAATTGTATTTTTTTTGAAATTTTTAAGAAAAATGCTAAGTTTACACTAAAATTATACTTTTTTATATTCTGCTGATTTAGTAAGTAATCTAACGAAAATTGATAGGGATATTGGTGTTTATTATAATAAAAGGGTTCCAAGACTTCCAAGACACCGAGATTGGCGTTTTTCTATTTAATTATTTAGACGGAGACAACGAGATAGAAGTCTCGTCCGAGGGTTCCAAGACTTCCGTCTTGATCGTCGGAGATCTCTCTTCTCTTATGAGTCGTGGATCAGGGGTGCGACTCTTCAAAAATCTTAATAAATTGATCGCCACCGGTTTGCTGCAATTGCTTAAAAATAATATCCTAAAATGAATACAAGTCATGAAATACAAAATACAACATTCCTGTCCTCATTTCCAAAGGATTTGATTTGTATATCATTTCATCAACCATTGGAATCCTACAAAAAATACAAAACCAAAGATGCTGGTGTATGTCGCTGAATTATACGAGAGATGGATCTCTATGGAGAAAGCTTCAGAAACGAGAGCGATTTGAAAATCAAAGAAGGGAGAAAGTCTCAACAGAGATCTGAGAGAGAATCACGCGAAACAAGAGAAGGTAGACAATTTAAAAAATATGAGAAACTCACGTGAAGTCGAGAGAATTGACAGAAAAAAAAAATCATACGGAATTTTTTTTTTTAAAAAAAAAAAATAGAGGAGGGAGGGAGAGCTTCGCTGGAGGTAGAAGGGCATCGCCCGTAAGAAGTTGTAAGGAGTTGAGAGTTCAGAATCTTGTATCACAGATTTGCAGCAATGGAGATCCCCAAGAGACAAATCTGGCGTTTTTCCACAGGTTTGCAGTGATTATTTTTTTATTTTTTATTCTTTTTTGAAGTTTTACGCAATCTCACGATTTTTCACATTTAAATTAGAAAAAACTTATTTTTAATACTATGAAGTACATTGGTTGAACTGTTGAAGACGACATGGCTTGGTACGATAGTATTCTCTCCCTCTCATTTTAGTTGTTTTTATTTGAAAGATTTGTAATTTTTAAAAAATTCTCTATATAAGACTAACACTTTATATGATATCATATATTTTCAACACACTTTATATTACTCAAATATAAATGAGAATACTATTTTGAAATAATTCTAAAATCTATATAAGACAATTAATTTGAACAAGAACGAGTACTATTTTTTATTATCATCCCCGTGTCCTTAGACAACAGGTGTGGGTCCTCTTTGAGGAAGGTGCCCGGAATTGGACGAGGACAATCCGGGACGTTCCAAGTCTCCTTTTACTTTACCAGTTATAAATGGGGCTGCAATACCTGACTAATGCATTAGCCCAGAGATGATTTCCGTTGTAGTTAAGAAATCTCTCCTGCTATTTGTATGCAATGCAGCAATCTTGCTTGCTTCCAATGTCGCACAAACAGCTATTGCTTTGGAATGCGAAGCAGAGGCTCTATACAATTGGAAAGCCACTCTTCTGCAGTCTCACACTCTACAGTCATGGACCATATCACTCCCCATTTCCAATTCCAATTCCAATTCCACTCCATGCTCGTGGGCTGGAATTACATGCAATAATGAGGGAAGAGTGATGAAAATAAACTTGAGGAATGCCAGTTTGGAAGGTAATCTCTATGACTTCAGCTTCTCCTCCTTTCCCAACCTCATCCATCTTGATCTTAGCAACAATTCTCTCTTTGGAACCATCCCACCAGAAATAAGCTCCCTTTCCAACCTCTCCCTCCTAGACCTTTCTCATAATCAACTTTCTGGTTCAATTCCTGAAGAGATAGGGAATATGACGAGTCTGAGTGTGCTCTGCTTTTCCTCTAACCTTCTCACGGGTTCTATTCCTCCCACTTTTGGAAACTTGCATAGCCTTACCCAGTTGTACCTCAGTTCAAATCCCATTACTGGCCCAATTCCTCCACAGATGGGCGGTCTAAAGAACTTGAGATTTTTGGAGATGTCTGCCAACTTTCTAACAGGTCCAATCCCTCGCACTTTCGGAAACTTGGCTCAATTGGCATATTTGCACGTTTTTCAGACATCCATTTCTGGTTCCATCCCCCATGAACTGGGTCAACTCAAGAACTTGGTTCAGCTCTGCTTGTACTCGAATAAACTCAGTGGTCCGATTCCACCGTCTCTGGGTAATTTGAGCAAATTGACCCTTCTCTACCTCTACAACAACCAGTTATCCGGTCCAATTCCACAAGAACTGGGAAATCTGTTGAGCCTCACACAGCTAGACTTGTCGAAAAATAACCTCTCAGGCTCTATTCCTTCGTCTTTGGGCAACCTGAAAGAGCTGACCCTGTTGTCCCTCTTTCAGAACCAGATTTCTGGCTCAGTTCCATCACAGATCGGAAACCTTAAGAACCTGGTTCATTTGTTGTTGTTCAAAACCCATATTTCCGGTATGATTCACCAGCAAGTAGGGAATCTTGAAAGTCTGATTGAGCTGAGGTTGCAGAGAAACAAGCTTACAGGTACGTGGTGACGACAAATGATGCAGAGCATGTTCACGGTATTTTAGATAGTTTTATTTGAGGGTATTTTCTATAATTTTAGGTTTTTTTTTTTAATTTAGGGGCAATGTAGACATATGGTAAACTCTATATAAACCCTTTGTACCCTTGTTCGACTGGAATGAATGAAATTGTTTTCCCTCTTATTTGCATTAATCTCCTAGGGTTGTTGTTTATTTTGTGTTTTGCATCAATTTAGCCATTTAGGTCTAGTCAGTTTAGTGTCCTGCGTCAAATTTGGTATCAGAACCAACTTGAGATTTTTTTTTAAACATCCCTGTCCTAGGTTACATTTTATTTTGTGATAAAAATAATTGATCTGTCTCACATCATATAGGAACATAGCATGTATCCAGTCTTTCCCTACTTGTGAATCTATAGGAACCCTAGTGTGTGTGTGTGTCTATGCATGACAACTAGGAGTGGGGTTACCTATTAAAAAGGATCAGAACCATCTAGAGGCATGTCGGGAGAGGAACTACCACTTTGGATTACTTAGATCCTTACCCAATTGACCGAACTTCAAAGAAAGCAACAAGTACTTACTTGGCCACCGTGAGAATTAGGGTTGAAGTCCTAGAAGCCCCTACGAATGAGGATGGGGATCAAATCATCGAGACAATAGGAACCTAGGACATAGGCATGGAGGCCCTAGAGGCCAAGGAATGGGTTGTGGTTGGTACTAGAAACATAGACCCAGGAACCTACCGACAATGACGAATGCGTCTTGAAGAGAGTTCATGTGGAAGCCCCTAGCTATGTCTAGGCCTGTCGGAAATGAATCGCTACTTCGAGTGGCATGATATGTCGGAAGTTCAGCGAGCCCATTTCACCAAAATGAAATTGGTGAGACAAGCCTGGCTTTCTAGACCATGGTAGAATAGAAAACCAGGAGATTGGGAGATGACTCCCTCGAATCGACTTGGGATAAAATGAAGGAGTTCGAGTGGCATGATATGTCGGAAGTTCAGCGAGTCCGTTTCACCAAAATGAAATTGGTGGGACAAGCCCAGCTTTTCTAGACCACGGTAGAATAGATGACTCCCTCAAATCGACTTGGGACGAAATGAAGGAGTTATTAAAAGAGAAATGTGTCCCTCTCAAATGCAAACAAAAACTCATTAACCAGTGAAACTTATTATGTCAGGGTAACCAGACCATTCGTGAGTACATTGCTAAGTTTGATGAGTTCTTTATGTGATGTGAGATAGATGAGGAGCCCAGCCAAACCCAGCCACTCTAGGTTTTGATTAGGTCTTCTTCCTGAGTTCTAGCGTGAACACATGTTGGATCGAGTACAAGCTTTGGAGGAAACTTACCAATTTGTGTAAGACTTAGAACGGTACTTGAAACCGAACCCTCCAAAGCCATTTGATTCATGTGGAACTAATTCCAAGGCACCCTTAAGGAGTTCGGCAAAATACAGGGAGTCAACCTAGACAAATCACCAGTGCTCCACCTATGAACAAGGATGCAATTGCAAAATGAGCCTTTGGTGCGAGCTCTTCCACGAGTGGCCTAAAGTGTTGTCACTGTCAAGGCTATGGGCATTTCACTCATGAGTGTCCTACATCAAATTTGACATTTAGGTTTACTCAAGTTTGTGTCATTCATCAAATTTTTGTATCTTCCATGGTTTGTCTCTTCATTGGATTGTTCTCCCAACAAAAGAGCTCTTTTTTGGTTCATGATCTTTGTAGAAGTAGATTCCCCAAGTGACGAGGATGTTAATGAGGAAGAAGCAAACACCCTCGCAGTGGTTAGGTGTGGCTTCGCCCGATCCCCAACCTTCAGAAGATTGGAGACTGTAGAAAAGATAAATTATGTATTATATTAAATCCCTATACTATTACATGTATTTATAACCTTTAACCGACCCTAGGGCTATTACACTCAAGTTGTAACTCTTAACTAATTATAAATCAAATACACCTCTTAATTAGAGGTAAACCCAACTTAGACTCCTAATCACACAATAATTCTATTAATATTAGAACTCTAAATATATTCTAACACGCCTCCGCAAGCTGAAGCGTGGATGAACACAAAGCTTGGAACATGAAGAATTGGCAGGTGAACTGCAAAAACGTGGCAACCAACTGGCCATGAAGATTTGTTAGCAGCAAATTGATTGGCTGCAAAATTTGTTGAAGAGACAGCGTTGATTGGTTGCAAAATTTGTTGAAGAGGCAGCATTAATTGGCTGTAAAATGACAGATGACAAACACAGATGGCGGCCTGAAGCACATAGAATTTGGCACGGACGACGGCAGTGGCCGTAAGACAGTTATCCGATAGAAACAATGATCGCAATATGCGATAAACACATGCAATGTGTGACCTGCAAAATAAGGGCATAATAAATGTCAAAAAGACTGATGCCATCACATCGATCAATCAGATCGGAAAGGCCAGTAAAAGGGCTGTAGCCATAAAGGCCAGCAAATAAAGTTGTACCCATAAAAGGCCAGCAAACAATGGCTGGAGTCATAAAGATCAGCAAATAAGGTTGTAACCATAAAAAGACAGTAAATGATGTATCCATGAAATGCGAGCAAAGTTTGTAGCCATGAAAGGCTAGCAAATAATGGGGACGAATCAGACTCCTCCAAAAAAAAGAAGTAGATGAATTCCACAACAAATGAACATGTGTCCAAAACATGCTGTCTCATTTTCGAGAAACGACAAAAATAGGACTTGCTCAAATGAAGGGCAAGTTGCGTCACTTTATTCGACTTCAACAAAGTAGGAGGAGAATAGCAATTTGTGTCCCTTTCTTTAGCTCTCCCCTTTCTTCTTGGCACTGATCTCGCAGATCATGACTAGAAGAAACATCTAAATACCGTGTCTGAATATTGTGGTTGGGTGCACGATCTAAAAATCGGACTATATTATACTGTTCACAAACAAGCCTCAAATTCTTACATCTTGGATAGATCTTGACATAGAGGCACTCATCATGGAAAGCGGGTGATGAATAGCGAGGGTGATACAACAATGCCTTGCGATCCTTATATCTTTCGCATTTATCTACTTCCAGCAAAACTTCAGCTCTTCATAGTGCTGGTTTTTTTTTTTTTCCATCCCATAAATCGCACCAAGGTCTTATAAAAACAAGGAATAGCTTTTGCCTTCTCCATGGATAAGTAACACTAAGCAACTTTTATAAATAGCAGACCATTGCCATGTCAGTCAGTACTTCCAAGCATAAAATAATATTTAATGCATATTCATAATTCCAAAGATTCATGAAACAGTTGTAGATTTGCAAATAGAATCTCAGATTTTTCAATATTCCGAAGATGGGCATGGCAAATTTATATCCTTTGGATCTGCTGGTATGGCCTCAGAATGGAGTGCTAGTAGAGGCTTTTCAAAGAGAACAGAGAGCGGTTGCTATAGCAACCAAGACAAACAGAACTGGGCAGCGGTCTCAGATCGAACTGCAACCTACAGAGAGATGAATGGGCATTAGAGGTGTTCTTTAGATCAACATGGTCTGAACCAATACCAGCAGTCAGTAGAAGTTGTAGATTCTTGGCTTTCTTGATCCTTTCTGTTATCACATAGGCCAGATGGAAGGGAGTCGATATGAAAACATGAAGATCTGGGATGTGTTTCTCAAGTTCACAATTAGGGCCTTCTTTGTCATCAGTGACAATGTACTGATGGCCTAGTGATTCAAGCCCCTCCTGTATCCCCAAGGCTGGAGCAAAGAAAGCACCCCAGATCTGAGACGGTAATCGGCTAGATCTGAGAAGATTCGAGAAGTACAGCAGAAAGACGAGCGGAGGGCTGTGTGCGGCAGATCGGAGATGAAACAGATCTAAAGATCAGATTGGAGCAAAATTTGTTAAGATATCCACTGAGGAGAGACAACAGCAGATGCAGGAAAAGATCTGAACAACAGAGATGTTGAGGCAGTGAGATCGGGGCAGCGAGCAAACAGAGCAACTAGAACCGTGCTCTCTCTCAAACAACTAGGGGCCCAATCGGCATTGCTCTGAATGTCCCTAGGAAAACAATAAAAAACAGATTTGTAAAGGCAGAGCAGATCCGTATCAGTGGAAATGAGAATAGACACATCTGTTTGGACCTTGTATCACTTTCTTCCTTATATGCGCAGACACAGGGATTGTCCCAATGACATCAATGAAGCAGTTTCAAGTCTGATATTTGCCGCCGCCAGTGTGCAGAATTGCCTGAATTGCTGAAACTGCTAAAGCTCTTTAGAGAGCGGTATGGGATCGATTTTGCAGTGGCTGCATGGGAATTATTTCCTCCAACTTGGGAGCCCAGGCTTTGAGGATGAATTCAAGCAGCAAATCAGATTAGAGGCAAGATCAAGAAAGGGGATCTGCCCCTTTGTTTTCAGTTGATTTATCTGAACTGAGATCTGAGAAGACCCTGAGATCTGGCAGAGTTGAAGCGGAGAGAATCCCAGATCTGAAAATGGAGCGGCTGTGCAAACCATCTATCTCTGCCCTTGTGAAGGACAACATGCAACAGAAGCAGAGCACGGGTCCAACAACCAGATCTGGTTTGAATTTTTTTTTTTTTTGAAATTTGTTTCTCAATGCTGAGAACAAACTCAAGTGCTGCCTAGGTTTGGCTCTGGTGGCGGCAAACCAGGTCTGCAATCAGATCTGATGACTGCGGTCTGGAGTTGGTGGTGCAGGACTTGCAGGAACAGCCGGAGTAGCAGTAAGCAGGCAGCACCGGTGGCGTCGGTAGAGGAACTTCTCAGATTTGGTGGGCAGCAAACAAACAAAGTAGAACCAGTCCAGATCTGAGAACAGAGCAGATCTGAACTGCAGATCTGAAGGAAACCTGAAAAAAAAAATCCCCTGGCTTAAAACAGATGATCTAGAGATGGAGATGTAGGGCAGCCACAAGAAGGGCTGCTGACATTGGTGCAGAGAGAACTCTCATAAACGGCACACAACTAGGCACTGAGTATACTTTTCGAATACTCTCATGCACAGTGATTAGCGACGAACTGAGATGTCTCCCTCTCCCTCCCTCTGCAGATTATCTCCTCCCGCAGAGGGAGAGAAGAAAAAACCGTGGGTATTGAAAGGATCAGTGGGAACGAATTTTGGCTGATACCATGTAGAAAAGATAAATTGTGTAGTATATTAAATCTCTATGCTATTACATGTATTTATAGCCTCTAGCCGACCTTAGGGCTATCACACTTAAACTGTAACTCTTAATTAATTATAAATCAAATACACCTCTTAATTAGAGGTAAACCCAACTTAGACTCTTAATCACACAATAATTCTATTAATATTAAAACTCTAAATATATTCCAACAGAGACTAACAACCATTTTCCACAACAAAATCAAGTGCGGCAAGAAATCTTGCAAATTGATTGTGGATAATGGGAGTTGCAAATGTTGTGTCAGCAGCACGGATACTCGATTAGGTTTGAAACTTGAGCCTCATCCTAATCTTCATCGAGTTTCATGCGTCAATGACACGTCACTCTCTGTCACTCAGTGGTGTCCCATGCCTATTCAGATATTTTCCTATCAGGACACCATGTGGTGTGATGTGATACTTATGGGCATAGGACACATCATCTTGGGCCGTCCTTAGTCTTTTGAACATGATGTGACACTGTTCGATCGCTCGAACACATGTTGTTTTGAGTAAAAGGGTCAGAAGATTAATCTCACCCTTGTACTGCTCAAGGACACTCCATCAAAGCAAGAGGTCATAAAGAGGGACAAACCGAATGCTTAGACAAAGGCTCAACCCAAGTCTCTACACATCATCACTGCTAAGGAATTTGAGAAAGAGACTAGTGACACCTCGGTTGTGTTTGTCCTCTTGTCTAGGGAGACTTCCCTCGAGGTTGCTACTGAGTTTCCAAAGGTTGTAGTTCCGGTCTTCCATGGGCTACCCAAAACTTTTGTGTTAGATAAGGTTGTCTGGTTTATGAGTTGCTTTTGGAAAATTGTATGGCACATAATGGATATTAGGCTTCAGTTTTTATCCGCATATCATCCTCAGACTGATGGTCAGACTGAGATGGTCAGACTGAGATAGTGAATCGTAGCTTAGGTAATTTGTTGCATTATCTAGATGGTAAGCATACGCGATCATGAGATGTTGTCCTACCAATTGCAGAATTTGCGTACAATAGCTCGGTCAATTGGTCTATATATATAAGTCCCTTCGAAGTCGTGCATGATTACACACCTAGAAAACCTATAGATCTCATTCCCATGTTAGTATCGCATATGCCATCTGAGTCTGCACATCCATTTGCATAACATATCTGTAATTGTGTAATTTCGAACCGTTAAATATGCTTTGTGTTCCGTTAATCGGTCAGACTACTAAGTGGTCTTTCTGAAAAGTCCAAGTTTGACCCAATCCAAACTTGATAACTCATTGATCCAACTTCTTGAAGTTGGAAGGGCAAAATCGTAAATATCTAAACTTCATTTAATTATTCCAAAAAATGATCATAAAATTGTTTCACTCTAGAAAACCACTCATTTGAGATATTTGAATTCCTAAACTCAAACACACTCTATGATTTCAAGTTTTGAGTTTTATGGACTCTTCCATTCTTTTTACTCATTGTCCGATTTTCATGCTTTTTAACCCCTTTAAAGGACACACTTTGTAAAACCATAAGTTAAAAATAACAATGAAAGTCTAAAATTTCAAGAAAAATATCCTATGTTTAATTTGTGTTATGACCGAACGTTTTGTGTTTCTGTATTTCTATTTTGAGATTTTTGACACCCAATCTAAGCATTGGAATACGAACTGTTGATTTAAGCAAATCACGTTTTGATCTCGATTTATTGGCTTTTGTCACTATTTCTTTTCAAAACAGTTTAGACTAACCTAAATCTCATATCCCCGACTCATCTGCGGATCAGATTTTCTCGAAGATTTTCCAATTTTTCCGTGTGTTAAGTAAAGTTTATAAGTTTATTAATCATCAACTCTATACTCCGTAGCTGTAGATATCGTAACCATCTTCTTCCACTGTTGCATGCCAATGAGCATGTATTGTAAATGGAGAAGAATACATTGATCATGTTCTTAGCTCTCTCTCTTTTATCTCCATTTCCAATTTTCTTCTTCTACTTCCGTACTTCTTCTTTTTCGAATTCTTTTGCAACTTGTTTTCTTCAGTGATTTTGGTAGAAGTCCAAACTCTGTCCAAAACTCTTCAAGAAGGTATAAAAAACTTACCCTTTCATTTTATTATAAGCTTTATAAAAGGTTAGGATTGAACTGAGACAAAAATGGAGTAGAAAATTGAGTTTTTGGAAACCCATGAAAAAATGGCTTTTATCCACCTTCTACTTACACCCTTCAAATCAATCTCATTTTCATTCAAATCTAATTTTCTTCCTTCTACAGTGAAGAGGACATAAATCTAAACCTATCTAACCGATTCATCACAAAAATGAAACTTTTAAGCCACTAGAAAGAGGATCTGTTAATTTTATTTTTTCCGCCCATTACTGTGAGTTCTGGGCCGTATCGGAAGTCTGATACTCTAAATAGAAAATTGAAAATTTGAATATATGTAATTTTACTGTCGAACGTCCGATACTTTCTTCATCGGAAGTCTGATAGGTATATCAGAAGTCAAATAATGATTTCTAACACTGAATTTTGTAGATTTTATGTTCTATGTTGCTCTCTGTTGTTATCGGAAGTCCGATACCATGCTATCAGAAGTCTGATACCTACATATCGGACATCCGACCACAGAACACTTCAATTTAAACTGTCTATTTACTTTATATATTGTATGTTTATTTTTCCGTACTTTATATTACAACATTTACTTTTTATCAACCTTCTCTATCCGAATATAACTTACTAATTGCTGACTCCTAACTCCCTAACACATTAACTCTATTTGAACTGATCCAAAAGGGTTATTTACATTTCAACAATTTACTTTTCTCATTCTTTACAGTTCTATATTCTCTGGGCTGAACTCTCAATATTCACCAATCGCTATCGCTCGGGAATACTCGAGACCAGGCACTGAGACTATTATTTATTTTTCTACTTTAAAACACCATGTCTTAGGTGTTATTTTTCTTTTTATTGTGTGCTTTGTATGATTCACACTTTTAAATTTTATCGCTTAAAGTAGATTAATTATGTGTAGTCAGACTTAGCCATTTCGCGTTTTTCTTGGAAATTCATACACTAAACTTAACATCTATAGATTTAACACGCGTATTTTATTTCCGACAAATATTTACACAATTTTTTTTTTTTACAGTTATTCAATAAAACTCACTGGACTACGGTGAGGAGTTTCAACTACACCTTTTTACTTTCAAAATGCATTTTATATTTGGAAACCTTTAAATCTATGACAACAATGAGACCCATGGATATAATAATGATGGAAAAGACTAAATAGGACCAGAATGCGAGACCTGACATCACTTACATATAAGGGATATAATTTAGTTTTAACTGATAGAACGTAAGTGTATAATGGTGTCAAGGAGCTGGAGCCGAGGCCTAGTAGTCTATAAACGCAGTATGGGAAATAGAGGCTAATAGGTCAAATGAATTAGATGAAGGCACGCGGACGTTAGTAATCAAGTCGAAATGTTATATATTGTATATTGTGTTGTCATATTCTTGTGCAGGGCCTGTAACTTAGCTATCCCTACCCTTGAAACCGGAATTGCGAAATAGCTTCATCACCATATACAATCTGGTATTCTCCTGTGTAAAACCCTATGCAAAAAGGGCATGTGGAACGATAGGTGAATGATATAGGAACAAACACAGGTTGTGATGCTCCTCTTTTTATTTTCAGTACTAATTTGATTTATCCCCGAGTGGTGGGGTGTTGATGAATGCTTGTAATACTTTTAAACTTGGTATCTTATTCATTCTTAATAATTTAATCCATAAAGCTAAGTGCATAAGAAACTGCATTAAAGCACTGTGTGGGGTAATTGAGAATAAAGAGCTCTTGTTATGTACAACATTTGACTGTGTCAGGACTAAATGCATTGTGGACTGGGTGAAGCATCGGTTTAAGTTATGAAACCGGTGTAGATTGTGTGAAAATTTATTAAGGCATATCTGTGTAGGAAAGAGAAGAACATGTATTAAAAATGGTTGAGATGAACCATTTTTAGGATATTGATTCATTGTATTAGAAGTGATATAATAATTGCATTTAGTCTTGTGATTTATATATTTTGGTTATTGTTGAACACTCTTCACTAGGTTGATAGCTCATGTTCCATAAATTGCAGGATTAATACCTGAAGAGGAAACCGAGGAACCACCATTGATGTCTTAGGAGATGGACTCCCTGAAATTCGTCTTATTTCCCGCCGACGAGAAATATGTTTATTATGTTTATTTTACACTAATGATGTATTGTTAATAATTATGCCTCTTGTGGCATAAAGACCTAAGCATGTAATAATCATTGTGTTTTCATATGCTACTCTGATGTAATGATATGATATAGTATGTTATGTTGTGTTGTGTATAACTATGTGTTTGTACATGGGAGACTTATGGTATGTGTTTAAGACCACTTGAGAAAGGCACGCATGATATTTTCTATTTAGACCTTAGATAGAGGCCCATAGGGTATTCCTAAATATGATTATTTAAAATAAAAAAAGATCATGTCCTAAGCCCACATTAGGCCAGGGAATGAGAATATCCATGATTTGCATGCTGAAATTAGGAGAAAAATTAATATGAGCAATGAAATGTATAAATTTGTACAGATTCTCATCGTAGATTCAAGGAATTTGATTTGGGTGATTATGTCATGATTGAAATAAAGCCCGAACGATTCCCACAAGGAACTGTAAAAAGGTTGTACGCTCGGCCTTCCAAAATTTTGAGGCAAGTTGGACCCAACACATATGTCATAAACCTTCCATCAGACATGGGCATTAGCTCTACCTTTAATGTGAAAGATCTAGCACCCTTTCACGGTATAACAACTTCACCCTCAAGCCCCACCCCACATCAGTATCATCATGACCCTCCTAGTGGTCTTCCTGATTCACTTCATGACTTGTGGAATGCACCTACGCAACCTTCTTAGCCTTTATCTTCCTTACCTTCCTTGCCACCTAAGAGAGATGAGATAAAATCTATCTTAGACAAGGAAGTGGTTTCAACTTTCAACCAATGCTAGAGGTTTCCAAAAGTATATCGTGAAATGGAAGAACAAACGATGACAAATGCAACCTGGTTGACTGGTGACGAGCTACGATGATTGGATCCGGACCTATTGGAGAGATTCAGAGCTTTGTCACTCCAGAGCTGCATCCTCCTCAAGCGGAGCGAGCTGACAGTGATGCTAGGAAAAGTTTCTGAGTATATTAGTGACGACGGAGGAGAGTCACTCCAGCCCGATGTTTGTGGTTCAATGATGATCTGATTGGATGACGCTTGAAGGCCTCACATGCACATGATTACACTTTGAAGATCCCACACTGGGAAGGCGTACATGTGGTTTGATGTATCTTTTTATCTGTTTAAACTCGAGGTTGAGTTTGTCTCAGATGGAGGGATTGATGCGGAGCATGTTCACGCATCATGTGTTTATTTTTTTCATTATTTCATTATGTGGTTTAGTTTTAGTTAATTTTATTTGAGGGTGCATTTGCACATATTTTATTGTAAACTCTATATAAACCCCTTGTAGCTTATTCGAATGGAGTGAATGAAATTGGAATTTTCGACTGCAAGTCCTCTTGCCCCACATGATGGTGCTCCCTTGCTGAGAAGCTAAGAACTTGGTGAGAATCCAAGCAGGTTTGAGAAGCATGTTCTTCTATCCAGGTATTCTTCTATATTTTCCTATCTATTTTCTCTTTTGTCTCTTCTTCTATTCCTCCCTTCTTTTTCCCTTGAAACCCTAGCCTACTCGATTTTTCCCCTGTCCCATCTATACTTTCAAAACCCTTCCTTAACTGCCTCAAAATCCACCCTCTCCTTCCTAGTCTTGCCACTCCCATTCCCTTTTCAAAACCTAACTCTAATTGCTTCGTATAATCCCTTTCCCCCTTCCTTGTGTTGCCGCCCACATCAACCCTAGCCTTAGTCAATTCCTTCTATCCTATTTAACTCGCCATATCCTCTAAATCCTAACCCCACTCCACATCTAAATCTTAATTCTTGTCATCTTTTTAAACCCTAACCCTAAATCCTCCCCTATTTGTCTTTACCCTTTGCTGCCCCACCTTTCTGTATCCCTATACTACTGTTCCAACTCCATAACAACTCCATATATGATTGTATACTGCTACCACATCCATTAAGATCTCTAATTTTGTTACTTTACCGTTCTAAGTCACATATTGTTGTTGTCCTAGAGTTTTCACTTACATATTGTTGTCAAACAGCTAGCTTGAGCCGTAATTCTGATTAAAGATTTACATATTTATAGGATTTGACAAAACTTCTTTGTTTTGAGGTATTCTTACTGCAAATGTGATTTGGTCTAGATTGTTTTATAATCATTTATATTAGATTCCTAGGATGGCATGATTATTTGTGACATGGTTGTATTCTTAAATTTCAATTATTGATTTAGATCTTAATTTCACTCATAGCATATTTGACCATAATCATTGTTTTCCCTCTTATTGCAATAATTTTCTAAGGGGTTGCAATTTATTTTGTGTTCTGAGTCAATTTAGTCATTTAAGTCTATTTAGTGTAAGTATCATGTGTCAACATAATGGAAGAAAATTAAGATAAAATTGTTCAATTGGCCATTAAATAGTTCAATGAGAAGCCCATCGACCTAGTGTATAAATCTAAAGACTATTTAAGGTGTTTGGACACCTAAATACCCATGTGCTGAGAAGAGAGAAAATTTGTAGAAATCCTTTCTATATAGATACTTTCACCTCTTTTATAAATGAGCGTGCAAATCTGCAAAATCAGCTATTTGTGTATGGAATCAAGACAAAATCAACAAGAAGATCTTCTCCCATTCGCCCGAGGATGTTTCTGGATCACAAATCAACAATAAACAACAATCATAGAAAAAATTTATTCTCCTTTAGAAGAATTAGAATTTTTATTTTTATTTTCTTTTAATTATGATGTATTAAAGCCACATGACAGCTTATGATTAGATGTATTAAAGCTTAGCAAGTTAGTGTTTAGGTAGGACCGGGCGTGCAAACGTAGAGACTGAGGAACTTTTTTTATTTTTCTAGAGAAAGGTTTTCTCAAGTGCTCTACAACTTGAGTGGAATTTGAGTTTGCTATTTTTTTTATTTGAAGATTCAATAAAGTTGAAAAATCGAACATTGTCTTTCCCGCATAATTTTGATTGATGAACACTTATGTTTTTTATGTGCATTATTATCTCCTTGGATTCCCAGTGGGATGGCCTTCTCTCGGCTCAGTCTAAACCCTACAGAAAGATTCATTATACTGTTGCTTACAACAGATTGAGCCCATTGGGCCTGGGCCTGGGCCTGGTCCAAACGGGCTTTAAGCCATAAATCTAAATGTTCTAAATCTCTCTCACAACATGGTCTTAGGTTCAATTCCATGTTTTTTTCAGTGAGATGTTTATGTTGAAGATTTTATACCCTGTATAATTGATTGCACAGATTTAGGATTGATTTAGTTTCTTTATTAGTAGCAAGTCTTGTTTTATAAATTGTAATGTTATTATTGAACAAAATATATAAAAAAGAGGAATCCAATTGGTTCCTAAAATTTAAGTTGGCATCACAGCTAGGGTTCTAACTTCCACTGTAGAATTTGAAAAGGGGTTTGGATTTCAGGCGGAAATCACATATCCCGTCGCGAAAGGAACCGGTGACAATACCAAAAACAAAAAAGAAAAAAAGAAAAAAAAAAAGAAGGGTCGGCGATCTCGTTTTTTTTCTCCAACAGCAGTGGCGGAAATCAGCATAGGGGATCGGCAGTAACCCAGTTGAGCAGAAACGCTCAGGTCTCTAGATCATTCAGATCTGAGAAGAACCTTCTGGTTCCATAGGCGCCAGTGCTACCGGCACAGAAGCAGGACGCCGGAGGCAGTAAGAAGCGCAGCAGAAACCCAGATTTTGGGGTTTCATCGCTGCCGCCGGAAGGGAGCAACGCCGAAGATAAAAAAAAAAAAACCGACTCTGATTCCTCAGCGTTTTCTCAATTCAGACCACCCTCGGTTCAGAGGTGTTTTTTTTTCGCCAGAAGTGAACAGAGATCATCTGGTTCTTACAGATCGATTTCTCGAAGGAAAAAAAAAACTCTGCAAATAAAGATCGGAGGAGACGGCGGAAACAGAAAACAGCGGCGATAGGAGACGAGGCAACGACAGCAGATCACAGCTGCAAAGAAAGGGTTTTAAATTCGAAATCCAAGAGACCCAGAAAAGGGGTTTTTTCTTGGCAGCCGAACGTTCCAAAAGCCTGGTTTTAAATTCGAAATCCAAGAAACCCAGAAAAGGGGTTTTTTCTTGGCAGCCGGACGTTCCAAAAGCCTGTTTCGATTCTAAGACGCAAGGGGAAGCAAGGCCAGCAACCAGATCTGAGATCTAAAACCCATTTGGCTGGAGGCTAAACCCTTTGGCCGGATCTGAGCAGCGCCAGATCACCGCAGAAATCACGGTGCGTCTTGTAAAGCAGCGGTAATAACGGCGAAGAAGCCGGATTGCCGCGGAAATCACGGTGCATCCAAGGAAGAAGAAGCAGCGGGTGTCCAAGGAAGAAGAAGCGGCGGCTAACGGTGCTTCCAAGGAAGAAGACGCGGCATCAAGTCCAAGGAAGAAGAAGAAGAAGAAACAGTTGAACAGATCGGAAAAAAAAAAACAGAAAAAAATAACATAGTGGTCCGCTGTGTCGATCTCTTCCCGGCTAACAGCAAGATAAAAAAAGGAAAAAGCCGACATCTAAGTTTTGAATCACTACAATCACTAATACAGCCGTGATGTCTTCTTCCAAGCCAGAATCATCTGGAACAAAATTAGTTCCTGTTATTGTTCAATCGGAAAGTATTTTTAATGCAGGGATCATTCTTACTGAATCCAATTATGATGTTTGGTCACAGCTAATGGAGATGCATATTACCGAGCGGGAAAAACTCTCCTATATTCGTGGTAAGACGACGCCACCTGCAGAATCTGATGATGGATATGAAAAATGGTATGCCAAGAATCAAAAAGTAAAACGATGGCTATTAATGTCCATTACTCCAGATATTATGAAGCGTTATTTACGCTTACTCACTACTTACGAAATCTGGAATGCTCTGTCAAAAGCCTTTTATGATGGAAGTGATGAGTTGCAAGTTTTCGCCTTGAACCAACAGGCCTTCATCGCCACACAAACTGAAAAGCCTCTTTCAGAATATTATGGCAAGTTGACCGGGATTTTCCGAGAATTGGACCATCGAGATAAAGTTATCATGAAGGATCCTGATGATATTGTCATTTACCAAAAGTCCATTGAACGACTAAGGGTGCACATCTTTCTTGCGGGATTGGATGCAACGTTTGAACAAGTTCGTGGAGAGATTTTACGCAAAGAACCAATTCCAAATTTGGAAGACTGTTATGCGTTCATTCGACGAGAGATGGTACGTCGTGCAACTCTGAAAGGGGAGTTTGCAAATTCTGACTCTTCAACCACGGTGACTCGAAACTGACCAACCCAAAACTGGCAGGACCGTTCAAGAGGCACCCGTCCAAAGAGCACCAATGGTGTCGATAAGTCTGCTTATAAATGCACCCATTGTAAAAAGACTGGGCATACCACAGATCGTTGCTTTGAACTTGTTGGATATCCGGAATGGTGGGATCATAGTCGTGCTTCAGGAAAAAAGAAGACTTTAACTGCCGCTAGTGTTGAACCAAAGACAGATGATGCTGTTACTGAAAAGACCTCAGCATTAGTCGCAGCTACAGATAATGGTGGTAAGTTTTTTACCATTTCTACACATGTTTCTAATAGTACATGGATAATTGATTCCGGTGCTACAGATCATATGACATTTGATTCTAGACAGGTCACACCTCTTAAACCGTCGTCACAAAAAATTGTTTCCACTGCCAATGGTAACACGACCCCAGTTATTGGGGAAGGATCTTTGACCCTCACTGATACTTTGAATTTAGATTCTGTTTTAGTTGTTCCATCTTTAGAATATAATCTTTTGTCAGTATCCCAAATAACCACAGTCTTATCTTATGTTGTGATTTTTTGGCCTGATTTTTGTGTTTTTAAGGACATCCGCACAAAGCAGAAGATTGGTTGTGGTATTAGACGAGGGAAGCTATATTACTTAGACTTGGTGTCAGGAAGTTCTGACAAGTTACGACAAGTCTTCACAGTGAATGGCTATGAGAGGGAAAAGAAGAAATTTGAGATCTGGCTATAGCATCGACGTATGGGGCATGCTTCATTCGGGTATCTACGAAAATTATTTCCTAGTTTATTTGCAAAATTGGACGTTTCTAGTTTCCATTGCGATGTTTGTGAACTGGCGAAAAGTCATCGAACTTCATTTCCATTAATTTTGAATAAAAGTCCACTTCCTTTTATGGTTATATATTCTGATATCTGGGGTCAGTCCAAACTCTCAACTTTGGGAGGATCACGGTGGTTTGTTACTTTTATTGATGATTGTACAAGGATGACTTAGTTGTGCTTAATGCAATCTAAAAGTGAAGTGAACCTGTTATTTCAAAAATTCCATAAAATGGTTGGAACTCAATACAATGCACAAGTTCAGGTTCTTCGCAATGATAATGGTGGAGAATATCAGAGTTCTGAACTTCAGCAGTATTTGGAAGCACACGGAACCATTCATCAAACTACTTGTTCCAATACACCCCAGCAGAATGGTGTCGCCGAGCGAAAAAATCGACATTTGTTAGAAATTGTTCGTGCCTCATTGATCGAAGCCCATATGCCATTATCCTACTGGGGTGAAGCACTTACTTCTGCAGCATACTTAATCAATCAAGTACCCTCTAGCTCTATTGATTTCCGGACACCATTCCAGGCGCTCACTGATGCTGTTGTTGCCCCAATCGTCCCAAATTCACCTCCTCATGTTTTTTGTTGTGTAGCATTTGTACATCTTCATAAACATCAGCGCAACATGATAACTCCTCGAGCTTTGAAATGTGTTTTTCTTGGATATGCTACACACCAAAAGGGGTACCGATGTTATCATCCTCCAACTCGACGTATGTTTATCACAATGGATGTGGTTTTCCATGAACATTTAATGTATTTTTTATCTGAGCCTGAACTTCAGGGGGAATACCAGAGGGAAATTCAGACTCTAAATTATGATGTTCTAGACTACGAGTATCAAACTTCTGTGGATAGAGACTCCAGTGAATTCCTTGATTCTGGTAACCAGGATGTGGGCGAATTGGATTTGAGTGGTATAACTTTAGATCAAAGTGGTGATGAACGCCCAGAAACTGAAGGAGTGACACTACCAGAATGTACAAGTCCATCCCCACCAGTCGAGTACGAGCCTCTCATTGATATACCACACAAATCGTTTACTGAGGATGTTCCTGATATAGTGTCTAAGCCATCAAAGAAACAGCTACCACAACATCACACCCGAAGTATTCCTAAACCCACATATGAACCTGAACTTTCTAATAAAGTTAAATATCCCACGACTTATTATGTGTCTAACCACTGTTTGTCTGAATCAATTCAAACATTTGTAAATCAATTATCTACTGTAGTTATTCCTAACAGTGTGCAAGAAGCCTTAGCTGACCCAAGGTGGAAAGCTGCTATGAACAAGAAAATGAATGCCTTGCAGAAAAATAAAACATGGGATCTAGCTGATTGCCCACCAGGAAAGAAATCAGTGGGATGACGATGGATTTACACTGTGAAGTATAAGGCATATGGCACGGTTGAACGATTTAAAGCAAGACTGGTGGCAAAAGGGTACACCCAAACCTATGGGATCGACTACACAGAGACATTTGCACCTGTAGCTAAAATCAACACTATTCGCGTATTGTTATCTTTAGATGCAAACTTGAATTGGCCATTACAACAATTTGATGTGAAGAATGCCTTTCTGCACGGAGAATTATCTGAAGAAGTTTATATGGATCTCCCACCAGGGGGTATGACACTAGAAAGGCACAGTCAGAAGGTGTGCAGCTTGAAGAAATCATTATACGGCTTGAAACAGTCTCCAAGAGCATGGTTTGGAAGGTTCACAAAGTCCATGATAGCATTTGGCTATCATCAGAGCAATTCAGACCACACTTTATTTCTGAAGAAACAACAGGGTAAGATCACTGCACTCATTATATATGTAGATGACATGGTAGTCACAGGAAATGATCCAGCAGAAAGGAAGGCACTACAAGCGTACTTATCCAAAGAATTCAAAATGAAGGACCTTGGTTCCTTAAAATATTTTCTTGGGATCGAGGTGTCCAGATCTAGTGAAGGAATCTTTCTATCTCAAAGAAAGTATACTTTAGACCTATTGCAGGAAACTGGCATGTCAGGATGTCAACCTGCAGATACACCGGTGGAAGAAGGCTTGAAGTTATGTGTTGAGCTAGAGGGAGTTCCAACTGATAAAGAAAGATACCAAAGACTTGTAAGGAGACTGGTGTACTTAGCACACACAAGACCGAATCTTTCTTATGCATTAAGTATGGTCAACCAATTTATGCATAATCCTAGAGAGCAGCATATGAATGCAATCATGCACATTTTAAGGTATTTAAAGTCTGCACCTGGAAAGGGAATTCTGTTTACTAAAAATACAGATTATCAACTCATAGATGCATATACTGATGCTGACTGGGCTGGAGCAATAGATGATAGGCGATCAACTTCTGGTTACTTTACCTTTGTAGGTGGTAATCTTGTTACATGGAGAAGCAAGAAGTAACATGTTGTTGCTCGCTCAAGTGCAGAAGCTGAATTCAGAGGTATGACCCTTGGCCTTTGTGAAACATTGTGGCTAAGACTTCTCTTGCAAAATTTGAGTTACCCATCTAGGCAACCAATTCAACTGTATTGTGACAATAAAGCTGCATGTGATATTGCCCACAATCCAGTTCAACATGATCGTACAAAGCATGTAGAGGTGGACAGATTCTTCATCAAGAAGAAGCTAGATGGGAACATATTGGAGTTACCTAAGATTCGATCAGATGATCAGTTGGCTGACATTCTCACCAAAGCAGTCTCCAAACGAGTGTTCTCAAAATTTTTAGACAAGTTGGGCATGTGTGATGTCTATGCACCAACTTAAGGGGGAGTGTTGAAGATTTTATACCCTGTATAATTGATTGCACAGATTTAGGATTGATTTAGTTTCCTTATTACTAGCAAGTCTTATTCTATAAATTGTAATGTTATTATTGAACAAAATATATGAAAAAGAGGAATCCAATTGATTCCTAAAATTTAAGTGTTTTGTCTCATCATGCAACTATCTGGAGTTTCAACAAGCTTCAGTGGAGGCATTGAAAGAAAACAGAGGATCATTTATGCGAAATAAATTGTCGAAAATTCTGTAAGTTCTCCTCTCAAAGAAAGGATGATGGAGACGAAGGCCACATACTTGGGAGAAACAAAATCTTTCCTTTTCTTCAGGGCATTATACTTCTAGTTGTCTATCATTATATTCATCTCTGGAGGAAAAGAAGCAAAGAAAAAAATGTCTGATATGAACATTAGGGATCTGTCTTCTGTGTCGGATTTATGATGGAAGATAGTCCATGAAGACAAAAGCAGAGCAGAAGATGGGAGTTTAGCAGAACTAAACCCATTTGTGCTAGCATTGTAGGCAGTGAAGAATGAGCCATTCAATTACATTGGATTAAACCCAAGAAGGTTATCATAATCTTCTAACATGTTTCTTTTTCTTTTTCTTCTTTTAAACTTGTGATCACTCAGAGGGAGCTCAGTTTAAAACTCCAGATTCAAGCTCGAATGAAAATTTATCTACTGGAGTATATTGGTGATTAAGAGATCGTTTGGTCGATGGGTGTCGCAATTTTCAAACTGCTGCTCTTAAATGGTAAGTCATCCTAACCCATCATAAATGACCTGGTTTGAACACATTATCAGTTCCCAGGGACATGCTCAGGGCTTACTTTCAAGTAACGATATCAATGAGGCCCGAAAACCAAAAAGCCCAAGAAGCCTAGATAGAAGAAAGTAGGGCTTGAGCATTTTTTTTAGCACAAATCTTAATTAGGCTACACATGGGCTTAAAAAGAAACCCATTTAAAAATCCAGATGGGCTTCGACATATGGGTGCTCAAGCCCAAAGCCCAATACTTAACTGTGAAGGGGTTAAAAATATGCTGGCCAATACGGTTTCTCTCCCTTCCCTTTTTTTAATCATTTAAAAAAAATAATAATAATAATAAAAAATAGCAAAATAAAAATACATATTATACTTATTTTAGTTAATGAAGAGATCTTTTTTTATAGATTATTAAACCTTTTGAGAGTTGAAATTTCAATATAAATAAAGTAATATCTTATAGATTGAAAAATATCTAAAAAATTTAGAAAATGAAAAATCAATAAGAGAAAACACTTTATATGAAATTTTGTATCTTCTATTGTATTTCATTAATTTTTTTAAAAAACCTAATTTTATGAAAATATTGGAAAATTAGCAAAATCTCACAAAAACCTTACAAATAATATTAATCACATTAAGAGCTCGTCATTTAATCTCATTCATTCATTTTTTTTTCCTACAAAAAGCCTCAAAATGGAGATTATCTTAGGAAATCAGAATTTTATGATTTTTTTTTTAAAACAACCAAGAAAATCACATAAACAACCTACAAACTATATCACTTACACTAAGATATCACCATTCAATTCCACAAACACTCAATGTCATTTTATTAAAACAAAAATCTTAAAATCGAGATTATTTTAGAGAAAAATTCAAAAAATGAATAAAAAAAAATTAAAATAGAAAAATCTAAAAGAAAACGAGGTTAGAATGGACAAAAACCTTTCATCAAATGAAAAAATAGCTTCTAAATCTTTTTAAAACCATATCAATGCAAGATTTAAACCTAAAAATGATGGAAGTAAAAATTAAATTTTTTTTTTGAAAGATCAATAGTTGGATACCATACTACCATAGTTATATCAACCGATATATTTCAATACAAAATGGGTCATTAAACAGTCGTATCGGCCAATATAATACATGTATAGCGATTTGATAGGTATCGATCAATATACATGGATCCGTGTCAAATTGATATGTAGTAGCATGTGTTACATGTCAGACCATGAAGCAGATCTAATCATGGAATTGATTTTGTTCCAACAAAAGGACATATTAAAATTTTAGTCTAAATCATTTGAAATATTTGAGAAATAGAACAAATAAACATTTTCTTCAATAATATCTTATAAAAGTTAGAGAGTCAATCCTCTCAACACCATGACTCCTTCGACACTTCAGTATTTTATGTCATCATTCTCATACTTTCTTTTCTCGAAATAATTTTTTAATATGGGTATTTCCAACTTATATGTTGGAAGTGAGACTCTCACAAGCATATGTAAATCTCTCAATCCACACATACTAGGTAAGTCGATGGAGAGTAACTCCAAAAAGAATGTCTTGTAGGAGTGGCAAGAATCAAACTCAATACCTCACTTCATGAGATGAGTCTCTTGACCATCAAACCAACTTTTTCAAGTTAACCTGACTCATTTGTAGATTGTAAATTCCAAATGAAATTTAAGAGTTTGGCCAAAATTTGTTTGTCTAGTTTCTAAGTTGAAATGTATATCAACAATACCAGCCTTTTTTCAGCTGAAATTTTGGAATATTTTGACTCGTTTCTACACATATTGCTGACAAGGCTGGTATTGTCCATTTACAAAATATATGTTGAAATATTAGCTAAAAGTTTTTGGTCCCTTAGACCGAAAATTTGACTTTGATTAAAATGTGCAACTTAGGGATTCCATAAATAAGAGGAATATGGACACTTACCCTTTCCGTATGATCTCCAAATATCATAAAAAAGACCTAATGGAGCATCATTCATATCATTTTCTAAACATATCGCACAAATATTTATAATCTACTTGAAAAATTAATATACATTCTTCCTAAGGCCTTCTAGTTGTGTTTTTGGTAAAATAATATCTACAATCCCCTCCTACTTTTTGAAGTGAAAAGAATAAAAAAAAGAGCTTAACATGCAATGCAATAAAAAAGGTATAAATTTATGAGCTTAACCCGCCTTAAAAAGTGGGGGTTTTGTATATTCATACACAATTTTAAAGAGTCACTCTTCGTAAATTTATCTTATATGTTGCACTTCTGCTGCCTCTTTATCTATTAATATATGTATATTTTAAAAAAAATTATCAAAGATATATAGATTGAAAGGTTTTCCCATGCTCCTAAAGATTAATTGAATGATACGCCTGAACACTTTCGATCATTAAAAAAAAAAAATATTTCACACAGAATTTTTATTCATTAAAAGATGCTCGATAAGCGATACATATCACATCCATATTCTCAAAACACAAAATGATAGTTGTTCTACACCTCTACAACGTACATCATAAAATATGTAATTGAAAACTAAAAACAAGAAAATGGAAGAACAAGCGTGAGATTCCTCAAAAATGAGTTTTACATGGTTACAGACCCTGACATGTCAAATTTTGTTAGGAGATAAAATAGAGTGAAATTCTCATTTTATCTCTATTGGTATACCGTTTATCAAGTATCAGTTTACCGATATACAGAACATATACATACAATGCGACGTGTTATCGGTACACTGATCATTGATAAGTAGTACACCGATAAAAATAAAATGAAATTTCACTATATCCCTTATTCTCCTGTATCACAAATTTTACCCTTATCACGCTTTATCACAAATTTTACCCTTATTACGATAGACTCACCATTTTACATTTTATAAATAAAAGTTTTGTAAAAGGTCAGACCCGTCTAACCATAGCAGGAATGAAAAAGAAGTGCTTCTATGTCAGATATGGTCAGGAAGATGAGTGTGATTTTGCCATTGGGAGAGAGGATTTGGGCGAAGAAGATGAAAATGGTTGAGGGACTTTGAGGAAAGTGGAGAGGAAGATGGGAGGATAAAAAGGAAGAGATGAGGAAAGCATCGAGAGAGTGAAAAAGAAGAGATGATTGAAAATCTTGAGCAAATAAGATAGAGATAGAAGGGAAAATGTCATACCTGAGCTGCTATTTTCTTGTTCGTCGGTACACTTGATTCACAGAGGAAGAAAATGGAGATGGAAACCCTAGCTACAGGAAGGGGAAAATCACATAGAGAAGTAAAGAAAGAGAGAATTTTGCTTGAGAAAGGGGAGGGTGAGTGGCTCGAGGCTGAGATGCAAATGAGAACAGTGTTGAACTCTGCTGCTGAGAGAAGTCTTGGGAAGGGGTAGGCTGAGAGGGTTACTACTTTTACCTTCTGATCTATTTTGAATGGGTAGCGATCGGACAATGAACATTAAAATCGGACATTTAACATTGACGGTAAAAAAATTTATAGCTGATTTACTATTTATATAAATTTCGACAAGTCGATGTTACTATTTATTTGAATTTTAGCGAGTCGATTTACTGTTCATAAAAATTTTGACGAGCCGATACTAGTATTCATGTAAATTTCGGTAAATCGATTTACTGTTCATGTGAATTTTGACTAGCAGATTTACTGTTCAGGTGAATTTCGACGAATCAATTTAATGTTCATTCGAAGGGTTGGTGAGCCAATTTTACTCTTCATGCGAAGGATAAAATCAGAAATTCACTAATTCCCGTGTCTGGTTATACAAAAAGCCCGTGGGAGGATCGCTACCTTAAATACCCATTTTGAATTGATTTAAACTTTAAAGTAGCATTGATACCATCAACTCCCTCAACATATGTTTACCTTACCTTACTTTAGTCCATGTCTTCAATTCAAAAGATGTGATTTATTAACAATATAGTCCATTTATTTTTAGTTATTGACTTAATTATGAGTGAAATATTAGTCAATTTAGATATCTTTGGAGTAGGGAGAGAATAAAAATAATCTAAATCTATATATATACTTTTTAATAGGAATTTATTTATTTCAAAAATTATTAAATAAAAGATATATTTTTCTCTGTTTTTAAAAAAATAATATCTACTTTTTTAACTCATAAATTATATTTTAGTTAATAATTTAATATTATTGAAAGTATAATATTTATAGCACGGGTTAAAATTTTAATTAAATATTACTTATAATAATATATTAAATATTAAGAAAGTCTGATTTAGAATTTTTATCTTAATCTTCAACTTATATCGAGACAGCCCTCGATATAGTGAGAAATTTTGTATTATTTTTTTTATACTGTCATACGTATTTATAATTCTTCCCTTCTTTAATGCCATTCTCCTCTCTCGAGTCTCCTCTTTGTACCACATTATTCATTTCTTAGAATTTGCACCAACAATAATAGCATTGCAGTGTGGCAGTGTCTTTACTTTCAGTTTCTTTCAACAATTTTTTTTTAATTATAAAATGTGTCGTAATTTTGTCTTGCTCTTGAGTTTTCTCTAGTACAGTATTTAAAAAAGTTATAATTATAAAGAACAAATGAAAGTCATTTTAATTAAATAAATAAAATAATTTTGACTCTTTTAATTTTAATTATTTTAAGTTTTTTTTAAACTTTCACACCGTCGACCACTGTAATGTGCACTATGAAAAGTTCTAAATATGAATAAGACTGAAAAAAAAAAAAAATTAAATCATTGAAGACATACTTTTAAACTATTAAATTTTAAGGATTTCAAATTATTTTTTTGATCTTAAAGTTTTTGCACTCTAATAGTAGGCCCATTTGATTTAAATTATTTTTTTTATCTTTGAATATTCTTCACCCATTGTGATGCCCACTTTGCTCCAATAAACTGTACAATAGAAAAAGGCCTAATCCTAAATATAAGAATGAACAAAGTCGCCTTCATTAAATAAGTTATTTTAATTGGATCAATAAAATCATTTTAAGTTTCTCAAACTTTGAGAGCCTTAAAAAAAATTAATCCTTAAACTTTTTTATTCTATTTAAGGGTCATATTGATCCAATGAAATAAATCATGGAAAAAGGTCCAAGTATTAATATTTTATTGAAAAAAGTCTGCTCAAATAAAAACTTTAAGCCTTTAAATTTTCTTCTGATCATTCAAGTTTTTGCAACTTTTCTTAGCTACATTGATCGAATGTAATGGACCCATTAGAAAGTTTGAAAAATCATCTTGATTGTTATAATATTTTAATAAAATAAAATAGTAATTTTCATTGTATCTAATTATAATCACAAATAATTAGCACCCAACTTACAAATCTTACAATTTTGTTATTTAAGTGATATTTTCTCATTCGAAATTTCTCACTTATCAACGGTCATCTCTCTATCACATTTTAAAATTCAATTAAAAGTTCATATTTCATGAATATATCTAAGCTAAAATTGACTCTATCATTATCATTATTTGAAACTTTTCTTACCATGTATCTAAACGGAAAACTCAAAATTATTTAATAAGTTTAAAGTTCTATATATTATACATATTCTAAGAGATTCGTCATCAATGATTATTTTATATTATTATGAAATTCACTAATAATAATAAATACGATCATTAGAATGTTTAAATTTTTAAGAAGCCCGAAATTAAAATAAAGGATGAATAGTTTAATTGACATAGTATATAAAAATAATCTTTGTAATTTGTAAACCCAACTAATATAATTAACTCTTCCGTGTCTCTTATCATTGTTTAGAAAGAATATTTTTAAAAGCAATTAAATGAAATATATTTTTAAAAGTACTGTACTTTTTTAATGAGAGAGAACCTCAAAAAACATATATAATAATTATAGAATATAAAATTTACTTTTGTTCTTTATAATTATTCAAATATCTAATTGTAAATTATTACATGACTTTTTAATCACGAAATATGCTGCTAATTTATGACTAATAGAGTAACACAATCCAAACTAAACTCATTGATCCTCGTGACAACAAATGTATATGGTATTTAAAAAAAAAAATGTATAGCATTCGTGCTTGAATTTTGAATCTGTGTCTTGTAGAGTTCAAACAAAAATTCTATCACGTAGGATCTATTAGCGATTCTTCTACGGATATTTTGTTTAATTCGACACGGATTTTAGTGTATTGCCAATTTTTACCGTTCACATGAACAGTAAAATTGGACCTTTTGCACAAACAGTAAAATTTCGACAAGTCGATTTACTGTTCATGCGAATTTCGGCTAGTCGATTTTACTGTTCATACGAATTTCGACAACCCGATTTACTCTTCAAGCGAATTTTAGTTAGCCAAATTTATTTATCATGTGAAGGGTAAAATTGACAATACATTAAAACCCGTGTCTAGTTACACAAACCTCTCGTGGAAGAATCGCTATCTCTATTGAAACTCTCTAATAAAAATATATTATCATATAGATTTTAAAATTTACATAGTTGAATCTAATGCAAAAATGAATAGTATAAATAGATTATGTATGAAGTTTGATCTTTATTTAATTATTAATATTTGATTTTAAAATTTTAAAATTCAATAATTTAATAAATATTTAAAATTTAAAGAATAAAATTACATGACTTAAATTATCATTTGATATTAAAAATTTATATATTTCATATCTATAAAATAATCTATCGTAGAGATTTAATTATCTAAAACTTTTCAACTATTTGATAATATATGTAATTAGATAATTTTAGTTGATACATTTATTATTAGCTGAACTCAAATTAAAAATTTGTATGTGGGGTTCTTTTCTTTCGTTACAAGTATCAAGAAAAGGACAGGGCAAGTGCCACCATAGAAACATTCTATTCTTGTATCCATAGTACGATGGTTTCATAAATATTTTATTCTTGTAGGGTCAAAAAGGAATTTGCCACTTTCGGTAGAATTCTTTTTTAAGCTTTTGACCTGGTTAAAAACGTCGGCGTGTTGATTTCTCGGAATTTGATCGGTGATAAGGTTGGAATCCAGCTTATATATTTAAATAGTCAAAATATTTTTATATACACCCGGTCTGTTTCTTTCCCACTTTAGATTTACACATGTAAAAAACTTCTCTCCATTTCTCATGGCAGCTGGCAACCTCTACTTATGTGTACACACCCCTCTTCTCCCACGTGTACTCACTCTTCTCTTTTGTGTTTTCTTCTTTTCTTTTCTGCATTGTCTTCTTCCTGTGTCTTAGCAACGCCATCCAGACCATTAATATTAGGCTTAAAAAAAAAAAATCTGTCAAATTAGGGGCTCCATTGGTGCACTGACTGTGCAGTACAAACCCAAGCTATGTAGTACCTAAAGAATAGCTAATGGAAAAAAAAAAAAAAAGGAAAAAAGTCTCGATAAAAAAGTTCCCATACCCTATCTGCTCTCATTTCTATCTCTTCTCTTTCTTTGTTCTCTCGCTCTCGACTCTCACCTCACAAAACTACTCTCTCTCTTGGTCTCGTTCTCCGACTCTCTCGGTCTCCTCTCTTAGTGCTCTCTCTCGACGAACGTCGATCTGCCCGGCTGGCGATTGCCTCTCTACTTGGAGCCTAGGTCATTGACACCGCCCATCATTGCTGGATCCGTGGCTTCGGTCACTCTTTTATACAACTTCTTTCTCGGTGGCAAGGTATGCTCTCTCTCTCGATTTCATTTGCATCATGACTTTGGACTTCATTTACTTGGATTTTGGGTTTTTTTTTCATGGAATCGTTTGATTCGATTGTGTTTGCTACTCTTAAATCTTTTTTAGTGATGTCTTGTGTTTATTTCTGAACAGGATCAAGCTTAATAGGACGGATAACTCGATAAAATTAATAAATAGCTGGTATTAAATGAGGTTTCATGGGGTTAATAGATGAGATTAGTGGGGGATTTAATGGATCAAGGCTCAGATTAAAAGGGTAAATGGGTGCGGCTCGGTCAAAAAACTGATTTTTTATTTCAATTTTTCTTAAATCTGAGATGGGTTTTCAGATCTGAAAAAAAAAAAATTGTGGCGTTGAAACTAGATCTAACATGACAAACAAAGAGAGAAAGATGAAGAAATAAAATGAAATTAAAAATATTTACATTGCATAGATGAAAACAAAAATGATAAAATCGGATTACAGAAACTTTCAAATTCAAGTTGAAAAAGAACCCATCAATGGCTATCAAACCAAGCTGGCTTTTGGGCTCCAAAACCCTTTTTGCAGCCTCCAATGAAGCTTTCTCAACCCTTTTGCAGGAAAATGAGAAAGAATAAGCTGAATTCAATTCTTTCCCTCTCATCTCTTGCTCCAATCTATTCCTCCTCTGCCACCAACATGGCAATGTCTGCCATTTTTTCTACTGAATAACAGAACCAAAACCTTCTCTTCCTTTCTCTGTTTTCTCTTTGTTGGATATGTTCATCTTCTGTCTATATATTAACTTAGCTTTGGTATTACTCTAGATAGATCTTAGGAACAGAAAAAAGTGGGTCAATGAAGGAGAAATAGAAAGAGGAGAGATGGCCAGGGGCATAGGGCTGATTATATAAAGAGAAAATAATATGACAGAAAAAAAAAATGATTCAAGGGCTGTATTTACATCATTTTCAGATTGGTTCTTTACTTCTTTATTTGGGTCATGATGATTGATTACTTCTTTGGATAATCAAGTCTTCTATAGATTGGATAATTTTTTATTTCATCTTCTCCACTTACATTTATGTATTATTGAATCTAAACCTTTTATCCTATTGAATCTAAACCTTTTATTTTTTTTCCTTTGTTTTTTCATGCAGATAAAGCTATGACTTTTAATTTAGAGATCTTTGGTGAATTGGTAGAGTAATAGAGCTATAAAGGACCTTGCAACCATTCATCAATTATCATATTTTCACAGTGCCAGGTTCTATTGTTCTTTAACCTTTCAATTTTAGTTCATTTTAGTTTTTTATAATCTTAAAGGTTTTCGTCTTATTTATAATTGTGTTTTAATCATAAATGTCTATTAGAAAATATGAATCTGGAATTCAAAAACTTCAAAAAAGAAAAAACATAGAAAAACTAGTTCAATCTCAAAGAGGGCCTCTTGATAAATTTATTAGTAGCAATAAACAAAATTTAACAAATAATTTGAATGAATATTTAACAAATGAACAACCAATTCATTTAATAGATTTAGAGCATAATGAACTAACGGTAGAAAAGAATGACAATGAACAGATTCATAATGATACTCAAAAAAATTTAGAAGAAAAAGAAATAAGAAAAGAAAATGAAATAACCAATTCTATTTCTACAAATAGTTACAATCCAAGATGATGGGAAACTATACATATAAAAATAAGACATTTATTAGTAAAAAGAGGTCCAATTAGAGATAAAAATATAAAATTTCCTATGGATAACAACTCTAGGAATTTCTCTACTAACTATTATACTAGAGTATTATCAAATGGAGAAAAGAAAAATAGAAGATGGCTAGTATATTCAAAAGAGATGGATTTTGTATTTTGTTTTTGTTGCAAGTTGTTTAATTCAAAACCGAGTACAAGTGCGTTAGTTACAAATGGAATTAGAGATTGGAAAAATCTTAATTCTAAACTTAAACATCACGAACTAACAAATGAACATATTATGAATATGAAAAGTTGGATTGATTTAAAATCAAGATTGTTAAAAAATAAGACAATCGATAAAAATATTAAAGAACAAATTAACAAAGAAAAACAACATTGGAAAAAAATCCTCTTAAGAATTGTTATTGTTGTGGAAGCTCTTGCTAAAAATAATATACCATTTCGTTGAAATAATGGCAAGATATATGAAGAAAATAATGGAAACTTTCTACGTTTAATTGAAATGATTGCAAAATTTGATCCAATAATGCATGAACATCTTCGTCGTATTAAAAATGGTGAAATCTGTAATCATTATCTTGGACATAATATACAAAATGAATTAATACATATTTTAGCATGTGAAATTAAAAATACAATTATTAAAAAAGTTAAAGAGGCAAAATATTATTTAATTATACTTGATTGTACTCCGGATGCAAGTCACCAAGAACAAATGACTTTAATATTGCATTGCGTGAATGTTTCAATAGATCTAATAAAAATTGAAGAATATTTTTAGAATTTTTAAAAGTAGAGGATACGTCGGGAAAAGGGTTTTTTTAATGAACTTTTAAATGCAATAAAAAATTTAGGACTTGATATTAATGATGTAAGAGGACAATGATAATGGATCAACTATGAAAGGAAAACAACAAGGTGTACAAAAAAGACTATTAAATATAAATCCTAGAGCTTTCTACACATCATGTGGTTCTCATAATTTAAACTTGGTACTTTGTGATATGGCAAACTCGTGTCCTAAAGCTATATCTTTTTTTTTTTAGTAGTACAACGTATATATACATTATTTTCTTCTTCTACAAAGTAGTGGAAAATTTTACAAGATAATGTATTTACTTTAATTATAAAATCATTGTCACAAACACGTGGGGAAAGTCGTATTGAAAGTGTTAAAGCGATAAAATATCAAGCTCCAGAAATTAGAGATGCTCTACTTCAATTAGCAGAAACTAGTGAAGACCCTAAAACAAGAAGTGAAGGTAAAAGTTTAGCTATATATGAGATCGAAAATTTTGAATTTTTATTAGGTATAACTATTTGATATGATATATTATTTGCTGTTAACTTAGTTAGTAAAACTTTACAATCTAAAAATATGCATATTGATGTTGCTATAGATCACTTAGAAGGTCTTATTAGTTTTTTTAATAAGTATAGAGAAAATAGATGTACATTAGCTATGACTGAAGCGAAAGATATTACAACTAAAATGGATATAGAACCTGTATTTAATGAAAGACGTAAAATTCGTAGAAAAAAACAGTTTGATAAAAATGTTGATAATGAGTCAACGCAATCGGCCGAAGAATCTTTTAAAGTTAGTTATTTTTTATATATAGTAGATCAAGCGATTTCTTCAATTCAAAGTAGGTTTGAACAATTTAAAAAAATATGAAGATATTTTTTATTTTAAAAAATTAAAATCATTAAATGATGATAGTTTGAAAAAATATTGTCTTAATCTTGAATGTCTTTTGAAACATATTTCTGATATAGATGGTTTAGATTTGTATTCAGAGTTAAAAGTCTTAAAGAGAAATTTTGCAAACAGAAATAACTCCAATTGAAATTTTGAATTATATTAAAAGACTAGATTCGTTTGCAAATACTGATATTGCATATCGAATATTATTGACAATACCTGTAACAATTGCTTCTGCAGAAAGAAGCTTTTCAAAATTGAAATTGATAAAATCTTATCTATGATCAACAATGACACAAGAAAGATTAAGTGAATTATCCATATTATCAATTGAAAATGAAATTTTAGCAAAACTTGAATACAAAAATTTAATTAATAATTTTGCATCTCAAAAAGCAAGAAAAGTAGATTTTAGATAATTTTTTTATTATATATAATTAAAATTTTAATTAAATATTATTTATAATAATATGTTAAATATCAAGAAGGTCCCGTTTAAATTTTTTGCCTTAGGCCTCAACTTGTGTGTAGAAGGCCCTGTGTCTTGGGAAATAGAGGAAGTGGACGTGGAGGTAAGCATAAGGCTAGATGACTGAACTTTTGCAGGACCTAGACGTTGAGGGTTGTGCAAGAACAGAACGTGGAGCAAAGAAAGGGACGGGCAGCTAGGCGGTGGTCTAAAGATCTTGTTGTGAGGAGGAGATGGTTCACAGATGGGTGTTGTGGCTCTAGTGTGGGAAGAGGAGTGTGGTTGGAATGTAGGAAATAGGAAAATAGGTTCTGAGAAAGTTAGGTATGGAATTGGGTTGTGTTAGGCGATTGAAGAGGGATGGAGGAATGTAAAAATAATTAGAGGTTTCTCCCTTGTGAATTGAGGAGAGATCTTGATTTTATTTATATAAAGAAAGAGAAATAAAAATAAAGCAGGTGAATCAAATAAAAGAAGAAAACTCTAAATGGAGAAATACAATATTATCTAAATCCCTAATTAGAGAAATAATTTAAATAAATCTAGTAATATCTTAACACGCCCCGCAAGCTGAAGTGTGGATGAAAAGAATCGTGAAGCTTGGAAATCTTCGAAATTTGGTTGAACTTTGAAAACTGGCACAGTGACTGGCCACAGAAGAGATAAACGTGCAGCACACTCACTGACTAAAACGGTGAATTGACAACACATTGACTGGCTGCAAAGATGATGGAATGGTAGCACGCTGACTGGCTGCGAAATGACAATACACTGATTGGTTGCGAATTGATAGGTGGCGAACAAACATGACGGCCTAATTTTTTTTTTTGCTTGAACATCCAAAATGGTAGTCTCGCAGGAATACCGATGAGCGTGGTCCAACTGACCACCAAAGAGGAGAGAGAGAGAAAAAGACGAGTCGCTTGAACAAAATCAGCAACTGTTTTTTTTTTTTTAACCCTCAATGGAGATGGGAAACGAGGCGGAAGTAGAAGGCCCAGAAGAGAACTGATCGTGCGGCCCTTAGTGGCATAGGTTGAGATGAGAGGTGCAGGATCGGCGATCGATGGAGAGGCATTTGCACCTAGTTCTCTTTTTCTTCATCTTTTTTTTTTAGTGTGATCTGGGGAAATGCTCGGATAGGGGAATGACGGAATTGGATCTGGGCAGTGATGATGCAGGGACTGACAGAAGAAGACGATCGAGATTGCAAAGAGAAATCGGCCAGCAGCAATGTCAGGAGTCTTATACACCGGGGAAGAAAATGAAGATGCAAGAGGTGCTCCGGTGTGGAACGAGAGTTGTTGCAGGGGAAGAGATGAAGGGCACTGGATCGAAAGCCCTTGTAAATGGGGATGGATGGTTTGGAGATCTGGATCTCATCAAAGTAGAGTGAAGAAGGGGTTTTTTTTTTTTTTGGTTTGGGAATGAAGCAAGAAGAAAATAGAAAAAAAAAGGATTGGATTTTTTTTTGAGAAGAAGGTTAAGACGATGGCTCCTCCCTCTGTCGACAGAGGGAGAGAAGAGGGGACGGTGTGATCGAAGACTTTCTTAAATGAAGGGTTGGAAAAAAAATGGATGTTATTTGGTTTGTACCATGTGAAAATAATTAGAGGTGTCTCCTTGTGAATTAAGGAGAAACCCTTATTTTATTTATATAAATAAAGAGAAAATCAAATAAAATGAGAAAACTCTAAATGGAGAAATACAATATTATGTAAATCCTTAATTAGAGAATAATGTAAATAAATCTTAAATATATCAAATATAATCTAATAATATCTCAGCAAGGAGTTGGGAAAGGAAGCTTTTGTAGAGAGAGGTAGAAGAGAGTGGGAAAAATGAGAGAAGTCAAGAAGATCAAAACTTGAAGAAGAAGAAGAGAATGGAGAAGAGAAAAGAAGAAAGCAGAAGAGTGGGTACACATGGGAGAAAAGAAGAAGAAGAGTGGGTACACATAGGTAGAGGTTGCCAGCTGCAATGGTAAATAGAGAGAAGTTTTTGATATGTGCAAGGGTAAAATGGAAAAGAAAAAGGAGGGGTGTATATAAAAAGATTTTGAGGGTGTCTATATTGCCATAACATTTTATTTGAATAGGATGAGCTCAGAGCAGATATATATTATAAAATAAAATTCAGTATTTTATATTTTAATTTTCTTTCATAAATTAAAATTTTAATTATATAGATTGAAAGCACATATAAATATTTATTACTTATTAAAATTTAATTTTTAGTCATTCAATCTTAAAAATTATAATCACTAAGTATCAAATCTTTTTTAAAATATATACCAATTTTGACTATTAAAATTAAATGATTTAGGGTGGCCTTTTAGACATGGGATTTTTCTGTCAGGAGACACGAGATTTCAAAATCTCTTGTAAAATTACCATTTTACCCTTCAATTTTTAAAAAAGCTAGAATCTTTCATACATCATCCAAACGTCATTCAGAACATTTTTCATGTGTTCGGACGGTCAGATCGTCCGAACGCACATTTCAAGGTAAAATGCAATCGTCCGAACGTAAAAATGACCATTTTCAGTTAAAATGAGTCATGGAATTCATAAAATTCAGAGTAGATGAATTTTGATACCTTGTTTGTAGAAATCGATCGAGAAATGACCTTGTTTGAAAATCACTCCATAGTCCACACTCAATATAAGAGAATAGACTGTTCGAACGATCTCATATACATTCCTTTGTGCGTTCGGACAAACCGTTCGAACGCACGAAAAATGTTCTGACTAACGTTCGGACAATGCAAAAAGATTATAGTTTTTTTAAAATTGAAGGGCAAAATAGTAATTTCACACGAGATTTTGAAATCCTATGTCTCTTGGCAGAAAAATCTCGTGTCTAAAATGACCACCCATGATTTAAATCTAATTTTGAATTATTAATTGGTGTAAATTTTTATAGAACTATAATGATAAATTATAAAATAAAAATTGAAAACATAAAAAGATATATTAAATATAAAATAAATAAATTTTAAACGCAGACAAATGAATCCAAACTTATGTAGATAATTAGATATAAATCGATTCAAGTTTTTTATCAAGTCGGCCAGTAAACATGTCTAAAATAGCGGCGCTCAGAGCAGTTGTCAGCTAGACTTGTATCGGCTTATGTCGACTTGGCGCAGCGCTCAAATTGGCTGTTGCGTCAATGTCAAGCAAAAACTAAATTTGTAAAATCATTTATTTCATTTAAAATAAGAAAAGTTGTTTTATTGATATATAATAATAAATTAATTATTACAATAAAAGTCCCTTGACGGAGAAATGTTGAGTGCTCTTTTAAAATTATTTGTGCATGTAATAGATGATTTATACCATTATAAAGTATTTTACAGAGCTCAATAGAACCAATTTCTCACCCTCTCTCTCACTCAATACATATGGTGTGCACTTGCCATAGTAAGAATTTTAATTTGATCAAAATTATTCTCACGATTGAATTGAAAATTGAGATTTATTGTTATTATTGAATTTTATTATTAAAATATTTAATTTAGTTGATTTTTTAGACACTACTAATCAATAAAAACTATTTTTTTTTTGAATTCATATGTGGGAAACCGTGGGATACCCAGTGTGAAACCTCCACAGGTGAGCCCACTACCCCTAAGGTACATTGAAGTTAGGCCATGGGAGCTCGAATCTGCAACCTCTCACTTTCTGAGACGGGAGGTAACTAATTGAACTACTGTCCATGTGGGTTAAAAATTATTTTTTAGTTAGACTATTTTTTTATTTAGTGTAAACCTCCCGATTGGCTCCACAATATACTTTTAGAAAATCTCAAAGTAAAAAAATCAATTGAACCGTTAGTTAACCAATGTCAAAGGGCCATTATAGAATTCATTGAAAAATAGTTAACCAAGGTCAAAGGGCCACTATAGGATTTATTGAAAAATTAAGTTTTTTTTTTTTTAAAGTATAAAAGACAAATATTTTTTTCAAATAAATTTGAAAGACAAACAGCCTTTAAAAAAACTAAATTATAATATTTCAAAGGCTAACCTTTTTTTCCTTTGCAAATAGTAGACTATGATACTATGAAATCTTTATAGTTGAATGAAATGAATAAATGATCTTATAAATTAAAGAAAGCTCTATGTAACGCAGGTGCATGTTTGTTGGGCTTATAAATGGAGACAGACACAACATATAATGGATAGTATTTTGGGACGAAAAGTGCTTCCCTTGCTGCATTTGGAAAAACGGACGACGGGTTTTTTTTAACGATATTCAAGGAGCAAAACCATCAATTATTTACCTCTATGTATTGGGAAACAAGAACCCCTCTACCCAAGAGTTAATCATCTTACATCTCCCGTTCATTGTCTCTCCATACCCCCATCATCCTCTACTCTCTCGATCACACGATATATTATTATTTTTTATTCGATGCATATTATGTAATAATTATATTCCTAACAAAATTTAAATTTTGATTTTTTTATATGATATGGATCCACTTGACAAGAACCTATAGCATAACTTGACTTATAATTGTAGTTTAGAGGTTATGAGTTTAAGTCATGTGGGTGTCAGATAGAGTAGTCGGTCCATGAAAAGTATTTGTCAAATCCAAATAGAAAGCTTACTCTAAATTGAAGGGATAAATGGTTAAATGATGATTGTGGTGATAATGATATGGATCCACAAAATATCTTTGATTCTCGTAGAATTGTAGTTTAGATTTTTTTCTCTCTTTATTTTTTCCCTCGTACCTTTTCCACTACAGTTACAAAAAAAAAAAATTCTTTAGCATAGAAAACTCTTATTTAAGGAAAACCTGTATAGAAGAAAAACCCTACAAATTTTCTCCTCATCGAAATGCATTGTAGAATTACACACAGATATTTGGTGTGTCTCCCTTAATCAAGAAAAGACTCTTTGATCTTATTTATAGATAAACTGACATACAAATATGGAAGATATAATCAGAGAAAATCCCTAAATATAGTAATCACAATATTAAGTAAATCCTAAGTATATTTAATATCTAAATATATTTTAATACCTAAATATATCCCTAATATGCGTAGTTTACCTTTGCCTCATTTTGTCCAGTGTTAATCCAAAGGGATTGGAGTGATGGGCAGGATCTCGTATAAGGGAGCGGGAGTTAGTAGTTTGATTCCCACTCCACTCCAAAGGGTTACTCTCCGAAGAGTTATCCATTGTGTGTGGGTAAGGAGGCTTGCACATGTCTCAAGGATTAGTCATGTGCTCTAAGATACTTGGACACTTTGATCATAAAAAAATTGTTATAATGTTGCTTAGGTCACTCTCTTATTTTATTACTTGTTTATGAATTGAGTTAGTCGGGTTGAGTCTTATTTGGGTTTGAATTACCCTTTACCTAACTTAATTCGATTTACTCATTTTGACTCATTAATCATCGAGACATTTGGCTCATTTTTAAGAATAATCAATTTAGGTAATACCCAAATCCATATACCCTTACAATGAGTTGATCCATTTACCCAACCCAAATTCATTTAAACTCATTTACCCATTTAGACATTTTGCTCATCACAAAAATATATATGATATAAAATACCTATAAATAAAAATATAATAATGTGTCAAATGATGGATTTACATAATCCCAAGCTAGTCTAAATAAGACCTGGCAAAAATTAACCCAACCTGAACCAGCCCATTTTGATAAATGTCCCGATTGATCTGACCCTAATTGAACCCATTTTTAAATGGATAGACCCGACTTACCCCATTATTGCCATGCAAATGCAAATGCAATCTTACCAGGTCTATACTCATTTGAAGGTAATCTTAGTATGTGTCTCATTAGAATTAACTAGATAATAGATAAACACGATATAAATCGAATTTGAAATAGACCCTAATTGGCTACACTCATTTAACAAGACCTTTAAGGACCAAATCTATATAGACCCGAATCAAATAAGATTGGTCTTGAACTTGTCCCGACCTGATGTATTGCCAGGTCTAGTCTAAATATGTTATATCGTCATTTTGAAAAATAATGTACAAACAAACAAATATAAATCAATTTATATTTATAAATGGTTTATAATTGTATACTAACAAGTTAAAGTGGTCTCTAACTATTTGGATATATAGTTCTGATAAGTTTAACTCTTTACATCTGAGCGACTAATGCGAAGTAACCATTTAATAGGTACATTAGTAACAAAATTGAACTTGAAATTCTCATAATTAAAATAATAAAATATATATCTTATTTGTATTACTTTGAGTCAAACTAAGGAGACCCTTCCAAAAAAATTTAATATCAAGACTATTTTTAAATAAATTAAAACGTCCTATGATGAAATGTATTGCGTATAGAAATGAAAACTATCGATTGAGCCTATTTTAAACATAATTTAAAACAAATAGAAGTTAATGGATTGAAATAATTCATCTTTTATATAAGGGATACTTTATTGACCTTTTTGAATGTTTAAAATAGATATTTTGTATAATCCGACACAGATTTTACTGTATGGTCCATTTTACCCTTCGAACTGACTCGCCAAGCCCTTCGAATCGGCTCGTCGGATCACTGACCTTTCCACTACGGTATAAATCGACTCACTGACACTGACACGCTTGCCAGCTCATTGACCGGATCACTGATCGATTCACTGAAATTTATATAAATTAGATTAATTTTTTTATACAAAAAAACAAATTGGATTATTAACTAAAATCACTGAATTTTTTTAAATGCTTTCGTACAGGAGAAGGTTAAAATGGACAATATTTTAAATTTTGTATCTCGTTATACAAAATGCCTATGAGAGGATTGCTGGCCGTTTAAAATCTATTATAGATAATATAATCATTTGTTATAATAAAACTTTAATATAAATAAATAATTTTTAAAATGAAAGAGTATATATAGGTTCCAATTTAAAAATGCTGATAAAAGACTTGGATTGACTTTTGTCGCACAATTTCATCAAAGACGTCATCAGCCACCATCAAATATCACCGGGCTGGTACTGAGGTACTGTCCTCTTTGCGTAACATCTACGCTAACCCTTCCTCATTCCCACCGTTCTGCCCTCTCTCTCTCGTCTCCACAGCGCTCTCACTCTCTCACTGTCTCTCGGCGCTCGAAGCACTGTCCCAATCAAAGTGCACAGATGTTTGAAAGCAAATTCTAGGAACCATAACCAAAGAAAGAGAAAAAGTTCTGTGATTTCTCTAGGTAAGTTCTTCTTCACCTTCTTCTTCTTTTGTTTTATGGATCAAATGCCTGTTCGCAGTCCTCATATGTTAGTACTCTTGCAAAGATCTGAGACAGGGAAAACCCCTTTTTCTGCTTGTTTAAGTTATATGAACTCCCAATCAGGAATCAAAGGAAAAATGGATTTGATTTTCCTTTGAGGTAGAGGATAAGTTGTTTTCTCCTTTCTTTTTCTTGAATTTTTCAGGTTGGTAAGTGCAGATAGTTTTTTCTTTTTCTTTTTCTTTTACTCCTTGTTTTTTTACCATCTCTGTGTCTGTTTGTGTGAAGTGGATTCTGGGAGATGCTTCCTTGAAGTCTTTATTTTCTGTCCTGTTATCTGTTTTCTAATCAGGTCCAGATATGTCCTCTTATGCAACCTATTAGATCCATTGTCATTAAAGAGGGTGAAAAGTTTAAGAGTGAATTGTATATTTTTCTGGATACCCTGTTTTACCTGTTACTAACCAATATGTGATCTGGCTGTGAAAGGGAGAATGCATGTAGAAGACCACCAGAAAAGGGGTAGGGACTTAATGTCCATAGAATGTGACCCATCAAAGCAAAATTCCAACTCTGTAAATAGATTCTTTTTTTAATGATTGGTTAGATATTCATTCAAAGTGGGGAGCCCAAAGAACAAAAGAACAAGTTAAAGCCCACAACCCGGGCCATATCGGGACGTATCGATGGCGTCTCCGTATTTAAATTTTTTTTTAATTAATTGGATGCGTTTCCAACACGTATCCGAGCCATATCCATGTCTGGTGATACTCGAAGAATTTCGAAGTATCCGTGCTTCGTAGCATGGGCCAGGCCAAAACTGATCAGCGATCAAACTTCAGAGACTCCCCTGGATCTGTCGCTGCTGACTCCTGTTCTTTGCTAATTGCTTGTTTTACTGCCAGTGGCCGTCCTTTCTTGGGTGTTCTCTATGTGAATGGGGAAAATGAGCCTTCGGGCTTCATTTGCCTTCCTCTCCTTGAACCTGACGCAACCCTGCCTCTTCTTCTGTTTATTCAGCGTGTTCTTCTTCTGCTTCACAGAATGGAATTTACTCTTCTTCAAGGAACTTTAAACACAAGGTTATGTAAAACAACCTTTCAATACTATGGCAATATGATTGGTACAATTATTACCTTCCAGAGCCCAGATTTCAGGCCAATGATTGATGAGTAATACACAACGCTTACTGGAAAAGCTTGCTTCTCAAGCAGCATCGATCTGGTACAGTTATTCTTACTGACCACTCAAGTCAGAGGCATTTTGCTACCATATAAAACATTTGTTACTAGTTACAACCATAATGAGGCCCCGATTATCCCAGACTGTGGACGGTATTTTAAGTAATCACTGTCTACAAGGAGTGTTTCATTAATCATTTCTGAAAAGCAGTGATTGCAACAAATAGTGTGTGCACATTGGTGAGAACTGAGAAGGGTTTTGTTTTGGACCTCCAATTGCATCTTCACACCAGCATCATGGTATATCCCTTTGCATATATGCACCATCATATCTTCATAAGTTTGAATTAAACTAGAATCTGAAGGACTGGATCACTAGAACTAAGGATTTCTACGTATAGCAAAACACATGGCTTAGTAATGAAGTGTTCCCCTGTGAATAGGCCATGATTTCTATGGGCTTTTTCTATACTACTGTGTTTTTCCTGCTATCCATTTTGTGCACCTGAATTTCCTTGTTCCCCAGATTGTATTTAGTGCTAGAACAAGCCATTTAGTGATTGATATGACAAATAATGAGAAAAATTTGACCAAATAAAGTTATGGAAATAGGAATGGTTATGCTTAGATGGGATATGCAGGTAATGTTAAAAGCTCGAAATGATGCATTAGAGAAACCTTACAAGTAGGACCATGAGACGAGAAGATGAGGTAATGGCACTTAAAAGTGATTTTGGCAGGCATATATAAAACCAGAAAGAGCCTCTCTTTGAAAGACTGAAAGGCTACAGGTAGAAGGTACAAAAACCTGGCTTCTGGGGATAACGAATGACAAGATAGATTTTGGGGTGATCAGTCTGTGGTCTTAAATAGGAGTAGAGTGGAGAAGTAGAACATAGAAAGCCAACCTGGATAGATGGGATTAGTGGCCTAAGATGATGATGATTTAAAATAGTCAAGTATACTAATCATCAATCCATATAAATTATTTTTTCCTTATCTGTTCCTCTCCATAAATACCTTTCTTGCATGATGTTCTAAAGCTGTCGCAATATGATGTAATAACATTCATTTCTCGATATGAATACAACATTCAGTTAATTGAGCTGTTTTTCGTCTGTTTCAATTATGCAATTTGTTCCTTGTGGTTCCTCTTTTTTTTTTTCTCATCAAAGTATGTTCATGCATGCAGCTGTCTATGTGATCCTATAGAGCCATTGTCAACGATGGTTGCAATAACTGATACATAATATCCTCGTACAAAAATATGGACATAAAGTATAGGTGGTAGGAACAGGACTGTGTTTCCCACCAATCTAGCATTTAAATATGTATTCGAGTTTCCTGTATGATTCGTTCACACCATGATCAAATTGCTAGGAATTTCTAATAAAATAGGGCTCTGTCATTCACATTTAGATGAATAAAATCAATTTTCTTTTGGGTTCTCTTTAGCTCTACATTTAGCTTTTTGTGCATTCATTGTTTTATGCTTCATTCATGAAATGAAGGAAGAGATCTCCTCTTATCATTTTTTCAGACTGCTTTTTAATTTTATTTTTTTGGTTCCTTTCACTTTCTCTTCCTGTTGCTGCCCCCCCCATCTCCCTTCTCTCCATAGCTGAATTACTTTCTTGTTAATTCGTGGAATTGTCATTGGATTCTTAGCTGAATATTTAGGTTTGGTTTTTGTTCCTACTTTGGGTTAAGGCAAATCTTCTCTCATTGAAATTAACATGTATGCTTTACAATCTCAAAGTGAATAAGTGAGTGAAGTGAATGATTTTGCATTGATTTGAATTGAAATGCATAAATCAGCATAATAGAATTTGACAATTCAGAAATGACCAGTTCCAAACCATAGTCTGTCTTTTATTTCATTAAACCTTCATGGAGAATCAGATGACATTCAAGTGATGACAACTGTTCGTTTCTATCTTATGACTATAGTTGTAGAAGAAGTTGGATTCAGAAGACCCAACTGAACCATGGTTTTGGAAGCAAATGATACTTTGGAACCTATCACTTTTTGGGGCCAGGTTTGGCATAAGTCATGACTTAGACCCTCTTTTCGTCTGCCCCTTTTCAGTGATTTTCTTTATATATACATATTTATATGTATATATGTATGTATGCTTTTATCTGTTTGCGTCCTGAATTAGATTCTTTGCAACTTTTGTTGTTTTGATTAATTACTCAGCCACTTAATGTTATCTTCACCCCAGAATTCCATAGAGTCCAGCATTTCAGTCAGCGTTTCTTCTTTCCTTTCCCTATTTTGTGACTCTTGAATTTCATAAATCAGGTGCAGAAGTGGGAAGTAGGAAAGAATGGTAAATGGGCACTATAGCAGGTCTGAGAGAGAGAGAGAGAGACCAACCTCCAATGATTCTTTGTGCACTGGCCAAGAGAAGCAAAAGAATGTTGGATATTCTTATTCCCCAAGTCCCATTGACTCAAGCCACTAAAATACTTAACTTGGAAAAAAGAAACAACTAACAAAAAATAAGGAAAATCCTAACTGCCTAACCATGTAGAGAGTCCTAACAACTCTAAGACAGGAGAAGACGCCTGAAGCACGACTTGAATGAAGTACCCTTCCTAACCCGAAGATGCGCTGCTAGCAGAAGCTAAGCCCTTGAAAAGCCCTCCTTATTGCTGTTATTATTATTTTTAGATCTCTTCCAACTAACAAACATTTAACCACTACATAATGAGGACTCTTAACAAGAGTCTGACTGTAACCATTCCCCTCCTCTCCAAGGACCCTTGTTGTCAAGGAGAGAAATTAGGAAACCTTTTATTGATCTCTTCTTTTTTTCCTTTTTCCCAAGTAGCTTCAGCTGGCAACAACCTTTGCCAATGAACTAAGACTTCAGTGCGTCTTTTTCGAATCCGATGATCCAAGATGACCTGCGGTTTACAAAGCAACACACCTTCCCATTCTATAACTGTGGGCAGAAAATCTTGAGTTTGAGATTTTGGACCAAGATGCTTCTTGAGCTTTGAAACATGAAAAATTGGTTGTATTTTAGAACCAGCCTATAACTCAATCTCATAAGCCACACATCCTACAGGTCAAATGATTTTATAAGGTCCATAGAATCTAGGAGAAAGTTTGAGATTTTGCCGCATGGAGGTTGATGTTCAATTATATCGCTGCAAATCAAGAAGGACCCAATCACCCTTTTTAAACTCCTTTTCTCTATGGATATTGTTTGCAATTCTCTTCATTCTATCTTGAGCTACTTTAAGGTTTCCTTCAAGGAGATAAGGACTTCATCATGCTGCTGTAATTCTTTGTCCACGGCCTCCATTGCAGTAGTTCGTAGCACATAGGACCTTAATGTTGGAGGAGGTCTGCCATATCTTTGATGGGGTTTTCTTAGTGGCTGAATGAAGACTTGTATTTTAACAGTATTCAGCCCATGAAATTCATTCCCCAGCCATGTTACCTTCCACAAACGAACCACCACAGATACATCTCCGCTGTTCGATTAGTTGCCTCCATTTGTCCATTGTCTGAGAATGATAGGATGAGCTGAATCTGAAATCAGTCCCCTGCAATTTGAACAATTCCTTCCAAAAAATGCTGGTGAAAGTTACATCACGAATACAAACTATAGAAGTCAGCATTCCATGTAACTTGAATACATGGTCAAAGAAAATTTGTGCAATTCCAAATGCAGTGTATGGATGAACAATGGGAATGAAGTGTGCACACTTAGCCTATTCAACCACAACATAGATTGTTGGTTTCCCTTGAGATGGGTAGGTCATCAATAGAATCCATGGAGATATCAGACCAAACTTGTTCCGGTGTAGGCAATGGTTGATGCAACCTGGCAGGCATGAGATTTTCTACTTTTTTTCTTTGGCATGCATCACATTGCTTCACATGATTGGGAACACAACTTCTCATACTCCAATAATAATCAGAATTAATTCGATGGAGGATCTTGTGTAACCTTCGTGTGTGGCAGAATGGCATCCATTGAGGATGTCTGTGATGAGAGGATAGTCCTCCCTCAAATATATTCTCTGTTTAAAAAATAATACAACATCTTTTATATGCTTAAGGTCCCATGGTTTCTCCAGATTCGGCAAATTCCACCAATTTGATGAGTTGGGGATGAGTAACATTTTCTTTTTCTATTGTGTCTAGCCAATTAGGAATAGGTTGAGACAAATGTAGATGACTCACCTTCCTCAAATCTAGCGATAATGCATCCTGCCACAAAATTATCCTTCCCACTCTTGTACTGTATTTCAAAGTCATAACCCATTAGTTTGGATAACTAATGTTGCTGGGCTATGGTTGTAATTCGTGGGATAACAAATGTTTGAGGCTTTGTTGATCAGTTTTGACCACAAGTGCCAACATTTTTTTTCCGTGGAAAGCTTGGCTGAAATATGCAATTGGTCATTGATCTTGCACCAATACTGCTGATGTAGCACGGGTAAGACCCACACGGGAGAGGGAGTCTTCCCCTCTCAGCCGACTCACCTTTTCCTTGCTGATTCCATCTCCTACGGAAGTGGAGAAACTTTTGCAAAGGAAACTTCTAATCTCCGATCGAATCCCGGATTCTTTGTGGCACAGCCAACTCTCTCTTGTTATAAAGAGAGTACCGTGGTGGGAAGGAAAGATACAACCAGATATTCACGAATGAAAACTGCTCTTCTTCCCCTTTTGGTCTTCTTCCTCTCCTTGATTCCTTTTCTCCTCTGAGACAGCATTAGTTGCTGTGCTGCTGCTTTTTATCTTCTTTCTCTCTTCTTTCCCCTTTCTTTCTACAGTTTTGCTGCAACCCGAGATACCTGATTGCAGTTGAGAATCCATCTCTGCTGCCGCTCAAATCCAGAGTTGCTGCCCAGATCTTTTGCTCGTCTAGCCTGCCGTCCAGAGCACTGCTTCCATCAGCCTGCATCGTCCGCTTACTGCAGACTGCTGCCAGTGCAGCCCCTCTACTGCTGCTGTCCTCCTTCTCTTCCTCTTCTATTCTTTTGCAGATCTGTTACTGTCCAGATCTTTCTGGCTGCTGCCAGAATCGCATCGAGCAACCCTGTTGCCACTTGGATCGACGCCTGCAGATTCAGCCAGGCCCCTTCTGCTGCTGCTGCCTCAATGCTCCTGCTTGCTGCTGTTCTCACCTCTTGCTGCCCTGTTTCAGATCCAACAACAGAGGTTCTGCTGCTGTCCAGACTGCCGCCAGTGCAGCCCCCTTCGACTGCTGCTTTTTCTTCAACCTTCAATTCAGTTCCTTTCACACATTCCAAGACATCCAGCTGTGGGCTCATTGACCCCATCTTCCATTTACTCACGGCCGAGAACCCATCAACGTGGGCTAGAGTTGCTACAATATTAGTTGTTCACAGCTGGTTGGCCGTCAAGTCTAGTTGGTGATCGTCCGACATCAAGGAAGTTCTCCACATCCTACATCCGCTGCATGAACTGCCAATCCCCTTTCTTGATGCATCACATTCCATAAGAAATTGTTTAAAGAAACCAGGCAAGGCTAATAGAGCAGCTTGTGTCATGGCGGACTTGAGCTGCTCAAATTCCTCAACTGTATGATGCAGCACGTGTGTGTCCACATGTGACACACACGGCTTTGTAAACAAAAGGGGCACAGCAGGGCAGCCCTTTCCTTTTGTTTCTCTACTTTTGTTTCCCCCCTTCTTTCTCTTCTTTCTTCACATCATCGACATGAGAGTTGTAGATGAAGATGCCGACGGCTCCCAATCCTGATGATTCAGGCCCCGATCCCGACAATTCAGGCACCTCTTTCTATCTTTTCTTTTCTTCTTCTTTCTTTGTTTATTTTCGTTCCTATTTTAGTGTTTAGGGTATGTATATAAATACCCCTTTTGTAGATTGTAATAGATACGATTGATTGAATAGATTTGAGTTTTCGTTTCAAAATTCTTGTTCTTGTTTGCTGGATTTTCCTCTTTGGGTTTGGGTTTTCAATAGCGTTTGAAGACAACCCCGGAGTCCCTGATTTTTTCTTCCCTTTCTGCCTGCAAGCAGAAGGAAGAGCCCCTTTTCAGACCAGCCAGTGACGACGACAACCCATAGGCTGTCCTCTACTGCTGTTTTGTGTTTATACGGCAGCCAGATCTATTCCACAGATCGTGTATTGCTGCTCCTTCAGTTCCTGAAGCCAGGTATTGTTCGCCCCTTACCTTCATCCTTCAGCCCCTTTCTTCCGACCTTCAACCAGAACAACCCACCACCCATATTTCTATCCATCTGTCCTTTCCTAACTGCTCACCCTCCATCTTCTCTAACCCATTCAGCCTTCAACCCATCTTGATGTCCCTGCTATACCCCCCAAGCCGTAACATCTATTGCTGCCCTCTGTTCACGCCAATACACACTTCATCTTACCTTCCCTTTCCTATCTTTACTTTATTTATTTTATTTCCCACCAACCCACTTAGGTTTCACCAAATTACTATTCCCCATATTTACTAACTCACATTCAGTTAGCCTTAACCTTAGTCATCCATTCCCAAATCCATTTAACCCGATCCCCATTCCGTAAAGTGGCATTCAGAGCCTAGATTAAAAAAAAAATCCATGGCTGCCACTTCCAATCTTGAAGACAATCAGCCTGTCACCAGGGCTGAGATGAATGCAGTTCAACATTCCATCGAAGATTTGCGAGTGATGATGCATCAACTCCTTAACGGCGACAATCGCGTGATCGTGACAATCGTGGTAGGAGACCCCCAGTTCGACCCGAGTATGACTAGCGATGAGGAGTTAGAAGACAACCGTGAGCCTCCGGACAACAAGAATAATCGAAAATTCCGTCCAAATATGGACTTACCATCTTTCAACGGTCAATTACATGTCGAAGGCTTCTTTGACTGGCTCTTTGAGGTCGAACTCTTCTTTGATTGCATGGAAATCGATGAGATGCAGAAAGTAAAGCTGGTAACCAGCCAACTCGAGGCCGGAGCAACCACATGGTGGCAATAGCTAGAAGCCGCCCGAAGGCGACAGGGAAAGCGTCCTATCAATTCATGGACGCGAATGAGAGTGTTACTGCGGACTCGCTTCCTTCCTGCTAATTATGAACAAGTTCTTTTCGAGCAGTATCAGAATTGCCGTCAAGGTAATCGTGTAGTTTGTGACTACGCAGAAGAGTTCTATCGCTTTTCTGCCAGAGCCGACTTGCCTGAGACTGAGACCCAATAAGTCTCACGATTCTTGGGTGGTCTTCGCCTTTCATTTCGCGACTGCTTCAGGTATCAGCTTGTTCACACTTTGAGCGAGGCAGTCTAGTTAGCCACAACAGCTGAAAGTCAGAATGATTGCTCGGGAGGAAGGAATACATAGATGGCTAGGCACACCCTTCCATCAACTTCTTTGGCTCCCCCACCAGCCTCAGGACGTACTTCTCAGCAGACAGTGTCTCCTTGACAAGTTCCACCACGGAACCAACCAGTTGCCCCGCCGAGGTCTGCCGCTGGCCAAGACACAGGACGAAACAAGCCGTACGCCCGACCTATGGCAGGTAATTGCTTTCGTTGTGGTGAGCCAGGACACTGTTCAAATAATTGTCCTACTCGTCATCTAGTTGCAATTACCACTAATGAAGCCCATGATGAAGAAGATGAGTACATTGAAGGACAAGAAGAAGAAGATGTTGACAGAAGACTGTCGACTATGGAGACGACGGACCTCCCATCGCAACGTCACAAGATCTTCAGGACTCGATGCACCGTCAACGATAAAGTCTGTGATGTTATCATTGATGGCGGTAGCTGCGAGAATATGATCTCCCAATTGATGGTAGACAAATTGGGCTTGTCGATCCAACCACATCCCTCTCCCTACTTGGTTGGATGGATCAAGAATGTGGAAGATACCCGAGTAACGAAGCAGTGCCTTGTCTCCTTCTCCCTTGGTAATAGATACAAAGATGAAGCCCTCTGCGACGTTGTTGATATGGACGTCAGCCACATGATTTTAGGCCGCCCGTGGCAGTACGACGTTGATTCCCATCACTGGGGACGGGCAAATATCTTCACCTTTTGCAAAGATGTAGTAACAGTCACCCTCGGCACCAAGTCAGGAAAAGGCCACCATCCACCACCACCACCTGAGAAAAAAAGTGTCTTTTCTCCTAGTCAATGACATTGAGCGTGAGTCACGTGAAACAGGTGAAATCGTTGCATTGGTCGTCCAGGAACTAGGCTCAGTAGCCGTATCGGCTCCACCAGAAGTAACCCTAATTCTGGACGAGTTCCAAGACTTGATGCCAGATGAGCTTCCAGATGGCTTGTCTCTGACTCGGGACATCTAGCATCACATAGATGTCCCTGGAGCCAGTTTGCCACACCTGCCCCACTACAGGATGAGCCCTAAGGAGTATGATATCTTACAGGGCCAAGTGGAGGACTTATTGCAGAAGGGCGTGATTCGCACCAGCATGAGCCCATGTGGCGTTCCAGCATTGTTGACACCCAAGAAGGACGGAAGTTGGCGAATGTGCATTGACAGTCGTGCTATCAACAAAATCATTGTCAAGTACCAGTTTCCTATTCCTCGCTTGGATGATATGCTAGATATGCTTGAAGGAGCCAAAGTCTTCTCCAAATTGATCTCAGAAGCGGGTATCATCAAATCCGCATCCGGCCCGGAGATGAATGGAAGACTGCCTTCAAAACCTAAGAAGGACTTTATGAATGGATGGTGATGCCGTTTGGACTCTCCAACGCACCAAGCACATTCATGCGGCTGATGAACCAAGTATTGAAGCCTTTCATTGGGAAGTTTGTCGTTGTCTATTTCGACGACATTCTCATCTACAACCGTTCAAAGGAGGATCACCTGCAGCATCTATGCGAAGTATTCCAGGTACTCAAGGACAATAGTTTATATGTTCATAAAAAGAAGTATACTTTTCTTGCAGATAAGCTTGTCTTCCTGGGGTACGTTATTGGATCCTCTGGAATACAAGTCGATGAAGAGAAGGTCCGTGCTATCCGTGAGTGGCCCACTCCACGAACGGTTAGTGATGTTAGGAGTTTCCATGGTCTTGCAACCTTTTATCGATGATTTGTGAAGAATTTCAGCAGTGTTGCCGCTCCTCTCACTGAATGCCTAAAGAAGAAACAATTCACATGGACCGAAGCTGCTGAAAAGAGTTTCAACTTGATTAAGGAGAAACTCACCACTGCTCCTGTCTTAGCCTTGCCAAGCTTTGACAAGTTGTTTGAAGTCGATTGTGATGCCTCTGGAGTTGGCATTGGAGCAGTTTTATCTCAAGAAGGCAGACATGTGGCTTATTTCAGTGAAAAGCTAAGCGATGCACAGAAGAAATGGTCTACCTATGAGCAAGAGATGTATGCGATAGTTTAAGCTTTGAAGCATTGGAGACACTATTTGATACAACGAGAGTTCATCATTTACACAGATCATCAGGCTCTCAAGTATCTAAATGGTTCAACCACTCCAAACCGCAACCATGCCAGATGGATCGCTCTCATTCAAGGGTTTACCTTTGCGCTTAAACATAAAGCTGGACAACAAAATAAAGTTGTCGATGCTTTAAGTCGGAAAACAACTCTACTCAATATTGCACGAGGTGAGATAATTGGTTTTGATTTTCTTAAAGACTTATATGCAGATGATGATGATTTTGCAAATGAGTGGAAGCGTCTCCATGAAGAAAAGCCTTATAAAGGTGAATTTCAACTCCATGACGGGTTCCTCTCTAAAGGTACTCAGATATGTATCCCACGCAGTTCATTTCGAGAGCACCTCATACAGGAATTGCATGGAGGTCACTTTGGAAAAGATAAAAGAGGTGCTCAGGTTGAAGAACGCTACTATTGGCCCCAGCTAAAGCGCGATGTTACAAAATTCGTCCAAAGATGCTACACCTGTCAAGCATCGAAGGGGCAAGCACAGAACACGGGTCTATACACTCCACTGCCAGTTTCTAATGCTCCGTGGGAGGATCTATCGATGGATTTCATCTTAGGCCTTCCGCTCACACAACGTGAATTTGACTCAGTTTTCGTGATTGTGGATAGATTTTCTAAGATGGCTCAGTTCGTAGCGTGCAAGAAGACATCAGATGCCTTTAGTGTTGCTTACCTATTCTTCAGAGAGGTTGTTCGTTTGCACGGAATTCCAAAGACCATCACATCGGATCGTGACACCAAGTTTCTCAGTCACTTTTGGCGCCTCCTATGGTCACGGTATGATACTTCTCTCCAGTTTAGCAGTACATGCCATCCACAAACCAATGGGCAAACTGAGGTTGTCAATAGAATACTTGGAAATCTTATTCGCAACCTCTCCAAGATCGTCCAAAACAATGGGACTTGGCTCTTGCTGAAGCCGAGTTTGCATCCAATAGTGTAAAGAACAGATCTACTGGTAAATCACCTTTTGAAATTGTCATGGGAAGGTCCCCAACTCATCCGGTGGACCTTGCAAAGTTGCCCAAAGTGCCCCCGGTGCTAGTCAAGCAGCAGATAATATGGTTACTCGCACGGTGCAGATTCATGAAGAGGTAAAACAATATTTAGAGAATGCTAATCTGAAATACAAGAAAGCTGCAGATAAGAGTCGACGATTGAAAGTCTACAAAGAATGTGATATGGTCATGGTGCATCTACGCAAAGAAAGGGTTCCTACAGCTACTTATAGCAAGTTGAATCCAAAGAAGATTGGACCCTTCAAAGTTCTTCGCAAGATCAATAATAATGCCTATGTGATCGATCTTCTAGACAGTTATGGCATATCGAAGACCTTCAATGTTCAAGACTTGTTTGAATATCATCATCCGGTGTCCGTTTCAATGGTTATAGACTCGAGGACGAGTCCTTTTCAACCGGGGGAGACTGATGCAACACTTGTGTGTCCACACGTGACACACACGACTTTGTAAACAAAAGGGGCACGGCAGGGCAGCCCTTTCCTTTTGTTTCTCTACTTTTGTTTCCCCCCTTCTTTCTCTTCTTTCTTCACATCATCGACATGAGAGTTGTAGATGAAGATGCCGACGGCTCCCAATCCTGACGATTCAGGCCCCGATCCCGACAATTCAGGCACCTCTTTCTATCTTTTCTTTTCTTCTTCTTTCTTTGTTTATTTTCGTTCCTATTTTAGTGTTTAGGGTATGTATATAAATACCCCTTTTGTAGATTGTAATAGATACGATTGATTGAATAGATTTGAGTTTTCGTTTCAAAATTCTTGTTCTTGTTTGCTGGATTTTCCTCTTTGGATTTGGGTTTTCAATAGCGTTTGAAGACAACTGCGGAGTCCCTGATTTTTTCTTCCCTTTCTGCCTGCAAGCAGAAGGAAGAGTCCCTTTTCAGACCAGCTAACGACGACGACAATCCATAGGCTGTCCTCTACTGCTGTTCTGTGTTTATATGACAGCCAGATCTGTTCCACAGATCGTGTATTGCTGCTCCTTCGGTTCCTGAAGCCAGGTATTGTTCGCCCCTTACCTTCATTCTTCAGCCCCTTTCTTCCCACCTTCAAACAGAACAACCCACCTCCCATATTTCTATCCATCTGTCCTTTCCTATCTGCTTACCCTCCATCTTCTCTAACCCATTCAGCCTTCAACCAATCTTGACGTCCCTGCTATTCCCCCCAAGCCGTAACACCTACTGTTGCCCTCTGTTCACGCCAATACACACTTCATCTTACCTTCCCTTTCCTATCTTTACTTTATTTATTTTATTTCCCACCAACCCACTTAAGTTTCACCAAATTATTATTCCCCATATTTACTAACTCACATTCAGTTAACCTTAACCTTAGTCATCCATTCCCAAATCCATTTAACTCGATCACCGCTGCATCACTGTAAATGTGGTCCAATTGAAAGCATCCTTCTAAAGCATATCAGTAAGAGGTGCTACAATTCTTCCATATCCTTGTATAAATTTTTTGTAATAGCTAGTTAGTCCAAGAAAACCTCTTAAGATTTAAGAAAAGTGGGTTTAGGCTAGGGGTGCAACTGGGGTTAGGTCAAGAAAAGGCATTTGCTTCAACATCCGTGAGATTTCTACAGAGGCAAAGATCCCAAACCATCTGACCCCTAGAGAGATAGTAGAAGCCTAAGATGAACCCTCTAAGGGAGACGATGAGTCGGAAAAGAGAAGGAAACTGATCCGAGGGGGGGAGCCGCACCAGATATCCGACCTAAAATGAACACGATCCCCACGACCCACTTTGAATCTGATTCCTTCCTTAAAAACACAAGCACAAAGAGCCCATCACATGGTTGAAGCCCTTCGAGGTGCAGGATTGATGTCTAATCCTTGGTTCCCAATTTTGTACTTTTCAATTAGAAGATCTTTCCAGGGGCCATTGTCCTCTGTCCCTAGCCACCACAACTATTTGGAGAAAATCCTGGTTGATCTCCTTAAGTGGATGAACGCCAAGGCCCCTTGCTTCTAAAGGAAGACAAACATGCCGCCAACTCACAAGGCGATCCTTTTTCTATTCTACCTAATCGTCCCACAGAAAGTCATTCAAATATAAATATATATAAACACACCCCTCATTTTTATATCATTATTTGTTGATTTTTTAGAATTAACTCTACAATAATTATGTTTTAATGATAATTACTTGTTTTATAGATACCTCTTCACTTGAAGCATAGCAACACAATATATACGGGCCACATTATCTACTTAATATATGGGTTGGCCTGTGACCCAATTTAACCCGATTCGAATTGGTTGACCTAAACTAAAATTGGCTTGGTTATGGGTGGGTTGGAGGAGGTCAAAATATAGATTGGCTAAAAAATAGTGACTTGAATTAAATGTGGGCGGGCCAAGATATGACTCTCAACTCTACCCGCCTACCCAAATTGCACCCCTATTTTGGGCCATTCCAACATTGCTTATATTTTCATGCGATCAACTTCCACTCCCTTGTGACTAATTATGTGCCTAAATATTGGATTTGGGCTTGACAAAAGCTGCATTTTTTTTCACAAATAATTTATGCTGCCTCAAGTTCATCTCCAAGTGTTGTAAATGCCCATTCCGAGTTCTACTGTATATCAAAATGTCATTAAAAAATACTAGAACAAATTTCGATAAATATTTTTGGAATACCTCATTCATCAAAAAGATTGAAATGTGGATGGAGCATTGGTTAAGCCAAATGGCATCAAAAGGAGCTCATAGTGTCCCTGATGTGTCTTGAGGGCAGTTTTTGATATATTTGATGGATGCACTTGAATTTGATGGTGGCCTAATTGGAGATCAAGCTTGGAATAATATTGTGAACCATATAACTCATCCAAAAACTCATCAATTACTAGTATAGGAAATTTATCCTTGATAATGATGTGATTGAGTGCCGAATAATCAATGGTCAAGACCCATCATACTTTTTTATTAGCAACACGAGATATGAGTATAGCCTTCTACTTGGTCAGATCACACCCAAAGATGAGAGATCAGCTACCAACGTTTCTATTTCTATTTGTTTATAATAGTGGTAATGATAAGGTCCAACACTAACTGGTTTGCTACTGGACCCAAAGGTATTTGGTAGTCATGAGATTGAATGGGTGGTAGCGACTAAGGTTTGGTGATTGCAATAGCTGAGGTGAGTGAAGACCAAGGGCAAAGAGTGAAACTTAGTGGAGGAATCCGGCGGGCATGGGGTGAAAATCAGCAAGCCAAGGGTCCAGGGTGGCAGGATGTGATCAGCAGAAGGCAGAGGATGCAGCAGCACTCAGCATTGATTACTCTTTTTGTGGAAAATTTGTCGGAGTTTGTGTTTAAGAAATGGCTGATGGAGGTGTATAGTGCTTGGGGAAGGGTGGTAGATGCCTTCATCCTAGAAAGAGGAAAAAAAAGGGTTAAGAGATTTTCTTTTGTCAACTGCCAAATGAAAGCCCCGAAGTATACATAAAGGAAGGAACAGGTAATTCCAGCCAGACAATTAGGAAAACAAGACTGATTCCATGGTTTTATTCCAAGCAAGGAACTTTAGGTAAAAACATAAAGCAATTGATGCTGTTTGGCTTAATACTTTATCTGAACTGGAATTTGTATTAAATATAATCAATTAACAAGTTCTGGGATTAGTAAAGGAAATCTTTCATCAGAATTTATGGTCACACATGAAAGGTTCTATATAGAAGAGAGAATAAATATCCTCTTGTTAATCCTGATGTTGTCATTATCAGAATTTTTAGTAAACTTTCTGCTCAAAAGTTTACCATAAAAGGCACAATTGAAGTTTTTTGGGCATCAATATATGATTAGGAATAATCCATGGGTTTCCCACCAACACTATCAATAACATGCATGGTTTGTAGTTTCACCTTTTTAAGGTGTCTTTCTTGAGTTGGCTATGTGCTTACAATTGTAAAGTCAATGTCTTGATATATGATTAGCCGATAGATGATAGTTGACAGTGTTCTCATGATGTGGTAAGTTTAATTTCAAATTGTATACACAATGTTTTTCCTAATTACTATTTATTGTCATATTAATCAACTAGTGAGTTTCTAAGGCTTTGTAGTTGCTTCTCTCTACGTCTGGATTGCTATTAGTTACAGCTTAAAAATATGCTTATAAAACTACCGCTGAAGGTGCTACGCAGGAGGATGGCAAGCTTGGGGATGTTGCTGCTTCTGGCTACTCTGTTCGTAACATTTGTTTTCACTGGAAAGGCTGAGTCTCATGTGCCGAGTCCATACCAAAATGAGAAGGAATCTGTGATGCCCAAACTCGGCATGGACACAGAAAGGACATGGCATGGGTATGGCAAGAACACAGATTTTACACTTAAAAGATGAAGTACCCGACGTGACACAACATGAGAACATTGCTGACTTTGAAGTGTCTAAGTATCATAGGAAAGAACTAAGGAGATTGATGAACCATGATGTAGTCTTCCGCAGACAAATGAGTAGTAATGAGGTTCCAACAGACGAATATGAAAGAGCCATGCCAGTTGGTCCAGATCCTGTTGACGACCCTGAACATCACACATGATACATTTCAGTAAGAAGCTTGTTTCTTTGTTTTTTTTTTTTGAAGTTGTTATCAATATTTATTGATTGTTGATTTGATTTATGTGAATTTTGTGTGTCCTTGTTCTTCTTCCCCTACTGGCCATCCAAAGAACAGTTTCTTCTTCTTCAAAGAATGATTAGCATAGCAAGGAAAATTAGAGGTTTAGCATTGGAATTGGATGTTTCCTTTGTTCGTGTTGATCGCATAACAAATGGCGTGGCAAACTTTCTTATAAAAATGGGGTCAGCAACTAAGTATCTGGGATTTTCTACATTTGAAGAAGGGAAACTTTTGAGAACTATTTGCACGATGTTTGTTTCTTTTTTATGTAGTTTGTTGTTGAACAATTTGTTTTATTTTTTGACGTCATTCTTGTAGGTCTTCTCTTTTGTTGTTTTCAGTTGTTATGTTTCTTTGTACTTCTTTCAATAATTTTTTTAACGTTACCTCTAATGAAAAAAAACCAGTTTCACCAAGGATTGCAGCAATAGATGGATCAAGAATGATGAATCTTTTGGTAGGAATAGAACCGATCAACATTTGAGGCTTCAGGAAGTGTTAACTTCTTGTTTTTTTATTGAAACCTCGAGGGTTCATTTCCTCTGAATTCAAGAGTGATTGCTTTTCACTCATTTTAAACATTTTGATATGTTCGCAGTTTTAGATTTTAATAGTCATGTTTTACTGAAATTAGGACTAGGTTGGATGAGGGATAAATTTTAGAGGGGTTATCTTGAGTAGGGGTTACCTTTGAATAGGGGTGACCCTTGAACTGGAATTACATTTATCTTGTTTGGTAATTGCATTGGTAAAGTAAAAACTTATTCTAAATGTAAAAAATCTTATTTGATAACTACAAGAAAGAGTAACATGATATATTAATATTTTTTAAATTTTTTTATAAAACATAATTTTTAAATAATATTTATGAAATAAATTCTAATAATATAATTTATAATAATATTATCTATTTTTTATAAATTATTTTTCATAATTATAATATAAAATGAACACTTGCATTCTAACATTAAAAAAAAAAATAAAGATTTTTTTTTTATATTATTATTTTAAATCTCAATAAATGAATAAAAATATCAACATCTCTCTTCATAAAAAATTATAATTAGAATTTTTTATATTATATGAATTTAATAAAAATATTAATTATAATTTTTTATATTATATGAAATTAATAAAAATATTAATTCTCATAAAATTGTTAATATGTAAGGTTATTCCTTCTTACAGTTACTTCTACTCAAGGGTAACTCTGGATAATTCCTGCAAAATTTACCCCTCGTCTAAATGCATCATATTGAAAATATTGACAAATTTTTAAAATAAACATTTAACAAAATAAATTGCTAATTACTCTAAAAAAGATTACTATGAACCTCAAACTCTTTTGTAGTTTCGAGACTCTTTCGAAATTGGACAGTCAATCAATCTTTAAAAAATGGCATTTTGATAATTATGTTTCATAAAATTTTATTTTTATTTTTTATATTATATGTATTAAATAAAAATTATTAATTCTTATAAAATTGTAATGTCAGATTACCCCTTTTCACAGTTACCTCCACTCAAGGGTAACTTTGGGTAACCCCCTTAAAATTTACCTCTTATCCAACTGCATCATGTTGAAAATGTTGACACATTTTTAAAATGAACTTTCAAGAGAATAAATTGCTAATTATTCCAAAAGAGATTATGATGAACCTTGAACTCTTTCGGAGTGTCGAGACCTTATCGAAATTTCGACAGAATCACCCCTTAAAAATAGGATATTTTGACAATTATGTTTCATAAAATTTTCTTTTTATTATTTATACTAGATAGATTTAATAAAAAATATTAATTTTCATAAAATTGTTAATATGTCAGTTTACCCCTATTCAAGGGTAACCCCTATAAAATTTACCTCTCATCCAAATGCATCATGTTGAAAATGTTGACACATTTTTAAAATAAATTTCAAACAAAATTAAATTTCTAATTACTTGAAATATATTATTTTTTTAATTATATAATATATATTTTTTTGAAATATTTTAATTTTATAATATTTAATTGAAAAAGAGAGGTATTGAGGGGTAGAGTATTGTGAATGCTCCAACCTCCAAAGGGGTATTAAAAAATGGGATGAGGGGTAAATTTTTAAATTTTTACCCTCACTCCCTTGTTACCAAACGAGGGTAACAAGAGGTAATGGGGGGTTACCCCCTCTTACCCCCATCCAAACGCAGCCTAGATGTCAGGGTATTGTAACTAATTTCAATTAATTTATTGAAGCTTTGAGGCTTTGAGCATTGTAATGTGACTGTTTTCCTTATTTTCCCATTTGCTTTTTATTTCTCCACCTTCCATGCAATTCATTTTTTTAAAAAAAAGAAAAAAAGAAAAAGTAGGACTTACAGATTTTCAACCCTGTCAATATACATCTATATAAGTTATTCTCGTTAAATAGAATTGAAAAAATGAGAACAAGACACTTGCAATCATATTGAGGTAACTAGAGTCAACTCCATATTCCGCAAAGCTTACAATTGGGAATTAACTTAAAGGGGACTCCATATTCTATATATATAGGAGCCACTCTCAAAGTGTCAAGCATCATGAAGAAGGTAGATTCATTCAACGCAGGCTTCAGATCAAGGTTCTTGACCCCAATATTATTTTCATGCTCATGAGAGGAGAAAATCCAAAGAATAAATTTCCAATTTAGATGTGTAACGAATGGAATAAGATAATAGTGTCTTTGTGTTTGCTTAATATAATGTGCAAGGGTATTAGAGTGGGCCTCCTAAGGTGACTTTTAAAAAGTTCTTCATGTTTCCATCACATCATGTGAGATCTAGTGGAAACTAAATCATCATTAATAATATAAATGTTATATTCTTTTTTTCATCTCAACACAAAACCCACATTGTTATTAGAAAACATGACAAACCCATAAATAGAAAATGATTGAAGAAAATCCATTAGGAGGAGGATGGTGTGACTCGCCACCCACCCACCTGGGCGTGTGGGAAAAGACCCACATTCCCAAGGTGGTCATGGGAGAAGAGTTTAAGATAGAGGGGGGCCCACTCCAAACATGAGGCCTTTTGAGTTTGGTCAAATGGGTCAGGCTCAAAGTAAAATCTTGAGGGTTGGATCTGTCAGCAGAGTGATGGGTTAGACCGAGGGCCCAAAGAGGACAATATCATGCTTGGGGAGTCGGGTCAGGGTTGTTACAAATGGCTTTAGAGATGGTTCAACCCTCTGCTTGTATGGGCCCTCTGCCAGTGTGATGTGTAGCTAAGCCGAGGACGACTCTGGGCTTAAGGGGGTGGATTGTAACGCCCCACCCACTCACGTGGACGTGTAGGAAAAGTCCCACGTCGCCCAGGATGGGCATGGGAGAAGAGTTCTAGAGAGAAGGGAGCCTCACTCCAAGTATGAGGCCTTTTGGCCTGGGCAAGTGGGTAGGGCCCAAAGCAAAACTTTGAGGGTAGGCTCTGTTAGCAGAGTAATGAGCTGGACCAAGGGCCCAAAGAGGACAATATCATGCTTGGGAGTTGGGTCAAGGTTGTTACAACTTACAAATGGAATCAGAGATGGTTCAACCCTCTACTTGTATGGGCCCTCTACCAGTGTGATGTGTAGTTGAGCCGAGGACGACTTTGGACCTAAGGAGGGTGGATTGTGACGCTCCACCCACACACCTGGGCGTGTGGGAAAAGTCCCATGTCACCTAGGATGAACGAAAAGGGAACCCCACTCCAAGCATGAGGCCTTTTAGGCCCGGTCAAGTGGGCTGGGCCCAAAGCAAAACTTTGAGGGTTAGCTCTATCAGTAGAGTAATGGGTTGGACCAAGGGCCCAAAGAGGACAATATCATGCTCGGAGAGTCGGGTCAAGGTTGTTACAACTTACAAATAGAATCAGAGATGGTTCAACCCTCTGCTTGTATGGGTCCTCTACTAGTGAGATGTGTAGTTGAGCCGAGAACGACTCTGGGCCTAAGGATGGTGGATTGTGATGCCCTACCCACCCACCTAGGTGTGTGGGAAAAGTCCCATGTTGCCAAGGATGGGCATGGAAGAAGAGTTTAAGAGAGAGGGGAACCCCGCTCCAAGCATGAGGCCTTTTAGACCTAGTCAAGTGGGTCGAGGTCAAAGTAAAACTTTGAGGGTTGGCTCTATCAGCAGTTGGACCGAAGGCCTAAAGAGGATAATATCATGTTCGAGGAGTTGAGTGAGGGTTGTTACAGATGGGCTTAATGATGCCCCAGTAATGTATTATAGTTATAGTGGCCCACCTTCTAAATTGTCAACTAATGTTAAGTACTCAAATTCGCAGAGATTAGAAACCCATGACATGATTCATTACCATTATTAACTTAAGAAAGTAGTAGTTGAGTTCAATCATGGGCTTTGCATTGTAGTGAATTATATGATAGGCTCCTCTAAAATTTTAGTGTAATTTGAATATGAAGCGTCACGCATTGTAATGATCCTTGTGAACTTTACTTTGTCAGGTCACCCCTCATGAATGTAAAGATGGAACACTTTAATACAATTTGGCAAAAATTAGAGAACTAGTTAATGGGAGCATTAGGCTTGAGTAGGAGTTCCCCAAAGTTCTCTACCTTGCTTGAAAAACAAAAGTTCCTCACCTATAGTGGAACTTGGCTCTTTGAATTCTTTTTTAAATGATAAAATTTAATATATAAAAGGCACAAGGATTGCACAGGAGAGAGATAGATGCACATCTAGTATAAAACTAAGGAGAGTAACTCTTTTTGTGTTGAGGGGAGTTTGATCTCAAGACTTTCCACAAACAAAGGTGTGAATTGACCATCAAACTAATCCCTCAGAATTATATATATATATATATATCCAAGCATGATAGATTTAATATCCAAACGTGGGCTCTAAAGGCAATAAAAGGATGGTTTTTGCCGTCCGCTTGAAGAACCAATTTTTCTTTCTCACCAAATACTCTAGATCATGGCAGAGGGCAACATATCAATTAACAGTGAACTTGATTATCTTTTAAAATTCATCCAAAAGTAAGAAAGAAAAGTAGGCGACACCTAGCTTCAAAGAGGTTGATCATGAAACTCCAAACTTCTACAAAAATGAACGATGTAATAGGAGATGATCTACAACTTTAGCCACTTAAGGCAAAGGTCAAATTCACTTCCCATGATGAGATGCTTCCTATAAATGATTTGAGAAGTGAGGATAGGCAATTGCACTACATATGAAAACAATTTCACAAAGGAGTCCAATGGATCTACATCCAAATCCTAGTATTAAAACTTGGAGGAGACAAAAGGACTTACTCAAGGAGATGAAGATGATCGACCAAAGCTTTGGGTTCACAATTTGGTACATTTTTACAAAATTAGATGCTCCACACAACATGATCATTAACTTAGATTAAAATTGTTATCAACCAACACATCCGGAGAGGAAGAGATTTTGAGAATAGATGAAAATTGGGCTACAAGAATAGAGCCACCACACAAAAGGTCTTCCAAAACTTGATTATAGAGCTGACACCCACACAAGGGCAAATGGCTCTCCACATGCTTGAAGCCTTTCCAAAATTGGGTTTGACATCCCAAACTTCTAGATTAACGAAGTTGTCCAATGCTTGTTGATGCAAGAGCACATAGAATAAATGGAAGATGAAGTCATTGATTTAGCCCTTAGTTTTATGAGAAAATGGATTGCTTAGAGAATCAACTTAAATTGGAGTGTAAATGGTTGGAAAATGCTAAGTGGCCCTAGGTCCAAGATTTATGGTTGAAGCCCATTTTCTATCAATTGTCGTCCAAACCCATTTTCTGTTAATGGCGTTGTTGGATCTTAATTATAGAGATATAGAATCAATGTTATCAGAACCGGATTATCTACTGAACCGTTTCCGAGAAAAGTTGAGTTAAATAAGGTTCAACCATGGTCAAATTCGATCAAACCTGTGCCCATTAATATTGTGATACCCCTGCCCATTGTGAAACACACCAAACTGATGTGGGAAAGTCCCACATCGGTTTGGGAGAAAGCGGATGGTGGGTTTATTTGAGGCCACCCACCTCTACTCTAGTGTGAGGCTTTTTGGGTCTGGTCATATGGGTCAAGGCCCAGGAACAAAATCATGCGGGTTTGAGCTTGTATACGAGGTCAAAGCGGACAATATCACACTGAGTTGGACTCTAAGCCCTGTTTTCGGGTCGGGTCATTACAAATTAGTATCAGAGCCGAGTTCAACACTCGGACTGTGTGGGATTTCCTCCTTCCCTGGTGTTGTTGAGCTGGGCTGAGTCAAGCTGAGGGCGGCTCGAGGCCTTGGGGGGGGTGATTGTGATACCCTTGCCCATTGTGAAACGCACCAAACTGATGTGGGAAAGTCCCACATCGGTTTGGGAGAAAGAGGATGGTGGGTTTATTTGAGGCCACCCACCTCTGCTCTAGTGAGGCCTGGCCATGTGGGCCAGGGCTCAGGAACAAAACCGTGCGGGTTCGAGCTTGTGTGCGAGGACTAAAACGGACAATATCACACTAAGTTGGACCCTAAACCCTGTTTTCGGGTCAGGTCGGGTCGTTACAAATATAATATTATAAATATTATTAAATATTCATAAAAATATTTTTCATTAAAAAAAACTTATTCTCACAAACACAATTACAAATATAAAAAATTAAGGCCCCCCATATAGACACTTGGATTTCCTGCCTCTACACACCCATTTTCGAATTTTCTGGTGAAATTACCATTCTACCCCCGCATTTTAACTCATCCGAACGAACTGCCAGTTCATTCTCAGTTCCTTCGGATGAATAAATTCATCCGAACAAATATCTCAGTGTAAATTTAATTCATTCGAATGAGTGGGTATAACAGTGTTGTGTTCATTCGTTCGAATGAACAGGTTGGTTTATTCAAACGAATTTATTTGAGAGGAACGATTTTTTACAGTCGTTCACTCGAATATCGTTCGTTCGAATGAACGGGTTGGTTCATCAGAACGAATTTATCTGAGAGCAACGATTTTTTACAGTCGTTTAATCGAATGTCATTCGTTCGAATGAACTAACATGTTCATTCGAACGAATGACATATATATACCATCGTTTCGAATGAACAGCTTAGTTCATTAGAACGAATGAACATATATACGTTCATTCGAACTAATGAGAATGTATATAAATTATCCTCAACGAATTTTCACTCATTTCATTCCATTCAAACCCTAAACCGTCGTTTATCTCTCCCTCTCCCTTCTCCCTTAAACCTTATTTTCAACCACCTTTTTTCAATTATTTCTCTCTTAAACCCCATTTTCAATCCCAAACCCTTAAACCTTTCTTTAAACACACTCTCTCAATCTCTTATCTCGGTTCGAAGGGGTCTCTCTCAAACTAATCTCTTAATCTCTTATCTCGAATCAAAGGTAACTCTCTCCTATCTCATTTTATCTAAAAATCATTATTATTGTGGTGATAGAGGTAGTTTTGAATCATCAAGTGGCATGGAGCTTTTTGCGAGAGTTTTTCAAGTCGTGAGGACCTTATAAAATATGTTAAGAATATTGCTCTTGAACAAGGATTTGTATCTACCATCAAGTTGTCATGTAATAAGGAAAATAAATTAGTCGTTGGCTACGATAGATGAGGTAAATACCGCAGTACGTTTAGCTTGGAAGATGATGAGAGAAAAAAGAAAGCATACTCTCACAAATGCAATTATCCTTTTGAAGTGAAAGGAAAACAAATTATTGATGTCATGGAAATTGACCATAAAAAAATTTGGAGCACAATCATGATATATTGAATTTTTTATTATGTCATCAACGATGTTTTTCAGATGATAAAAAAAACTATCATTGAAATGAGGAGTATCAATATACCACCGCGCCAAATTTTGACGACCCTCAGAAATGAAAATCCAGATATTGGAGTATCAGAGACTGATTTGTACAACTTTTGTTCTTCGATTCGGAAAGAGTAATTAAGGGGTCGAAATACAATTGAAGTTCTGATAGAAGATCTTCAAGAATGTGGTTACCAACTTTCTTGACTATGACAGTGATAGTAATATGTCCCATCTATTTTTTGCACATCCAAAGTCAATTTTACTTACCAATAGCTACCATAATGTCTTTCTGATGGATTGCATGTACAAAATCAAGAGATATCATATGGCATTGCTTCATATAGTTGGTGTGACAAGTTTCAATAAGAATTTCTGCTCATGTTTTTCATTTCTAATAAATGAGAAATTTAAACATTATGTATGGGCATTACAGATGTTTAAAAAGGTCTTACGAGTACATCATGATTAACAAGTTCTTTTGACTGATAGGGAATTTGTAACGACCCGACCCGAATACAGGGCTTAGGGCTTGAGTCAGTGTAATATTGTTCGCTTTGGGACTCGTACACAAGCTCGAACCCACACGGTTTTGTACCTGGGCCCTGGCCCACATGGCCTCACACAAGAGTACATGGGGTGGCCTCTTATTACCCCTTACCCATCTTCCCTCCAAACCGATGTGGGACTTTTCCCACATCAGTTGGAGCAGGTTATCACAATCACTCCTCCTAAAGTTTCGAGCGGTGCCTAACTCGACCCGGTCCAGCTTAACAACTCCAGGGAAAGAGAAAAGGCCCACACAGTCCGAGTGTTGAACTCGGCTCTGATACCAAATTTGTAATGACCCGACCCGAATACAAGGCTTAAGGCTTGACTCAGTGTGATATTATTCGCTTTGGGCTCGCACACAAGTTCAAATTCACACGGTTTTGTTCCTGGGCCCTGGCCCACATGGCCAGGCCCAAAAGGCCTCACACAAGAGTACATGGGATGGCCTCTTATAACCCCTTACCCCTCTTCCCTCCAAACTGATGTGGGACTTTTCCCACATCAGTTGGAGTAGGGTATCACAATTTGGAGCATTGTTATATTCTTTCACTGGGCTAGTTAGCTCACACTACTCACATTTCAAGAGATATACTTGAGAAGGAGGAACTTCCATATCGAGCTTAGGAAGCATAAATTGTTGCGGTTTCTTGGGAGTCCCACGGACGGAAATTTTTTTATTGTTGACTTTTGGTTCATTTGAACCATATGTTTTGTAAGTACCTCATGTGGAACTTATTGTCTTAATCATGTATGAACTACTATGTTACTGTTAGTAACTTTGATAGGATTGAAGGATATCTTTTTATGATGGAAATATTTCTTTGTATGATATATGTTTGTAAATGGGTAGACATATGATAAATGTTTGAGTCCACGTGAGAAGAGTACGTGTGACATTTTCTATGATAGGCTTTTTTGAAAAATTTGAAGATCTAGCCCAACTATGATGTTACTTGATGGGAAAAAAAAATCAGTAGCATTCCGGGCCCATTTCCGGGTTGGGGTGTTACAGCTAATTGTAACGACCCTACTCAAATATAGGGCTTAGGGTCCAATTCAGTGTGAAATTGTCCGCTCTGGGCCTCGCACACAAGTGAGCCTACACGGATTTGCTCTTTGGTTTGACCCCACATAGCCCGGCCCAAAACGCGTCATACAAGAGTTGAAGTGGGTGGCATCAAATAAACCCACTCGAATTTTCCTTCACTACCAATGTGGGACTCCCCACATTGGTTACTGGTATGCTTACAGGGGCAGGGTATCACATTCATCCCCCCTAAGGCCTCGAGCCGCCCCCGGCTTGACTCGGCCAAGCTCAATAACACCAGGGACGGAGGAAAACCCACACAGTTCGAGTGTTGAACTCGGTTCTGATACCAAATTGTAACGACCCGACCCAAATAAAGGGCTTAGGGTCCAGCTCAGTTTGATATTGTCCGCACTGGGCCTCGCACACAAGCGAACCCATACGGAATTGCTCTTGGCCTCAGGCTCACATGGCCCAGCCCAAAACGTGTCACACAAAAGTTTAAGTGGGTGGCCTCAAATAAACCCACTCTAATTTTCCTTCACTACCGATGTGAAACTCCCCACATCAGTTATTGGTATGCTTACAGGGGCAGGGTATCACAGAATTGGAGTTAAAGAGTGCCATTGATTTAGAGTTCCCTAATGCTTTACATATATTGTGTTCTTCACACATCAACAATAATATTGTTGCTCATTATAAACCTTTGTTTAAGAAAATCGAAGTCTAGAATGCACTTTTTAAAATTCTTATTATAATAATTATAAAATCCATTATATTAAGAAAATTCAATTCAAGCCTTAATTTAGATAAAATTTCAACTTATAATTCCAAATCCAAATATTTCATCCACTCTTTAAAAAGACCATTGAATCGGAAAAATCAAGTTTTACCTATCCTAAATATTTGATCCACTCTTCTCGAATCTCTTAAAATAATTTCAATCATAAAATTATAAAAAGAATAAAAACAAAATCAATTTCTCATCATACATAAATTAAATAATTGGACAAATATAATTCTAAATTATTCCACCTTTCTTTTATTAATAAAATATGAATTAAGAATTACAATGCATTGGAATTTTGGATTTAAATAAAAACAAAACAAAAAAAAACTCATGGACTTTTTTTAATTTATAACTGAATTTAATCACACTAACATTGAATTGAAGAAATTAAAGACAAAGAAATTATACTATTATTAATGGAACTAAATTACAAGACATTAATTAAAATAAAAGAAACTAATTACAAAAGAATAAAATAAAACCACTAACAAAAAAAGAACTCCAAAATTCTTCAATGCTCAAGCTCTCCAAAAATCTCTGTCCATATTCAATTTTCTTAATGGGAGATGACTAGTATTTATAGATGAAAGTAGGTGGAATGAATGGCTTGAATTTAAAAATTTAAATAAAGCAAATGACACTTGGAGGGCTGATATGGTTTATGCTAAACTTGGAATGCCTTAAAGAGGCAAGGAGGTGGGAAAAAAATAGTAAAATTCGTGTAAGAAAAGTCGGTGCAAAATCCCTTTTTTTACACATGTACCACCTTACAGCTCCGTTTTTTACCTACTTAACGTCCGAATCAGGAAAAGTCGTAAACTACAAAGTTATAGCTCTTGAAGTCTAATTGCCAATCCAAAAAGAATCAAAGCAATCGGACATTAGAGTAAAACTTTATGGCCAAAATACTGAAAATGTATAAAACTTTCTTTCTTTTTCTACCCTTCTTATTTTGTTTCTTTTTTCTTAATTCACTTGCCAAATTTGAAAATTCTCTTATATTGCCTTTTAAATTTCGAATTTCCTCATATGTATCTTGAGATAATGAAAATAGTCTTCACACATGGATTTTTTCATGGGTTTTTCTTAATTGGGCTTTTAAAAGTATGGAAAATCTAATAAATAATTTTACCACTTACATTCAATTCTAAAAATGTACTAAATTAATCCAAACTCTCATAAATAAATTTGAATTAATTAGTTTACAAATAAATCCCCTAAAATTGTGGTAAAATAATTATTAAAAATTTCAACTTTCAAAAATATTAATTTATGCCCATAAATTGCAAAATTCACCATTTGAATTCTCATATCTTATATTTCCTTCTAAATCTTGTAAAATTTCCAAAAACCCATTAAACATATCCTAAAACACACAAAACAAATGCTAACTAGTCCAAATAGAAGGGTAAAATAGTCATTTTCCTGTGCTCATCATTGTTCATTGTAAACCTCTGTTTAAGAAAATCGAAGTCTGGAATGCATTTTTTACCAAATAAAATGACCTAATTAAGTCTCCAACAGAAAAGCATTCAATACAGTGTTTGAGGTATTAAAACAGAATTTTAGAGATAATTCGCAGGCAGTGAACTATTTAACAAGGACGTATCTCTCACATAAAAAATAATTAGTCAAGGCATGGATCGGTTGGTATTTACATTTTATAATCGAGCTACTTCAAGGGTTAAATATGCGTATTCTGTTTTGAAAAGTTATATAACTAAATCTACTAGTGACCTAAATGTTGTCTGAAAAAAGATAGCACATGTCATTGAAAATCAATTTGAAGAGTTCAAGATTCATCTTCAAGATGAAAAAGATTCGGTTTGCTCATACTGTATCTATTCCTTTCTTTGATGAATTGAACGGAAAAGTTTCTCAATTCGCATTGAATAAGGTTTACAATCAATATGCTATGCTTATAAACAATTCATTTTCACCCATTTGTACAAAATAGTTAACAACTTCAATGGGTCTACCGTGTGCGCATAAAATGTAATGGATGGGCAAGTTACATTTGGATGATATCCATCCACAATGGAAAATCGACTTGATCTCATTGGATGACTTGAATATTGAAAGGAATCAGCCTGGGATGAATTAGATGTTCACTTTGATGGCATTAAGAACAAATATTGACATTTGTCTTCGTATGATCAAGAGGTGCAGCGAAATTATCTTCAAAATATTGTCATCCATGATAAGTCAATCAGTCACTTTATTATGTAATATTCTAGAGGACGTCATCAAAGTTCAAAGAATTCATCAAAAAGCTAAACATCTGGTCATGGCCCGACCCAACGGACACGTGAGAAATAATAATATTTTTTTTTTTAACTCTGAAGCATACACAACTCATAGTCCAAACACGTGACAATTTAACCATGCGGATTAAATTCATAACTGTGGAATTATAATAGAACCTAATTCTATTCCATTTTAGATAGCAAAGTACTCCAAGTCTTATCCATAATTAATATAACATAATTATCCAAATAAACATCCAACCATAGTAAATTATCTAAATTATTACATGCTCGAAGTCTAGTTACTCAAATTACAATTTCATAACATAATCAAAATAAAAACTAAAAGCATCCAAACTCCTATGCTTGGCCCTTTTCACGTTCATCGTTTCCCTCGTTTCCTGTATCATCCACTAGGGTAGAAGTAGGGCGTTAGAACAACGCGCCCAGTAGGTATTCCATTTAGGGCTAACACATGATTAATACAAAACATATATAATAATATCATAATGTCATGCCATGTCATGATGTCAAATGCAATAAGTCTCACCCATCACAAGTACATATAAGTACCCCTACATAGGTCTTCCGGACGTCCCGACTGAGTGTGGCCCCTCCGATTTCTTCTTGATGGAAATGCACATCAAAGTATCCCACATAGATTTTTCGGACGCTCCGACGGAGTGTGGCCCCTCCTGTTACATATCCTTCACCCCATACCATGCATGAGATGCTAATAAAACACATGCTATTTTATATTGTAAACATAGCATTAAAACTCACATTTGAAACATATCTTTTAAAACGTAAATTCATCAAAATAAGATAAAAACATTGTATATAAACCCATAGTTTCAAAGAGGTGGAATCCTACCAAAGACCACTAACGTGTCCTTGCACTTTCGTCCGGTAACCGCCCACGATCGTACACACCTTGTGAGGTCCCGTTACCTTATAATATATCAATCAATTAAAACCATGTCCCATTTGTAATGTCTAAGTCTATAAACCCAACTTGTGGGATTCGGCCATACACCTTATGTTGGTCCACAATATAGGTCCATGACTAACTTTTCATGCATAACACCTTGTTCATGGGGTTTGGTCATACACCTTGGCCGAACCCATGGTCCTTTATTTCCATGATTCAATCATGCATTTATTTAAACATGCATACATGGATCATAACACCGTAAAAATAGTTCATGGGTTTCGGCCATACACCATGGCCGAACCCTATTGTTCATAATCTTCTCTCAAAAATCATTCATCCAATATCCTTTCTATGGGGTTTAATCATATATTTAGATTCATCAATTAACCTTAAGATCCATAATATATCTCTTAGTTTTTCTCCATGGGGTTCGGCCATGGTCCATGTTTCTTTCACCCTTTACAACCTTGATACCATTTAAAATGATTAACATTCCTTCCTTATTTTCCTCATTTAAAACCTTTTAAAATCCTTAACATACATCTATAATTTTCATGCTTTGAAACCCAATAAAATTATTAACCACTTCCATGGTTTTCATCCTTAAAAATCCATTAAACATAACCAATGTCCTTCCATGGGGTTCGGCCATACAACATGGCCGAACCCTATGGTTCATCCTTTTCATTAAGCCTCAACATTCATCCCTTAATCTTCTTCCATGGGGTTCGGCCATACACCATAGCCGAACCCTATGGTTCCTTACTTTAAACAAAATTATTAAAATACTTACCGGTTCCGCGACTCCTCCGATTTTCCTTCGCTACGACTTGTTCTTATATTTGAGAACAGCTTACCTCTTGCCAATCTGCAAACCACCGAGTAAAAGACCTTCAAACAACAGATCTCTTCTCAGATCTATTGTTTTTTTGCTGCCAGCCAACTCTTTTTCAATTCTTCTCACAAAGCTACTCACAATAGCTCCTTTGTCTCGTGTATCTCTGACTCTTGATGCTGCTGTGTACATCACATAAATAGGTAGGAAATTTGCCATAAAATCCAACCATACGGTTGATTCTAGATGAGAAGATCTAGGCCAATTGTCGTGCTTGCCTATCACAAATAAAAACCCATATTGGCTTTGCTACACTTGCTACATATAAGAACACCTTTTTAGCAAGATACTTTCCCAAGACAAAGCCATGCTTATCCATCGATTTCCAACATATCCATGAGATTTTCTTACCAAATAGAAAATCTTATGCCAACAACTCCACACGTTGAGAGTCCCTTCCTTTTGGCAATTGCCGAGTTTCTATGTATATCGCCAGCCGCCCATGTAAATCCAATTCAATCGGTACCTCTTTCCATTTGAGATTAAGAAAGGGTCCCACATGGATATAATTCGAGTCAGATACAATAGTTCCATTATGTTATATGATGAGATAAGAGTAGGACTTCGAGTGGGTGTGTTAGTCACGTTGATGAGGTTGGGTATACATGCTCCATTTAATTAGGCTTGATCTCACTTGGTGGTCAACCAAGTTAACCATGACCCATTGGGTCCCAATTGGGCATTTTGACCCAAATAGCAAAATTGACCCAACTAAATGTGCCTTACCCATTTACTTTAAATTGAACCTTATATCATAACTGTTGGGTTCTAATTGGGCCATTGACCCAACACCTTACCAATCTAAGGTTCATATCCGTTTATTCACAATTAAAATGGCAAATCGGTAAATATTGATAACATGGAATTCCGAAGTGTTACAGATCGTCAGATCCTCCTCTGGTGCTACCAGGTACTCGAGTTCCTTCTCCTCTCTTCTCCTTGATCTTCTTCTTTCTCTTTCCCTCTCTCTAGTTTTCCTTCATCTTCCTTTTTTTTCCTGGTTTCTCAGCTGAGTGCCGAGCCAACTCAGACGAGTAACTGAGTTGACTCGGGTGGGTTCGGTTCTGGGCTTGGCAACCCAGGCCCATTTCAATGTTGGACCAGCAGACCAGGTCCAGCCCAGATCGCAGATCTGGCCCAGTTCACCAGATCTGGTTCGGTCCAGCCTTTGGTCCGGCCTGATTTCAAGTCCGACTTAATTCGGCCTGACCCGATTTTAGGCCCGGCCCGTTTCGTCTCAGTTTTGGGCCCGACCCAATTTCAAACACAGTTTCTAGTTTTGGGCTCAGTTTCGAGCCCGGCCCAATTTTGGACTCAATTTTCAGTTTTGGGCCCACTTCAGTTTGGTTTGGACGAGACTCGCTTTCGGGCCTGTTTGTAGTCCAGACTTAGTTTGACCTGTTTTGCCCTGTTACTTATCATTGTGTTCTCGTTTCAACAGATTGAACTTCCTTCAACCCAGCGGATCCGTTTTCTCGCTTTGGATTTTAGCAACACGTACATAGGTGAGGGGACTCACCACCGATTTCAGCATGCATTTACGCATACTACTTCTCTATCAAATGTTCGGGTACCGAATGCGGCGACTGGGATTCCCTGATATTATGAGTCACTTGGCAAGGGAGTTGTTGATATCATTATGTGGCAGGGACCCCATCAGGGTGTATTAGTACCCTTAGCTCATATGAGTATATATGAGTTGTTTATTTGATCTCATGATGGATTGACGGCTTGATAATATGATTGGTTGAAATGTGTGATAACCTGCGATGGTTGCAATTGATGGTTAATCAACATGTTGTAGGATCGCATGCAGTAGATAGTAGATGGTATTGCCTATTATGCTTGTTTGGAACATGTTTTGATTGATAACGTGTTTGGATGGTACATGTTAGTATGTGATAGTTAGAGATGTATACACCTGATGAATGAATGTGATGTTATTTTGTATAACTATATTTTATTGTTTAATGATGATTGGTTGGTAATAGGTTCGAGTGCCAACATGTTGGTACTAAAGATAGCTATGCACATACTTAATTATGATTCATTATTACTGTTTTGGTAACATTCTTATAAACAACTGTGCATACATGTAGCTAGTAATTGTGGGATGTCAGTGGGGGCATAAGTACTAGACTATACCCGGATCTAGAGACTCTCCCTATCTTATCAGGTAGTTGGGGTTGAAGGTTGTGTGAAGCCGTGCAGTGGAAACGTGGTTGAGCTATGGATTACCCGGTGGTGGATAGTGGATGGATATACTTCCTAGTGTGGGTCAGTCTACCCTTTGTGGCCTTTTAATGCATCTGTAGGAAAGCGTTGCTGGCTTGGAGGACGAGGTACCCTAGAGTCTCAGTCGGGACAAGCAGTGAGGCAACCATGATGACCTAACGGAAGTCCCTGGGTTGAGTATTGATTCACCCAAGGTAGACTTAAAGGTCATTACAGACACGGTACCCGAGCGCGTGATGGATGAGGTGATCCCCGAATGACCGAGTAGGCTGAGGAGGTGCTCATTTGATCATCGGTCGAGGGATGGTGCGGTGAGGGACAGCTCCCACTGGTATGGTTTGTGATTCCCAAATGACAGAGTAGGCTGAGGACTTGCTGGCCCGCTCATTGGTCGAGGGATGATGTGATGAGATGTTCCAGGCTAGGACACTTGTAGGATGGAGACAGCCTGCGGTATGATGTGATAAGATATTCCAGGTTAGGACACTTGTAGGGTGGGGACAGCGTGCGGTGTGATGTGATGAGATGTTCCAGACTAGGACATCTATAGGGTGGGGACAGCCTGCGGTGTGATGTGATGAGATATTCCAGGCTAAGACACCTGTAGGGTGGGGACAGCCTGCGATGTGATGTGATGAGATATTCCAGGTTAGGACACCTGTAGGATGGGGTGCGATGTGATGAGATATTCCAAGGTAGGACACCTGTAGGGTGGAGACAACCTGCAGTGTGGTGTGAGATGATGTTCTAGTCTATGACACCTGTATGGTGGGTATAGTCTGAGGTATGGTAGTCCTGGCTATGACATCTACAGGGTGGGTACAATCTGAGATATGGTATTCCAGGTTATGACACTTGCAGGGTGGGTACAGTCTAAGGTATGATATTCCAGGCTAGGACACCTATATGGTGGGGACAACTTGTGGTGTGATGTGGTAGTGTGTTTACCCACGATTATGACTTTGGGTTCATTGTTGAGACTTGTGTTGTGGATGTTGACTCACCGAGAATTTATAGGCGCTTAACGACTGAGTTCTGCCGGTTCATTCGATTGAAGACCTATAAAATTCCATTGGGGGTGTTTATGCCGGTTGTGTGGAGATCGGCGAACGGGGCCCGAGGTCACAGGTGTGACTACCAAGGGTCTGGTACTCGGTCGAGGAGACCACGGATGAGTCTGGTTGGCAGTCCGTCGAGGACTAGCACTGTAGTTACCCTCTTGTGATAGTCTGTTTGGGACTCTAGTGAGCCCGGCTTATGGGTTAATTGTGGTAAGTGTACGGGTGTCTTGTGAGGGTCAAAGGACTGTAGTGGTTGAGCATATAAAGGAGTTGCCTTAGAGTTGCATTGGGTTGGTTAGAGGATGTGCTGGAGGCCAGGTTGACGTAGACCCGTGTGCTAGGGGTAGGGCACACATTCGTATGGTCGTGCAATGTAGACATCCTAGACATTGATATGTCAATATGATTATATGTAGTGTATGCTTGATGACATATAATGCATGTGTTACCCTCATTGAGCATGTAGAGCTCACCCCTTGCCTCATAGGTACGTCATAAAGGAAGGGTCGGTGGGACCCTCAGTCGGACGTTGGGCGTAGAGTTGCAGCTTTATACTTTGTCATGGTTCCACTTTGTAATTGAGGACTTGCTAATGTATCTGAGATATGCATATTTTTCATTGAGTTTGATGAATGTAAAATGGAATAAGGTCATTGTTCAGAATTATGATTAATACTTTATTAGTACTATTGGTTATTGGTTTAATTGTGCGTTGCCCGTGGTTACTTTGAATTGCTGGAGCAATGTCTCCCATTTAAAAGAAAAAAATACCCTTGAAATATTAATAGATCAGTTTCGGGACTTTGTATCAGTTTAACGTACTCGTAGCGGGACGGATAGTTATAATATACACGTTGGTTCAAACGATTGAAAGGGGGGGATTAATTCGAACGATTGAGAGGGAGAGGGAGAGGGAGAGTGAGAGGGAGAGCTTCGAAGGGATATGGAGAGGGGAGCTTTAAATGAGGGAGAGGAGAGCTTCGAATGAGGGAGAGCTGCAAATGACTGAGAGGGAGAGGGAGAGATCGATTTAGGGTTTAGGGAAAATCTTCGAAGGAGGGAGAGGGATAAGGGTTTGATCGATCGATCGATCGAATGAGTAAAGGATTTATATACGTTCTTATTTGTTTGAATGAACTAAGTTGTTCATTCGAACAAAAGAATGTATATATGTTCATTTGTTCTAATGAACTAAGCTGTTCAGTCAAATGAATAAACATATATATGTCATTCATTCGAATGAACAGGTTGGTTCATTCGAGTGAACGACTGTGAAAAATGATTGCTCTTAGATAAATTCGTTCGAATGAACCAACCAGTTCATTCGAATGAATGAACATTGTTCTACCCCCACTAGTTCGAATGAACTACATTTACACTAAGGTATTCGTTCGGATGAATAAGTCATTAGAACGAATACCTCAGTGTAAATGTAGTTCATTCGAACTAGTAGGCGCATATATATTTATATATATATATATATATATATATATATATATATATATATATACATTCGAGTGAACGGCTATAAAAAACCATTGCTCTCAGATAAATTTGTTCGAATCAACCAACCAGTTTATTCGAAGGAATGACATTCGAGTTAACAACTGTAAAAAACCATTTCTCTCAGATAAAATTCGTTCGAATGAACTGTAACGCCCGCCCATTTTCACTATATTTCAGAGTCTATTTTTTTTTAATTAAATCAAAGTGATAACGGTGCGGACGTCACGACGCGAGTTAAGTCTGAGCTTCTAAAGCCCGGCCCTTAACTGGCCAACCCCACGCGTGCGCAGAACGAAGTCCACGAGTACGGTTCACGCGTAAGAAGTAAGCTCGCGGAACATAGTTACATGCGGAACATTATAATAGATACTATCCTACCGTTTTTAGATAGAAGGGAAGATAAAACATTAAATTACCAAAATACCCCCATGTTCATGATTATGTCTCAAAATGTTAACGTACAGAGTTTAATCCAGACCATAGTAAGAAATTCAAAATTATTACAATTCGACAAGCTATGCTACTTGAGTTACAACATTTCCAAAATAAAACTTTGATAAAGAAGGTAGCTGCTTTCCCACGCCCCTAAGCCTGACTCCCGTCACGTCCACCGTTTCCTCCGTCTCCTGTGTCATCAGCTAGGGTGGAAGTAGGGCGTTAGTCAACGAGCCCAGTAGGACTCCGAGTAGGGCTAGCACATGGATTAGTAATAACAAACATACTAATAGCAATATAATAAAAACCATATGATGAATGCCATGCCATGGGTGTCTATGTCATGTGTCCCACCCATCATCTACATCATCACGAAATATCTTATCCCCCTTGACGGTAAATCCTCGTCAAGGTGTCCCCATGTTTGCTTCTTGGTCACCCCGACGGAGCATGGACTCCGGTGATACCATATCAATATCCCCATGTCTGTTCTCGATCGCCCCGACGGAGCATGGACTCCGGTTATACCACATCAATATCCCCATGTCTGTTCTCGGTCGCCCCGACGGAGCATGGACTCCGGTGATACCATATCAATATCCCCATGTCTGTTCTCGGTCGCCCCGACGGAGCATGGACTCCGGTTTCTTTATTTTTCCGCCCATGCCATGCATAAGATGTAAGATTATGCTATGTAATGTGTATATACATTTCATATCCATAATATAAAATCCATAGGATAGGAATATAATCCATAGCATATAAAATACCGTCCATAGCATTTAGAATATAATCCATACCATATAAAATCCATGTAATAATAAATCATATAATTTCCAAAATCAAATACGGAAAGCATTACATACACATGATCCACAGCTTACGAAAAGGTAGGAATCCTACCAAATACTGATAACGTCCTTTTTCGTTCTCGTCTAATAATTCCGGTCGCCGTTCGCGTACCGTTGCGATGTGCCAATACCTTATTATACATTTCCCAAGTTAGTCTATATCTTATCCACGATTAAGTCTCTAACTGATCATAAACCTATGTTCATTAATGATCTTTAACCACATTACAAGATTACCATAATCAGCCCTTATCTTGGCCTCTTTTTCCATTGATTTCAACACGTATATAATTCAATCCATAACTGATCTATACACCTAGATCCATTAATGACTTACCAATCATGTCATAGGATCATTAGAATCAGTCCCTTTAATTTAAAATCATCTCCATTTATCCTACCGGATTAGTAGTATCTTAGAAAATATTCAAAAACTGTACATTTCAATTCAGTCTACTGAACTATGAGTTCAGTCGACTGAATCATGAGTTCAGTCGACTAAAACTCAGATTCAGTCAGCTGATTTTGAATTAGATCATCTCTTTGTCTGCCAGTTCATTTCAGTCCACTGAAATACACATTCAGTCGGCTGAAACATGGTTCATACCCTTTCAGTCGACTGAATCACAGATTCAATCGGCTGATTTTGAATCAGATCGTTTGTTTGTCTTGCCAGTTTATTTTCAGTCGACTGAAATACACGTTCAGTCGGCTGAACTATCAACCATCCGTTTACGTGTTTAATAAGCATTCCTTCAGTCGACTAAATCATATGTTCAGTCGGCTGAAACTTCCAGAACCCTTTTCTTTTATCAGCCACCATTAGTTCAGTCGACTGAACCTATCATTCAGTCGGCTGAAACTCCCAGAAACTTATTTCTGAATCGTTTATCATTAGTTCAGTCGACTGAATCTCTGATTCAGTTGGCTGAAACTCCCAGAACTTCGTTTCTGGATCGTTTATCATTAATTCAGTCGACTGAATCAGAGATTCAGTCGGCTGAAACTCCCAGAACTTCGTTTCTGGTTCGTTCATTATCTGTTCAGTCAACTGAATCCCTGATTCAGTCGACTGACTGTTTCGTTAGTCCTTTCCATTGCATGTTTTGTACTTCCCTCCTTCGCGATTTCTCTTAAAAGAGCCATAACGGCATGTTTGGAAATACTTACAATCCTTGGTTTTCCCGGTTGTCTCTTGCTCCTCTTGTTCCTTAGCCTTTCTCCTTCTTCTTCCTCCTTGATACTCAGCCAATGGTGAGCTTGATTAAGGTAAGGTCACCAAGGTTTGGTTCGGCCAAGGTGTAGCAGTTTTGAGAGGGGAAAACGGAGGAGAGAATGGGAAAATATCACACGTCTTGGGTCTTAGGAGTGATCAGCCAACTCCTAGCTTCTTCTTTCCTTCTTTCTAAATTCCTTTCTCTTCTTTTCTCTTTAGTGTTTTCTTTAGAAGAGAGGGGAGGACGGTTTTGGTGTGTGAGGGAGAGAGGGAGAGAGTGAGAGGGAGATGGGTGTGATGATTGGTTTGACTCCCTCCACCAACCAAGCATAGAGGGAGGTATGGGCTTGCATGCCCCCAGTGAGTCACAACTCATTCCAATGAGTTTGGTGAGTCAAATAAGATGGAAACCATCTTGACTCACCCCATTTCCTATGTGACTCACTCCCCTCTTGACTTACTTAATTATTTAATATATTATTTAACTTAGCCCCTTTTATTTATAATTTAATTTCTATTTAATTCCCTTCTATTCCTTCATGAATCCACCCATGGTTGACCAAGTCAACCATGGTGGCCGGCCCCACCAATTTCTTAGCCAACCGCCACCTCACTTGATGAGGTGTAGGTGGGCCCCACTTGGTTATGTTAGCTTAATCATCTCATCATTAACTTAGGGGGTTTAATTCTAATTAATTGGGTCACCATTGGGCCCATGGCCCAATTAAATTATTTTCTACTATTTACTTTAGAGTTTGGATCAATTATGATCCATTGGATCCCACATGGTTATCGGGCCCACTTTGACCATTATTGACCCTTCAAATGAATCCTATCAAATCCATGGTCCATTGGACCATACTTGGGCCTTTGTCCATATTTTGATCCATTTAACATCCATGACATCAAAATTTCCATTTTTCCATTATTAAAATAAATAATTGCCACATATATATTGATTAAAAAATTTAGGCTATTAAATGAACCAACCCGTTCATTAGAACAAATGAACACTGTTATGCCCACTCGTTCGGATGAGTTAAAACATGAGGGTAGGATGGTAATTTCATCCAAAAATTCGAAAATGGGTGGGTAGAGGCAGGAAATCCGGGTGTCTGTATGTCGCGCCAAAATTAATAATCCAACATTCATGTTCCAATATCATTCTAAGAAAAGGGTTTCATTATAATACCCTGCCCCAAAAAGTCTCATATTGCTAGTGGCATTGGAAATTCCTTGGTATATAAGTAGTAGCCTTCCTACGTCTAGCAAAAGGCCTTTTGGGAGCAACAGTGGGTTGGCTCGCCAAAGCAAAGTCGTGCGGGTCCGTGCGTAGGCCCAAAGCGGACAATATTGTGCTAGCGGGATGGGTTGTTACAAATGGTATCAGAGAATGATTCAACTCTTTGTCTAAGGGTGTGGGCTTGGTTGTTGTGTGTGCAGAGTAGGGGACGACTTTGGCTTTAAGGGGGGTAAATTATAATACCCTGCCCCAAAACGTCTCACATTGCTAGTGGCATTGGAAATTCCTTGGTATATAAGTAGTAACCTTCCTCCTTCTAGCACAAGGCCTTTTGAGAGCAACAGTGGGTTGGCTCGCCAAAGTAAAGTCGTGCGGGTCCGTGCGTAGGCCCAAAGTGGACAATATTGTGCTAGTGAGACGGGTTGTTATATTCATAATCTATAATCTCACAATCTAATCCAACAATCCAATTTCCATCCTCCAATAATACTGATGTACATTTTAATTTACTCGCAAGCGTATGAACTAGTTTATAGTATAGAGTATGAGTGCGAGGTCGTACCTAAGGGAAATCTACAAAATATATGTACTAAATAAAAAATAGCACTATTAAAATAATGTGATTTAATAAAGTAAATTTCTAAACTTATAGTTCTAATCTTAATTTAGAAAAAATAATTAATTTATTATCTAGTTTTAATGGTTACTAATAAATTTTGATTAAAAGAATGGAGTAAATTTAAATGACCTAAATTTAATTTAAAATGTAAGTTTAAGAGACAAATAAAATGTTCTAACCTATTTAAATTGTTTTGATGATTTTTATGAAAAAGTAAAATAAATCAATTAATAAATAAATAGTTTATATAATCTACAATGGAATCGGGTCAAATATCGAAGCGGCATGTTATCCTATTTAAAAATAATAAAATCATGGCCTAGACTGTGAAATGTTCTAGAGTTATAAAATATAATTCAAATTTATTTCCTATTAAAATTCTAATTAGAATTTTTTATGTCATCCATTAAATCAGACTTTTTTTCAACTCAAGCCTTAGGCTTGAGGGGGTTTTAAACTCGTGTTTCCCTAAATCTAAAACAACTGTTCTTGATAAGAACTTTAGACTGAAAAGACGGCAAGTCCCACTGATCCTAATAGGGGGTTCTACTTTCCTTGAAAAAATTCTAAAAATAATTTCTTACATAACATTCATAAAAATAATTAAAAATAAAATACAAATCATCACTATTAAATATTTTAATAACTGGGACCACCATATATCTAAACAACTGCCATGAATTTTTATTTAAAAAATTGGAAATGAAATACAGTCCTTTTGGACTTGACATAAAAAAAAAAAATAATAACTTACAAGAAATTAAATATTTTTCTCTGTCTTTTGTCGTCCAACTTCAGTCTTTTCGATGTCTTGCCCGGTTTAACCTTCAATGGGCCCAAATCCATCAATTTATAAGAGTGAGAAGAGATGAGATAAGGGACACTTCAAATTCAACCAAGATAAGAGACCTATTCAAATTCAAAATTTCTCTCTGTTGAGATTGGCTAACTCCTTCATCTCCTTATCTTTGTTCTTCCTTATCCCTCTCTTTCTTAGCTCTCCTTCGATTCAAACTCTTTTATCCTTATCCCTGTCTTTTATTCAAATCCATTGTTTTTTATCCAAATCCACTGTTTTTTTCAAACCATAACCGAATTTTGCAGATAAGGCACCATCCTTCAAACGAAATTCACTGGTCCCACTTGGTCTTTTGGAGTTGGATCCCATACTTGGACTTTTATCTGGCCCGGAATACTGGTGGACCTTGGCTCATTGGCTTCCAATTGCAGACTTTGTCTTCAGGCTTCAGATTCGAACAGTGGGTCCATTTGTGTGTGTATAAATTTCTACCACCTTTGAAATGGAACACAGTCTAAAAAATATTATTATAATTCAAACTCTCATATCCGGATCTGAATTATAATAATTTATAATAATTCCAAATCAAATTAGGTGGTAAAAATTATAAACTTTCCAAAAATAGGACTATGGCCCACTTTTCTCCATTTTAATTCATTTTTCTTGTATTCTCACAAATACACTGCAAAACAAAACTCTATTAAATGCATCTAATATTCACAAATCAAAGGCTAACTAATCCAAAATTAAAGGGTAAAATGGTAATTTCCAGTGCTCAATAAATACCATCAAAATAAGAAGTTTCATCTGAAATATAATTATATAAGTCTATCTTTTATAATAATATAACTTATTATAAGTCCCAACCTCTTATATAATAATATAACTTATTATAAGTCTCACATTATTCAAATACAGTCCCAAATATAATATAAGTCTCAATCCCATGTTATTCAAATATTAAATCCTAGTATGAAGTTATCAACTAAAGGTAGTTTTGTTGAATGAGAAAATAGTGCAAATAGTGCTTAGTTGCACCTTCTTCATTTTATAAATAACTATAAAAAATAAAATATAAATACAAAACACATAATAAAAGACAAGATTATATTTTTGTAAAAGAATATTCTTGTTCTCACCGAAACAATTTTAAATATCAAAAATTAATAATCCAACTTTTATGTTCCAATATCAGTCCAACAAAATTATTTCATCTCATACATTTAAGATTTAAATCCAAATTTAATTTTTATTTAAGTTTAACATTTTTTTCAAAAATTTGTGATGTGACCACAAGGAAAAATTTAGAAGTTGCTCAATCTAAAATGTTGGATGTTCAAACATCTTCCATTCTCGTAAAACATGGCGATAGACGAGATTGGGGCTTTTTTTCTTTCTCTTCTTTCTTTCCAGTTTCCTCTCTTCTTTTTTAAGTTTTTCACCATAGACTTAAGGCCTTTTTAGAATAAAAAAAAATTTCCAAACCCCCTAAACCGTAGTTCACGATTGGAGAGAAAATAAAGTGTAACTAAGATTGATGACTTGTCATATGGAAAAACATAGCCTTGGACGTCCAAGCCAAGGAAGTGTCTGTTTTTCATGTTTTGCTTAAATAGAGTCTCATGGACTCACTGAAATAGTATTTCCTAATTATTTTGATCAATCCATAATTTTAAAGATGATGAAGTTTAGAAATTATAAAATATAGTTTGATCAATTTAATTAATAATATTTTTGTTAACAATATATTAAATAAAAGATCAATTTAAGAAGTCCTATCACCACTCCATTTGATAAATTTTACCTCTAAGTTAGTATTTGTTGGCGAGTCAATATCATGGAAATCAAGGCATGTAGTCGTTGCACCTTTGGTTGTTGCCTGGTTATTCTTTTGGCAGACCCTCGTTACTTGACCATAATAACTTTATTCAGGTCAATATTCTAAACCAATTTGCTAGTCTTAGTCAAGTTAAGAATTCATATATAAAATAGAGGGGTCCTAAGGTCACAATCCAACTTCAGTAACATAGTCACAACCTCCAAACTTCCATTTGGACTATGACCTTTTACTTTTGTGACAATTAGACCTTTGAACCACAATATCATATACTTAATTCACAACCATGTTAGCGTAATCTAAATCAGTAGGGCTTAAATGAGTTCCAATCATAATAAATCTAAAATAATAAAATTATTACTCTTTTTTAGATTAATACTTAGCCCAACTAAATATATTAAAAGAATATCGTAGATGGATTAAATGAATATATATAATTATCCTTACCTATTGCATCAGCCACACAACATGCGCATCAACCAATGTTTTAAAAATCGGCCCGTGTATCGAACCGTCTAAATAGAAAGTTGGGTTAAATAAAGTTCAATCGGGTTCCACTATAGTCAAACCTGGATAAATCCATGCATAAATATTATAAATAATAAAAAAATTATTAATTAAGATTTAATTGATGAGTTGAAATAAAATTTTAAACAAAAATATATGCTATTTATTTTATTTTTGCACTACAAATACCTATTTAATAGCTAATTCATTATTAATAATTGTAGAAATCTTATTTGCTCTTTCATCACGAGCTCATTTTAACAATTGAAGTTATCCTCACTTATTACTTTTAAATGATATAGGAAACTAAAAATAATTTTAAAATATCTTATTCATATAATTTTAATTTTTTGTTAATTTATAGTCCATTATTTTTTTTATTTTTATATTTCAATTCTTTTCATTTCATTTTAAATTTTCAAATTTTATAATAAATATGAAAGAGAAGCATATGATGTGCGTTCAAGAGATTCAGCGTTGGAAGTTTCCCAGTCCATACTTCATTCATTCATTGTCCCACATCGGAAACTCTGGAAAAAGAGTTGACGCAAGTAATGGCTATAAAGGACCAAGGTAAGAACGGGATGTTCAACCATTTTCTGGCCGTTTCACACTCAGAAATGTTGGGGCTGGCCCGTTTAGTCATATGAAATTAAATTTATTAATTTGATAAGAGTTGTTTTTTTATAATTTTAAATTTTAATTTTTAAAATTTTTACGGTTTTATGGAAGGCTTGAGGGGAATTTGACCGGTTTTTAAGGGCTTATATATCGTAGAGGTTTATTTAAAAATTGGCTCGTGGTTGAACTTTAAAACACTGGTATCAAGTAACATTGGCCGATATAAATTTCTAATTAAAAAACTGTCACAGCTATTTTTTCAAGTTAAATCTTGTATGGGGTGTAATTTTAAGAAGGTTTAGAAGTAAGTAATTCAAGCGTGGAAGATATTTGTCAAATTCTAAACATTTTTCCCTTAAAATTTTAAGTTATTTTTATTATTTATTTTTTGAATTTCAGCTATAAGATAATATCAAATTAAGTATTTTTTGTAAAAATAATTTAATGAAATAATATTCAGTACTTATAGAATTTAATGAAAATGTCTTAATGTGATTGATATAGTTTGCAAGGGTGTTTGTGTGCTTTTTTAACTATTTTCTAAAAAATTAATGAAATTTGGATTCTCTAAGATACGTTCTATTTTTTAGTCTCTTGTGGAAAAATTAATAAAATGATATAAAAATATTTCTATAATTAAATAAATATATCATTTAGTGTGATTGATATAACTTTACGGTGTTTGTGTATTTTTCTAATATTTCAATATTTTTATAATAAAAAATTTATGAATTGTAATAAAAGATAGATGTTACTATGGGATACTTGATAATATGAATTTCATATTAGGTATTTTCACATGTTGGTTTCCTATTTTCTAAAATTTTAGACAATCTTCAAATTTTTAGGAAATTTTTCAAATTTTCAAGAAATATCTTATTCATATAGAAATGTCAACTCTCAAGAGTCTAATACTCCATAAAAATGACCATTATATTTAACAAAAAAATGCTCACAGTACGTTTTCCATATCTCCCTATTTTCTCATTTTTATATTTTTCAGAACATAAGAAATTCAGGAGAGAAAACCCTATCAACGATACGTATCACCCCACCTTTTTTATACATTAGTTTCGGTCACCTATCTCTCCTCTCCAGCCCCAAACAAAAAGTGCAAGTCTTAGTGATAGAATTCCTACATAATCTGAATGGATTTAGATATGATCTTTATCTTTGAATTTTTACCTCGCTCATAATTAGGATTATATAAATATTTAAAATGATTCAAAAAATTTAGAGCCTTCAAAAATATGACTTTAGTAATATGCGCTCTAGGTTTTTTTTTTTTTTTTTTTTCCTTTTTCTTTTTTAGAATTCATATTCAAAGATTAACTATTTCGAATGAGGTAGTTCAAGTGATTGATACTTTGACTCAAGAACCAAAGGTCACATGTTCGAATCTTATAGTCACTCCATTTATGTGGGTTGCAAAGGAATGCGTGTATCTATAATTTTATCCAATGCTCTCTAATTCAGAAAGATGCAGGGATCTTGGATTTCTTTATCATAAAAATATTAAAAGATTAACATTTTCAATGAAAACCATTTGTATTGGCAAAAGAGAATTCCTATATATCATTTTGTACTCTGGCATATGTTGAATTCATACAAAATCCTGAGGAAGCTATTCAAGCCATGGGAAGTAGGAACTAGGAAGGTTGCTTATCAATTTCTTACATGACTTACAAATGTTTAGATAAGTTTCCTGGAAAATACCATAGACCATCAGATACAATTTAAACTCCATCCCATCATCCTAATCTCATAATTCTTACTTTAAAAATTTGATTATAAATGATTGAATGTTAATAACCCATCTAAAACAATTAAGATTACTCAATGATTAGATTACAAATCTTTCAATTTATCATTTCTCTTTATCTTTTTTATTCAATTATATAAGATCTACTCATATTAGATGACTTAACTCTTTTTCTGAATTTATATATGGAAACTGTGAGAAATCTATCCACTACCTTGAGCTACACGCGCGTAGACTTTGAATGTTTGTTTGTTCATTTTTTTACTTATTAGATGACTAACTTTCTCAAAGAAATTGACTACCTCATCTGCACTAGAGTTCTTTATAATTTTATAGTGTTGTTTTTAATTTTTATTTGATTATTTAAACTATATAACTATAAATAAATAAAACCATTCACATTAAGTTTTTCAACTTGCAATACGTATTTATTATTTGGTGGTAAACAGTGGGTCCGTTTAGTGAGACTAATGACTTTAATATTAGAAAATAGAAACACGAAAGATGGGTAAAACGGTCAAAAGATACATGTCAGAAATCTGAAGACTTTGAATTTTGAATACTTTAAATCCACCTGTCACTAAAAAACTGAATTGTAAGGATGGTATCTATTGATTTTAATATGTATTCACACTTAATCATCTTATTTTATAAGTAATTATTATAATTGGAGCAAAATTCTGAAATCTGTTTATCAATGATAATATATGTATTCACCTTAAATAACAAATACAGAGTTCACATATTCTCTTCTTGAAAAAATTATAACTTGTATACGTTTTATAAAAAAAAAAAAAATTATTTTTTAATATATTATTATTTAAATGGTGAAAAATACATATAAAATGAAGGGCTTAATTCATCTTAGCTTAGAGCCTTAGATTGAGTGAATTAAAATATCTAATAAAACTTATTTTTATGCCACACCCACAAAAAGGATGTTAAAGTTGCTGCTAAGTGCAACTTAATTTATTGAAAGTCGAGTTGTGCAGGACTAATACAACCAGGCGTGGCCCATTTTTCAAAATAGACTTGACTCAACAAACATTTAAAAAAGAAAAAACTAGGAGATTCTTCTCCTGTTACCTTAAACAATCATTGGCTCATATAGTGTGAAATAACTCAGTGATGTTAGATAGTGCAAAATAAGGATAGTCATTTAGACAGTCTATTTTTCTTTTAAAAGATAGATCAGTTCAAAATTTGATGTGAAATTACCATTTTGTTTCTCAATTTTGTGTGGAGAAATTATCTTTTTAAAAAAATTAAAGGATAAAATGATAATTTTCATATTAAATTTTGAAATGGAGTATCTCTTAAAAAAAGTAGAATATCTACATGACGACTCTAAAATAATATTTTATATTATAATTTTACTTGACTGACTCAATCAAGATATATGCATCACATCTTTATTTGAAATAAAAAATAAAAAAATCGCATTCTCTTAAATAATCAATGACACTATCAATGAATTATCATTAATAAGCATAATATTTTCAAATTGGAAGATCATTCAACACGGTTCTTATGATTTTTTTTTTTTTCTTGGCATATATGATCATACCTCTTTAGAATTACACTCTAGATTTATTAATACTTTATCCCCCTAATAAAAAAAAGGCTCCATTTCAAATTCAGATAACATAAATGCAAATAAACATCTAAATATATGGAAGAAGATTCCATGCAAATATAATACTATATTACAAAGGTAATAAAAATGGTATACAGTTATTTAAAACTCTAGTCAAAATAAAGTCGAACTCCTCTAAATATCATAAATATATTATAATTTTTTTATGGACCATAGAGTATAGACTGGTGGCTTTTGCATTTTATGCTTCAACCTGACAAATTATTCTTGTGGGCTCAGTTTTTGTCGGCTTGAGTTGACTGGATTTAAAAAATCACGTGGGAAAGAAGATTCTAACAGCAATTATTCATTGTAAATTTAAATTTACCTGTGAAAAATCTCGAAATCATATCAAATCTAATGTCCAGTGACTTTATCATACATCAAGTTAGACATAAGACACTTCTTAAAATGGAAGATTAATCAGACTCTAACAGCGTTTATTCATTGCAAATTCACTTATTTAGAATTAAATAATTATTATTTATTAAATATATTTTTATTCATTACTGTAGATATAGAGTCAATTTGAACTCATGTAGAGACACACTGTTGAATTCAATTTAAGACAAATAAATGGTTGTTGCATAAACCAATCAATGCTCGTGATTATAGTTTAGAAATTGCGTGTTCAATTCTCATGAGTGCTAGATAAGAGAGTCTCCGTATCGAAAGAATTTATCAAATCCAAATATAAGAGCTTATCTAAAATTGATGGGATGTCTAAGTATGAAAGCCTACTCCAAATTAATAGGATAAATGGCTAGATAATTATGATGATAATAACAAACAAATGATTAGAAGTTTATAGTCTTAAAAGTTATAGTAAAAAGTGATTTGTTGAAAGCCTATCCTAGATTGATGGAGGATCTAAATATAAAAGCTTAGATGAGATCGATGTGATAAATGACTAAATGAAGACGATGATGATAGTTATGAAAGACAAATTGTTAGAAGTTTATAGTCTTTAAAATTATACTAAAAATGATTTATTTAAATTAAATTTTATTACATTTTATAAGAGTAGATATTCTAAATCAACTTATTTTATAGCATCTAAAATAGAACTTGTACAAATTAAGTCATTGAGTTTACAATAGACTGGCTCACAATGGATAAGTTTTAGTAGGGCTGCAACTCGGGTCGGGTTTTGGACCGACCCGCATGACCCGACCCAAGAAATCATGCGGGTCGGGTTACAATGGTCGGGTTATAGGGTCGGGTCGGGTTGAGAAAAGAAAAACCCGACTGAAATTCTTGTCGAGTTGGGCTGAGGCCTTTAAATTTCAACCCGATCCGACCCGAGAAAACCCGACTCGAGAAGATTGCGGAGAAATTCAATGGATGGTATGATCTGGGTGTTTAGGCCTCTGAGTAGAAGAGGCAAATTCGAAGAAATCAGGTAGGTGATTTCAAAATCAGAGAGGCCCAAATCTTGGAAATATTTAAGTACTGGTTTGAGGGTTGTGTCTACATCGATGAGGAGGAGACGGGGTCTGGCAGAGATGAGATTTGTGATTTGGGTGTTAGAGAAGCCTTGGTCTTTGAAGAATTCAAGGACAGAATCTGGTACCTGTGTGCTTTTGAAATTGATTCATTTGGATGCTGGAAGAGCTGATTCTGGAGACAACCCACATGAGTTTATGATGAGGTAGGAGAGTGTGAGAGATGCGGAATCAGAGCTGTAAGAAAGGATCTGAGATGTGGATTTTGAAGGAGAAAGGCAAGGGTTGGGTGTTTTCCATTGAGATGGAATAGACTTCTGCAGAAAGAGCGCAACATCGGTGATGGGTGAGACGAAAATGAAAAACTAAGCACTAGGGCTGCAATTTGGGTCGGGTCGGGTCGGATTGGGTTAAGGGTATTACAATCTCGGGTCGGGTCGGGTTCACTATCTTGGGTTTTTTATTCGGGTCGGGTCGGGTTCAATATAGAGTGAGTCGAGTTAGGGTTGGGTTTATTAAAACTAGACCCATCCGACCTGAGTTGCAGCTCTAAGTTTTAGGAGGGATAGATTGCTTGATGATAGACAGAGAAAAAATCTCTAACAAGCGTGTAAAAACAAAAACATGCCAATTACATGATTTTAAGAAATTAAAGTAAAAAATTGATGTCCCATAAAAAAAAAATTAACACGTATTTTTTCTGTCCCATAAACTATATCATTATATCTTTATATATTTATTTTACAAAAAAATATTTTAAAATTGTACTTGCACTCCCATGCATCAAGTCAAAAGAGTTATCAAAGCTGAGCTTTCACTCGGTCTTCGTCTCCACCTAATACAATGACTTCTTACTGAGAAATAATACATTGTAAATCTGTTCTTCGAAGTTTGAATGAAAGATTCACACCCGTTGAATGAGAATATTGTGTCTGAATTCAAAAAAGGTAAAAGTAAAATAAATAAAAAGTTAAAGTTAACCACTTTTACAGTTTTACTTAATCTAAGGGCTTTGATTGATAGTTCCTATCAAATTTTGTGAACCAATTTATGTATTAAATTGCCGATATGCAACTACTATCTTCAAGTTTTTAACTTTTTAGAATTTTTTTTAATAAAAATAGAGAGAAAATAGACAAATCTAGTATGAATAAATTTTAATTAAAAAAATGGTCTTTTCATTAAGTTTTAGAGTCTTAAGAGCCTAAAGTTCAATTCGTTAATGAAAATAGCTTATTAATTATTTTTTTTAAAGTGTACTCTTATTTAAATAAACTTATAAAAGTTTTTCCATGTATAATCATCTACGGTAAACTGTAAATGTACGGAGCCCCGATAATTGTAATTAACATGGGATTCGTGAGGCCGTGAATCATAAGTTAGTTTTTGACTTGCATGAAACACAAACATAGTTAGTTTTTGACTTGCATGAAACACAAACACTGACGTCAGGTGCATGACGTTGGTTTTGTTACGACATCGTTACATAGGAATACTTTTGAAAAAAAAGTGTTTACTGGATTGCGTTTGGATGAAGGGTAAATCTTTTTTTTTTTTTATGTACGTGCCGGAGATCGTGGATATCCAGCTTAAACCCCCTATTTTGGTAGAAAATAATCTTAAATTACATTTTTATCCACCTGCTCTTACTATTTAAATGATGATACAGGGGGCAACATGTACTAGTGTCCTACTACTCAGAGCACTACTAGGTTTGAAGGAAAGAAACATGATTTCCCTCGCTGGGGCAGCAGAGAAATCTTTCCTGCTCTTATTTCTGTGGATTGCAACAAATCTGCAGGCTTGTAATGCAGCTGGAGAAGCTACTGCTCGGGAATACAAATACAAAGAAGCAGCAGCAGCAGCAGCAGAGGCGCTTATCAACTGGAAAGCCAGTCTCCGGCAGAACCAAGCTTTAGAGTCATGGACTCTGTCACCCCTCAATGCCAAAGCAACGGTGAACGTAACCAACCCAAGTCCATGCAAATGGTTGGGAATCACATGCAACGATGCCGGAAGTGTGACAAATGTAAACCTGAGGAATGCCAGTTTGGAAGGTAATCTCTATGACTTCAGCTTCTCCTCCTTTCCCGACCTCATCCATCTTGAGCTCAGCAACAATTCTCTCTTTGGAACCATCCCACCAGAAATCAGCTCCCTTTCCAACCTGTCCGTTCTAGACCTTTCTCATAATCAACTTTCTGGTTCAATTCCTGAAGAGATAGGGAATATGAAGGGCCTCAGTGTGCTCTGCTTTTCCTCCAACCTTCTCACTGGTTCTATCCCTCCCACTTTTGGAAACTTGCATAGCCTTACCCAGTTGTACCTCAGTTCAAATCCCATTACTGGCCCAATTCCTCCACAGATGGGCGGTCTCAAGAACTTGACATTTTTGGAGATGTCTGCCAACTTTCTAACAGGTCCAATCCCTCGCACTTTCGGGAACTTGACTCAGTTGGCATATTTGCACGTTTTTCAGACATCCATTTCTGGTTCCATCCCCCACGAACTGGGTCAACTCAAGAACTTGGTTCAGCTGTGCTTGTACTCGAATAAACTCAGTGGTCTGATTCCGCGGTCTCTGGGTAATTTGAGCAAATTGACCCTTCTCTACCTCTACAACAACCAGTTATCTGGTCCAATTCCACAAGAACTAGGAAATCTGTTGAGCCTCACACAGCTAGGCTTGTCGAAAAATAACCTCTCGGGCTCTATCCCCTCGTCTTTGGGTAACCTGAAAGAGCTTACCCTGTTGTCCCTCTTTCAGAACCAGATTTCTGGCTCAGTTCCATCACAGATCGGAAACCTTAAGAACCTGGTTCGGTTGTTGTTGTTCAAGAACCAAATTACCGGTATGATTCCCCAGCAAATAGGGAATCTTGAAAATCTGATTGAGCTGATGTTGAACACAAACAATCTCATTGGTCCAATACCTAAACAAATTGCAAATCTCACTCATCTAGCCTACCTTGGATTGTGGGAGAACAAATTGTCTGGCTCAATCCCACCAGAAATAGGAAACCTCAGTCATTTAAACAACCTATCTTTGAGCTGCAACTACCTCACTGGCACCATTCCTCCATCTTTTGGCAACTTGAGAAACCTGTCTGTCTTCAATGTGCTCCAAAATCAATTATCTGGTGCATTGCCTCAAGAAATGGCAAACTTGTCGAGTTTGCGAATGCTCGAATTGAGTTTCAACAACTTCTCAGGGCACTTGCCTCAAATTTGCCAAGGTGGAAAGCTAGTACAGTTTACAGCACCCAACAACCATTTCACTGGTTCCATTCCTACTAGCCTTAGAAACTGCACATCTCTGGAAAGAGTCCGACTCGAAGGAAATCAACTCACTGGAAATATATCTCAAGCCTTTGGAATATATCCCAACCTATCGTATATTGATTTGAGTTACAATAAATTCTATGGAGAGCTCTCATCAGACTGGGGAGATTGTCAAAGTTTGACCTCTCTAAAGATTTCCGGAAATAATATTACAGGGGAGATACCACCCGAAATTGGGAAACTGACCAACCTCCGCGTACTCGACCTTTCTTCAAACCAATTGGAAGGACAGATCCCAAATGACTTGGAGAGGTTATCAAAGTTATACAACTTAACTTTGAGCAAAAATCGACTCGCCAGTTCGATACCGCAAGAATTTGGAAAAATACCCAATTTGCAGATTCTAGACTTGTCGGCAAACAAACTGAGCGGATCAATACCACAGGAGCTGGAGAATTGTTACCAACTACAGAGTTTGAATTTGAGTAACAATAATCTAAATGGGACCATTCCTTTCCAGCTTGGTAATCTAGCATATCTTGAAAAAATGCTAGATCTCAGTTATAACATGCTTGTCGGAGATGTGCCACGACAATTCGGAGGACTGCGCATGCTGGAAACTCTGAATCTTTCCCATAATATGCTCTCAGGTTCAATTCCATCTTCTCTACGTGAGATGGTCAGTCTCGTGTGGATTGATTTCTCATACAATGATTTGGAAGGGCCTCTTCCGGACAACAGAGCTTTTCAAGAAGCTCCAGCACAGGCATTCATGAAAAACAGAGGACTCTGTGGGGAAGTGAAAGGTCTACCACACTGTAATTTCTCCTCTCTAAATAAGGATGATGGAAAAAACAGAGGCCCCAAATTTGTGATCGAAATTTTACTTCCCGCCATTGGAGTGTTTCTGGTTGTCTCTTATTCTATGCTTCAGTCGAGAAGAAGAAACGTGGAGAAGAAGGTCCATGAGTTGGACAGAAGGGACCTGTTTTCCATATGGGACTATGATGGAAAGATTGTGTATGATGATATCATTGAAGCGACTGAGAATTTCAGCAACAAGTATTGCATTGGAGATGGAGGGCATGGGAGAGTTTATAAAGCAAAACTACCCACAGGCCAAGTTATGGCGATAAAGAAACTTCACCCGTTGGAAGACAGTGAGGGAGCAGATCAAACAAGTTTCAACAATGAGTTGCAGGCACTGACAAGAATTCGACATCGAAATATTGTGAAGCTTAAAGGGTTTTGCTCTCATTGGCGTTGCTCGTTTCTGGTGTATGACTACATGGAGAGGGGGAGCTTAGCCAGTATTCTGGGCAATGAGGAGAGAGCCATGCAATTGGATTGGGTTAAGAGGGTGAAGGTGATCAAACTTGTGGCCCAAGCTTTAGCCTACATGCACCATGGTTTGGATCCTCCTGTCCTTCACTGCGACTTGACCAGCAGCAACATTTTGTTGAATAAGGAGTACGAAGCTTTTGTCTCCGACTTTGGCACTGCTAGACTTGTAAAGTCCGACTCATCAAATTGCTCCCCGCTTGCTGGAACTCGTGGATACATTGCCCCAGGTAAACTATTCATTTGAACCTTCATTTTTTTTTTAATATGGTTATGGTTATCCCCCTCTCGCATGTGAGATGAAACTTTCCGGTCCACACATACTCGTTTAGTCGAAGAGTAAACTCATGGAAAATGGCCAGAACGTGAATTGAACTCAAAACCTCATTTCATGAGGTGAGCCTCTTGATGGTCAGGCCAACCCCCTCGAAGGTGTCATGTGTGAACCTTCAAATTTCTAATCTACACAAATATACATATCCAAAAGATTAGGTGTGACTAAACTACATGGGTTGCACTTGGCTTCTTTCTTTTTTTTTTTTTGAATTCCACAAAAAAATCCAACCATTTAGATTAATAATAGAATTCAATTCTTACCAACTTGATCTTAATGGTAAAAATTATCAAAGACATTTGGTAATTTTGATCATTAAGATTAAGTGGTCTTAAATTTAATTTTGAGCTTAAATTTGACCAACTTATGACTCGTTAGTTGACTTACAATCCAAAATGTTGATTTTTAATGAGTGCAAAAAAATTAAAAAAAAAAAAAGAAAGGAAAATAGACTAGGTGCACTATAGTTAGGAATTTGTTGTTTAATACTCGTATTATACTTGTAATATGAAACTTTCCGGTCCACACACTGGTTTCATCCATAGAGAGTCATCCCATGCAAACTTTCTCATATAATACTTTTAGATATCTATCAAATGAATATTGATTTTCAATTTATTAAATGGCTAATTCACTTTTATCTAGTATCATGTATCTAGTACAATGATCTTCAATTGAGTATAGGAACTAAATAAAATTATCTTAATTCAATTACAGAAGCTTTTTTTTTTAACAGCTTCATATTTTCAGGACTTTGAATTATTTTTTTATTCACTAAACTTTTGCATTCGCTGTGGGGTTCAGCTTTTTTTTCTATATGATGGGTCTTTTAAATAAATCTTTTCTAACATGATATCCAACATGGAAGTCATTTTTTAAACTCTAAAAATGTTAATTAATTTAAATTATTTTCAAATCATAATTTGTGTCCTACATGTGGCCCACTTTCACTCCATTTGGTGGTGTATTAAAAGATTTTAACACAGATATGGAACCTCATAAAAATCATATGATCCAATCATAGAAACTATATTTTTTTAAAACTTACAATTTTGATGACTTCAATTTATTTTCCTAAATATTTAATTTTCTTAGACACTTTTTCTTTAATGGGTATAAAGTTTGGATAACGGAGATATGACTGGTATGTTGGACGAGAGGGTTAATTTTGTTAGATAGAGTTAGGAATGACTACATTAGAAATAGTTTAAAAATAGTTCCAATTGAAGATAAGTTGAGAGAAACTTGTTTGAGGCGGAGAAATGAATCTCGGCCGATACGATATGTATCGGCCGAGATTTGAGATATCGGCCGATATCCGATATATATCGACGGATAAAGGTGATTTTAAAAAAAAATAGGAGAGAGAAATTTCTCGGCCCAGATATTGGCCGATATCTAAGATTTAAATCCTTTGTTTGAGGTGGTTTGCTCGTGTTAGTAAAAGATTTAGACACCCATCCTTGTTGACCTCCTAAAATTTAGAGGGAAGAAATAAGGATAGATAGGTTAGATAATAGAATGCTCATCGATATGGTGGCTGAAAGGGACAAATAGGGATATAGGATTCGAAAAGTTGACCCCTAATAATAGATTCTAATTTATGATGATGACGACGACATTTTCTTTAGTGGGTAGAGGGTAGCCTATCTTTACGCTTTGGATGATACTTGATTTAATGTTAATTTTTGACATTTACATACATATAAACTATAACTTTAATTTACATAAATTAAAGCAAAGTCATGATTTAATATGGTTTCCTAAAATTTAAGATTTTATGTGTATAAACTATAGTGTATAATTTAATTGTGATACACTATTCAATTCAATGAAGTATATGCAGTATCTCTTATAGCTACTTTCAGAGATCCAAGTATTAACTAGTTTACTACTGTGACCTTTTAATTGTGGTAATTACCCTAATGCCCTCGCTTATGAAACTTCCATGCAAACATTGGTTTCCTAAGATCCATGGTAGACAAAATGGATCTTTTCTCCCTGTGACACTCACTTACACTCAATGAATTGTACCTATATTTAATTAGACATTAATTTAAAATTGAAAATCTCTTGATCTACCTCGATGAATTTTTGTCATTAAATAAAGTTGAATTTTTTTACGACCTTAAAAAACATACCTTTCACTTATCCGATTAAGAAAAATATTTATAGGCCCAAATGACATAGTGCAAATAATATATTTATTGTTAATAAATATGTTATCTATATGAGGATATAAACATTTACGCTCATATAATCCTTTCTATGTTCCTATCATATTTGATATTAGGTAATAGTATCATATATAATATATAATTGGATTCCACTATTTAGAATGAAGATTTAGTCGTTTGCTTTATTTTTGCATTCTGTGGTTTCTTTTGAACTATATTTTTAATAATTTCTTGAGATTATTTTTATAGGTTTTTTTATTATATATTATGGGAATTGTATAAGATTTGGATTGTATTTTCATATGGGATCTTAATTATTTAATTAATTTGGTTTTCATTTTCTAGAGGAGAATGCCAATATTTCTAGTTTTGGAAACATCTAAATCTAAATTTAAATCTAAATCGTTTAAGTAGATGCAGAGTTAAACTAGACATTTATGAATCTAAATCTGAATGTGATACAATCAGAATCAGGCACTTTTAATTGGATGCAAAATTTTATTTTACCTAAATCTAACCCGAGTCAGACCCATTTACATCCCTACATGTGGTGCACACTGCTCACGATGGATTCAATGGCTACAGCTTATAGATCTAACCTCGTGAATTTTCAAAGTTGAATGTTTTTCGCTTTTTCCCTTAAGAAAAGCATGGCCACACTTGTCTAATTGAAATTATTTTTTAAAGGCAGCATAGGCAAGTCAAGAGCTTTTGAACCTGCCCACCATGTAGACCCAGGTGGGCCTACCTAGGACTGCTTAGGCACTAATGCCTATATGATTCATGCCCTATAAGCCTATACATATATATAGAGGCATCTTTTACCTACAAAATCATTAAACTGCTCTTACGATGAAAGCTCTCTGCAAAGTCCACCTGTAATTATGAGAATGGAAGGATAATGAAAGATCTATTTTATATATACTATTTAAAAAATTAGCTCTATTAAATAACTAGCCATAGATTGAATTAGATGAAAATGCACCCCTATAGTTTTTGGACCCTTTTAACACTATGGTTGGAGTCATTATTCAAGAGAGTAAATATACATCTTTCAAATTCATACAAACATATGATAATTGGTGGATTCCACACGAAGTTCTCACTGTGAGATCACTTTATAGGATATGTAGTTGAAAGTTGCTGTTCTATCAAATTTTTTAGTAGTTTTCACAAACGGTTTTATGTGGTTGTCGCAAAATGGATGATAGATTAACTCATGTTTATATTAAATATAACAACATATAATCAATGATTATCAACTAGAAGTCTCTTTTCTAGTCTAAACCATGTTTCATGCTTTTGTGCACTTTTTGGCTAATCATTTAAATGAATAGATGGTTTTAAAACTCAACTAGCTCAAAATTTCATAAGAATCGATGGGTTTCAAAAATCTATTTTATATAGACTAATTAAAAAAAAAAGCACCATTAAATGACTGTAGCCATAAATTGAATTGGATGAAAATGCACCCCAATTTACCATTGGATTTTGGGTCCTGTAACACTGTGACTAGAGTCATTCATTAGAGTTGATTTAGATAAGTATACATCTTTCAACTTATACAATCCCATGATTATTGGTAGGTTCCACCTGAAGTTCTCACCATAAGATCACTTTATATGATATGCAGTTGAACAGTGCCATATACATTATCTATGATTGTAAACCGATGATAGATTAACTCATCTTCATAAAAACTATCATGACATCATATATTTCATATATATATATATATATATATATAATTTTAGAACTCTAAGTTGGCTCAAAGTTTTATAGAGTTAGAGCAATTTGGTGTGTTTTTCAAGTTTTTTTCAAAACTTGGTGCAACTTAGTGGCCCTCCCACCTCCAAATCCAATTAAACTGAATTGACTCAAGCCAATTGGTGAGTTTTTCTTAGCTTTTAAATAGTCAACAAAGTCATTAACTATCAAAATGTTTTCCCCCTTAATGAATCTTACCCTTTATTACAAAAAAAAATGTTAATTAAATATCTATAATAAATTATATTTTGTTGACTATTGCAGAGCTTGCTTACACAAAGAAAGTGACTGAAAATGTGATGTTTATAGCTTTGGAGTGGTAACTTTAGAAATTATGATGGGAGTACATCCAGGTGAACTCATGTCTTCTTCATCATCAAGTAGCCAAAATATACTGCTGAAGGATCTCCTTGATCATCGCCTTCCACCACCCACTGCTCATGATGCTACGGAAGTGGCTTCGATGGTGGCGTTGGCACTTTCCTGCTTACATCCTAATCCAAAATCTCGCCCAGCCATGAATCATCTGTCACGAGAGTTGTCTTCCAGGAGGCCACCTCTTGATTATCCCTTTTGCACAATTACATTGTATCAGCTAATGAGTCTTAAGATATAATTAGGTAGTCAAGAGTATATATTTTGCATAATAACTTTTAGAATATATTTAGGATTTTATAATATAGTATAATTATTATGTGATTAGATTCTAAATTTGGGATTACCTTTAATAAGAGAGATTTTAGTTTAGAATTAGATTAGAATTTGTATTTGATTGAGATAACTCTCGAGTCGAATAGAGACTATAAATAAATGTAATAGCATAGATATTAAATAAAATACACAGTTTATTAATTTCTTCAATAATAAACAAGGCTGATGTAGAACATTTTCTTTTTATTTTTATTTCTTCAAATTATTTTATCAAGTCAATATTTTTATGATAAAAATAAATTACACTGAAAACACCAACGGCACAAAACATAACAAATAGAATACGTCACCCCTGCAACAGCCGCTCATAGTACTAAGACAAGAATACGTCTGCACGAGAAATGACCCTCCTTTTAACGTCAGTTAGAAGAAGGTACTATTCTTGCTAGGGAAGCTAATTCTCAAGTAAATGAAGTACCACACTTCCCAAGCTATTTTTTGGGCAATTAAGGATCAACAATCATTCTGTTGGTTTTTTTTTTCAAAAGGTGGAGCTCAGATGCATATCCATATTTTACAAATTCATTTCAATTTGTGTAACAACAATACAGGTGTGAATGGAGAGAGATATTGAGAGGAAGGGTGGGTAGTATTGAGTTTATAATCCTTATAACATGTCCGATAACTTCTTCTTAGTGAAATCATCACGCTCCGTAGACTAGACGATTTTGCTGAATCACATAAAACTGTATATTTTCATGTTTGTGTGTGATTGCTTGGATTTGTGTTTGATATTGTGATTGGTTTAGCACTCAGGATGTTAGGCACGTCCCTTTTCAGCAACCAATGGGTAAATGTGTGAGGGCTCACCAAACTATAAAGCCAGCAGACATCTGGATGATCCTTCTTCGTCTTTAAATCCATGCCGCCGGACTAGATTGATGATAGAATTTTGAAGATTGGACAAACGCTCAGACTCATTTTGGAAGGACAGGAAGATAAGCTACTGTTATTTCTAGCTGCTATCAAGAATCTTGATCCTTCATTAGCCAAGAGGAATGATGGGACTGCTAGGGAGCTCAACCGGCTCAGCTCATCGGTTAATTACAGTCACCGCAAAAAAGGAAAAGTAGGAGATGCTGTAGATGTTGCCAATACCAGCCTGACTAGTCAACCAGTTACCCCATGAAGATTTTGTCTTGGAATATTAGGGGCCTTGGGAATCCAGAAAAGAGAGCTACGGTGAAGAATTTCATTAAATCAATACGACCCTCTATTATTTGTTTCCAAGAGTCCAAATCAGAAGATCCGTCTGATTCGATCATCCGGTCTTGTGGTGGTGATCGGAGGTTTCTGTGGACAGCCAAACCTTCCATTGGTGCTTCTGGTGCCATTATCATCTATTGGGACTCCAGTAATCTCAGCAAGTTGGACTCATTTATTGGAGAGTTTTCATTTTTTGTTCTTTTCCAAGATAGAATCTTCGGTATGGAATGGACTTTAACTTCGGTCTATGGTCCGTGTGATGAGTCTAAAAAGAATGAATTTCTAGCTTAAATTGAATCTATTTACGGCCGGTGGAACAATCGGTGGTGCATCTGTAGTGACTTTATTCTAATTAGATTCCCTCATGAAAGGACTGGCGTCACAAGATTAACTCCCATCATGTCTTGGTTCTCTGATTGCATCTCCTCTCTTGACCTTGTGGATCTCCCTCTCTCAGGTGTTGAGTTTACCTGGTCCAATGGGCAAGAGAGGCCTATCCTATCTAGGATCGATAGGTTTCTTGCTTCGACTGAGTGGATGGATCTCTTCCCTGATTCTCACATATCTGCGCGTCCACGCCCCACCTCTGATCATTGGCCATTGCTTCTGGATACATTTGATGAGTCATGCAATCCATCTCCTTTCAGATTTGAATTATGTTGGGTTGAAGACAAGGGTCTTCGGGATCTCATTGCTCAGTGGTGGACTGATTTCATCCCTTCAGGTAAAAAAAGCTACATCCTTCACCAGAAATTGAAGTTCTTGAAAGGGAAGTTGAAGTCTTGGAGTGCCACCAATTTCGGATCCGTCTTTGACTCTCTTGCTGATCTTCTCAACGGTATTAATTAGATTGATTTGTATGAGCAAACTGGATCTATTACTGAGGAAGAAGTCTTCATTCGCCAAAATTTGCAGGATCAATATCGTGCAAAGAGTTTACAGGAAGAAATCAAGTGGAGACAGAGATCCAGAGATAAATGGATTAAGGAAGGAGACAAAAACACCAAGTTTTTCCACGCTGTGGCCTCCGCTCATAAAAGGGTAAATAAAATCAGATCTCTTACAGTTGATGGTGAGACAGTGACAGAAAAGGAGGATATCATTGAGGCCATTTTAAATCACTTCAAGCAGTTATATTCTGCGAACCCCTTTGACAGACTGTTGATCCCTGGTCTGCCTTTTAGATTGATTTCTTCTGTGGAAGCTTCCTCCCTTGAGCGATCTTTTTTTGGAAGATGAGATAAGAAAAACGGTTTGGGACCTTAGTGAGGATAGAGCTCCTGGGCCGGATGGTTTCCCCGTCGCTTTCTTTAAGATTTTCTTGGATATTGTAAAGCTTGATGTCATTGACTTCATTGAGGAATTTCATTGTAGAAGTCAGCTTCCGAAGGAGTTAGGGGCATCCTTTCTTGTTTTGGCTCTCTATCCAAGGTTTTTACAAATAGACTTAAGCCTTTACTCCCCCAGCTTATTTCTCCTTCCCAGTCAGCTGTTGTTGAAGGTCGTCAAATTATGGATGCTATCCTCATTGCCCATGAGTGTATCGATTCTCAACATAAGTCACATCGAAGAGGCATCATTTGCAAGCTCGATTTAGAAAAAGCTTATGATATGGTGGATTGGCACTTTCTTCATTTTATTCTTAGCAGTATGGGCTTCAGTCGGAAATGGTGTTTGCGGATTTATGAATGTGTTTCTTCAGCTTATTTTTCTATTCTCATCAATGGCTCTCCTAAAGGTTTCTTCAAGAGCTCCAGGGGTCTTCGGCAGGGTGATCCACTATCCCTGGCTCTCTTTGTCATGGTGACTGAGTCCTTGAGCCTACTTCTGAACAAAGCTACAGATTTATCCCTCTTTCATGGCTTCACAATTGGTGACTTTCCTCTACAGATTAGTCATTTACAGTTTGTTGATGACACAATCATCTTTTGTGAAGCTACCGCTGAAGCTATCATGAATCTCCATTTTCTTCTCAGATGGTTTGAGTTATCTTCCTCCCTTCGTATCAACTATCTGAAGAGCGAGATTTACATCATTAATATTGACGCCAATGAAATTGGTTGGTTCTCTGAAATTTTGGGATGTGTTTTTTCTTCTCTCCCTTCCACATATTTGGGCTTGCCTCTATGCTTAAGGACCCTTGGGTTTTCCCAGTGGGAATCCATCATTTACAAATTCAGTAAGTGCCTCGCTTCGTGGAAAGGAAAGTATTTATCTTTTGGTGGCAGGATCACTCTCCTTAAGGCTGTCCTCGCTGCTCTCCCGATCTACTTCCTATCTGCTTTTAGATGCCCATGCAAAGTGGTCCAGTCTATGGAGAAAATTAGGAGAAATTTCATTTGGGGTGACCAAGATGATAGGAAAAAATATCACCTTGTGAATTGGAAGCATGTTTGTCTTCCTATTAATGCCTGTGGACTTGGTGTGCGTCCTTTACAAGATGTTAATGTTGCTTTTCTATCCAAGTGGCTTTGGCGCTTAGGCACCGATGGAGAGTCTCCTTGGAAAAATATTTTGATTCAAAAATACAGAGTGGGAAATCAAGGTTGGGAGATCACTCCTTCACCTCGAAGGGCATCTGGCATGTGGAGAGCAATTGCAACGTGTGTCGACAAATTTAAAGATGGAATCAGATGTAAAGTGGGTTGTGATAACAGAGCTAAGTTTTGGACTGATACTTGGTGTGGCAATTCTACTTTGGCACATCGATTTCCTTCCCCCTTCAGGCTTTCCCAACTTCCGACTGGTTTCATTTCTAATTTCTACTTTGTTTGCAGTGACCAGATTGTCTAGAATATCTCCATTCGGGTAACATGTCTGATTCTGAGATTGGAGACTTCTCGGCTCTTCGTCATCTTATTTCTGCCTATCAGATCCAGACCTCCAGTGATGATCATCTTGTGTGGTGGCCAGACCCAACGGGTTACTACTCTGTCAAGTCATTCTTCAAGTGGAAAAATCCGGTAACTACTCCGGCTATCGTCAACCCCGACATTTGGACTTCCAAAGCCCCTCCACGTGCTATTTGCTTCCTTTGGACAACGGATATGGGGAAAATCCTGACTCAAGACAACTTACGCAAAAGAGGAAGAACCATTGTTAGTGCTTATCCTTTTTGCATTCATGACTCGAGAGAAGTGAATCATCTCCTTATCCATTGCCCTTTTTCCTATGTTGTGTGGTGTGCCGTGCTCCAAAAGTTTGGTGTGGATTGCGTAATGCCTTCTATGGTTGAGGAGCCATCCTATGCTTGGAGCATGATTTCGGTTTCCAAAAAATGTTCTTCTTTGTGGCGCCTAACCTTTTTTCCCACTATGTGGAGTCTTTGGTGGGAACGCAACAATAAAATTTTTACGGATAGTGCTGAATCGCCCGAAGCTGTTTCTACAAGAGTTTTTGCCAAGTGTGCTTCGTGGGCCTCTACTCTAGCGGTTTTCAAGAATATCTCTTCTAATGATATCCTCCGAGCATGGAAAGAATGTATTAACTTAGCTTAAGATATTTTGGGTGTGCTTTTGGGTTGTGCTTACTTCGCGGTTGACTTGGGCCAGCTTTGTTTCCTTTTCTTCTTTTTTTGGTCCTGTAGGTCTATGTATTTGCACCTCTGGTGCTCTTTTTTATCTTAATATATTAACCATTCAAAAAAAATAATACCCTTTCTCTTCATTTGGCACGGCCCACATGCCTTGCAACTCTATGTGATATCTCCAGTTTGAAAGCCAATCTCTTGCATAATTGTAACAAAGGCCCATAAAAAGTAGCACCATCTATATTTGTTCCAAGGCTCAATTTCCTATGGATAGATCGTCATTGCCGTTATCTTTCATGGAAAATTAATATTATTACTTCCCACAATGTTGGCCAAGCTATCAAAATTCAATCTAAAGTCTCTAAACTGTCATCATCATTATTAAAGCATAAATCTTATATATTTGATATCAGCTTTGCAAGTTCTAGTCCGTTTACGTCATAGACCTTATGATCAGCCACTCCATTATTTGTCATATTCTTTTTGTACTCCTTAACATTTTCAATGATTTGTCTGTTCTCCTCGTATCTGTCGTTTGTGTGCTCTTGACTCTATGTATTGAAGCTAACTCTAGTCTTCTAATAACATGTTCAAACCACCTTGAATGGATTTCCCTTGATTTATCCTCTATTAGGGTTATTTTTTATATTGTACCTAACAAAGTTATTTCTAACTCTATCTCTTAGAGTTAATCTACTCATCCTGTAACGACCCGACCCGAAAATAGGGCTTAGGGCATGACTAAGTGTGATATTGTCCACTTTGGGCCTCGCACATAAGCTCGAACCCACACAGTTTTGCATTTGGACCCGCGCCCACGTGGCCCGGCTCAAAAGGCCTCACACTTGAATCAACATAGGTGGCTTCTTAATAAACCCACCCTCCCTTTTCTTTCCCACCGATGTGGGACTCTGAGGGAGGGGTAGGGTATTACAATCACCCCCCCCAAAGTCTCGTGCCGTCCCTGGCTCGATCCGGTCCAGCTCAGCAACTACAGAGGAAGGAGGAAAGCCCACACAGTCCGAGTGTTGAACTCGGCTTTGATACCAAATTTGTAACGACCCGACCCAAAAACAGGGCTTAGGGCATGAGTCAGTGTGATATTGTCCACTTTGGGCCTAGCACACAAGCTCGAACCCGAACTGTTTTGCATTTGGACCCGAGCCCACGTGGCCCAGCTCAAAAGGCCTCACACTTGAATCAACATAGGTGGCTTCTTAATAAACCCACCCTCCCTTTTCTTTCCCACCGATGTGGGACTCTAAGGGAGGGGTAGGGTATCACACATCCAATGTATCATATGAATCTTTTGTCATCTTAACTTTATTTATTTATCTTTTCTTCGTTGTCCAACACTCTGTTCCATATAGTATTGCAGATCTAATAATATTTTTATAAAATCATCGCTTTAAACAAAGTGGAACTCTTCTATCACTGCTCTTGTTCTATTAGTTGTATCTAGGTCCAATCCTCCAACATATTTTACCATATATCTCAAGTACCTAAACTTATTGTAGTGTGTAACCGGATTGTTTCCCATTCTAATTAGACCTCATTCTCTATCTCCGATAGTATTAAAATTACACTATATATTTTGTTTTTATTCTATTAATTTTTAGACCATTTATTTCCAACGTTGGCCTCCAAGATTTTAGTTTATTATTGAGTTATGGTTTTGTCTCACAAATTAATATTATACCCATCGTCAACAAAAAAAATATATACCACAGATGTAAAACGCTAACTTATCCATGATTGATGCAAAAGTGTAATCTTAAAGCAGATCCTTGGTGGAGTCCAACTCTTGCAGAGAATTTTACCATTTCTCTGCAAATAGTTCCCACATTGGTGGTTGCACCCTCACACTTATCCTTGATAATTTCTACGTAATCATTAAGAATACATTTACTTCTTAATGATCTCTATAATAGTTTTTTTGCACTCTATTTTATGTCTTTTCTAAGTCAACAAAAATTATGCTAAGGTTCTTCTTTTCTCTCTATATTTCTCTCTAAATTTTTTTTTCCTAGGCTTTTATGGTTGATCCACCTAACATAGGTTTTTAAAGATACTCAACTCTTGTCTTACACGAGTTTCTAACACTTTGTGAGAGTTCATCTTTGAATATCTTCTTTTGTGGACTCACTATACTTTTAAGTTATTCATCAGAGATTCTTTTTAGGTGAAAATTTTATTACCATTTCTAAAATTGTGTTAAAATATATTCATTGCTTAAGCAAATACAAAAGGATAATTTTAACCTTTCTACTTCACTCTTAATGAAAGAATACATAACAAGATTCTATTTCACTCTTAATGAAAGATAGAAAAAATTATAAATTAATGTTATGAGTTTGAAGCATTTGACAATACATAAGAAAATAGAAAAATTCATGTAGTAATAGCTATAAATAAATAAAAGGATTTTAAAATATGAGTTAGCGTGTTAAAACAATTGGACCCACCCTTCATACCATAGCACCTACAAAATATAGAAAATTCATGAAAATAAAAGACAAAATTTAAAAAAAATGATCTCATAAATTTAATGAATTTAAAGGTTGTAAACTATCGTACAAATGACACAATTATTTGTGGTAAATGTAGATGTCCTGCATGAAACTATCATCACTTTTAATAACATGGATATCCTACCCGAAATTAATTTTACAGTAACCTTGAGAGAAGCCGAACCCAAGACTTGTAATTTAAACCAACTGATCTACGCGTACAAATAAGATTTTGCTATTATGTTCTGAAACTCGCTATCATCTTATATACCTAACTGGAACGATTATTAACATCACAATCCGGATCCTCCTTTGGCATAAACAGACATATTCTTCTTAATGATCCAATAATGTTTACAATAATAACACAACCGGGGCCAACCCATTAAATATCGGATCTGCCCAAAAATGATGATGACCGTGACCCAACAATGTTTTATAGCATTCAACTAGTCTAGAATCCATCCGCTCAGAAGTATATGGTCCAATCCCGACCACTAACCTGATTCGTATCTGTCATCAGTTATGAAGACATGAGACACTCAGTTGGCCTTGAGCAGTCTCATACCGAGAACCACTATAAAAACTTGGTCCATGAACCCAGAAAGGGGAAAACAGCTATCAACAACCTTATAAGCAAGGGCACATCTGTTCTCCTTCGTCGAGTCAACTTGCTCCTCTTCTCTGTTTGTGATCGCTGCGGCCTGCCTGTTGTTTGAGATGGCTGCCTTGCAGGCCCATCTTTAGATCAACCACGCTTCTCCAACTCATCCCATCCACCGAAGCTAGATGCAAGACGCCTTCTACCCTTATCAACCACATCATCAGCTGTTTCCACCCATGTCTGAAATCTGATCGTACCTCTCTATCATTGCCACTAGTTTTTTCTTCCCTTTCAACAGTGCTGGCTGCTCTGGAAAATGGCCTTCTCCTGCCCTTTGATCTGGGTTTAGGGGCATTGCCTGTTGCTTCCCTCACCTTATTAAATGCCAAGGATAGTGCCGACTGTCCCAGAGGTATTGCTAATGCCATGAGGAAAGCTTTGGGGCCTGTTCCAATCAACATGGATATGATGATAGCCGGAAGCATCCAGCCATAGGATTTTAGAACCTACAACAAAAAAACAAGTATTCATTATATCAAATTGATCTTTTCCAAGTGACAACGTTTTTTTCAATTAACAAAAAACATATAGCATAAAAAATACACTATAATATCACCATAAGAACACAAATTAATGACAAGAAAAAAGGGTCAAGTAAATCTTTCAAGGTGGTAATTTCTGGGTGCTGTTTCTGCCCAAGATATTAAACCCAAGACTCTACTTGAGACAGAGAGGACCTAGTTATGGAGCAATTTGGAATGCCATCAAACACAAGACTGAGTTTGAAAGGAGCTTATATGGTATTCTGACACTTAAGTGCCACCCATGGCATTTTAACGATTAACAATTTTCAAAGTATTAGAAAAGTAGAATTGCCCCAAAGTCCATATCAAGTTGACAAGTCAAGTAATGAGTTCTGCCTAATTCAGTGGCTACCATGACTTCCAAATATAAAGCTTAACAAAAGATATTATCAAATGATGTGGATTGAGAACATTAACTGTGTGCTTCGCAGCAAACGTGAGGAATCAAGAGACCATTTGTTCGTCTAATGTAAGCTCAATATGGAATCAGTTGATTTGCTTATACGGTTGTTTAGGGAAACAGTGGAATAATAAACTTACACCACGCCGTATTGGGAAGTTATACAGTTCAAAAACAAGGCATCTATTATGTGACAACCTGTTCCAGCTGCAATTCTTTGGTCCATTTCAGAGGAGACAAATGCACGAGTTTTCAGAGGTAAAGAAATATGCTATCACCTTTTTCAAGATAACTTTTCAAGTGTTTTATCCTTTTGTATGACATGGAATGGGGTGTTGATGACACCCAGGTTTATTCTAGTTTTAGCCTATATACCATAAAATGTTGTGATGCTTGGGATAGATCTTTCTAACCCACCCAATCTCATGATCATAGGTTGGCTCCACATGGAGCTCTCACCTTGAGATCTCTCCTCTTTGGGGCATTTTAGAAGCCCTAATTCCTAAGTTTCTCCTGAAAGAAAAAGACAGCAATTGGGAAAAATATAAGAAAGGAAATCTATAAAAAGCTACCTAGCTAAACATGAAACAATTAAACAAACGTCTATTTGAAAAAAAAAAAAAATGTCACAAACACGAGGATAAGGATTCATTGATGGAACAATGCAGTCTCAGTGCTCCTGCCTCAGCCAACTTGTCAATGTCCTCATCAACAGCCCTATAACATGATTGCAGTGCGATCCAAATGGGAAAATAGCATGTTGATTTCATTGACTATGAATATCAGCCTCCAAGGAGTGATGACAGTGATAATATTACCTTTCATACAAGCCAATGAATTACACAAACCTCCAGCAACAATTAAAGTATCAAACACCTCAGAAAAAATATGAAAACTGAAAAGCCTCATCCACTTATTGCCAAGTCTCACAACTATAATACTGATCTATGTATGACTTAGTCCAAGGGCATATCACTTTAATCAATCAGCTGCACTATAAAAACAAGAAAGTGTTAAACATCCCTCATCAAGCCATTTGCAATGTGATATGCTTCCTTCAACACCTTTACATCCTCATGAACCCTAACTCCCTCAAAATCACGTTTTGCACCCTTCCATTGTGTAAAGATACCCTCAACCCAACTGATGGCCCAACGCGGCCCGACATGACCCGAGTTGCAGCCCTCATCATAAACCCAAAACCCATCTGCTGAACCCATTCATCACCTCCATCTCCATCTTCTTTATCCAGACCTCCTATTCTTCATCTCACTGTCCATTCGCCCATCATCAACCTTTCAAACCCCTCTCCTTCTTAACCCAACCAGCCCTTCTCCAACGTCCAGCCTTGCCAGCCTCATCCTTTCTTCCGTCCTTTCCACTCACTCCATTTAACCCAACCGGTATACATTCCCTTGTCCAAGACCCACGCCCCTGTTCTGTCAACAGTAACAGGTTCTGGCCAATTCCAACTCACCCACTCTTTCCTTTAGTCCTTCATTAAAGCAATAATTAAATTGATGAAACAACAGAACAGCATTTGTAGTATGAGAAAGCAAGGTAACCAACATTTTTATCACAGTTCGCCGAAATCTCAATCCAAACAGCTCCTGTTTTCGCATTCTTTCATCAGTTCCACCAACATTTCCATCATCAAACGAGATGGGAAAACAGGAATTTGTTCCACCCAGAAAACTTGGTTGGACGGATAATAAACAGGAGTTCAGTATAGCAAAGGGAAAAAGTTGAACGAGAGAAAAAAGAGTATCCATCAAGAACTACAGAGAGAGAGAGAGATTCCCAAGTCAGAGATCTTTTATCTGAAGCCCAAAAAGAGAGAAAGAACAGAGCCTAGGTAAAAAAAAAAAAGACGGAAGCAGCGGAAATCAAATTAGAAGAAAAGGTATGGAGGCTTTCCATCCTTTCCTTTGCAGTTTTCCATACATTACAGTGTGTTAGTATTTTTTGTTAGGGTTTACAGTACAGGCACCTAGCCGATTAGGGTATGAGGGTAGAGAGTTTTATATTAAGTTAGGAAATCCGAGTCGGATTGAGATTTAAAGACTTTAGTTCAACTCAATCTGAATTTCATATAGGTTTTTCTCTTCTCAACCTGACCCAACCCTATGGCCCAACCCTTGTAATCCGATAAATATGATTTCTCGGGTCGAGGCATGCAGGTCAGGCCAAAACCCGACCCAAGTTGCAGCCCTAGTAAAAAGGGGACAATAGAAGAAGTTTTCTAGAAAGCAAAGTGGCAATTGATAGGATGGCTATCAATTTGCAAGGAGTTCATGGGACTAACACTTGAGGACTTCTACCTATCATGGGAAAGGTCTATGAGGGGGGTTGGGAAAGTTAGAAAACCCAAGAATGAGTCGGTAGCGCCACCTCAACGTTCGTGTAAATTCAACCTAGATGGGGCTACAATGGACAAACCTGGGCAATGGAGTTGTTTAGATTGTGACACTGATTTTGGTGTATGGGGGAGATGAGGGCTTCTGATTGTATCTTATGTTAGTGTTGAAGTATTGTACATATAGTGTTGTTTTTTATTCCTTCTTTTTTAGAGCCTTGTATAATTCTCCTATTCTTGGTGTGGAATAATAGTCCCACAACAGTTGGCTCATTCTCATTTGTATCATCTACTTATATCAATGAAATTATTTGTTACTGTTTCAAGAAAAGAGCTGAGTTAAGGTATTAATGAAATTATTTGTTACTCTTTCAAAAAAAGAGCTGAGTTAAGGCATGAGATCGAGTTAGGGCCTCAGTGAGAGTCCAAGTTTGAGGCTCTTGAGAGAGACCCTGAAGGAAAATCTCGTGGGGGAAGGACCTTGGTAGAAGGCCTTTGGAAGAGATCTCCTTGAGAGAAATCCATTGTAATTTCATTGAAGAAATTAAAGGCTCAAGTGTGAGCGTTCAACAAGTCAAGTGCGGCTCAAGTTCAAATCCCGGGTGACTAGTTTATGTGAGTGATTTAATTGGATTATGTTGATTAATTGTTGATTGTGTGGATCTTAACAATGTGTTGTTAGATCCCTTGTTTGTTTCTGAATTTTCTCTAATTATTTGACTCGGATTTTGTGCATTGTATGGACTCATCAAACAGCCCAGAATTAACTGTTGTTTTGCTGAATGGTTTGGAGTTTGGACACAACTGGGCTAAGTCTGCAAGTCAGTTTAGGACCTGCAGGCCCAGCTGTGTTACGTATGTTGAGGCCGGTCTAGGACCTGCAAGAGGGCAGCCGTTTGAAACCAGCCCGGTTTATTGCTGTTAAACCCAGCCAAAATCGGTCTAATTACTGCCTATAAACCTGCCTACACCAATCAGCATGCAACTGCTGGGCCAGATTGGTTTCTTACTGAAACCCAGTCAGCAACCCGTTATTGAATCGGTTTGAGTGCTGTGGTAAAACCAGCTTGCAGCCTGTGTAAACCCGGTCTGGGTTACTGCTATAACAGCGATCTGAATCTGGCTGAGTGCAGCACACTGCTATACCGAGTCAAGAGTAATGGGAGTGCTGCCTGATTTGCTGTAGTGAACCAATTATCAAACCATTTCAGAACTGGCCTGCAGGGCCGGCCACACACTTAAACTCCTTAATATATCAATCACAAAGGGCCTCTGAAATCACAATCTGCCTAGGGCCCCTGAGATTTTAGAGGATCTCAGGGACAGCCCTACCGGTCTGGTAGGCGTGATTAAACCAACCTGGGCTTAGTTTGAATGCAACGAGTATTACAGTAGTAAGTTGACTGAAGAAAAGTAAACAGTACTGAGTTGAGCACTCCAACTGCAGTACCGAGTCTGTATTGAGTTCCACTGTGATTGTGGACCGAGTTGAATTGAGTATTCAGATGAGATTGCACGTTTACATTTTCAGAATTTTAGAAAAGTTTCAGTACCCATTGTGCAAATTGGATTAATCAACATGGGTGATCCAATTGGCCATCTAGTCTATTAAGTTATCTCGAGGAAGAGTAATGTGACCATGACTGCTTTGGGAAAAACTCTAAAATAAGTGGTTCATTGGGTATGGGTATAGGTTAATTTCTCAATTTGGGCTTAATGGTTTTTGGGAGCCCATATAGACACCTTGGAAATTTTTCCCTGCACACCCTTTTTTCAAAAGTAGATGAAAATTATCTTTTTGTCCTTCCACCTAAAAACGCCCCATCTTCCAATCAGATGACCCACCGAATTAAAAAATTTGCTCAGACGAATTCAAAAATTCGTTCGAAATTGGTTGTAAAGTGGAATTTTCAAACAAAGTCGTTTCTTGATCAATTTTTACAAATAAGGTATCAAAATTCATCTACTCTAAATTTTATAAACTTCGGAACTAATTTTAAGTGAAAATGATATAGTTTTAGGCTTCAAAAATCGTACCTAAATAATTAAGATGGAAGTTCCTTAATTCTTTAGGTACGATTTTTAAAACTCCAAACTATACACTTTTCAATTAAAATCAGTTCCAAAGTTCATAAAATTCAAAATAGATGAATTTTGATACCTTATTTGTAGAAATCGGTCAAGAAACGGGCTCATTTGAAAATTTCACTCTACAGCCCACTTCCTTCGAATGAAGTGGGAATTCCTTCGTTCCTGGACTGTGGAGTGAGATTTTCAAACGAGGCAGTTTCTCGACCGATTTTTATAAACAATATATCAAAATTCATCTATTCTGAATTTTATGAACTATAAGACTGATTTTAAATGAAAAGGGTATAGTTTTGGATTTCAAAAATCGTACCCAAAGAATTAAGAGGAAAGTTCCTTAATTCTTTGAATATAATTTCTTAAGCCCAAAATTATACCATTTTCACTTAAAATGAGTCTCGGAGTTCATAAAATTCAGAGCAGATGAATTTTGATACCTTATTTGTAAAAAACAGTCGAGAAACGGCTTCATTTGAAAATCTCACTCACAGCCCATTCGTTCGAACGAATTTTTTTCATTCAGTGGATCACCCATTCAGTGGATGCGGCGTTTTTAAGTGGAAAGGTAAAAAGGTAATTTCCATTCACTTTTGGAAAAAGGGTGTGTAGGGAAAGATTTTTCGGGTGTATATATGGCTCCCCTTTCTTTTAGCCCAACATATGGAAAACTCAAACACAGTCCTAGTAAAAACCCCAACAGATGAGCCCACTACCCCTAAAACAAATCAAGGTTAGGTTATGGGAGTTCGAACCAGCAACCTCCTGCTTTCTAAGGCGAGAGGCAACCAATTGAGCTATACTCATATTAAGAATAAAAAATTGTTGGGGGAATGGATTGCTCTCCAGCAACCTTGAAGATTTCAAATCCCTCTACTTAAGAAGCAAGTAATTCAAGACACGAAGGTTTCCATATCAAATTTGGACCCACCTCCATAGTTAATTTTGTATTTTTCATTTTTATTTTATTTTCTAATTTTTAAATAGGACACTTGTCATTCTATGATTGTTGAAATAAAGTATAATTTTGCAAAGAGATTTGATACATCAAGCGATGTTGAATTTACACAGAATTAAATCCATTGAAAAGCTTACTAAAAGACTTTTTCAACGAATTCAAACTTGAACAATTCTAACATACATACAGAAAGTTATGGATGATTTTACAATAGATTACCTTAGAGTGATGGAATGTTTGTTTTTACAAATTTTGTAATCCTAAGGCTATAAGTAAAGGGATTGCACTCCATAAAGGATGAATCTTTGAGTTGTGTTTTCTTTTGCTTCTAGCAAGTAAAGCATCTTCCTTTGTTCTTTTGATTCCTAATTTTTATTTTGCTTGAATTTAATTAATTGTTGGCACAATTTATATTCTTATTTTCAATTGAATTATATTTTTATAGTGTGATTTGTCTTATGACAGTTTCCCAATGAGATTGGATCCTTTATCTTCTTTTCTGGAGAGAAATTAGATTTTAGATTTTCTTTTCCAATTAGAATTTGATTTTCTCAATTAAATTTGAGTAAGTTTAAATTGTCCTTCAATCTAAGTTGGAAACCTCAGAAGATTCATCAAAATCAATATAAAATCCTGAAGCAACGATAATGAGATGGTCTTCAACTTCTTCCAATTGCCACGTGTCCTCATTTGAGGAGGTCCATTAATCTCATATGTCCAACTTGTGGCCTAGATGTATCAAAGAAAAATAATCTCATTAAATATTTTTAACTTACAACTTAAAATAAATTAAATGGGCAAGAAAAAAAGATCATCACTTTAAATATTTGCTTGATTTACTTCAGATTTAATGATTAAATAATATCTTAAAATTAATTTTTATTTTTTATTTACAATCATATTCTCACAAACTAAAGGATGGTCCAGACTTCAAGTCGCTTTTGATTCTTCGTGAGTCCTCTCACGCTACCTTGCGATTCTATTCTCCACTGTGGTTATGTGTTTATCACTAGGAATCATCGTGTGTACTGATATTTTAATGATAAAAATAATAGTAAATGATATTATTTCAAATATATAGAGTTTATTTATTAAAAAATTAAACTATGTATTATTTTTCACATACAATAACATATATATATATATATATATATATATATATATATATATATATATATATATACACGTTTTTTTATATATTTCGAAACTATTAAACTTATCATTGGCAGGATAAAATAAAAAGTACTTATTGTCATTTGATCAATCCAACAATAAATCTAAATGCATCATCATATTTATAAATTAATGACTTACTTAAACTTTTAAAAAATGAATTTCACGTCTCAAATAGTGGCATTTATTATCATTCTTTTTTATTTTTTTTTAATTTACATGTAGGAAACCACAGGTTACCCTCGAACCTATGACCTCCCGCTTCTTGAAGCGGGAGGTAACCAGCTAAGGTACACCCAAAGAATATTATATTTGTTAGAATATAATTAGAAGTTATATTAGATTAGGACTTTGAATTTGAGTTAATCTCTATTAAGAGATGTATTTGAGTTTAAATTATATTAGACTTTGAGTTTAAGTGTAACAGTCATAGGTCGGCTACATACTATAAATATTGATGTAATAGAATAATACCAATTCTTGATTTCTAACAATATTAATGGCATGTGATCATTTCTCATTTCTAAACATGTTATTCTGTTTTCCATTAAAGAAAAAAATAACATTTATAGTGCGCCAACTATGTCAAAGTTCTGTTTCTAGAAAAACCTTTCATCATTAAGAAGTAATAAAAAGTATTATTCTTGGTTCACTACAAAGGATTAAGGATTACCCTTGGTTCATACCCTACCTCATGAAAAAAAGAAAAAGAAATATAGAGTCAATTGATTAAATTGTATATTAATATTTTTTGAGATCTTGTTAAATTTATTGAAATCATTAATTGTTTAAACATCTATGATAACGTTTCATTAAAAATTTGAATCACATTGTTCAGCAGCGGAGATATGGTACATTCTGAACTGGTTTAGAAAAATTAGGTGAACCTTCATTCAGAGTTCTTAATTTGAATAATTAGATGAATTTAAAAAGTAAAATCTAAAATTCTTTTTTGTCTTAAAGATTGTGATTAAAAGTTCATACCAATTTATTGTGAACAGACTCACATCACATATGTTTGGTAAATACGAATCTTCAGACACAGGAATTTCTAATCGACCATGTTGAGAAGAATTTTATCCTCGATATATACAATGACACATTGGATTCGTGTAAGTGCTAGTAAAAATTATATAATTAATTAATAAATTAAGTTTATAAGGGTGCAACTTGGGTTGAGCTTAACTCAAGTCTACTTTTTTTTTTTTTTTTTGGAAAAAGGAAAAATTCAATTTCAGATTGGCTCGGGCTCAAGTCAAGCTAAATTTTAGCTAAAAATATGGTCAGACCTAGTACTTGAAAGTTCAAGTTTGGCCCAAAAGCCCAAATTTGAGTTACATTTTTATTAAATTTAACTTTTTTAATTGATATGTGTATAAATATAAAGTTTATATAATATATAATTTATATTTTACAGAATAACAGAAAAAGTTTCATTTTTGGCCCAAAGAAGTCTGAGCCCTAATAAGCCCGCATATACATTTTAGCTTAAAATTGAATCGGGCTCCTACAAATACAATTTGTACCGGGCTCGAGTTTCATAAATTCAGGTTAACCGAGGCCCAAGCTAAAGCCCTTTAATTGCAGTTATCCCAATTTCGGCCATATAATTTATGTTAAGTATGAGTAAGTTTTCTTAAAGGGCATATATCCCAGTGATCAATTCGAACACTTTATACACTACTTTTATGATAGTGCTTCAGGTTGACCGAGTCTCTAGTTTGTCAATTTTGTGACCATGTCCGACCTAGTGAACTCTAGGTGGAACCCAAACACCCTAAAGCTAAAACGACAAACAACTAAAGAGTTTAATTTGAACATTTGCCCTGGCTCGAGCCCCTTGATCTAAATCCTTAACGCCACTATCTACAATTATCTCTTGCTCTCAAATCGAGCCCCTTGAGATGTAACTGTTATTTTCATGTTGTATTCCCTTTCAAAATATCTTAGCTGGCCTTTCCATATACAAAGTTCGAGCCCCTCAAGGCACGTTCTTGAGCCCCTCGAGGATTCCCTTTCAAAATATCTTAGCTGGCCTTTCCATATACAACTCATTTCTCTAAGCAAAGAAAAGACTAATTAAGTGAGATTAATTCTAACATATCTCAAACTCTTAGTGTAGAAACATAAATCACACACTTCAAATCATCATAACACAGGATTTACATGGAAAACCCATAAGGGAAAAAACCCACGAGAGAAAGAGAGTATATTATTTCACTGTATTTTTCTATTTACATCAGAGACATATTTATAAGAGAAAATACAAGTATGAGTTCTATTTAGGACTCTGAGACCCTATTGAGTTAGAACTCTGTGACCCAATGGAGTTAAGACTCTGAGACCTAATGAGTTAGGTATCAGACTCCTACTCATCCTCTCTTTTCTATTTCAACACTCCCCCTCAAGTAGGTGCGAAAATGTCGATTGAGCCCAACTTGGACAAAATATCTTGGAATTTAACAGCTGAGAGACTTTTTGTGAAGATATCTGCTAATTGTTGATCACTGCGAACAAATGGAGTTGAAATAATATTAGCTTGCAAATTTTCTCGAACAAAATGACAATCCACCTCAATGTGTTTAGTTCTCTCATGAAACACCGGATTTGAAGCAATGTGAATGGCAGATTGATTATCACAAAACATTTGCGTTGGCTGATTAGAACTAAAACCCAAATCTTGCAATAAGGACCGAAGGCAAATAACTTCACTTGTGGTTAAGGCCATTGCACGATATTCTACTTCTGCACTTGATCTTGCAACAACAGTCTGCTTTTTACTTTTCCACGTTACCAGATTTCCTCCCACAAATGTACAATATCCTGTTGTAGATCGTTGATCAACTGGACAACCTGCCCAATCAGCATCAGTGTAAGCAGTAATGGAACTATTTCCATTCTTCTGCATCCATATTCCCCTTCCTGGAGAACCCTTCAAATATTGTAAAATTCGATTAACAGCATTCATGTGAGTAACTGTAGGTGCATGCATAAATCTGCTGACTAGACTGACTGCATAGGAAATATCTGGCCTAGTGATCGTAAGATAAATCAATCGACCAACCAACCTTTGAAACTGACCAATATCAGATAACAATTCTCCATCATTATCAAGCTTACCTCCACTGTCAATTGGAGTATCTGATGGTTTAACTCCCATCTTTCCAATGTCCTGCAACAGATCCAGCACATATTTTCTTTGATTAAGAAACATGTCCTTCTTTGAGTAGGCAACTTCTAATCCAAGAAAATACTTTAACACTCCCAGATCTTTGATGGTAAATCTCTTGTGTAGTAGAGTCTTAAGTCTTGTAATTTCATGTTTGTCATCACCTGTGATCACTATATCATCAACATATACTAAAACAACAGTTGTACCACACATACCTTTTTTTACAAACAACGAAAAATCAGTTGTACTCCTTTTAAGTCCATTACTCATGAGAACAGAACTGAGCTTAGCATACCACACACGGGGAGATTGCTTAAGTCCATATATGGCCTTTTTCAGTTTGCACACAAATCCAACTTTGGATTCTTGTGAATGTCCTGGTGGAACACTCATATACACCTCTTCTTCTAGGTCACCATGCAAGAAAGCATTTTTCACATCCATTTGAGATAATTCCCAACCCTGATTAATTGCTAAGGAGAGAAGTACTCGAAAAGTGTTCATCTTTGCAACAGGTGCGAAAGTCTCTGTATAATCTTCTCCATATGTTTGTGTAAAGCCTCTGGCAACAAGTCTCGCCTTATATCTCTCCACAGTTCCATCACTTTTATACTTGACTTTGTATATCCAACGGCACCCAACAGTCTTTTTTCCAAGAGGCAATTTGACAATATTCCAAGTTTTATTATCATCAAGTGCTTGCAATTCTTCTTTCATTGCCAGTCTCCAAGCAGATATAGAGTTAGCTTCACGAAATGTCTTTGGTTCTTTTTCAGTAGACACTGCACTCAAGAAGGCCAGATGTGACTGAGTAACATTAACATATGTCAGAGAAGCTTCTATTGGGTATGATACAGCATGGTAAGTGAAGAAATCTTTCATTCCTTTTAGAAGACGAGTCTCTCTACTCGATCTACGTAATGGCAGAAGAGGAGCCGGTATTTCAGTTGCTGTAGAAACCGGCTGGATCTCTGGAGATATAGCCTCAGTAGGAGCTGTCGATATTTCAGTTGCTGTAGACATTGGGTGGTTATCTGGAGCGAGAATCATAGTATGTCTGCGGCAGGAGACATCATCAATTACAGTAGGAAGCGGTACCAAGTCAGACAAGTACTCCCCCTGGAACCGATTCCCAGAGTCACCAGGAGCTGGAAAATACGGTTCAGATTCAACAAAGCGGACATCACGTGATACAATAAGCTTGCGAGATGAGAGGTCATAACAAATGTACCCTTTCTGTGTGGAAGAGTAACCGAAGAAAACACACCTGAGAGATCTGGCATCGAACTTATCACGATTAATACTCTGGCGATGGACATAGCAGACACACCCAAACACACGTAGGTGAGATAAGTCAAGAGGTCTATTCTTCAATACTTCCAATGGGGATTGAAAATTGATAACCCGACTAGGAAGTCGATTAATCAAATAGATAGCAGTTAAGACGCCATGAGACCAGTACGTCTTAGGAATATGCATCTGAAACATAAGTGCTCGAGCAGTTTCTAATATGTGACGATTTTTCCGTTCTGACACGCCATTCTATTGTGGCGTACCCACGCAGCTAGTTTGATGAATAATACCTTTGTTGTAAGTGTAATCAGAGAAAAGAGCATTGACATATTCAGTCCCATTGTCAGAGCGAAGAATTTGAATCTTTGCATGAAATTGAGTATGAACCATGTTGTAGAAATCTTTGAAAGCAGATAACACCTCAGTTTTAGATTTGAGCAAGTATAACTAAGTAACACGTGTGCAATCATCAATGAACAACACAAAATATTTAAATCCATCATAAGACACAATGGGAGCACTCCATACATCAGAATGAATCAGTTCAAAACAAGCAAGAGACTTAGAAGTAGAATGAGCAAATGGTAACCGTGATTATTTTGAAAATTGACAAACATCACAAACATTAGATGGAATAGAAACAGACGGAAAAAGAAAAGACAAAATACGACTTGAAGGATGTCCAAGCCGTTGGTGCAGTAGGTGACCCGCTACACGGTCCTTGGCATGATAAACCTTATTAGAAGAAGGTAACATGTAAAGACCGTTGGAAAATATGCCTTCACCAATCATCTTCTTGGACGTTCGATCCTGAAAGACGACAGAGTTAGGAGAGAAAATAACATCACAGTTCAAAGCATTAGTAAGTTTTCTAACAGACAGGAGTTGAGTTGGAAAAGAAGGAACAACCAGAGCAGTAGAAGGGATGCTATTTGAAAAAAAATCAATTTTACCACTGCCGACCACAGGAACCATAGATCCGTTGGCTAGATAAACATCATGTTTACGAGACGATGATGAAAAATCCGACACAGACGACGAAGAATTAGCCATATGGTCAGTGGCTCCAGAATCAATTATCCAAGGATGACCATGAGATTGTGAAGCAAGGAAAGCATGAAGGTTACCTGCAGTATGAGACGAAGAAAACGTGCTTGGAGGAGGAAGAGACTTACGGAGATCAGTTAGAATCTGACTCAACTGATCTAGAGTGGTTGAAGTGTCTGCAATATGAGCCTTGTCTCTCTTTTTGGATTCAAAGTTAGGCTTGAGATGAGGATGCAACGACCAACAACGATCCCTAGGGTGCCCAATCTTTCCACAATGTTCACAACGAATTCTTCCTTTAGTCGGAATAACTTTCTTTTTCTCAGACTCAGAGAAGTGCCTGCGGTCATTCTTATGAGTAAGAAGTGCACTTGGTTCAAGGTGAGCCGAGGAAAGCGGAATAGCAGACGCCATAGTTTCATGACGCGTTTCTTCACGTTGAATGATAGCGCAAGCATTAATCACTGAGGGTAGCGGATCTGTCATAAGTATGTTACTCCGCAAATATTCATAGTCAGGCCGTAAAGCACGAAGAAGAGAAAAAACTTGATCCTCTTCATCTCGTTGCACGAGAGTCTGTGCATCAGTAGTGTGTGGGCGATACAAATGTAATTCATCCCATAGTCTCTTCAGGTGTCCGAAAAGATCAGAAACTTTCCTCTCACCTTGTAGCGCAGTGGCAATCTCATTTTGAATTTGAAACATCCGAGCAATATTATTGCGACTGCCATACATACAGTCACAGCTTCCCACAGTTCTTTTGCAGAATCGGAGAATGTAAAAATACCAGCAATCTGTGGTTCCATAGAATTAAGAAGCCATGAACGGACCAGTTGATCATTAGCTATCCAATCCTCATAAGCTGCAATAGGATCAGTGGCTGGAGCGGTCTCTGTAGCGGAAGCTTTAGATGTAGAACCCAGAGAGGGACAAACACTCTTCCCATTGATAAATCCCAATTTCCTCTTACTACCGAGCGATAAAGTGACCGCTCGAGACCATAGAACATAGTTATTGGCATTGAGAAGCACAGATGACAGTCTTAGACTGGGATTGCAGTCGGATTCACCCATTGTGAAGGATAAGAGTTTTTTTTTTTTTTTCTTATCTTCTTATTTGCTGCAGAAAGCTGAGTACCGGTGGTTTGTCGAAGTGGCTGGAACCACCGCCGTGAGCAGTGCAGAGTAGATCTGCCAGAACTCTCACTCAGCAAGACCAGAACTAGAGCTGTGCGAACATCACAGAAGAGTCAAGAGGAAGAAACCCATCCTGAGTGGCAGATCCGGCGACAGAACCAGAAGATCGGACGAGAACCTCCTCTTTAGGCGGAGACAATGCAGAGAAACACTGGCGTCCGGCGTCCGGCAGCGTCACCGAGCAGCTCTGCGTGACGCCGGCGGTGGAAGTAAATCGGAGCAGAAAAAGAGGCCGCGCACTAGCACTGATCTGGCCGGAGTTGCAGGTGATTAACTGGCACCAAGACGGACCTGGCAGTAGCAGAGATTGATCTGCAGGAAGTCGGAACAGCAAAGGCAGCAGTAGCAGCAACAGACCGGAGCTGTGATCAGAGCAGATCAACCATGATCGGAGCAGCAGCAGTGTAACAATCTGTTGCAAAAAAAGGCCCAAATCTGGGCTGAACCAGAGGGAAAATCGGGCGTCTGCTGCGAACTCCTCTGTGTCCAAATCTTAGATCTGAAAGACGCGAGAGACGGCGGCAGCGAAAGCGAACGCCGGTGGGAGCAAGAGTGGATCAGCGGGGTCTGAGCAGAGTTACCCGAGTTGTATCCCGAAAACTGGAATCAGGAGCTGATCGGAGAGCCAATCGGATCTGGGAGATCTGGGTTTCTTGCAAATCTATTGTGCAGAAAATACCAGATCCGGGTGAGTGAAATCAGATCTCTCTGTAACCACTGATCGCAGGCGGTGGAGCAGATCTGGCAGAGATCGGGAGCAGCAACGTCGGCAAAAGCAAAGGCGCCGGTGGACTGATAAGTCGGAGTGGCGGAAGGAAGGCTGGAGCAAATCACCGTCAAATCAGATGTAAAGCTCTTCTCTGATCGAATCAAGAGAACTAGGTGACTAGCAAAGAGAGAGAGCGCTGTAGGCGTGACTGAGGTAGAGAGCAAACCACTCTCTCAACGTCGGACAACCGTCTGAAGGCAATCGGAGCCGAGTTTGAACAACGACGACGAAATGGCGTACGGCTGAATGGCTGGTTTCAAACAGTAGAAATCGACAAATGCCCGACGAGTATAAAGAAGCACAGTGACGAGATGTGCTGATAAAAAATTGGCTGTGTGATTCCGACAGTGGATCGGTGATTCCGACGTAGGATCGGTGATCTGACTGATACCATGTAGAAACATAAATCACACACCTCAAATCATCATAACACAGGATTTACGTGGAAAACCCATAAGGGAAAAAACCACGAGAGAAAGAGAGTATATTATTTCACTGTATTTTTCTATTTACATCAGAGACATATTTATAAGAGAAAATACAAGTATGAGTTCTATTTAGGACTCTGAGACCCTATTGAGTTAGAACTCTGTGACCCAATGGAGTTAGGACTCTGAGACCTAATGGAGTTAGGTATCAGAGTCCTACTCATCCTCTCTTTTCTATTTCAACACTTAGAAAGGGTTCCAACCTTTGCAAATCAATCTAAACCTCCTTCACTCATCTCTAATCACTTCAGTAATTGTTAATGGTGATTTCCAAGCTATCTTAGCCTTAAATGAAAGTGATTAAAAGATGATTATCTAGGAAAATCTTGTAGCATCTTAAACCTATCCTAGATCCAACCTCTCTTACGATTGCACAATCACTGTAGCATTTCAAACATCGAGGACCAAAGCGAAGAGGGGTCTTTCAATAATACAACTCAAGATCAGAGATAAACCAAGGCAAGTGGTTTTTGTTTTATTTCATTGATCATTGTACAATTGATTAGAACTCTGTATTCAAACCACTATAAAAAAATAGGTTTCAAGGATTAGACCAGGGTGGTCAAACCTTTCAAAATCTAGGTGTGTAATGTTAGGGTGGTTTAACCTATCATTGTACAGTTGATTAGAACTTTTTGCCCCCTCTTTATGTTAGACGGTGTCTCAATTCCACTTGTAAAAGGATGTTGAGCCCACATGGCTGCCTGTACACGGTAGTGGAGAGGATCTCTCAAAATCTACACATGGAGAAAGAATAGGGATTGACACGGCTGTGGATTCCTAATTCTTTTAGGAGATTGCCTTGAGGCTTAGTCCAAATCCTTCTAGGATTAGGCACGACAACCTCTTGCATAAAAGAAGGGGCAGCCAACGTGTATAATAGATGTTTTCTTCTATAAAAGATGGAACTCACCAACGTGAGTGTGGGTGTGGAATCTCAGGAGCAACTCACGGCAGAGAAGAACCAAAGAGGGGGACGGCCTTTTGGCCGTGGGTTTCTATGCCTTTGGGTCTCAAGCCTTTGGCCAAGTGCTGCATGTGATGAGGGCCTGACATGGCCGCATGCAAGAAAGGGCGTGTGTGGGATCACACCATCAACGGCAGAGAAGATGTAGCTCAACGGTTGGAAAGAGGCGGAAGCAACAGTGCAATACCGCTACAGATCTGGGTTTACAGATCTGTGAGTGGCAGCCAGTAGAAGTGCGGCTGGAAAAACAAAGCCCCTTCGCCAGAACAGAAGTGAAGATCTGTGCGTGTGAGGACACACCATCATTGGAGACGCTCGCATTTGAGAAGCATATAGTGAGTTGCTCGTAGGACGCAGGAAGCGTAGAGAGGGAGCAACACAAAAGTTGGGTTCATTATTTTGGGTATGAGAGAGATTCACATCAACTGAGAGGTGACGTCGGTGTGTCTTATACATGGGTGTACAAGGGGCTCGGGACTTCGGGTTTGAGCTCATGACTCAAGGGAGTCATTAATATTATACATGTATTTCTTTCTCTTTTATAGTGAATATTTTGTCGTTCTGTGGATGTAGGCCAGGTGGGCCAAACTACGTTAAAATATTGTGCCGTGCTGTGTTTTATTTCTGTTCGATTTTTCTTGTTTATTCTACTGTAGCGGTAACAAGTGGTATCAAAGCTTTGGTTGGAGACCAGGTACTCGTGGGTGATCGGAATACAACACAATGGGCATGAGAGAAGTGTCGAGCACAAAGTTCAAGGTGGAGCCCTTTCGACGGGACAGATGGCTTTGTAGAAGGAAAAGCATCTGAGGGGCGCTAGAGGACTGCGGCTAAGATGGAATGTGCAGATCTAATGATCTGCAGTCTGGATCTGCCAGGTGGAGCATCCCAGAGTGTGGGGATGTGTGCATCTCACACAGAGATGCAGATGGATGCAATTGCAGGTGGAGCTCTGCAGGGAGCGGCTGGTATGCACAGAGGTGCATAGTTGCTGATGTTGTAAATGATGGTGCCTCAGTTTATCTCCGGAGGTTGGTGGAATTGCGCTAAGGTAGAGTTTGTTAGACAGTGTCTCAATTCCACTTGTCCAAGGATGTGGAGCCCACATGGCTGCTTGTACACGGCAGTGGAGAGGATCTCTCTCAAAATCTACACATGGAGAAACAATAGGGATTGACACAGTTGTGGATTCCTAATTCTTTTAGGAGATTGCCTTGAGGCTTGGTCCAAATCCTTCTAGGATTAGGCACGGCAGCCTTTTGTATAAAAGGAGGGGCAGCCAACGTGTACAATAGCTGTTTTCTTCTATAAAATATGGAACTCACCAACGTGAGTGTGGGTGTGGAATCTCAAGTGCAACACACGGCAAAGAAGAACCAAAGAGGGGAACGACCTTTTGGCTGTGGGCTTCTATGCCTTCAGGTCTCAGGCATTTGACCAAGTGCTGCATGTGATGAGGACCTGATATGGCCGCATGCAGGAAAGGGTGTGTGTGGGATCACACCATCAACGGTAGTGAAGATGTAGATCAACGGCCAGAGAGAGGCAGAAGCAACAGTGCAGTACCGCTACAGATCTGGGTTTACAGATCTGTGAGTGGTAGCCAACGGAAGTGCGGCTGGAAAGACAAAGCCCCTTCGCCAGAGCAGAAGTGGAAATCTGTGTGTGTGAGGACACACCATCATTAGAGACTCTCGCATTTGAGAAGCATATCGGGAGTTGCTCGTAGGAAGCAGGAAGCGTAGCGAGGGAGCAACACAGAAGTTGGGTTCACTATTTTGGGTATGAGAGAGATTCACATCAACTGAGAGGTGACATCGGTGTGTCTTATACATGGGTGTACAAGGGGCTTGAGAATTCGGGTTTGGGCTCATGACTCAAGGGAGTCATTAATATTGTACGTGTATTTCTTTCTCTTTTATAGTGAATGTTTTGTCGCTTTGTGGACGTAGGCCAGGTGGGCCGAACCACGTTAAAATATTGTGTTGTACTGTGTTTTATTTCCGTTCGATTTTTCTTGTTTATTCCGCTGTAGCGCTAACAAGTGGTATCAACGCTTTGGTTGGAGACCAGGGACTCGTAGGTGATCGGAATACAACCCAATGGGCATGAGAGGAGTGCCGAGCACAAAGTTCAAGGTGGAGCCCATTTACTGGACAGACGGCTTTGCAGAAGGAAAAGCATCTGAGGGGCACTAGAGGACTGTGGCTACGACGGAAAGTGCAGATCTAATGATCTACAATCTAGATCTGCCAGGTGGAGCATCCCAGAGCGTGGGGATGCGTGCATCTCACACAGAGATACAGATGGATGCAACTGCAGGTGGAGCTCAGCCAGGAGCGTCTGGTGTGCACAGAGGTGTATAGTTGCAGATGTTGTGGATGATGGTGCCTCAGTTTATCTCCGAAGGTTGGTGGAATTGCGCCAATGTGGAGTTTGTTAGACGGTGTCTCAATTCCACTTTTCCAAGGATGTGGAGCCCACATGGCTGCTTGTGCATGGCAGTGGAGAGGATCTCTCTCAAAATCTACACATGGAGAAAGAATAGGAATTGACACGGCTGTGGATTCCTAATTCTTTTAGAAGATTGCGTTGAGGCTTGGTCCAAATCCTTCTAGGATTAGGCAGGCAGCCTCTTGTCTAAAAGGAGGGGCAGCCAACGTGTACAATTGTTTTCTTCTATAAAAGATGGAACTCACCAAAGTGAGTGTGGGTGTGGAATCTCAGAAGCAACACACGACAGAGAATAACCAAAAAGGGGATGGCCTTTTGGCCGTGGGCTTCTATGCCTTCGGGTCTCAGGCCTTTGACCAAGTGCTGCATGTGATGAGAGCCTGACATGGTCGCATGAAGGAAAGGGTGTGTGTGGGATCACACCATCAATGGCAGAGAAGATGTAGATCAATGGCCAGAGAGAGGCAGAAGCAACAGTGCAGTACCGCTGCAGATCTAGGTTTACAGATCTGTGAGTGGCAGCCAGTGGAAGTGAGGCTGTAAAGACAAAGTCCCTTCGCCAGAGCAGAAGTGGAAATCTGTGTGTGTGAGGACACACCATCATTGGTGACGCTCGCATTTGAGAAGCACATCGGGAGTTGCTCGTAGGACGCAGGAAGCGTAGAGAGGGAGCAACACAGAAGTTAGGTTCACTATTTTTTGTATGAAAGAGATTCACATCAACTGAAAGGTGACGTCGGTGTGTCTTATACATGGGTGTACAAGGGACTTGGGACTTCGGGTTTGGGCTCATGACTCAAAGGGAGTCATTAATATTTTACATGTATTTCTTTCTATTTTATAGTGAATATTCTGTCGCTCCGTGGACGTAGGTCAGGTGAGTCGAACCACATTAAAATATTGTGTTGTGTTGTGTTTTATTTTCATTCGATTTTTCTTGTGTATTCCACTGTAGCACTAACACATTACCCCTCTATGTATCTATAGAGCAAAAATATTTTAAAATATTTTTTAATTGATGAATATTATTTAATAATTATGTTGCATAAATTTTTATTTTTATTTTTATTTTTTATATTGTTTAGATTTAATAAAAAAATATTAGTTCTAATAAAATTATTAATATTTTATTTGAAGTGCTTGTGAATGCATGAGAAATATATGTGGTGGTCAGACATTAGATAAAGGGAAATTGTCAAAATGTCCTATTTTTAAGGATTGACTATATCGAAATTTCAATAGGCTCTCGGAACTCCGAAAGAGTTTGAGGTTCATAGTAATTTCTTTATAGCAAATAAATAATAATAATATTTCACACATGTTGTGCACCTGTAATCGAAAATTTGTAAAGAAAAAAAAGTCATGCGTCTCGAAGTTCTGCCCGTGACAATTTTTAATATTAAATTTATCTTAATTGTGATTTATTAAACTATTATAATAGTTTATTATATTATATATTTCACGTCACTAAAGAATAAATTATAAATTTTTATGAAGAGATATGTTGACATTTTTTTTTCATTTATTGGGATTTAAAATAATAATATCTAAAAAATATTTATTTATTTTTTTACTATTAGAACGCAAGTGTTCATTTTAAGTTATAATTATGAAAAAGAATCTATAAAAATTGAATAATATTATTATAAGCTATATTGTTAGCACTTACTTCATGAATATTATTTAATGATTAGATTTTATAAAATTTCTCAAAAAAATTATTAATATATCAGGTTACCGTTGGTTATAGTTATAAAACAAGATTTTTTTATAGTTAATGTTTGAGGATTCTCAGCCAAGTAAAAGACTTTGGATGAAAATTAAAGTAGACTTGGAGTCCACTTCTCAAAGTAAATAAGGCCGCCCATCCTAACACGGGACTTTTCAATCAGGAGACACGAGTTTTCAAAATTTCAAGTGAAAAGTCCATTTTACCCTTCATCTTCCGTATCTCTTTAAAAAGCAAACGTTAGCGGTGTAACTGCTTTTGAACCGAGCGGTGTACTAATAATTTAGAGCGGTGCACTGCATATCTCTTTTAAAATTTCAAAGTTATTTTTTAAGCACTGTGTTTATCCAAAATTTCTCAAATTGAATATCCGGACTAATTATAATAACCTGGTAAAAATACTTTAAGACTTTAAGGTCTTTTGACACTCTCAAATGTGTTTTGGTACAACCAAGGGATATCCTTATTTGTAAAGCACTTTATTTTAAGCATTTGGGAGTGTCAAAAGACCTTAAAGTCTCAAAGCAGGGTGCAAAAAACGTCTCTGCCGAATTATCAGCCGATATGATTCTCTCTCCTCTTTTTATTTTTTTTGTAAATATCGGTATTATTTTATTATTTTATTTTTTATGAATTAAAAGATAAAAAAATCGAAAAAGAAATTATTTTTTAAAAAAAATTGAAAATGTAAATATCGACTGATATCGGCAAATATTTAAATCCCGGGCCTAACACCGTTTTGATTTTTTTTAAAAAAAAAAAAACCACTATTAATCATATCGGCCGATATCGGACCGATATGATTCAGCGATATATCAACCATATCAGCCAATATGAGGGCTGTACGGCTGATTCAATACGTATCAACCGTACTTATATGGTGGTTAAAAGCCGATGATATGGGCTGATATGTTTCGTATCGGCCAATATCTATACCCCTGTCTTAAAGTATTTTTATTAGGTTATCATAATTAGTTCGGATATTCAATTTGAGAAATTTTGGAAATATACATTGCTTAAAAAATAACTTTAAAGGTTTAAATAAGATTTTATTATTTAACTAATGCACTATGCATTACTGTAGCATCTGCAACATAGATAGTTATTTTTTAAGTACTGTGTATTTCAAAATTTCTCAAATTAAATATCCGAACTAATTACGATAACTTGATAAAAATACATTAAAACTTCAAGATCTTTTGACACTCCTAAATGTGTTTCGGCACAGCCAAGGGATACCCTTATTTGTAAAACACTTTATTTTAAGCATTTGGGAGTGTCAAAAGACCTTAAAGTCTTAAAACAGGGTGCAAAAAATGCCTCTGCCGAAGTATCAGCCGATATGCAAATATTGGCCGATATGATTCTCTCTCCTTTTTTTTTTTTGTAAATATCGGTTTTATTTTATTATTTTATTTTTCTGAATTAAAAAATATAAAAAAATTGAAAAAGAAACTATTTAAAAAAAAATTGAAAATGTAAATATCGACTGATATCGGCCTATATTTACATCCCGGGCTTATCACCGTTTTGATTTTTTTTTTTTTAAATACCGATATTAATCTTATCGGCCGATATCGGACCGATATGAGTCAGCGATATATCGGCCGATATGAAGGTTGTACGGCCGATACAATACGTATCGGTCGTACTTATATGGCGGTTAAAAGCAAATATCTATACCCCTGTTTTAAAGTATCTTTATTAGGTTATCGTAATTACTCCGGATATTCAATTTGAGAAATTTTGGAAATAGTTATTGCTTAAAAAATAAATTTAGAGGTTTAAAGGACATTTTATTATTTAACTAATACACTATGCATTACTGTAGCATCTGCAACATGGACAGTTATTTTTTAAGTACTGTGTATTTTCAAAATTTCTCAAATTGAATATCAGGACTAATTACAATAACCTGATAAAAATACTTTAAGACTTGAAGATCTTTTGACACTCTCAAATGTATTTCGGCATAACCAAGGGATACCCTTATTTGTAAAATATTTTGTTTTAAGCATTTGAAAGTATCAAAAGACCTTAAAATTTTAAAGCAAGGTGCAAAAAATGCCTCGGCCGAATTATCAGCCGATATGCAAATATTGGCCAATATGATTCTCTCTCCTCTTTTTGTTTTTTTGTAAATATCGTTATTATTTTATTATTTTATTTTTTCTAAATTAAAAAATATTAAAAAATCAAGAAAGAAACTATTTTTAAAAAAAAAGAATTTGAAAATGTAAATATCAACTGCCGATATTTACATCCCGGGCCTATCACCTTTTTCATTTTTTATTTTTTAAATACTGATATTAATCATATCGACCGATATCGAACCGATATGATTCGGCGATATATCGGCCATATCAACCGATATGAAGACTGCACGGCCGATACAATACGTATCGGCCGTACTTATATGGTGGTTAAAAGCCAAATGATATCAGCCGATACGTTTCGTATCGACCGATATCTATACCCTTATCTTAAAGTATTTTTATTAAGTTATCGTAATTAGTCCGGATATTCAATTTGAGAAATTTTGGAAATAGACAGTGCTTAAAAAATAACTTTAAAGAATTAAAGGAGATTTTATTATTTAACTAATGCACTATGCATTACTGTAGCATCTGCAATATAGATAATTATTTTTTAAGTGCTCTGTATTTTCAAAATTTCTCAAATTGAATATCCAAACTAATTACGATAACCTGATAGAAATACTTTAAGACTTGAAGGTTTTTTTATACTTCCAAATGTATTTCTACACAGCCAAGAGATATCTTTATTTATAAAACACTGTGTTTTAAGTAGGGATTGAAATACCGGTCATCCCGGTATATCGGCCGATATACCGATCGGTAACTTTCTCTCTCTTCCAGTTTTTTTTTTAATTTTTTGTCCGGTTTTTTTTGGGTAATGTCGGAAAATTTTGGGCTTCTTGAAAATGTAATTTTTTCATTAAATATCAGTCATATACATACTCAAATTATTTATTTAAGTTTCATCTATTTTTAATATTAAAATTAACAATAGATGATTTTAACTTATAAAAACATGAAAATGTCCCATCAATCTTCTCAAGTCTCATCAATAAGTAGATCCTATTATATAATTAATCAATTTAGGAAAATTAATAATAAAAATAAAAATAAAATTTCTTATCTCATAGCTCCACACATATTAAAAATTTGAACTAATGCCTATGTTATTGGGTAATTTTAAATACATACTTACGTTTTCAATAATTTCAATTTCATTCCTAACATTTGAAAGTCATGTATAAATGAGTTTCTGCATGTATTCTAATGTGTGAATAATGTTTAGGGATAATAAAATATTAACTATGATAAAAGTCCACTTATGCTAATGTTAATATGTTATATGAGAATGAGAAGAGTGTCTATGATTAATCATAGTTGTTCTTTATTCAATCATAATAATAAAATTTTATAAGTCTAAGATAATAAAATGACAAAAAGATTTTAGCCATCATGTATTTATGTTGCCATGTATACACCTCACACACGTTAATAAATTGAAATTGAGTCAAATTAATTGAAAAAGTTATTATCAGCTAAATACTACTCATGAATAACATTATAAAAACCGAATTACATTCAATCCTCGAAATATGAAAGATATGCTTACAATCAGGGGATTGAAATTCTAAGTTTCTCACTTATTATAATTTTTAATTTATTGAATACTCCCTCCGTCCCATTTTATTGGTCTCATTTGAAATATTTGTGTTTTTTAAGGAACTCTCTATATAAGGCTAGTACTCCATGTGATCTCATTTATTTTCAACACATTTTATACTACTCCAATACAAATGAGACAACTATTTTGGGACAATTCTAAAATCCAAATAGGACAACTAATTTGGGACAGAGGGAGTAGTATTTTAAAATTCAAATCATGTTTCTAAAATTTTCAAGAAGTGGTAATAAAAGGTAAAATAGTATTTTATAAGTGAAGACCTCTGAATAATATCATATTGTTTATTTTTTTTTAGACTATTAGTTATCTATCAAAATTTGAATTCATTTTAAGTAGATCTCAATGCAATTGAATTTCATATCTCAAAATTTGAATTACATCAAAGCTTGTCCAAATTTTCTCAAAACAAATGTAATATTACTATGGATCCAGCTCTTCATATGGATAACCCGGGACGTGAGACGTGGAAATAAAATCTTGCATACGTCTCTTCCGGAAGTCGTTCATCATTAGACGTGTAGTCGGATGTTGACGATGGATTGTGCTACTGCCAACTATCAGATGAGGGTTACGACTGACGATCTGAAATCGACATAGACTGCATATTACTGGATAATGAGTTCGTGTCGAAGTGCCCATAGCTCGGTTGACCATAATATCCTGTGGGCGTATATCCGAAAGATACATATCCTTCACCGGGCAAGTTTGTTCCGCCATGAGGAGGTGTATGTTGCCTATCATCCTGCTGGTAATGGACTTCACTCATGTTGGGATAATACCCCGGTGGGCCGGCAGGCTCAACATCCACAACAATATTTGGATGAGTAAAATCCAACTCATCATCTGACCCATTACCGTCATCGGTAGATGAATCAAAATCAGATCTAGCCGACCCATAATCACGTCTGCTGGGTTGGCTGCTCGGAACAACAGGTTCTTTTCCTCTTAATGATCTCTTCCTTTCTGAAGAGCTAGATACCCCATCTGTCCCAGTGGACCATTCACTGACAGAATGAAGCCGTGGAGCCATCCTTGTACTTGTCTGATGTTCTAGACCCACATTTGAAGGGCGGGACACACTTATTGAATGGCGGTGACCTTCATTTCTGTCTCTTCCTCGGAATCTTGCAATTCTCCCAACTCTATACTTTGATCTAAAAATGATATATCTAGATCATGCAGTACAGGTTGTTCTTCCTCTTCGATCCATTCACTTAATGGATCATTATAGGTAAATAGAGACTCGAGGTCGATCGGGATGAAAAATCTTCGGCATCTTCCCGTGTCAACTCGGGGTACCTCCTCAAATTCCTTGCCCTTAGCCTCTAATTGTAGTGTAGGTACACTAAATCATTAAGTCTTTGAGATGATAATCTATTTCGAGACTTGCTATGGACATATTTAAATGTCGACCAGTTACGCTCGCAGTTGGTTACACTGCACGTCTGGCTCATCAGCTTGATGGCATACTTCCTCAATATAGGTAAGCTGTTGCCAAAATATGTCCACCATTGTATAGCACTCATCGTCGCCGTCTCTTCAAACCTAACATCGGCAGCTTCATCCGCAAATGACTCCAAGCGGTTCTCATAATTGTGTAACTTTAAAACAAAAATGAAACACAATTAGTATTATCGGATAATGAACAACTTTTAAATCATCGAAAATATGGAGATCATAATGAACAAAAGTAGTACATCTCTAAAATATGCCGCCCGTTCACCAGGATGCAGTACACCCATAATCTCCAATGTCCGTCTTACGCAGTTACGAATTGAGTCGATCGACAATTCTAAACCTAACTCATTAGGTTTCTTTGAGAAGGGATTCAAATAATATGCTGCCAAGTGAAATACAATGCGATTAGCCTAAATATAAGATATGCACAATAACAAGATATGAACACACTAGCGAATAAAAAACTAACCTGCAACGAACTGTGGGTTGGAGATGAAAAATTGATTAATCTTGTCGTTGATGATTTCTATGAAGTGAACCAGAGGATTAACTTTCGCAACTTCAGTTTTAGCCTTTATGATGCATTCAAATACATAGGGGAGCGTCGGCTTTTTATCTCCGTCTACAAATTGCAGTACTGTGACTATGGGAGTAGAGATGTTGATGGCCGATACGATACTGTCTAAGAACACTTTAGATACAAATAAGTGTGTAATGTTCTGGTAATATCTTTGATGTTCAGTGTTCCTCATGTCGAACGCATTCGCAAAGGACCTACTTCTCGCCATCTTCATCAATTTTGTCTTACTTCTTAAGAAGCTCTGCATCGTAAGGAATACTGTGGCGAAACGTTTTACTGCAGGTCGCAGTAGTTCACGACGTTTTGTATACTTCCTCATTACCTCTAAAATTCTAACATGATTGTATATAAATGTGGTGACATCCTTACACTAGTCAATTAGGTTCCCAAATTCCCTCACATTAGCAAAATCTTTGAGGATCAAGTCTATGCAGTGAGCCGCATAGGGGGTCTATAAGATCCACGGGTATGTGTTCCCGACCTTCCTCCCTCCCGACTTATAGCCCGCTTCATTGTCCGTTACAATTTGGACAACATTCTCAGGTCCAATTTCTTCACAGACAGACACCATCAAGCTACAAAGAAAGTCACCATCATTTACTCGGCCTGATGTGTCGTATGATTTATGATACACTGTGCCACATTGATTATAAATGAGGAAGTTAACGATACTACGGTTATCGTCACTCTTCCAGCCATCCGACATAAGGGTTACTCCCGTATCCTCCCAAGAAGACTTAAAATTATTTACCCATTCTCGGATCCGCTGTATTTCACGGGGGATGAACGTGGTAGAAATCTCATACGGCGATGGGAAGTTGATATTAAGTCCAACAGTTGCGGATGCAAAGCACACAGACTTAAAATATGGATTTAAGATTTCAGTCGGTGGCCGATGGCTATCGACGAAAAACTTAGTGACTGCCGTCCCAACTATTTGTTTTGCCGTCTCTTTGTCTACTTGATTTATTTTTCCTTGTTTCAAGGAAGTTGGTCTTTCCCACATTGGATCACCAGCACCAACTGTATTCGGATTTACACCGTAGCGTTCAGGCCTTGCTTGTTCTCCCCCTCTGAATGCATTTTTAATGCAATTCCATCGGCCCATAAGTCCAGATTTTTGTCTGGATGATCCACGTGCAGTCCTTGATCCACTCGTACCGCCTGTGTAGAGTATTAAAATTCAGTATTTGGCATTTTAATGTAATTGAGAAATAAATTGATTTTGTTACATTAAACAATTAATTTAAAGAAATTAACCTGCACCACTCTGCCTTCTCATCTCATGTTCGCGGCGACTAATTCACATTGCACGCCGCAGGTCTCTGTCCTCCTCAATTTTGTCTGGATCCTCTTCTGAAGACGATGGGACATTTTCCACGTATTGGCCCTCCCTTTCACTTTCTAAACAGTTGGCCATTATGTGACCGATAGCATGCTCTTCTGCTTCAGTCCTTATTTTCTTTTTTTTAGCATTCACTTCCAGTAGTTGCCTGCAAATAATTTGCGCTTGTGCTGGTGTGCGTTTGCAAGCGGCTACATCTCCCATCTTTCCGGCTATATGTGCCTTCAAACGGGTTATTCCTCCAGATACCATCTTTTCACAGAAGTTGCATTTGACTTTGTTGTTACTATGTCGTTCACCGAATGACCATGCTGGATCTTCATTGTTCTTAGCCATTGCTGTTTAAGAATCTGATTTTTTTGATACATTTACACATTTTTGGGTAATTTATCACATGAAAATAGGGGATTAAATGATAAAATTAAAAAAAAAAATCATCTGCTGTGAACCTGAAACTTTTTACAGTAATAACACACTAAAACCTCAGAGGCTTCATTTAAAAAAAGAATCTGATTTTTTGATACATTTAGACATTTTTTTCACAATTTATCACATGAAAATGAGGGATTAAATGATAAAATTAAAAAAAAAAACATCAGCTGCTGTGATCCTGAAACTTTTTACAGTAATAACACACTACAGAGTCAGATGATTCATTTAAAAAAAGAATATGATTTTTTTGATACATTTAGACATTTTTTCACAATTTATCACATGAAAATGGGGGATTAAATGATAAAATTAAAAAAAAAAATCATCTGCTATGAACCTTAAACTTTTTACAATAATAACACACTAAAACCTCAGAGGCTTCATTTAAAAAAAGAATCTGATTTTTTTGATACATTTAGACATTTTTTTCACAATTTATCACATGAAAATGGGGGATTAAATGATAAAATTAAAAAAAAAATCATCTGCTGTGATCCTGAAACTTTTTACAGTAATAACACACTACAGATCAGATGATTCATTTAAAAAAAAAATCTGATTTTTTTGATACATTTAGACATTTTTTTCACAATTTATCACATGAAAATGGGGGATTAAAAGAAAAAATTTAAAAAAAAAACCATCTGCTGTCAAATACTACTTTTTTTACAGTTCAAAAACACTACTCACTGAGAGGGTTGGGTTAAAAAATATGCATACGTTTTGAGTACATTTACATATTTTTTAAGAATTTATCACATAAAAATGGGGGATTAAATGATAAAATTAAAAAAAAAAACCTCATCTGCTGTCAAATACTAATTTTTTTTACAGTTAACAAACACTACTCACTGAGAGGGTTGGGTTAAAAGATATTCATACGTTTTGGGTACATTTACATATTTTTTAAGAATTTATCACATGAAAATGGGGGATTAAATGATAAAATAAAAAAAAAACCTCATCTACTGTAAAATACTACTTTTTTTACAGTTAACAAATACTACTCACTGAGAGGGTTGGGTTAAAAAATATTCATACGTTTTGGGTACATTTACATATTTTTTAAGAATTTATCACATGAAAATGGGGGATTAAATGATAAAATTAAAAAAAGACCTCATCTGCTGTCAAATACTACTTTTTTTTACAGTTCACAAACACTACTCACTGAGAGGGTTGGGTTAAAAAATATTCATACGTTTTGGGTACATTTACATATTTTTTAAGTATTTATCACATGAAAATGAGGGATTAAATGATAAAATTAAAAAAACAAACCTCATCTGCTGTCAAATACTACTTTTTTTACACTTCACAAACACTACTCACTGAGAGGGTTGGGTTAAAAATTATTCATACGTTTTGGGTAAATTTACATTTTTTTCGTAATTTATCACATGAAAATGGAGGATTAAATGATTAAATTAAAAAAAAAAAGCCTCATCTACTTTGAAACTGAATTTTTTTCAGTACACACATACTAATCACTGAGAGGGTTGGTTTAAAAAATATTCATACGTTTTTGGTACATTGACATATTTTTTCATAATTTATCACATGAAATCGAGGTTTTTGTTTAAACATTTTAAATTAATAATTACGTTGCATGAATTTAATATTTTTCCACAGAAACTTCTTTGTAAAATCAGAGGGGTGTTTTATAAAAAAAAATCAGCAACTTTTCCCAATAATTATTATTTATTAATTTTTATAATGTTTTGTAGTACATTTTCACTTTAGAAAATAAAAGAAAATGAAAAAAAAACTAATCTGCATGAAAAAAAATATCATACATTCATAATAACTTCTATGCTAAATGTTTAAGGCTTTAAGCATAAAAAAATCACTATCAATAATTAATAATCCATATTTCTAAAACAACAACATATTACAAAAAATACATTAAATATTAAACTATACATTAAAACCATAAAATATTTAGATCATAAGGCTAAAAAATAAAAATGGAATAAAAAATTACATGAAAATGAAGATCAATATATTTCCAGTACTTTGAACGGAATGATCTTCTAAGATAAGCCAATAATACACAAGGATTTCCAATCTAGCCGGATGACCGTTTGTAAGATGGGGATAGGAGTTAGAAAATATCACTGCTGGATGAGTGAGTTTCGGAATGAATTTGTGGCTGAATGAAGAGATGTATGGGGTACTCATATAGGGGAAGAGTTCAGTTGGTTTAGATCACGGGTTTGCAAAAAAAATATTAAGAAATTCAGGCGTGGGAAACAGAATGAATCCCACAGCCTATTGGATGGGATATGACCCAGGATTCCTGGGCGATATTTTGGACGATATATCGCGCGATATATCGTCCGTGATATATCGTCCGTGATATATCGCCCGATAATCGTTTAAAATATCGCCGATATTATTTTTTATTTAATATTATCAGAACCGTTACGAGACGATATTGGGGGTTATCGGGCGATATTTTGGACCGATAAACAGTCCAAATATCGCCTGATATATGTACCAAATATCGCCGATATATCGCCCGTATCTGCCGATATTATTATTATTTAAAAAAAAAACAAAAAATAAATATAATAAACCGATATTTACCAATACCGGCCGATATTGGGGACCGTTTATCGTCCATATCTGCCGATATTCCAACCGTACAGCCGATACGATATCGGTTTGAAAAAACCGATATATATCGGCCGATACGATATGTATCGACCGATATTTGCACCTTAGGTTTTAAGCATTTGAGAGTGCAAAAAATACCTTAAAGTCTTAAAATATTTTTATCAAGTTATTGTAATTAGTCTGAATATTTAATTTAAAAAAATTTAAAAATATATAATATTTAAAAAATAAATTTAATATTTTAAAAAGATACAAAGTACTGAATTTTTAAAAATTATCAATGAAATACTGAAAATAAAAAAGTAAAATAGACTTTTCACCGAACAATTTTGATAACCCACGTCTACTTACGGAAAAGACACGGAAAAATCCCGTCTTACGCAGCCAAAAAGAAGCGTTGCAATTGTCTACCTGCCAAAAGTCTTTTCTGCGTGTTACACGCCAGATCTGGAAGGTAAGATATGGGGGTAGGGGAGACTTGACTTGTTGCCTTGTCTAATTCGTCACCCAGCGTAATAATAGTCTTAGGTTTTGGTGATAAAGTTTGAAATTTGTAATTTGAAATTTGAATTAGACACTTAGGCCAGGAGTTCATATTAATAAATTTTTATAAATACTAATAATATTAAAAGTATGAGTTAAATTCTTGTAATCCAAGTAATATAAAAACATATCATATTGGTTTATATTGGCTGATATGGTATAAAATTGATATTGTCAAATTTTTTACTTTTCTAAAAACTTCTCTTTTTCATTATTTTTCTGTTCAAATCTTTAATGGAATATAATTTTAAAGTTGATTAGAATAAAAAATTTTGAAAATAGGAACGTAAATTGATATTAAAAAAAAAAATCTAAAAGTCCAAAATATTTGACGTGAAATAAAAGGGTTTGGATGCAAATTTTTAGATTTTTTGGATGTGAACCCGAATTTGAATTGAACATATGTTTGTATCCGTATGCAGATATTAATCTAACCATATTCAAATCTAATAACTGACTAACACAACTGGCAAATAATGTAAATACCATATTAATTATTAATATATGATATTATGTATTATCATCATCATTAATCAATATCTCATCTATCGGAGGTTGGTTTTTTTATCTCAGAGGATCTTCCAGCAAACATAGTACTGTTGATTGTGTAAAATGACTGAGAAAACTCATTCAGTCGATCTAGAGGATTGAAGACTGTATGTATGCAGTATAAGTCTAAGAGGTTCAATTGTAATGATCCGATCCGAAATCATATTTTTTTAGGAAATTATGGAAATATCATTTTTGGATTAAAAGTATTTTGTTACGTAGATCTCGATGTAGACTTTTCAACAAGCCAAAGTTTAATCAAATCCGAACTCGAAAACTCAGTTCATGCTCTTTTGGAATAAATTATAAATTTTTTAATACTATTCATCAAATTTATTTTTGAATCTTTAAAATTATTCTAGAGTATTTATTTTTTAGCCTGATTTGAATGTCTAATCTTTATTAAAATTATAAAATTTTACATAAACATTGTTTTAGTGGAATTTTTAAAAATTATTTTCAGCCAATCAAGTGGGCCCGACCCAAACCTCCCGTTACACGTTCCTTCCACTTTCTAAAATGGAGACTTGGGTCTTCCAGGGACCAACGGTCATGACCGTCCAAAGCCTACCTTCTGTACACTTACCTCAGGTGCTTACGTTACTTCATTCTGGCCGTCGGAGACTTTTCTGTCACGAAACACGGATTTTTTAAATTTCAATGAAAAGTCTACTTCATCTTATCTCTTTAAAAATTAGAGGTGTATCTACTTGTATTAATAATTTTGAAAGGTGCATTATTCAGCATTTCACTTGATAATTTTTAAAAATTTAGTACTCAATGTCTCTTTTAAAATTTCAAAATTATTTTTTAATTATTGTGTATTTTCAAAATTTCTTAAATTAAATATCCACACTAATTACAATAACTTGATAAAAATACTCTAAGACTTTAATGTCTTTTGACACTCCTAAATACTTAAAACACATTATTTTACAAATAAGGGTATTCCTTAACTGTGCCAAAATACATTTAGGAGTGTCAAAAGACCTTAAAATTTTAAAGTATTTTTATCAGGTTATCGTAATTAGTCCAAATATTCAATTTGAGAAATTTTACAAATACATCGTACTTAAAAAATAATTGTCTATATTGCAAATGCTACAATAATGCATAGTGCATTGGTTAAATAATAAAATCTCCTTTAAAATTTTAAAGTTATTTTTTAAGCATTATGTATTTTCAAAATTTCTCAAATTGAATATGTGGACTAATTGTGATAACTTGATAAAAATACTTTAAAACTTCAAGGTCTTTTGACACTCCCAAATACTTAAAACACAGTGTTTTACAAATAAGGGTATCCTTTAGCTATTTCGAAACACATTTGGGAGTGTCAAAAGACTTTAAGATCTTAAAATAATTTTATCAGGTTATCGTAATTAGTTCGAATATTCAATTTGAGAAATTTTGAAAATATACAATGCTTTAAAAAATAACGATTTACGTTGTAGATGTTACAGTAATACATAGTATTTTTTATATACTGTATATTTTTAAAATTTATCAAATTGATTATCCGAACTAATTATAATAATTTGATAAAAATACTTTAAAATTTTAAGATCTCTTGACACTTTCAAATATATTTTTGGCATAATCGAGAGATAACTTTATTTATAAAATATTGTATTTTAAGTGTTTGAAAGTGTCAAAACACTTTAAAGTTTTAAAGAATTTTTACAAAAATATTATAATTAGTTCAGATAATCAATTTATGAAATTTTAAAAATATATAATATTTAAAAAATAACTTTAAATTTTTTAAAAAGATATGCAGTACACCGCTTAAAATTATCCACTGCATCGCTCGATTCAAAAGCCGTTAGACCGCTAACGTTTGTGTTTTTAAAGAAACACGGAAGAAGACGAAAGGTAAAATCTCTTCAGAAAAGTGATGTGCGGCCCCATAAGAATACAATTTGAGTCACGCGTTTCTCGAGAAGCGTGTCTTAAATGGTGCTGCAAAAATTTTGAATCAGGTACCGCGCTCCTGGCCTGCGCAGGAACTTTTCTTTTTCATATTGATGACGTCATATTGATGACGTCATATTCTTGCTTTACCTTTGAGCCATCCACCTGTCGGTGGAAAGAGGTTGCGTTACGCTAACGTAATTACGACGAAATTTCTAAAATTTATATCATATGACATTTGGAAGTGAGAGATGAAATAATAATCTTGCAAAACTAAAAAAATAGTTATTGGTAAAAATTTAAACTAAAGAAGTTTATCAAATATTTTTAGTTATTAAACGTAAATTAAATAAAATAAATAGTTAAAAAATAACTTATTAACTGAAAAATATTTACTTAAAATCAAATATATATAGATTTTTAAATAAGATTTGGATTTTATAGTTTTAATGTTGATGATGTTTAATTTTTTTTAATTTACGTGTGAAAATTTATAGAATATTCAGTGTAAAACTCTCACGAATGTGAGAATTCATCTAAGAAAGAAGTCAACTAATTGAGTTACAAAATGTCGATATGATGTTTACTTTGTTTGTATAAGATGAATATTTTTTAATAAATTATTATATTATCAAATACAAACTGAGTCAGAAGGGAACGGTCTGAGTTAGTTATATTAAATTATTTTTTTTGTACGCGTAATGATACATACACCCCTTTTGATTATTTCTTTTTACATTTCAAGTCTACCCTTCGTTGTTTCCTGTTTTCCATGTTCACGTGGTGGACTAGTAGATACATATAGACTATAGAGCCCCGTGCTTTTAACCTTTTATTCTTTCCTGTAGAACCTATTCCTGTTCTTAGCCATGGAAGCATATAAAAGTTTCTCTATTTCATACTATCCTCTTTTCAGAGGAGAAAATTCATGTGGATCAGAAGAGAAAATTCATGTGGACGGAAAGGAGAGAACTCCCTGTCATTTACATGAATCAAACATAACCCTACAAGGTCAGAAGAATAGATTCTAGAAGTATAGATTTGAGATTTCGTCTGATATTTGGTATATATTAACTTTTTAAAAAAAATATATACCAATATCTCAACAGATACTGAGATTTAAATCCTTGGATTCTATAGATCAGTCTCAGGAGAATAAAAAGTTAAACCCGTGTCGTCAGCCATGAACTTAGGAAGGGCAGACTTAGAATATAAAAACAAAAAATCAAGTCAAGCGAATATTTGAATTTTCTTTCTCTATACACTTTTTTTTTCAAAATTTTAGAAACAATTATTATTTTAACCTTCTACCTAATTCTTCCGCATTTGCCAATGAAAGCGTATAAGGAAGCATTGCTTCAGATGAAGGATTAACCGAATGCGCAAAATGGAAGAGGGAGAAAAAAATGATGTGCTTCACCATTGATCGAAATTTAAGGTCTTCTTTAACTGTAGATAGGTGGGCTAGGGATGATCATGGTGGTATCAGTTTTAGGATAAGAAGTGTGGGATCCATTTAGATCTAAGAAAAAAACCCATAAAATGAGATTTCAGTCGTCTAAAGCAGTAGCAAAAGAAATTGGTCGGAGGAAGATCCCACGGAAGTTCAATTAGATATCTGATGGTACAGATGGATAGATCATAGAAACACAAAATGAGTATGGTAGGTTTTGCCTGCAGAAACTTTTTTTATCACCTGATTTAAAGTTGAGAAGAAGATCTGATGACAAATCCTTTTGTGAAGAGTAAATCGTTGGATGACAAATAACATCATATGTCACTATCATCATTAAAGATATTTTACCATTTTTTTACTATAAGAAGGTGAAAGGTTAAGTGCAAAGCGCAAATCACTTCAAGATAGTTTTAAAATCTGATGGTCAAGCAGGGGTCGAAAAATAGAGTGACTATTGGTCTGTTGGAAAAAATTTCACTAAATATATGCTCTACAGAAATCATTGTAATTGAATCAATCAATTAAATTTCTGTACTCTTCAAATTTTAATAAGTTTAAAATATTTTTTATTTTTTTTTAAACTTTGAAGCCTTCAAAGACAACTTAATATATTCAATCAAGACAATTTTTAGAGGAGAACATACTCAATAAAATAATTTTTAATAGATCTATTATCATCTCAATTGGTGGCTCTATGCCTAGATATGCAAGGATAATAACACACACCGTGTGCAAATAATCATCCTTTATACGGCAAATGTATGTTAAATCTTTTCAATTCACCAAATTTAAATTTAAAATTTATTTTTCCATTTTTTAAGAATTTTCTTTACTTTTCAAGTTTAAACATGACAATGATAGCTCAAATCCTTTCTACTAATAAACTCCATCATAAAATGTTCTTTTTCATTTTTCAGTTATTGAAATAGGATCTACACAAGGAAAATCATTTGTCATTCGTTAGTTATTAGGGGCATCCCAAAAACGACGAGTCGAAATATGACTTTCAATTAGGAAAATGAAACTTCTATAGAAGAGAAACAAATGAAACACTTTCATAAAAAATCTAATGGAATCGAGAATGAAGTTTTCATGCTCCCGCGCGCGCAGGTGTGGACGAAGCGGAAGTGAGAATGTTGGGTTTCATATAAATTTTTTAAAATAATGTTTGATCAGTCAAAGCCTGAGAATCAAGTGAAGTGACAAACCACATCGGTTAATTTGAGAAACCAATGATTCAATATAATACTTGAGGACTATCCTCTTAACGATTAGCTTTTGAGAGTGAGTTTTACCTTGAGAATGTTATCAAGTCATGATTTCTTAATATGGTATCAGAGTAAGTTCTACATGTAGTCATAGGATCTAGCTGCACGTGAGGGCGGGCCTAAAGTTTTCATCTGCAACCACAACGTGTAGTTGCACGTAAGGGTGGGTGTGAAAGTGACAAAAGTCCCACAATGATTAATTTGAGAAACCAATGACTCCATATAACACTTGAGGAACCCTTCTCTCAGCAACTAGACTTTTGAGAGTGAATTATACTTTAAGAATGTTATCAAATCATGATTTTCTAACATCAAATAAAATGATTTTGTTAACATTTTTATACTAACTTATGTTAATTCTTAACTTTTTAAATTGTTATTATTTATATAAATGATAAGTAATTCTTTATGCATGTAGAAAATGTCTTGTTTTTTTATACATCAAAATTAAAAAATTAAAAGATTAAAAGAAGTGTGTAACGGAGATCAAGAGGGCGTAAAGTGAGAGTAGCTCTTCAATGGAAATAGTTCTACATTATCTTGTTCAGAGGTTGTCTAGATCTTGAGATATAAGTGAACCTCTACCTTTAACTAGCATGAAATATTTTAGATTGTGTATAGACGTGCATTCCAATATAATATCGGAAAAGCACGTGTGAACCCAAAGTAAACAAAGTAAACCATATCATCCTAATTGAGACATATTTATTCCATAAAGTATTCTTTACCCACATTGCGTGAAACATGCCACTATAAATCTATAATTGAGTCGTCGTAACTTTAGATCTAGCGTTGAGTGAAAGTAATTCATGGTCATTCATTGGAGGCTCTGTTAGCAGTAAAGGCAATTTTATATTTGATATAAAGAGACTCGAGTACCCATTTTAAATGGAAGATTGCACATTTATTATGACATGGAGTCTGTATAATCAAGAAAAAATAGATAAAGAATTTTATTGATGATATATTTTATTAAGAAAAATTATTCAATTTGATCATCATAATTTTGTGAGATAGACCATTAAAAATTAATGGTTTTATAATAATCAGATTTTCAAACTCTATAATCACAAGATCGCTAAAATGAGATGAGTCTCAAGTTTTATATAATCAATCTATTTGTCATTAGAAAATATATCTCATTAGTAAATATGTGACCTTAAAACACCCTTCTTAAATAGAGACTTCCACTAGAGTTTTCACATAAAAAAACTGTTATTAAATGATATCAAATTCGCTCACTAGCTTTCCTTTTTATAATCAATATTTCACATATCTAGTAAAATCACTTATGGAATATTAAATTATTAAGAATGACGATTAAAAGATAATGAGTTGGGCTAAGTCAAGTTTATTTGATTTATTTATCTATTTTTTCTTACTTGAAATCTATTAGTTTACCACATAGGTAGACTTCTTCTTCATTAATATTAATATCAAGATAATTAGGTGAACTTTTTCTAAATCCATTTATCTATTTTTGAAATGAGTTAATCTATTAACCATTTCAAATTAACTATTTAACAATTTATAATTGATGCTTTGAGAGAAAAGTCAAGTGTTATTTCCAAATTTTGATGTATAAAAATATATATAAACTCTTAAAATGTTCCAAATGAGATATTCACTCAATGAAAAAAAAAAAATCAAGCACATTTGTGGTCGAAAGCCACTAGACAGAATTTCTCAATATGGGAGAGCCATTCTAAGTAGTATTGATTCCGACTTACTACGTAGGGCTATGGATTTAAAAAAGGTAGGTTAACAAATGAAAGAAATATATGGAACTAGATGCTTTTTTAAAAGAAAACGCTTTGTCTTACCTATGATGCAAGGAAAAATGGACTAAAACCAACCTTTAAATATTTTCTTTCATTTATTTTTAATTTTTATATGAATATTTTATATGATATGTTGACTTCTGCTTTTGCAGTAAGCGTCATGTCTTAGATCATTCAAGTGGATTCTTGCACTAAACAAACAAAGTTTGAAATATACTGTGACTCAGGGGTCAAAAAAACGCCCCGGCCGATATGCAAATATCGGCCGCAATATCAGTCGATAATTTTCCCTCTTCTCCGATATCAGCCATTTCTCTCTCCTCCGATATCGGAACCGTGAAAAACTGTACAGAACAGCAAAAAACCGTGTAAAACCGTGAAAGCCGTATTGGAAGAACTGTAAAAAACCGTGAAAAATCGCAAAAAACTGCAAAAAAGCAGTGAAAAACCGTATCGGTTTTTTTTTAAAAAAAAAATAAAAATAAACTTTTAAATACCAATATTTGTACATATCGACCGATATGGTGACCGATATTGCGGACCGAATATCGGCCATATCGGCCGATATTCGTTTTGTACAGCCAATACGATATGTATCGGCCGATATTGCTCGATCTTAAAAAACCGATACATATCGGCCGATACGATATGTATCAGCCGATATTTCGACCCTTGCTGTGACTCCCAGTTGATTCTTAAGTGATGAGTACAAAGTACGAGAAGAGCCCATATACCTATTAATTACATGTATTTAGGAAGGTGTTTATCTTGGCTAACCCAATTTACCTGAGAGATTGAATCAGATTCCATAAATTTAGAAGTGGGTTTGAGCATACTAGATTTTTTAATAAATTAGTCTCCAATATGGAGTGTATGCCCTTTTTAAATAAAATAACTTTCACTGGAGTTGGTGGGTCAAATGAGATTTTACTCAATTTAATATGGTTGATGACTACTCATTCTTCAAATTATAAAATTAATATTAGGTGTAAATAGTTGATTAATAAAAAAATGACTACATTTAATTAGAGCATTGATAATAATTTAGAATCAGTGCAAGACAAGGCACATAAAAAAAAAAAAATAGAAACACTATAATCTAAATTGATAATATTGATGGAATTGTATTTTTTTTGAAATTTTTAAGAAAAATGCTAAGTTTACACTAAAATTATACTTTTTTATATTCTGTTGATTTAGTAAGTAATCTGGCGAAAATTGATAGGGATATTGGTGTTTATTATAATAAAAGGGTTCTAAGACTTCCAAGACACCGAGATTGGCGTTTTTCTATTTAATTATTTAGACGGAGACAACGAGATAGAAGTCTCGTCCAAGGGTTCCAAGACTTCTGTCTTGTTCGTCGGAGCTCTCTCTTCTCTTATGAGTCGTGTATCAGGGGTGCGACTCTTCAAAAATCTTAATAAATAGATCGCCACCGGTTTGCTGCAATTGCTTAAAAATAATCTCCTAAAATGAATACAAGTCATGAAATACAAAATACAATATTCCTGTCCTCATTTCCAATGGATTTGATTTGTATATCATTTCATCAACCATGGGAATCCTACAAAAAATACAAAACCAAAGATGCTGGTGTATGTCGCTGAATTATACGAGAGATGGATCTCTATGGAGAAAGCTTCAGAAACGAGAGCGATTTGAAAATCAAAGAAGGGAGAAAGTCTCAACAGAGATCTAAGAGAGAATCAAGCGAAACAAGAGAAGGTAGACAATTAAAAAAATATGAGAAACCCACGTGAAGTCGAGAGAATTGACAGAAAAAAAAAATCATACGGATTTTTTTTTTTTAAAAAAAAAACGGAGGGAGGGAGAGCTTCGCTGGAGGTAGAAGGGCATCGCCCGTAAGAAGTTGTAAGGAGTTGAGAGTTCAGAATCTTGTATCACAGATTTGCAGCAATGGAGATCCCCAAGAGACAAATCTGGCGTTTTTCCACAGGTTTGCAGTGATTATTTTTTATTCTTTTTTGAAGTTTTACGCAATCTTACGATTTTTCATTTAAATTAGAAAAAGCTTATTTTTAATACTATGAAGTACATTGGTTGAATTGTTGAAGACGACATGGCTTGGTACGATAATATTCTTTCCGTCTCATTTTAGTTGTTTTTATTTGAAAGATTTGTAATTTTAAAAAAATTCTCTATATAAGAATAACACTCAACATGATATCATATATTTTCAACACACTTTATATTATTCAAATATAAATGAGACTACTATTTTAAATAATTCCAAAATCTATATAAGACAATTAATTTGAACAAGAAGGAGTACTATTTTTTATTATCATCCCCGTGTCCTTACACCACAGGTGTGGGTCCTCTTTGAGGAAGGTACCCGGAATTGGACGGGGACAATCCGGGGCGTTGCAAGGCTCCTTTTACTTTACCAGTTATAAATGGGGCTGCAATACCTGACTAATGCATTAGCCCAGAGATGATTTCCGTTGTAGTTAAGAAATCCCTCCTGCTATTTGTATGCAATGCAGCAATCTTGCTTGCTTCCAATGTCGCACAAACAGCTATTGCTTTGGAATGCGAAGCAGAGGCTCTATTCAATTGGAAAGCCATTCTTCTGCAGTCTCACACTCTACAGTCATGGACACTATCACTCCCCATTTCCAATTCCACTCCATGCTCGTGGGCTGGAATTGCATGCAATAATGAGGGAAGAGTGATGAAAATAAACCTGAGGAATGCCAGTTTGGAAGGTAATCTCTATGACTTCAGCTTCTCCTCCTTTCCCAACCTCATCCATCTTGATCTCAGCAACAATTCTCTCTTTGGAACCATCCCACCAGAAATAAGCTCCCTTTCCAACCTCTCCCTCCTAGACCTTTCTCATAATCAACTTTCTGGTTCAATTCCTGAAGAGATAGGGAATATGACGAGTCTGAGTGTGCTCTGCTTTTCCTCTAACCTTCTCACTGGTTCTATTCCTCCCACTTTTGGAAACTTGCATAGCCTTACCCAGTTGTACCTCAGTTCAAATCCCATTACTGGCCCAATTCCTCCACAGATGGGCGGTCTAAAGAACTTGAGATTTTTGGAGATGTCTGCCAACTTTCTAACAGGTCCAATCCCTCGCACTTTCGGAAACTTGGCTCAATTGGCATATTTGCACGTTTTTCAGACATCCATTTCTGGTTCCATCCCCCATGAACTGGGTCAACTCAAGAACTTGGTTCAGCTCTGCTTGTACTCGAATAAACTCGGTGGTCCGATTCCACCGTCTCTGGGTAATTTGAGCAAATTGACCCTTCTCTACCTCTACAACAACCAGTTATCTGGTCCAATTCCACAAGAACTGGGAAATCTGTTGAGCCTCACACAGCTAGACTTGTCGAAAAATAACCTTTCAGGCTCTATTCCTTCGTCTTTAGGTAACCTGAAAGAGCTGACCCTGTTGTCCCTCTTTCAGAACCAGATTTCTGGCTCAGTTCCATCACAGATCGGAAACCTTAAGAACCTGGTTCATTTGTTGTTGTTCAAAACCCATATTTCCGGTATGATTCACCAGCAAGTAGGGAATCTTGAAAATCTGATTGAGCTGAGGTTGCAGAGAAACAAGCTTACAGGTACGTGGTGACGACAAATGATGCAGAGCATGTTCACGGTATTTTAGATAGTTTTATTTGAGGGTATTTTCTATAATTTTAGGCTTTTTTTTTTTAATTTAGGGGCAATGTAGACATATGGTAAACTCTATATAAACCCTTTGTACCCTTGTTCGACTGGAATGAATGAAATTGTTTTCCCTCTTATTTGCATTAATCTCCTAGGGTGGTTGTTTATTTTGTGTTTTGCATCAATTTAGCCATTTAGGTCTAGTCAGTTTAGTGTCCTGCATCAAATTTGGTATTAGAACCAAGTTGAGATTTTTTTTTAAACATCCCTGTCCTAGGTTACATTTTATTTTGTGATAAAAATAATTGATCTGTCTCACATCATAAATCATTCATTGCATGTAGAGTCTAGGACATAGCATGTATCCAGTCTTTCCCTACTTGTGAATCTATAGGAACCCTATTGTGTGTGTCTGTGCATGACAACTAGGAGTGGGGTTACCTATTGATGTAGCACGGGTGACAGAGTCTTCGTCTCCCAGCCGACTCATGGCTTTCCTTCCCGATCCCGTCTCCTACAGAGGTGGTAGATGCAATCCCGGACTCTTCTTTGTTCAGCCGACTTATTCCCCCCTTTTAAGGAGTTCCTCGGATGGGAGTAGGGGACACAGAGATACAGATTTTGCTAATCCCTTTGCTACTTTCTTTCCTCTTCCCCTTCTTTCTCTTTCTTCTTTCTTCTCTCTTCTGAGACAGCGGGATTGCTGCTGTTCTTTCTCTTTCTTTCTCTTCCTCTTCTATTATCCTGCAGATCTTACTGTCCAGAGCAAGCCTGTTGCCGCTTGGATCGATGCATGCAGATTTAGCCAGGCCCCTTCTTCTTCTTGTTGCTGCTCGCATTGAAGCCAGTATCTTCCTGCTACTCAAACAGATCTGATCTGCTGCTCATCTGAGGTCGTCCTGATCATTGCTACCACAGCCATCGCTGCCCAGATTTCATGTTGGCTGTTTGCTGCCCCGTTGATTGCTAATTGGAACCTCAACAACGTATCTGCTGCCAGTGTTCTGTTTTGATGCTGTTCTGCTGCTGTTTGGACCAACGACCTTGCTTGATCTGTTGTTCTCGAGAAGCCACCCATCCACACTTCACCACCCTCCATCGTCTTTTCTATTAAACCCACTCTATCTTTCCACTCCATGTTCCCAACGATACTCTCTCCATACACCCTCTCTCTCCACTTCACCTTTTCCACTATCCAAGAAGACACCACTTATCCTCTTTCTCATTTACCAAAGCCTACCCTAACCCATCTAGCCTAGCCCTTCTTTTTCCATTCTAAACCTTCCTACTCATCCCATCCACCAACGTTCCACTCAATCCACCAAAGTATTTCTTAATTACCCAAATTGCCATTTGGTAACCAATGTTATCCATTAGAACCCAAATTCTACGGTTCATCCAGATTTGAGCAGGAGTATCGCTACAGTTCAGACAGTTGAGTTTTCAGATCTGATAGCCGCTGCATCAATTGGTATTCAGAGCCAGATCTCACCGATTCTCATCGGGTGAGACTTTCCTAGGCATTTTGGAAAAAAAAAAAATTCCATGGCTTCAGACGGTAATCAGTTCGTCACTCAAACCACATTCGAGGAGTTACGGACAATAGTGATGAATATGTCTGCAAAGCTTGATCTTCTTTGTGATCAACAAACTCCACTTAGGAATGATGCTCACCGTAATCAAGGCAGGAGATCCCACACACCTCACAATCCATCTGTTGATGATTCCTCCAGCGATGAAGAGGTGGAGACCGTCCTGCAACCGCATGAGATAGGGCAACTTGATAATGCCTTGCCCGGTCGAGACTACCGCATGAAGGTGGACTTGCCGTCTTTCAACGGACAAGTCAAAATTGAAGAGTTCCTCGACTGGCTCTCAGAAGTTGAGGCATTCTTCGATTGCATGGAGATTGAAGACTCCAAGAAGGTTAAGTTTGTCACCTACAGGCTCAAAGGTGGAGCTTCTGCATGGTGGGAAAACCTTCAGACCACGCGTGGGCAACGGAATAAGCCTCCTATCAAGTCATGGCCGCGAATGAAAAAGTTGCTCCGAGCACGCTTCCTTCCAGCAGACTATGAGCAACGTTTGTTCGAGCAGTACCAAGAATGTCGACAAGGAAACCGTTCGGGTCAAGACTATGTAACTGAATTCTATCGTCTAGCTGCTCGAAACAATTTGTCCGAGAGTGAACCTCAACAAATCTCACGGTTCTTAAAAGGTCTTCGTACAACAGTCCGGCTTGGCGTTGGGTTCCAACCAATTCGCACCTTAAGTGACGCAGTGTTGATGGCGGAACGAGCTGAAGAAGAATTAGACCGACCAGGAGGAAGGAATACACCAGTAACTAGATCTATGCCTCCATCGGCCACTTCAGCTACCACACCAACACAGGTGCAACCTCATCAACAGGGTATACTCCCTCGACCTGTACCTGCACGTAATCCAGGTGGCCCACTAAAGATCAATGAGAACAAGGAGCCTGCCAGAAATAACCCCTATGCTCAACCTATGCTCGGAAAGTGTTTTCGTTGTGGTCAACCAGGTCACCGCTCAAATATGTGCACTACTCGTCAACCTATTGCCATTGCCACCAACAACGGCAAAGGAGTGGAACATGAGTACATAGAAGGGCAAGGTGACGATGTTGCAGATGACGATGATGATTACGTTCACTATGGAGACGAAGGACCTGCTCTGATGATTCGTATATTGCCTAACAAGTCAAAGCAGAGCCCTCCGTTGCAACAGCCTAACGTTTTCAAGACTCGGTGCATTGTCAACCAAAAGGTGTGTGATCTCATCATTGATAGTGGATGCATTAAAAACATTGTTTCTCAGAAGTTGGTGGAAAAGTTGGGTTTGGCTACACACCCACACCCTTTTCCTCATTCAGTTGGATGGATCAAACCCGTGGGAGAGACACGTGTAACAAGACAATGTTACATCTCCTTCTCTATTGGACACGCCTATAAGGATCACATTCTTTTTGACGTTGTCGACATGGATGTGTGCCATATTATTCTTGGGCGTCTCTGGCAATCAGATGTCGACAGCACCCACAAGGGTCATGCCAACACCTATACTTTCTATAAGCATGGAAGAAAAATTACTCTCACTCCTATGCATGGCCTGTTGCCGACACCTAAGAAGAATGATTCATCTCTTCCAGTTTGTGGTGCCAAAAGGCAAAGTTTGAGGTATATGAGGCATATCACATGCGTTGCGTGTCAACGGAAGGGGCATATTGCATCTAGATGCCAACAACGCAACACCAAACGACGAGTTAATCACCAAGCCGCTCATAACCCCAAAGAGCGACGTCCCACACGCACGAACCAAAGGTGGCGTGTGAAAAGTCAAGATCACATGTTGCAGCATCTTTTCAATGATGGAAGTGAAAATAAAGAAGACCGTGCTCTTGTATTGCATTCCTTGGATACGAACTCGAGGTCGAGTTCTTCTCAACCGAGAGAGACTGATGTAGCACGGGTGACAGAGTCTTCCTCTCCCAGCCGACTCATGGCTTTCCTTCCCGATCCCGTCTCCTACGGAGGTGGTAGATGCAATCCCGGACTCTTCTTTGTTCAGCTGACTTATTCCCCCCTTTTAAGGAGTTCCTCAGATGGGAGTAGGGGACACAGAGATACAGATTTTGCTAATCCCTTTGCTACTTTCTTTCCTCTTCCCCTTCTTTCTCTTTCTTCTTTCTTCTCTCTTCTGAGACAGCGGGATTGCTGCTGTTCTTTCTCTTTCTTTCTCTTCCTCTTCTATTATCCTGCAGATCTTACTGTCCAGAGCAAGCCTGTTGCCGCTTGGATCGATGCATGCAGATTTAGCCAGGCCCCTTCTTCTTCTTGTTGTTGCTCGCATTGAAGCCAGTATCTTCCTGCTACTCAAACAGATCTGATCTTCTGCTCATCTGAGGTCGTCCTGATCATTGCTACCACAGCCATCGCTGCCCAGATTTCATGTTGGCTGTTTGCTGCCCCGTTGATTGCTGATTGGAACCTCAACAGCGTATCTGCTGCCAGTGTTCTGTTTTGATGCTGTTCTGCTGCTGTTTGGACCAACGTCCCTGCTTGATCTGTTGTTCTCGAGAAGCCACCCATCCACACTTCACCACCTTTCATCTTTTCTATTAAACCCACTCTATCTTTCCACTCCATGTTCCCAACGATACTCTCTCCATACACCCTCTCTCTCCACTTCACCTTTTCCACTATCCAAGAAGACACCACTTATCCTCTTTCTCATTTACCAAAGCCTACCCTAACCTATCTAGCCTAGCCCTTCTTTTTCCATTCCAAACCTTCCTACTCATCCCATCCACCAACGTTCCACTCAATCCACCAAAGTATTTCTTAATTACCCAAATTGCCATTTGGTAACCAATGTTATCCATTAGAACCCAAATTCTACGATTCATCCAGATTTGAGCAGGAGTATCGCTACAGTTCAGACAGTTGAGTTTTCAGATCTGATAACCGCTGCTCATCTGAGGTCGTCCTGATCATTGCTACCACAGCCATCGCTGCCCAGATTTCATGTTGGCTGTTTGCTGCCCCGTTGATTGCTGATTGGAACCTCAACAGCGTATCTGCTGCCAGTGTTCTGTTTTGATGCTGTCTGCTGCTGTTTGGACCAACGTCCCTGCTTGATCTGTTGTTCTCGAGAAGCCACCCATCCACACTTCACCACCCTCCATCGTCTTTTCTATTAAACCCACTCTATCTTTCCACTCCATGTTCCCAACGATACTCTCTCCATACACCCTCTCTCTCCACTTCACCTTTTCCACTATCCAAGAAGACACCACTTATCCTCCTTCTCATTTACCAAAGCCTACCCTAACCCATCTAGCCTAGCCCTTCTTTTTCCATTCTAAACCTTCCTACTCATCCCATCCACCAACGTTCCACTCAATCCACCAAAGTATTTCTTAATTACCCAAATTGCCATTTGGTAACCAATGTTATCCATTAGAACCCAAATTCTACGATTCATCCAGATTTGAGCAGGAGTATCGCTACAGTTCAGACAGTTGAGTTTTCGGATCTGATAGCCGCTGCATCACCTATTAAAAAGGATCAGAACCATCTAGAGGCATGTTAGGAGAGGAACTACCACTTCGGATTACTTAGATCCTTCAAAGAACACAACAAGTACTTACTTGGCCACCGTGAGAACTAAGGTTGAAGTCCTGGAAGCCCCTACGAATGAGGATGGGGATCAAATCATCGAGACAATAGGAACCTAGGACATAGGCATGGAGGCCCTAGAGGCCAAGGAATGGGTTGTGGTTGGTACTAGAAACATAGACCCAGGAACCTACCGACAATGATGAATGCGTCTTGAAGAGCGTTCATGTAGAAGCCCCTAGCTATGTCTAGGCCTGTCGGAAATGAATTGCTACTTCGAGTGGCATGATATGTCGGAAGTTCAGCAAGTCCATTTCACTAAAATGAAATTGGTGAGACAAGCCCGGCTTTCTAGACCATGGTAGAATAGAAAACCAGGAGATTGGGAGATGACTCCCTCAAATCGACTTGGGATAAAATGAAGGAGTTTGAGTGGCATGATATGTTGGAAGTTCGGCGAGTCCGTTTCACCAAAATGAAATTGGTGGGACAAGCCCAGCTTTTCTAGACCACGGTAGAATAGAAAACCAGAAGATTGGGAGATGACTCCCTCAAATCGACTTGGGACGAAATAAAGGAGTTATTAAAAGAGAAATGTGTCCCTCTCAAATACAAACAAAAACTCATTAACCAGTGAAACTTATTATGTCAGGGTAACCAGACCATTCGTGAGTACATTGCTAAGTTTGATTAGTTCTTTATGTGATGTGAGATAGATGAGGAGCCCAGCCAAACCCAGCCACTCTAGGTTTTGATTAGGTCTTCTTCCTGAGTTCTAGCGTGAACTCATGTTGGATCGAGTAGAAGCTTTGGAGGAAACTTACCAATTTGTGTAAGACTTGGAACTGTACTTGAAACCGAACCCTCCAAAGCCATTTGATTCATGTGGAACTAGTTCCAAGGCACCCTCAAGGAGTTCGGCAAAATATAGGGAGTCAACCCAGACAAATCACCAGTGCTCCACCCATGAACAAGGATGCAATTGCAAAATGAGCCTCTGGCTCGAGCTCTTCCACAAGTGGCCTAAAGTGTTGTCACTGTCAAGGCTATAGGCATTTCACTCGTGAGTGTCCTACTTCAAATTTGACATTTAGGTTTACTCAAGTTTGTGTCATTCATCAAATTTTTGTATCTTCCATGGTTTGTCTCTTCATTGGATTGTTCTCCCAACAAAAGAGCTCTTTTTTGGTTCCTGATCTTTGTAGAAGTAGATTCCCCAAGTGACGAGGATGTTAATGAGGAAGAAGCAAACACCCTCGCAGTGGTTAAGTGTGGCTTCGCTCGATCCCCAACCTTCAGAAGATTGGAGACTGTAGAAAAAATAAATTGTGTATTATATTAAATCCCTATACTATTACATGTATTTATAACCTTTAGCCGACCCTAGGGCTATCACACTTAAGTTGTAACTCTTAACTAATTATAAATCAAATACACCTCTTAATTAGAGGTAAACCCAACTTAGACTCCTAATCACACAATAATTCTATTAATATTAGAACTCTAAATATATTCTAACATGCCCTCGCAAGCTGAAGCGTGGATGAACACAAAGCTTGGAACATGAAGAATTGGCAGGTGAACTGCAAAAACGTGGCAACCAACTGGCCATGAAGATTTGTTAGCAACAAATTGATTGGCTGCAAAATTTGTTGAAGAGACAGCGTTGATTGGTTGCAAAATTTGTTGAAGAGGCAGCATTGATTGGCTGCAAAATGATAGATGACAAACACAGATGGCGGCCTGAAGCACATAGAATTTGGCACGGACGACGGCAGTGGCTGTAAGACAGTTATCCGACAGAAACAATGATCACAATATGCGATAAACACATGCAATGTGTGACCTGCAAAATAAGGGCATAATAAATGCCAAAAAGACTAAAGCCATCACATCGATCAATCAGATCAGAAAGGCCAGTAAAAGGGCTGTAGCCATAAAGGCCAGCAAATAAAGTTGTACCCATAAAAGGCCAGCAAACAATGGTTGGAGTTGTAAAGACCAGCAAATAAGGCTGTAACCATAAAAGGACAGTAAAAGATGTATCCATGAAACGCGAGCAAAGTTTGTAGCCATGAAAGGCTAGCAAATAATGGGGACGAATCAGACTCCTCCAAATAAAAAAAGTAGATGAATTCCATATGTGTCCAAAACATGCTGTCTCATTTTCGAGAAACGACAAAAATAGGACTTGCTCGAATGAAGGGCAAGTTGCGTCCCTTTATTCAGCTTCAATAAAGTAGGAGGAGAATAGCAATTCGTGTCCATTTCTTTAGCTCTCCCCTTTCTTCTTGGCACTGATCTCGCAGATCATGACTAGAAGAAACATCTAAATACGGTGTCTGAATATTGTGGTTGGGTGCACGATCTAAAAATCGGACTATAGTATACTGTTCACAAACAAGCCTCAAATTCTGACATCTTGGATAGATCTTGACATAGAGGCACTCATCATGGAAAGCGGGTGATGAATAGCAAGGGTGATACAACAATGCCTTGTGATCCGTATGTCTTTCGCATTTCTCTACTTCCAGCAAAACTTCAACTCTTCATAGTGCTGGTTTTTTTTTTTTTCATCCCATAAATCGCACCAAGGTCTTATAAAAACAAGGAATAGCTTTTGCCTTCTCCATGGATAAGTAACACTAAGCAACTTTTATAAATAGCAAACCATTGCCATGTCAGTCAGTACTTCCAAGCATAAAATTGTTAGCTTAGGATTATATTACTTGTATAGGGGTAACTTAGTCATTTTATTCCTGTTTTATTTAGGGTTTACTCTGTATATATTATAGTCTTAATCAATGGTAAATCTAAGATTTATTGGATTCTAATATGGTATCAAGAGCCTGAGGTTTTTTTTGGACAGCAAATTTGGGTTTCGGTTCTGCAACTCAGATCACGGTTGTTTTTCATTTCGAATTTGGATTTGGATTTCGGTTCTTAGCCTCGCCTCAGTTTTGCCTTCCTATGATCATCGCCGCCTGCTGCTTTCCGTCTCTGCCCAGACCCCATTTGTCGTCTTCAAATCTGTCGGACGCCTCTTCCCTGTTTTCCGATATCTGTAGAGCAGCGTCGCCGAGATCTGCTGTTTTTGACCCTTTTTTTGCTGCGCCTCTACGCTGTCCAGCTCTCTATTTCTAACCGGCTTCTTCTGCGTTGCAAACGCCGATCTGTTTTCCGGCGCTCCAGATCTGCTATCTCCACTCCGGTCCTCCGCTCTGAGGAGTCAACGGTTTTTGCATCTGATCTTTTGGGTTCCATTTTCCTGCTCTGTCTGCTCGCCCGCTTCTCTACTACTGGTCGCTGCCGTCTCTCACGCCGGCAATTGCAAATCGTTCGTTCTCTGCTCCTGGTTGCTGCCGATATCGACCCCCAGATCCAGGAAGGGATTTCCGCTTGTACACTGCACCGCCATCTCTCTCGGTTTGCCGGTGTGTGTTTTTACCGGGTTTGCAGAACATAAAAAAAAATAACAAAAAATCTTTACCGTCAACACCTCCCTCTGCTGCCCGCATCTCTGCTTTCGGTACTGTTCATCGCCCCCCCTGCATTGTCCTTGCACACGCCGCTCTCTGCCGCCCGTATCTACAGTAGCACGGCCTTCTTTTGCTTCTGCATTTGGAAGTCAACCGCTGCTTCTGCTCTTCGCTGGCAGCCCCTCTCAGTTTGTTTTTTTTCTTTAGGACACATTGGATTTTTCCGGCTTCTTGTTTTGGTGGTGAGGGATTGACAATGGCCGGCGAACGTGATGATTCCCTCCAGGCAATTAATGTGAAACTCACTGACAGCACATATACTTATTGGGCATATATTATGGGAAATTTTTTGACCGGCAAGAACATGTGGGGTTATGTCTCTGGGGATATTGTTCCTCCTATGGATCCCAAGGCTGACGACTATGCTGCTTTACTGGTTACTTAGATCACCCGTAATTCTAAAATTATCACTTGGATCAATAATTCAGTTGAGCTCTCCATTGGGATGCAACTTGCGAAGTTTTCTACCTCAAAAGAGATTTGGGATCATTTAGAGCGACTGTATACACAGTCCAACTTCGCTAAGAGCTATGAACTTGAGACTGATATTTGCTCAGTTAGACAGGGGATATGAGCATTCAATAGTTTTATTTCATCATGACTGGCTTTTGGGATCAACTTGCATTAACTGAGCCCACAAGCCTCAGTTCTATTGCACTTTATTGCACTTATAGAGAAGAAGGGCGACTCGTTCAATTTTTTACTGCTCTTCGAGATGACTTTGAAGCACTTCGGGGCTCTATTCTTCATCTCCATCCCCTTCCCTCTGTCGATGCAGTGGTTCATGAACTTCTAGCTGAAGAAGTTCGTTTGAAGTCACATGGCGACAATCGTTTTCTTTCTCTGCCTAGTCAGACTGTTTTAGCTGTGCCATTCCGGTCTCCATCTAGCTCACAGAGTCGACATCGCCAAGGTGGGAGAGTTGCCACTACTGATTGTCGTTACTGTAAACAGAAAGGTCACTGGAAGGCCCAATGTCCTTTGTTATTGAGAACCAGCCACAACAGCAACAACATGTGCCGCTTCCTAAGGCACATCGCAACGCTACTGTTGTTTCGTCTGGGGATGCGGCATCACCTTTGCCTCCTTCTGTTTCCACATCAGCGAATGCGGGATCACCTTCGACTCCTTCCATCTCCACCCTTGCAGACCAGTTGCAGCAGTTCGTCTCCTCTCACCAACCTAATGCATTGTCTTCTCTGGGCATGACTCATTCTGCCTCTTCAGGTATTTCGCCTTCTACTTGGGTCTTTGACTCCGGAGCTACTCATCACATGACTCATGAGGTTGTTTTATTCACATCTTTATCTCCCTCTTCCTCCCATGTTTCTGTCTTAACTGCCAATGGTGCTTCCTTGCCCTTGGTAGGGGTTGGTTCCATTATGTCCTCTTCTTTGCATCTTTCTAATGTTTATTGCATACCTCATCTTACTCTGAACTTGATTTCTATCAGTCAACTATGTGATTCTGGCTATATTGTTAATTTTTCTCCCACTTCGTGTTCTGTGCAGGATCCTCATTCCAAGAGGCTGATTGGATTGGCCGTAGAGAATGAGGATTATATGTCTTAGAGTGGCTCCCTGTTCCTGCTGTCGCTGCCTCTTCAGTTGATTTATCATCTTTTCGTTTGAGTTCCACCTCATCTAATTTTTATTTGTAGCATTCTCGCCTTGGTCATGTTTCTAGTTCCCATTTAAAGTATTTAACTTCTACAGGAGCTTTAGCAAATTTAGATAGTAGTGATATTTTTTATTGCAATGGATGTAAACTTGCAAAGTTTTCTGCATTGCCTTTTAATAAAAGTTCATCTATTTCTCTTGCTCCTTTTGATTTAGTTCATTCTGATGTGTGGGGACCAGCCCCTCTTCCCACAAAAGGGGGGTCTCGATATTATGTCTCCTTTATTGATGATTATTCCCGTTTTTGTTGGATTTATTTGATGAAACATCGATCTGAATTTCTTACAATCTTTCACACGTTTCGTGCACTCATTCGCACACAATTCTCTGCCACTATTAAATGCTTTAGAGGAGATCTGGGTGGCGAGTATACCTCTGGTGCTTTCTCTGATTTGCTTGCCTCAGATGGGACTGTTCATCAGTCCTCTTGTACTGACACTCCTGAGCAGAATGGGGCTGCAGAGAGAAAACATCGGCACATCATTGAAACTGCTCGTTCTCTGTTACTCTCTGCTAGTGTTCCTAGCCTCTTTTGGGGAGAAGCGGTTCTCACCGCCACTCATGTGATTAACAGAATCCCTTCTGCTATCACTTCTGGCAAATCCCCATTTGAACGTTTATATGGCACAATTCCAGACTATTTCTCCTTGAAAGTTTTTGGTTGTGCATGTTTTGTCCTTCGTCCGCACAATGAGCGCACCAAATTATCTGCCCGGTCTGCACTGTGTATTTTTCTTGGTTATGGTGAGGGTTAAAAAGGATATCGTTGTTATGATCCCACTACCCAGAAATTGGATGTCTCACGTCATATTGCTTTTATTGAACATATTCCTTTCTATTTTGTTCCTCAACATTCTAACACTCTTGGTTTGTCTGAGCTTCTATATATTGGTCCCTTCTCTCATATTGATGATTTGTCTGTGTCTGATCATGTACCTGCTTTGCCTCACTCTGTTTCTTCTATTTCTTCTACTCCTGGTGAAATTTTGCCTTCTACAGATATTTCTCCTCCCTCTCCTACAGCTGCCTCTCCTTCGACCTTTGCTGATGAGGATCTTGCTACTTCTCTTTATCCTCCACGAATCCGTAAGCCTCCTACTCGATTTGGTTATTCTTTTGATGACTTTGCTTATTCATGTTATTCATCTTCATTTTCTTCGTTTCTTACATACATTCATACTCTCTCTGAACCAACCTCCTATAAGGAGGCTATTTGTGATCCTTTATGGCAACAGACAATGGATGAGGAACTTTCTGCATTACACAAGACTGGTACGTGGGAGTTGGTAGAGCTTCCTCCCACCAAACGTGCAATTGGTTGTAAATGGGTGTATAAGATTAAGACCAGGTCTGATGGTTCTGTGGAGCGATATAAGGCTCGATTAGTTGCTTAAGGGTTTTAGTCAGGAATATGGTATTGATTACGAGGAGACTTTTGCCCCTCTTACGAAAATGACCTTTGTTCGCACTTTACTTGCCGTCTCTTCAGTTCGTCAATGGCATTTGTCACATATGGATGTTAAAAATGTCTTTCTGAATGGTGATCTCTCTGAAGAGGTTTATATGCTTCCTCCTCCAGGTGTTGTTATCGTCCTGGGGATGTTTGCAGACTTCGAAAGGCCTTATATGAACTCAAACAAGCACCGCGTGCATGGTTTGACAAGTTCTCTACAGTGATTATGTCTCTTGGCTTTCACTCCAGTGCTCATGACTCTGCTTTATTTGTTCGCTCCACTCTGCTGGTCGTATCCTTCTCCTTTTGTATGTTGATGACATAATCTTGACAGGTGATGATCTTGATGGTATTGCCCTGTTAAAGTTACAGTTGCACAACAAGTTTGACATGAAAGACTTGGGGCCCTTGCGATATTTTCTTGGAATAGAAGTTGCCTCTTCACCGAAGGGTTATCTTCTCTCTCAATCTAAGTATGTTGCAGACGTTCTTCGCAGAGCTTGTATTTCTGACACCAGACCAGTTGCAACGCCTTTAGAGCTTAATGTTCATTACACTTCCTATGATGGTGTGCCTTTGTCCGATCCAACACTATATCGCACTACAGTTGGAAGTTTAGTTAATCTCACCATTACGCGGCCTGACATTGCCTATGCCGTTCATATTGTGAGTCAGTTTATCTCTTCACCAACCACTGTTCATTGGGCAGCCGTTCTTCGCATTTTGCGATATCTTCGAGGTATTTTATATCAGAGTTTGTTATTTCCTTCGTCATCTACTTTGGAGCTCCGTGCATTATCTGATGCTGGATGGGCCGGTGATCCTTCTGATCGCAAATCTACTACTGGCTTCTATGTTTTCTTGGGTGATTCTCTCATTTTATGGAAAAGTAAGAAGCAGGATGTTGTTGCTCGTTCATCTGCTGAAGCTGAGTATAGGGCTATGGCTTCTTCCACAGCTGAGATCGTTTGGCTTTGTTGGTTACTTGCAGGCATGGGTGTCTCTCTCTCTGCACCCACGCCTATGTATTGTGATAATAAGAGTACTATTCAAATAGCTCATAACTCCGTCTTTCATGAGCGCACCAAGCATATTGAGTTGGACTGTCGCTTTGTGCGTCATCATCTTCAGCTTGGCACTGTTTCTCTTCCATTTGTCCCTTCTGCCTTGCAATTGACTGACTTCTTCATGAAGTCTCACACCATTTCCCCATTTGCATTTCTTCTTAGCAAACTCTCAATGATTACCACTGTAACATCGTCAGTTTGACGGCGGGTGTTAGCTTAGGATTATATTACTTGTATAGGGGTAACTTAGTCATTTTATTCCTGTTTTATTTAGGGTTTACTCTTTATATATTATAGTCTTAATCAATGGTAAATATAAGATTTATTGGATTCTAATAAAAATAATATTTAATGAATGTTCATAATTCCAAAGATTCATGAAACAGTTGTAGATTTGCAAATAGTATCTCAGATTTTTCAATATTCCGAAGATGGGCATGGCAAATTTATATCCTTTGGATCTGCTGTTATGGCCTCAGAATGGAGTGCTAGTAGAGGCTTTTCAAAGAGAACAGAGAGCGGTTGCTATAGCAACCAAGACAAACAGAACTGGGCAGCGGTCTCAGATCGAACTGCAACCTACGGAGAGATGAATGGGCATTAGAGGTGTTCTTTAGATCAACATGGTCTGAACCAATACCAGCAGTCAGTAGAAGTTGTAGATTCTTGGCTTTCTTGATCCTTTCTGCTATCACATAGGCCAGATGGAAGGGAGTCGATATGAAAACATGAAGATCTGGGATGTGTTTCTCAAGTTCACAATTACGGCCTTCTTTGTCATCAGTGACAATGTACTGATGGCCTAGTGATTCAAGCCCCTCCTGTATCCCCAAGGCTGGAGCAAAGAAAGCACCCCAGATCTGAGACGGTAATCGGCTAGATCTGAGAAGATCCGAGAAGTACAGCAGAAAGAAGAGCGGAGGGCGGCGAGCGGCAGATCGGAGATGAAACAGATCTAAAGATCAGATTGGAGCAAAAAATTTTATGATATCCACTGAGAAGACAACAGCAGATGCAGGAAAAGATCTGAACAACAGAGATGTTGAGGCAGTGAGTAGAGCACTGAGATCGGGGCAGCGAGCAAACAGAGCAACTAGAATCGTGTTATCTCTCAAACAACTAGGGGCCCAATCGGCATTGCTCTGAATGTCCCTAGGAAAACAATAAAAAACAGATTTGTAAAGGCAGAGCAGATCCGTATCAGTGGGAATGAGAATAGACACGTCTGTTTGGACCTTGTATCACTTTCTTCCTTATATTCGCAGACACAGGGATTGTCCCAATGACATCAATGAAGCAGTTTCAAGTCTGATATTTGCCGCCGCCAGTGTGCAGAATTGCCTGAGTTGCTGAAACTGCTAAAGCTCTTTAGAGAGCGTTATGGGATCGATTTTGCAGTGGCTGCATGGGAATTATTTCCTCCAACTTGGGAGCCCAGGCTTTGAGGATGAATTCAAGCAGCAAATCAGATTAGAGGCAAGATCAAGAAAGGGGATCTGCCCCTTTGTTTTCAGTTGATTTATCTGAACTGAGATCTGAGAAGACCCTGAGATCTGGCAGAGTTGAAGCGGAGAGAATCCCAGATCTGAAAATGGAGCGGCTGTGCAAAACCATCTATCTCTGCCCTTGTGAAGGACAACATGCAACAGAAGCAGAGCACGGGTCCAACAACCAGATCTGGTTTGAATTTTTTTTGTTTTTTGAAATTTGTTTCTCAATGCTGAGAACAAACTCAAGTGCTGCCTGGGTTTGGCTCTGGTGGCGGCAAACCAGGTCTGCAATCAGATCTGATGACTTCGGTCTGGAGTTGGTGGACTGGTGCAGGACCTGCAGGAACAGCCGGAGTAGCAGTAAGCAGGCAGCACCGGTGGCGTCGGTAGAGGAACTTCTCAGATTTGGTGGGCAGCAAACAAACAAAGTAGAACCAGTCCAGATCTGAGAACAGAGCAGATCTGAACTGCAGATCTGAAGGAAACCTGAAAAAAAAAATCCCCTGGCTTAAAACAGATGATCTAGAGATGGAGATGTAGGGCAGCCACGAGAAGGGCTGCTGATATTGGTGCAGAGAGAACTCTCAGAAACGGCACACAACTAGGCACTGAGTATACTTTTCGAATACTCTCATTCACAGAGTGACTAGCGACGAACTGAGATGTCTCCCTCTCCCTCCCTCTGCCTGCCGATTATCTCCTCCGGCAGAGGGAGAGAAGAAAAAAACGTGGGTATTGAAAGGATCACTGAGAACGAATTTTGGCTTATACCATATAGAAAAGATAAATTGTGTAGTATATTAAATCCCTATGCTATTACATGTATTTATAGCCTCTAACCGACCTTAGGGCTATCACACTTAAACTGTAGCTCTTAACTAATTATAAATCAAATATACCTCTTAATTAGAGGTAAACCTAACTTAAGACTCCTAATCACACAATAATTCTATTAATATTAAAACTCTAAATATATTCTAACAGAGACTAACAACCATTTTCCACACCAAAATCAAGTGCGACAAGAAATCTTGCAAATTGATTGTGGATAATGGGAGTTGCAAATGTTGTGTCAGCAGCACGGATACTCGATTAGGTTTGAAACTTGAGCCTCATCCTAATCCTCATCGAGTTTCGGGGTCAATGACACGTCACTCTCTGTCACTCAGTGGTGTCCCATGCCCATTCAGATATTTTCCTATCAGGACACCATGTGGTGTGATGTGATACTTATGGGTATAGGACACATCATCTTGGGCCGTCCTTGGTCGTTTGACCATGATGTGACAATGTTCGATTGCTCGAATACATGTTGTTTTGAGTAAAAGGGTCAGAAGATTAATCTCACCCTTGTACAGCCCAAGGACACTCCATCAAAGCAAGAGGTCATAAAGAGGGACAAACCGAGTGCTTAGACAAAGGCCCAACCGAAGTCTCTACACATCATCACTGCTAAGGAATTTGAGAAAGAGACTAGTGACACCTCGGTTGTGTTTACCCTCTTGTATAGGGAGACTTCCCCCGAGGTTGCTACTGAGTTTCCAAAGGTTGTAGTTCCAGTCTTCCATGGGCTACCCAAAACTTTTGTGTTACATAAGGCTGTCAGGTTTATGAGTTGCTTTTGGAAAATTGTATGGCACATAATGGATATTAGGCTTCAGTTTTTATCCGCATATCATCCTCAGACTGATGGTCAGACTGAGATGGTCAGACTGAGATAGTGAATCGTAGCTTAGGTAATTTGTTGCATTATCTAGATGGTAAGCATACGCGATCATGAGATGTTGTCCTACCAATTGCAGAATTTGCGTACAATAGCTCGGTCAATTGGTCTATATATATAAGTCCCTTCGAAGTCGTGCATGATTACACACCTAGAAAACCTATAGATCTCATTCCCATGTTAGTATCGCATATGCCATCTGAGTCTGCACATCCATTTGCATAACATATCTGTAATTGTGTAATTTTGAACTGTTAAATATGCTTTGTGTTCCGTTAATCGGTCAGACTACTGAGTGGTCTTTCTGAAAAGTCCAAGTTTGACCCAATCCGAACTCGATAACTCATTGATCCAACTTCTTAAAGTTGGAAGGGCAAAATCATAAATATCTAAACTTCATTTAATTATTCCAAAAAATGATCATAAAATTGTTTCACTCTAGAAAACCACTCATTTGAGATATTTGAATTCCTAAACTCAAACACACACTATGATTTCAAGTTTTGAGTTTTACGGACTCTTCCATTCTTTTTACTCATTATCTGATTTTCATGTTTTTTAACCCCTTTAAAGGACACACTTTGTAAAACCATAAGTTAAAAATAACAATGAAAGTCTAAAATTTCAAGAAAAATATCCTATGTTTAATTTGTGTTATGACCGAACGTTTTGTGTTTCTGTATTTCTATTCTGAGATTTTTGACACCCAATCTGAGCATTGGAATACGAACTGTTGATTTAAGCAAATCACGTTTTGATCTCGATTTATTGGCTTTTGTCACTATTTCTTTTCAAAACAGTTTAGACTAACCTAAATCTCATATCCCGGACTCATCTGCGGAGTCAGATTTTCTCGAAGATTTTTCAATTTTTCTGTGTGTTAAGTAAAGTTTATAAGTTTATTAATCATCAACTCTATACTCCGTAGCTGTAGATATCGTAACCATCTCCTTCCACCGTTGCATGTCAATGAGCATGTATTGTAAATGGAGAAGAATACATTGATCATGTTCTTAGCTCTCTCTCTTTTATCTCCATTTCCAATTTTCTTCTTCTACTTCCGTACTTCTTCTTCTTCGAATTCTTTTGCAACTTGTTTTCTTCAGTGATTTTGGTAGAAGTCCAAACTCTGTCCAAAACTCTTCAAGAAGGTATAAAAAACTTACCCTTTCATTTTATTATAAGCTTTATAAAAGGTTAGGATTGAATTGAGATAAAAATGTAGAAAATTGAGTTTTTGGAAACCCATGAAAAAGTGGCTTTTATCCACCTTCTATTTACACCCTTCAAATCAATCTCATTTTCATTAAAATCTAATTTTCTTCCTTCTATAGTGAAGAGGACATAAATCTGAACCTATCTAACCAATTCATTACAAAAATGAAACTTTTAAGCCACTAGAAAGAGGATCTGTTAATTTTATTTTTTCCGCCCATTACTGTGAGTTCTGAGCCGTATCGGAAGTCTGATACTCTAAATAGAAAATTGAAAATTTGAATATATGTAATTTTACTGTCGAACATCCGATACTTTCTTCATCGGAAGTCTGATAGGTATATCAGAAGTCAAATAATGATTTCTAACACTGAATTTTGTAGATTTTATGGTCAATGTTGCTCTCTGTTGTTATCGAAAATCTGATACCATGCTATCAGAAGTCTGATACCTACATATCGGACATCCGACCATAGAACACTTCAATTTAAACTTTTTCCTATTTACTTTATATATTGTGTGTTTATTTTTCCGCACTTTATATTACAACATTTACTTTTTGTCAGCCTTCTCTGTCCGAATATAACTTACTAATTGTTGGCTCCTAACTCCCTAACACATTAACTCTATTTGAACTGATCCAAAAGGGTTATTTACATTTCAACAATTTACTTTTCTCATTCTTTACAGTTCTATATTCTCTGGGTTGAACTCTCAATATTCACCAATTGCTATCGCTCGGGAATACTCGAGACCAGGCACTGAGTACTATTATTTATTTTTCTACTTTCAAACACCATGTCTTAGGTGTTATTTTTCTTTTTATTGTGTGCTTTGTATGATTCACACTTTTAAATTTTATCGCTTAAACTAGATTAATTATGTGTAATCAGACTTAGCCATTTCGCGCTTTTCTTGGAAATTCATACACTAAACTTAACATCTATAGATTTAACGCGCGTATTTTATTTCCGACAAATATTTACACAATTTTTTTTTTACAGTTATTCAATAAAACTCGCTGGACTACGGTGAGGAGTTTCAACTACACCTTTTTACTTTCAAAATGCATTTTATATTTGGAAACCTTTAAATCTATGACAACAATGAGACCCATGGATATAATAATGATGGAAAAGACTAAATAGGACCAGAATGCGAGACCTGACATCGCTTACATGTAAGGGATATAATTTAGTTTTAACTGATAGAACGTAAGTGTATAATGGTGTCAAGGAGCTGGAGCCGAGGCCTAGTAGTCTATAAACGCAGTATGGGAAGTCAAATGAATTAGATAAAGGCATGTACACGTTAGTAATCAAGTCGAAATGTTATATATTGTATATTGTGTTGTCATATTCTTGTGCAGAGCCTGTAACTTAGCTATCCCTAGTCTTGAAACCGGAATTGCAAAATAGCTTCATCACCATATACAATCTGGTATTCTCCTGTGTAAAACCCCATGCAAAAAGGGCATGTGGAACGATAGGTGAATAATATACGAACAAACACAGGTTGTGATGTTCCTCTTTTTATTTTCAGTACTGATTTGATTTATCCCCGAGTGGTGGGGTGTTGATGAATGCTTATAATACTTTTAAACTCGGTATCTTATTCATTCTTAATAATTTAATCCATAAAGCTAAGTGCATAAGAAACTGCATTAAAGCACTGTGTGGGGTAATTGAGAATAAAGAGCTCTTGCTATGTACAACATTTTGACTGTGTCAGGACTAAATGCATTGTGGACTAGGTGAAGCATCGGTTTAAGTTATGAAACCAGTGTAGATTGTGTGAAAAATTATTAAGGCATATCTGTGTAGGAAAGAGAAGAACATGTATTAAAAATGGTTGAGATTAACCATTTTTAGGATATTGATTCATGGTATTAGAAGTGATATAATAATTGCATTTGGTCTTGTGATTTATATATTTTGGTTATTGTTGAATACTCTTCACTAGGTTGATAGCTCATGTTCCATAAATTGCAGGATTAATACCTGAAGAGGAAACCGAGGAACCACCATTGATGTCGTAGGAGATGGACTCCCTGAAATTCGTCTTATTTCTCGCCGACGAGAAATATGTTTATTATGTTTATTTTACACTAATGATGTATTGTTAATAATTATGCCTCTTGTGGCATAAAGACCTAAGCATGTAATAATCATTGTGTTTTCATACGCTACTCTGATGTAATGATATGATATAGTATGTTATGTTGTGTTATGTATAACTATGTGTTTGTACATGGGAGACTTATGGTATGTGTTTAAATCCACTTGAGAAAGGCGCGCGTGATATTTTCTATTTAGACTTTAGATAGAGGCCCATAGGGTATTCCTAAATATGATTATTTAAAATAAAAAAAGGTCGTGTCCTAAGCCCACATTAGGCCAGGGAATGAGAATATCCATGATTTGCATGCTGAAATTAGGAGAAAAATTAATATGAGCAATGAAATGTATAAATTTGTGCAGATTCTCATCGTAGATTCAAGGAATTTGATTTGGGTGATTATGTCATGATCAAAATCAAGCCCGAACGATTCCCACAAGGAACTGTAAAAAGGTTGTACGCTCGACCTTCCAATATTTTGAGGCGAGTTGGACCCAACACATATGTCATAGACCTTCCATCAGACATGGGCATTAGCTCTACCTTTAATGTGAAAGATCTAGCACCCACGGTATAACAACTTCACCCTCAAGCCCCACCCCACATCAGTATCATCATGACCCTCCTAATGGTCTTCCTGATTCACTTCATGACTTGTGGAATGCACCTACGCAACCTTCTTAGCCTTTATCTTCCTTACCTTCCTTGCCACCTAAGAGAGATGAGATAAAATCTATCTTGGACAAGGAAGTGGTTTCAACTTTCAACCAATGCTAGAGGTTTCCAAAAGTATATCGTGAAATGGAAGAACAAACGATGACAAATGCAACCTGGTTGACTGGTGACGAGCTACGATGATTGGATCCGGACCTATTGGAGAGATTCAGAGCTTTGTCACTCCAGAGCTGCATCCTCCTCACACGGAGCAAGCTGACAGTGATGCTAGGAAAAGTTTCTGAGTATATTAGTGACGACGGAAGAGAGTCACTCCAGCCCGATGTTTGTGGTTCAATGATGATCTGATTGGATGACGCTTGAAGGCCTCACGTGCACATGATTACACTTTGAAGATCCCACACTGGGAAGGCGTGCGTGTGGTTTGATGTATCTTCTTATCTGTTTAAACTCGAGGTTGAGTTTGTCTCAGATAGAGGGATTGATGCGGAGCATGTTCACGCATCATGTGTTTATTTTTTTCATTATTTCATTATGTGGTTTAGTTTTAGTTAATTTTATTTGAGGGTGCATTTGGACATATTTTATTGTAAACTCTATATAAACCCCTTGTAGCTTATTCGAATGGAGTGAATGAAATTGGAATTTTCGACTGCAAGTCCACTTGCCCCACATGATGGTGCTCCCTTGCTGAGAAGCTAAGAACTTGGTGAGAATCTAAGCAGGTTTGAGAAGCCTATTCTTCTATCCAGGTATTCTTCTATATTTTCCTATGTATTTTCTCTTTTGTCTCTTCTTCTATTCCTCCCTTCTTTTTCCCTTGAAACCCTAGCCTACTCGATTTTTCCTTTGGCTCATATCCCATCTATACTTTCAAAACCCTTCCTTAATTGCCTCAAATTCCACCTTCTCCTTCCTAGTGTTGCCACTCCCATTCCCTTTTCAAAACCTAACTCTAATTGCTTCGTATAATCCCTTTCCCCCTTCCTTGTGTTGCCGCCCACATCAACCCTAGCCTTAGTCAATCCCTTCTATCCTATTTAACTCGCCATATCCCCTAAATCCTAACCCCACTCCACATCTAAATCTTAATTCTTGTCATATTTTTAAACCCTAACCCTAAATCCTCCCCTATTTGTCTTTACCCTTTGCTGCCCCACCTTTCTGTATCCCTATACTGCTGTTCCAACTCCATAACAACTCCATATATGATTGTATACTGCTACCACATCCATTAAGATCTCTAATTTTGTTACTTTACCATTCTAAGTCACATATTGTTGTTGTCCTAGAGTTTTCACTTACATATTGTTGTCAAACAGCTAGCTTGAGCCTTAATTTTGATTAAAGATTTACATGTTTATAGGATTTGACAAAACTTCTTTGTTTTGAGGTATTCTTACTGCGAATGTGATTTGGTCTAGATTGTTTTATAATCATTTATATTAGATTCCTAGGATAGCATGATTATTTGTGACATGGTTGTATTCTTAAATTTCAATTATTGATTTAGATCTTAATTTCACTCATAGCATATTTGACCATAATCATTGATTTCCCTCTTATCTGCAATAATCTTCTAAGGGGTTGCAATTTATTTTGTATTCTGCATCAATTTAGTCATTTAAGTCTATTTAGTGTAAGTATCCTGTGTCAACATAATGGAAGAAAATTAAGATAAAATTGTTCAATTGGCCATTAAATAGTTCAATAAGAAGCCCATCAACCTAGTGTATAAATCTAAAGACTATTTAAGGTGTTTGGACCAAGGGTTAAAAAATCGGCTCAGCCGATATATCGGCCGATATGTAAATATCGGCCGATAGGCGATACGGACGATATTTCGGCCGATAATTTTATCTCTCATACCGATATCGGCATTTTCTCTCCTCTGATATCGGAACCGTGAAAAAACCTCAAAAAACCGTGATGAACAGTGATGAACCGTGACAAAACCGCAAAAAATAGCAAAAAACCGTGAACACCCCTGAGAACCGTAAACCCTGAACCGCGGAAAACTGTGGAAACCGCGAAAAACCGCAAAAACCACAAAAAACCGTGAACACCCGTGAGAACCGTAAACCTTGGAAAACCGTGGAAAATCGCGAAAAACCGCAAAAAACTCGTGTAAAAACCGCGAAAAACTGTATCGGTATTTAAAAAAAAAAAAAAAATTAAATACCGATATTTATGAATATCGGCCGATATTTCGGACCGAATATCGGCCATATCGGCCGATATTACTCGGTTTAAAAAAACCGATATATATCAGCCGATACGATATGTATCGGCCGATATTTGGACCTTAGGTTTGGACACCTAAATACCCATGTGCTGAGAAGAGAGAAAATTTGTAGAAATCCTTTCTATATAGATACTTTCACTCTTTTATAAATGAGCGTGCAAATCTGCAAAATCAGCTATTTGTGTATGGAATCAAGACAAAATCAACAACAAGATCTTCTCCCATTCGCCCGAGGATGTTTCTGGATCACAAATCAACAATAAACAACAATCATAGAAAAAACTTATTCGCCTTTAGAAGAATTAGAATTTTTATTTTTATTTTCTTTTAATTATGATGTATTAAAGCCACATGACAGCTTATGATTAGATGTATTAAAGCTTAGCAAGTTAGTGTTTAGGTAGGACCGGGCGTGCAAATGTAGAGACTGAGGAACTTTTTTTATTTTTCTAGAGAAAGGTTTTCTCAAGTGCTCTAAAACTTGAGTGGAATTTGAGTTTGCTATTTTTTTAATTTGAAGATTCAATAAAGTTGAAAAATCGAACATTGTCTTTCCCGCATAATTTTGATTGATGAACACTTTTGTTTTTTATGTGCATTATTATCTCCTTGGATTCCCAGTGGGATGGCCTTCTCTCGGCTTAGTCTAAACCCTACAGAAAGATTCATTATACTGTTGCTTACAACAGATTGGGCCCATTGGGCCTGAGCCTGGCCCAAACGGGCTTTGAGCCATAAATCTAAATGTTCTAAATCTCTCTCACAACATGGTCTTAGGTTCAATTCCATGTTTTTTTCAGTGAGATGTTTATGTTGAAGATTTTATACGCTGTATAATTGATTGCACAGATTTAGGATTGATTTAGTTTCTTTATTAGTAGCAAGTCTTGTTCTATAAATTGTAATGTTATTATTGAACAAAATATATGAAAAAGAGGAATCCAATTGGTCCCTAAAATTTAAGTTGGCATCACAGCCAGGGTTCTAACTTCCGCTGTAGAATTTGAAAAGGGGTTTGGATTTCAGGCGGAAATCACATGTCCTGTCGCGAAAGGAACCGGCGACAATACCAAAAAAAAGAAGGGTTGGCGATCTCCTTTTTTTTTCTCCAACAGCAGTGGCGGAAATCAGCATAGGGGATCGGCAGCAACCCAATTGAGCAGAAAGGCTTAGGTCTCTAGATCGTTCAGATCTGAGAAGAACCTTCTGGTTCCATAGGCGCTAGTGCTACCGGCGCAGAAGCAGGAGACCGGAGGCAGTAAGAAGCGCAGCAGAAACCCAGATTTTGGGGGTTCATCGCTGTCGCCGGAAGGGAGCAGCGCCGAAGATTAAAAAAAAAAAAACAAACCGGCGTTGATTCCTCAGCGTTTTCTCGATTCAGACTGTCCTCGGTTCAGAGGTGTTTTTTTTTCGTCAGAAGTGAATAGAGATCATCTGGTTCTTACAGATCGATTTCTCGAAGAAAAAAAAAACTCTGCAAATAAAGATCGGAGGAGACGACGGAAACAGAAAACAGCGGCGATCAGAGACGAGGCAATGACAGCAGATCACAGCTGCAAAGAAAAGGGTTTTAAATTCGAAATCCAAGAAACCCAGAAAAGGGGTTTTTTCTTGGCAGCCGGACGTTCCAAAAGCCTGGTTTTAAATTCGAAATCCAAGAAACCCAGAGAAGGGGTTTTTTCTTGGCAGCCGGACGTTCCAAAAGCCTGTTTCGATTCCGAGACGCAAAGGGAAGCAAGGCCAGCAACCAGATCTAAGATCTGAAACCCCATTCGGCTGGAGGCTAAACCCTTGGGCCGGATCTGAACAGCGCCAGATCACCGCGGAAATCGCAATGCGTCTTGTAAAGCGGCGGAAATAACGGCGAAGAAGCCGGATCGCCGCGGAAATCACGGTGCATCCAAGGAAGAAAAAGCAGCGGCTGTCCAAAGAAGAAGAAGTGGCGGCTGACGATGCTTCCAAGGAAGAAGACGCGGCATCAAGTCCAAGGAAGAAGAAGAAGAAGAAGCCATTGAACAGATCGGAAAAAAAAAAAAAACAGAAAAAAATAACACAGTGGTCCGCTGTGTCGATCTCTTCCCGGCTGACAGCAAGATAAAAAAAGGAAAAGGCCGACATCTAAGTTTTGAATCCCTACAATCACTAATACAGCCGTGATGTCTTCTTCCAAGCCAGAATCATCTGGAACAAAATCAGTTGCTGTTATTGTTCAATCGGAAAGTATTTTTAATGCAGGGATCATTCTTACTGAATCTAATTATGATGTTTGGTCATAGCTAATGGAGATGCATATTGCCGAGCGGGAAAAACTCTCGTATATTCGTGGTAAGACGACGCCACCTGCAGAATCTGATGATGGATATTGAAAAATGGTATGCCAAGAATCAAAAAGTAAAACGATGGCTATTAATGTCCATGACTCCAGATATTATGAAGCGTTATTTACGCTTACCCACAGCTTACGAAATCTGAAGTGCTTTGTCAAAAGCCTTTTATGATGGAAGTGATAAGTTGCAAGTTTTCGCCTTGAACCAACAGGCCTTCACCGCCACACAAACTGGAAAGCCTCTTTCAGAATATTATGGCAAGTTGACCATTTTCCGAGAATTGGACCATCGAGATAAGGTTATCATGAAGGATCCTGATGATATTGTCGCTTACCAAAAGTTCATTGAACGACTAAGGGTGCACATCTTTCTTGCGGGATTGGATGCAACGTTTGAACAAGTTCGTGGAGAGATTTTACGCAAAGAACCAATTCCAAATTTGGAAGACTGTTATACGTTCATTCGACGAGAGGTGGTACGTTGTGCAACTCTGAAAGGGGAGTTTGCAAGTTCTGACGCTTCAGCCATGGTGACTCGAAACTGACCAACCCAAAACTGGCAGGACCATTCAAGAGGCACCCGTCCAAGGAGCACCAATGGTGTCGATAAGTCTGCTCATAAATGCACCCATTGTAACAAGACTGGGCATACCACAGATCATTGCTTTGAACTTGTGGGATATCCGGAATGGTGGGATCATAGTCGTGCTTTAGGAAAAAAGAAGACTATAACTGCCGCTATTGTTGAACCAAAGACAGATGATGCTGTTACTAACAAGACCTCAGCATTAGTCGCAGCTATAGATAATGGTGATAAGTTTTTTACCATTTCTACACCTGTTTCTAATAGTACATGGATAATTGATTCTGGTGCTACAGATCATATAACATTTGATTCTACATAGGTCACACCTCTTAAACCGTCCTCACAAAAAATTGTTTCCACTGCCAATGGTAACACAAACCCAATTATTGGGGAAGGATCTTTGACCCTCACTGATACTTTAAATTTAGATTTTGTTTTAGTTGTTCCATCTTTAGAATATAATCTTTTGTCAGTATCCCAAATAACCACAGTCTTATGTTGTGTTGTGATTTTTTGGCCTGATTTTTGTGTTTTTAAGGACATCTGCACAAAGCAGACGATTGGTTGTGGTATTAGACGAGGGAAGCTATATTACTTAGACTTGGTGTCAGGAAGTTCCGACAAGTTGCGACAAGTCTTCACAGTGAATGGCTATGAGAGGGAAAAGAAGAAATCTGAGATCTGGCTATGGCATCGACGTATGGGGGGCATGCTTCATTTGGCTATCTACGAAAATTATTTCCTAGTCTATTTGCAAAATTGGACGTTTCTAGTTTCCATTGTGATGTTTGTGAACTGGAGAAAAGTCATCGAACTTCATTTCCATTAATTTTGAATAAAAGTCCACTTCCTTTTATGGTTATATATTCTGATGTCTGGGGTCCGTCCAAAATCTCAACTTTGGGAGGATCACGGTGGTTTGTTACTTTTATTGATGATTATATAAGGATAACTTGGTTGTGCTTAATGCAATCTAAAAGTGAAGTGAACCTATTATTTCAAAAATTCCATAAAATGGTTGGAACTCAGTACAATACACAAGTTCAGGTTATTCGCAGTAATAATAGTGGAGAATATCAGAGTTCTTAACTTCAGCAGTATTTGGAAGCACACGGAACTATTTATCAAACTACTTGTTCCAATACACCCCAGCAGAATGGCGTCGCCGAGTGAAAAAATCGACATTTGTTGGAAATTGTTCGTGCCTCATTGATCGAAGCCCATATGCCATTATCCTACTGGGGTGAAGCACTTATTTCTGCAGCATACTTAATCAATCGGGTACCCTCTAGCTCTATTGATTTCCGGACACCATTCCAGGCGCTCACTGATGCTGTTGTTGACCCAGTCGTCCCAAATTTACCTCCTCATGTCTTTGGTTGTGTAGCATTTATACATCTTCATAAACATCAGCGCAACAAGTTAATTCCTCGAGCTTTGAGATGTGTTTTTCTTGGATATGCTACACACCAAAAGGGGTACCGATGTTATCATCCTCCAACTCGACATATGTTTATCACAATGGATGTGGTTTTCCATGAACATTTAATGTATTTTTTATCTGAGCCTGAACTTCAAGGGGAATACTAGAGGGAAATTCAGACTCTAAATTATGATGTTCTAGACTACGAGTATCAAACTTTTATGGATAGAGACTCCAGTGAATCCCTTGATTCTGGTAACCAGGATGTGGGCGAATTAGATTTGAGTGGTATAACTTTAGATCAAAGTGGTGATGAACGCCCAAAAACTGAAGGATTGACACTACCAGAAAGTATAAGTCCATCCCCACCAGTCGAGTACGAGCCTCTCATTGATATACCACACCAATTGTTTACTAAGGATGTTCCTGATATAGTGTCTGAGCCATCAAAGAAACAGCTACCACAACGTCACACCCGAAGTATTCCTAAACCCACATATGAACCTGAACTTTCTACTAAAGTTAAATATCCCATGAGTCATTATGTGTCTAACCACCGTTTGTCTGAATCAAATCAAACATTTGTAAATCAATTATCTACTGTAGCTATTCCTAACAGTGTGTAGGAAGCCTTAGCTGACCCAAGGTGGAAAGCTGCTATGAACGAGGAAATGAATTCCTTGTAGAAAAATAAAACATGGGATCTAGCTGATTGCCCACCAGGAAATAAACCAGTAGGATGTCGATGGATTTACACTGTGAAGTATAAGGCATATGGCACGGTTGAACGATTTAAAGCAAGACTGGTGGCAAAAGGGTACACCCAAACCTATGGGATCTACTACACAGAGACATTTGCACCTGTAGCTAAAATCAACACTATTCACTTATTGTTATCTTTAGCTACAAACTTGAATTGGCCATTACAACAATTTGATGTAAGAATGGCTTTCTGTACGGAGAATTATCTGAAGAAGTTTATATGGATCTCCCACCAGGGGGTATGACACCAGAAAGGTGCAGTCAGAAGGTGTGCAGATTGAAGAAATCATTATACAGCTTGAAACAATCTCCGATAGCATGGTTTCGAAGGTTCACAAAGTCCATGATAGCATTTGGCTATCATCAGAGCAATTCAGACCACACTTTATTTCTGAAGAAACAACAGGGTAAGATCACTGCACTCATTATATATGTAGATGACATGGTAGTTACAGGAAATGATCTAACAAAAAGGAAGGCACTACAAGCGTACTTATCCAGGGAATTCGAAATGAAGGACCTTGGTTCCTTAAAATATTTTCTTGGGATCGAGGTGTTCAGATCTAGTGAAGAAATCTTTCTGTCTCAAAGAAAGTATGCTTTAGACCTATTGCAGGAAACCGGCATGTCAGCATGTCAACCTGCAGATACACCGGTGGAAGAAGGCTTGAAGTTATGTGTTGAGCTAGAGGGAGTTCCAACTGATAAAGAAAGATACCAAAGACTTATAGGGAGACTGATGTACTTAGCACACATAAGACCAGATCTTTCTTATGCATTGAGTATGGTCAGCCAATTTATGCATAATCCTAAAGAGCAGCATATGAATGCAATCATGCACATTTTAAGGTATTTAAAGTCTGCACCTGGAAAAGGAATTCTGTTCACTAAAAATACAGATTATCAACGCATAGATGCATATATTGATGTTGACTGGGTTGGAGCAATAGATGATAGGCGATCAACTTCTGGTTACTTTACCTTTGTAGGTGGTAATCTTGTTACATGGAGAAGCAAGAAGCAACATGTTGTTGCTCGCTCAAGTGCAGAAGCTGAATTCAGAGGTATGGCCCTTGGCCTTTATGAAACATTGTGGATAAGACTTCTCTTATAAGATTTGGGTTACCCATCTAGGCAACCAATTCAACTGTATTGTGATAATAAAGCTGCATGTGACATTGCCACAATCCAATTCAACATGATCGTACAAAACATCTAGAGGTGGACAGACTTTTCATCAAGGAGAAGCTAGATGGGAACATATTGGAGTTACCTAAGATTCGATCAGATGATCAGTTGGCTGACATTCTCACCAAAGCAGTCTCCCAAACGAGTGTTCTCAAAATTTTTAGACAAGTTGGGCATGTGTGATATCTATGTACCAACTTGAGGGGAAGTGTTGAAGATTTTATACCCTTTATAATTGATTGCACAGATTTAGGATTTATTTAGTTTCTTTATTAGTAGCAAGTCTTGTTCTATAAATTGTAATGTTATTATTGAACAAAATATATGAAAAAGAGAAATCCAATTGGTTCCTAAAATTTAAGTGTTTAGTCTCATCATGCAACTATCTGGAGTTTCAAGAAGCTTCAGTGGAGGCATTGAAAGAAAACAGAGGATCATTTATGCGAATAAATTGTCGAAAATTCTGTAAGTTCTCCTCTCAAAGAAAGGATGATGGAGACGAAGGCCACATACTTGGGAGAAACAACATCTTTCCTTTTCTTCAGGGCATTATACTTCTAGTTGTCTATCATTATATTCATCTCTGGCGGAAAAGAAGCAAAGAAAAAAATGTCTGATATGAACATTAGGGATCTGTCTTCTGTGTCGGATTTGTGATGGAAGATAGTCCATGAAGACAAAAGCAGAGCAGAAGATGGGAGTTTAGCAGAACTAAACCCATTTGTGCTAGCATTGTAGGCAGTGAAGAATGAGCCATTCAATTACATTGGATTAAACCCAAGAAGGTTATCATAATCTTCTAACATGTTTCTTTTTCTTTTTCTTCTTTTAAACTTCTGATCACTCAGAGGGAGCTCAGTTTAAAACTCCAGATTCAAGCTCGAATGAAAATTTATCTACTGGAGTATATTGGTGATTAAGAGATCGTTTGGTCGATGGGTGTTGCAATTTTCAAACTGCTGCTCTTAAATGGTAAGTCATCCTAACCCATCATAAATGACCTGGTTTGAACACATTATCAGTTCCCAGTGACATTCTCAGTGCTTACTTTCAAGTAAGGATATCAACGAGGCCCGAAAACCAAAAAGCCCAAGAAGCCTAGATAGAAGAAAGTAGGGCTTGAGCATTTTTTTTAGCCCAAATCTTAATTAGGCTACACATGGGCTTAAAAAGAAACCCATTTAAAAATCCAGATGGGCTTCGACATATGGGTGCTCAAGCCCAAAGCCCAATACTTAACTGTGAAGGGGTTAAAAATATGCTGGCCAATACCGTTTCTCTCCCTTCCCATTTTTTAATCATTTTGAAAAAAAATAATAAAAAAAAATAGCAAAATAAAAATACATAGTATACATATTTTAGTTAATGAAGAGATCTTTTGTTATAGATTATTAAACCTTTTGAGAGTTGAAATTTCAATATAAATAAAGTAATATCTTATAGATTGAAAAATATCTAAAAAATTTAGAAAATGAAAAATCAATAAGAGAAAACACTTTATATGAAATTTTGTAGCTTCTATTGTATTTCATTAATTTTTTTTAAAAACCTAATTTTATGAAAATATTGGAAAATTAGCAAAATCTCACAAAAACCTTACAAATAATATTAATCACATAAAGAGCTCGTCATTTAATCTCATTCATTCATTTTTTTTTCTTACAAAAAGCCTCAAAATGGAGATTATCTTAGGAAATCAGAATTTTATGATTTTTTTTTTTAAACAACCAAGAAAATCACATAAACAACCTACAAACTATATCACTTACACCAAGATATCACCATTCAATTCCACAAACACTCAATGTCATTTTATTAAAACAAAAATCTTAAAATCGAGATTATTTTAGAGAAAAAATCAAAAAATGAATAAAAAAAATTAAAATAGAAAAATCTAAAAGAAAACGAGGTTAGAATGGATAAAAACCTTTCATCAAATGAAAAATAGCTTCTAAATCTTTTTAAAACCATATCAATGCAAGATTTAAACCTAAAAATGATGGAAGTAAAAATTAAATTTTTTTTTTGAAAGATCAATAGTTGGATACCATACTACCATAGTTATATCAACCGATATACTTCAATACAAAATGGGTTGTTAAACAGCCGTATTGGCCAATACAATACATGTATAGCGATTTGATAGGTATCGATCAATATACATGGATCCTTGTCAAATTGATATGTAGTAGCACGTGTTACATGTCAGACCATGAAGCAGATCTAATCATGGAATTGATTTTGTTCCAACAAAAGGACATATTAAAATTTTAGTCTAAATCATTTGAAATATTTGAGAAATAGAACAAATAAACATTTTCTTCAATAATATCTTATAAAAGTTAGAGAGTCAATCCTCTCAACGCCATGACTCCTTCGACACTTGAGTATTTTATGTCATCATTCTCATACTTTCTTTTCTCGAAATAATTTTTTAATATGGGTATTTCCAGCTTATATGTTGGAAGTGAGATTCTCACAAGCATATGTAAATCTCTCAATCCACACATATTAGGTAAGTCGATGGAGAGTAACTCCAAAAAGAGTGTCTTGTAGGAGTAGCAAGAATCGAATTTAATACCTCACTTTATGAGATAAGTGTCTTGACCGTCAAACCAACTTTTTCAAGTTAACCTTACTCATTTGTAGATTGTAAATTCCAAATGAAATTTAAGAGTTTGGCCAAAATTTGTTTGTCTAGTTTCTAAGTTGAAATGTATATCAACAATACCAGCCTTTTTTCAGCTGAAATTTTGGAATATTTTGACTCGTTTCTACACATATTGCATTTACAAAATATATGTTGAAATATTAGCTAAAATTTTTTGGTCCCTTTGACCGAAAATTTGACTTTGATTAAAATGTGCAACTTAGGGATTCCATAAATAAGAGGAATATGGATACTTTCCCTTTCCGTATGATCTCCAAATATCATAAAAAAGACCTAATGGAGCATCATTCATATCATTTTCTAAACATATCGCACAAATATTTATAATCAACTTGAAAAATTAATAGACATTCTTCCTAAGGCCTTCGTAGTTGTGTTTTTGGTAAAATAATATCTACAATTCCCTCCTACTTTTTGAAGCGAAAAGAATAAAAAAGAGAGCTTAACATGCAATGCAATAAAAAGGGTATAAATTTATGAGCTTAACCCGCTTTAAAAAGTGGGGGTTTTGTATATTCATACACAATTTCAAAGAGTCACTCCTCGTAAATTTATCTTATATTTATCTTATATGTTGCACTTCTGCTGCCTCTTTATCTATTAATATATGAATATTTAATAAAAAAATTATCAAATATATATAGATTGAAAGGTTTTCCCATGCTCCTAAAGATTAATTGAATGATACGCCTGAACACTTTCAATCATTAAAAAAAAAAATATTTCACACAGAATTTTTATTCATTAAAAGATGCTCGATAAGCGATACATATCACATCCATATTCTCAAAATACAAAATGATAGTTGTTCGACACCTCTACCACGTACATCATAAAATATGAAATTGAAAACTAAAAACAAGAAAATGGAAGAACAAGCGTGAGATTCCTCAAAAATGAGTTTTACATGGTCGCAGATTCTGACATGTCAAATTTTGTTAGGAGATGGAATATAGTGAAATTCTCATTTTATCTCTATTGGTATACCATTCATTTAGTATCAGTGTATCGATATACAGAACATATACATACAATGCGGCGTGTTATCGGTACACCGATCATTGATAAGTAGTAAACCGGTAAAAATAAAATGAAAATTTCAATATATATCTCTTATTCTACTTCTACTGTATCACAATTTTACCCTTATCACGCTTTATCACAATTTTTACCCTTATTACGATAGACTCACCATTTTACATTTTATAAATAAAAGTTTTGTAAAAAGGTCAGACCCGTCTAACCATAGCAGGAATGAAAAAGAAGTGCTTCTATGTCAGATATGGTCAGGAAGATGAGTGTGATTTTGCCATTGGGAGAGAGGATTTGGGCGAAGAAGATGAAAATGGTTGAGGGACTTTGAGGAAAGTGGAGAGGAAGATGGGGGGATAAAAAGGAAGAGATGAGGAAAGCATCGAGAGAGTGAAAAAGAAGAGATGATTGAAAATCTTGAGCAAATAAGATAGAGATAGAAGGGAAAATGTCATACCTGAGCTGCTATTTTCTTGTTCGTCGGTACACTTGATTCACAGAGGAAGAAAATGGAGATGGAAACCCTAGCTACAGGAAGGGGAAAATCACATAGAGAAGTAAAGAAAGAGAGAATTTTGCTTGAGAAAGAGGAGGGTGAGTGGCTCGAGGCTGAGATGCAAATGAGAACAGTGTTGAACACTGCCGAGAGAAGTCTTGGGAAGGGGTAGGCTGAGAGGGTTACTACTTTTACCTTCTTTTGAATGGGCAGCGATCGTGCAATGAACATTAAAATCGAATATTTCAGATGAGCGGTAAAATTTTTGCTAACTGGTTTACTGTTTATTTAAATTTTGACAAATCGATATTACTATTTATTTAAATTTCGACGAGCCGATTTACTGTTCATGTAAATTTTGACGAGCCAATACTATTATTTATGTGACTTTCAGTAAACCAATTTACGAATTTTGACTAGTAAATTTACTGTTCAAGTGAATTTCGATGAATCAATTTAATGTTCATTCGAAGGGTTGATGAGCCGATTTTACTCTTCATGCAAAGGGTTAAATCAGAAATCCACTAATTCCCATGTCTGGTTACACAAAAAACCCGTAGAAGGATCGCTACCTTAAATACCCATTTTGAATTGATTTAAACTTTAAAGTGGCACTGATACCATCAACTCCCTCAACATATGTTTACCTTACTGTACTTGAGTCCATGTCTTCAATTCAAAAGATGTGATTTATTAACAATATAGTCCATTCTTTTTTAGTTATTGACTTAATTATGAGTGAAATATTAGTCAATTTAGATATCTTTGGAGTAGAGAGAGAATAAAAATAATCTAAATATATATATATACTTTTTAATAGAAATTTATTTATTTCAAAAATTATTAAATAAAAGATATATTTTTCTCTCTTTTTAAAAAAAATAATATCTACTTTTTTAACTCATAAATTATATTTTAGTTAATAATTTAATATTATTGAAAGTATAATATTTATAGCACGGGTTAAAATTTTGATTAAATATTATTTATAATAATATATTAAATATTAAGAAAGTCTAATTTAGAATTTTTATCTTAATCCTTATATTGAGACAGCCCTCGATATAGTGAGAAATTTTGTATTATTTTTTTAATACTGACATATGTATTTATAATTCTTCCCTTCTTTAATGCCATTCTCCTCTCTCGAGTCTCCTCTTTGTACCACATCATTCATTTCTTAGAATTTGCGCCAGCAATAACAGCTTTGCACTGTAGCAGTGTCTTTACTTCCAGTTTCTTTCAACAATTTTTTTTTTAATTACAAAATGTGTCCTAATTTTGTCTTGCTCTTGAGTTTTCTCTAGTACAGTATTTAAAAAAGTTATAATTATAAAGAACAAATGAAAGTCATTTTAATTAAATAAATAAAATAATTTTGACTCTTTTAATTTTTATTATTTTAAGTTTTTTTTTAAACTTTCACACCGTCGACCACTGTAATGTGTACTATGAAAAGTTCTAAATATGAATAAGACTGAAAAAAAAAAAGAATTAAATCATTGAAGACATACTTTTAAACTATTAAATTTTAAGGATTTCAAATTATTTTTTTGATCTTAAAGTTTTTGCACTCTAATATTAGGCCCATTTAGGGATTTAAATTATTATTTTTATCTTTGAATATTCTTCACCCATTGTGATGCCCAATTTGCTCCAATAAACTGTAAAATAGAAAAAGGTCTAATCCTTAATATAAGAATGAATAAAGTCACCTTCATTAAATAAGTTATTTTAATTGGATCAATAAAATCATTTTAAGTTTCTCAAACTTTGAGAGCCTTAAAAAAAAAAATTAATCCTTAAACTTTTTTATTCTATTTAAGGGTCATATTGATCCAATGAAATAAATCATGGAAAAAGGTCCAAGTATTAATATGATATTGAAAAAAGTCTGCTCAAATAAAAACTTTAAGCCTTTAAATTTTCTTCTGATCATTCAATTTTTTGCATCTTATCTTAGCTACATTGATCGAATGTAATGGACCCATTAGAAAGTTTGAAAAATCATCTTGATTGTTCTAATATTTTAATAAAATAAAATAGTAATTTTCATTGTATCTAATTATAATCACAAATAATTAGCACCCAACTTACAAATCTTACAATTTTGTTATTTAAGTGATATCTTCTCATTCGAAATTTCTCACTTATCATCGGTCATCTGTCTATCACATTTTAAAATTCAATTAAAACTTCATATTTTATGAATATTTCTAAGCTAAAATTGACTCTATCATTATCATTATTTGAAACTTTTCTTACCATGTATCTAAACGGAAAACTCAAAATTATCTAATAATTTTAAAGTTCTATATATAATACATATTCTAAGAGATTCGTCATCAATGATTATTTTATATTATTATGAAATTCACTAATAATAATAAATATTATATTAGAATGTTTAAATTTTTAAGAAGCCCGAAATTAAAATAAAGGATGAATAGTTTAATTGACATAGTATATAAAAATAATCTTTGTAATTTGTAAACCCAACTAATATAATTAACTCTTCCGTGTCTCTTATCATTGTTTAGAAAGAATATTTTTAAAAGCAATTAAATGAAATATATTTTTAAAAGTACTGTACTTTTTTTAATGAGAGAGAACTTCAAAAAAAAAAATATATATATATATAATAATTATAGAATATAAAATTTATTTTTGTTCTTTATAATTATTCAAATATCTAATTGTAAATTATTCACATGACTTTTTAATCACGAAATATGCTGCTAATTTATAACTAATAGAGTAACACAATCCAAACTAAACTCATTGATCCTCGTGACAACAAATGTGTATAGTATTTAAAAAAAAATGTATAGTATTCGTGCTTGAATTTTGAATCTCTATCCTTGTCTTTTAGAGTTCAAACAAAAATTCTATTACTTAGGATCTATTAGCGATCCTCCCACGGGTATTTTATTTAACTCGACACGGGTTTTAGTATATTGTCAATTTTTACCCTTCACATGAACAGTAAAATCGGACCTTTTGCATGAACAGTAAAATTTTGATGAGCCGATTTACTGTTCATGCGAATTTCAGCTAATCGATTTTACTGTTTATATGAATTTTGACGAGCCGATTTACTGTTCAAGCGAATTTCGGTTAGACGATTTTACTTATCATGTGAAGGGTAAAATTGACAATACACTAAAACCCGTGCCTGATTACACAAACCTCCGGTAGAAGAATCGCTACCTCTATTGAAACTCTCTAATAAAAATATATTATCATATAGATTTTAAAATTTACATAGTTGAATCTAATATAAAAATGAATAGTATAAATAGATTATGTATGAAGTTTGATCTTTATTTAATTATTTTAATATTTGATTTTAAAATTTTAAAATTCAATAATTTAATAAATATTTAAAATTTAAAGAATAAAATTACATGACTTAAATTATCATTTGATATTAAAAATTTATATATTTCATGTCTATAAAATAATCTATCATAGAGATTTAATTATCTAAAACTTTTCAACTATTTGATAATATATGTAATTAGATAATTTTAGTTGATATATTTAGAGTCCCCATTTACACAATCGGATTTTCTGCCTCTACACACCCGTTTCCGGGTGCGGGTGGCTAATTACCGTTTTGCCCCTGCGTTTCCATTCGTTCGAACGAATTCCCAATTCATTTCGGCATTCGTTCGAACGAATGGACACATACCCCATCTAATTTGATTCGTTCGAACGAATACTCCTTATAAATCAATTGGTTCGAACGAATTCATTTACGGGCGAACCAATTGATTTAAAAGGAGTATTCGTTCGAACGAATCAATTAGATGGGGTATGTGTCCATTCGTTCGAACGAATGCCGAAATGAACTGGGAATTCGTTTGAACGAATGGAAACGCAGGAGCAAAACGGTAAAATTTTTAAATTATTTTTTAAGATATGTGTATTTCCAAAATTTCTCAAATTAAATATTCGAATTAATTACGATAATCTGATAAAAATACTTTAAGACTTTAAGGTCTTTTGACACTCCTAAATATTTAAAACACAGTATTTTACAAATAAGGGTATCCCTAGGGTGTGATGAAAATACATTTAGGAGTGTCAAAAGACCTTGAAGTCTTAAAGTATTTTTATCAGGTTATCGTAATTAGTCCAGATATTTAATTTGAGAAATTTTGGAAATACACAGTGCTTAAAAAATAACTTTAAAGTTTTAAAGGAGATTTTATTAATTAATACACTATGTACATTATTTTTTTAAGCACTGTATATTTTTAAAATTTCTCAAATTGAATATCCAGACTAATTACGATAACCTGATAAAAATATTTTTACACTTGAAGGTCTTTTGACACTCCTAAATGTGTTTTCGGCACACCCTAAGGATACCCTTAGTTGTAAAATACTGTGTTTTAAATATTTAGGAGTGTCAAAAGACCTTTAAGTTTTAAAGTATTTTTATCAGATTATAGTAATTAGTTCGGATATTTAATTTAAAAAATTTTAAAAATACACAGTGCTTAAAAAATAACTTTGAAATTTTAAAAAAAATTGATTCATTCATGATACACCAAATGAGAAAGATATTGAACCAGGTCACACTTGTATACCCTTTTCTAGGAAAAATACAGTGAACAATTATGTGATGGATGATTAGTGCTTCCAAAATTAGATTCTTCAGATCTGGTTCGGTCCGGCCCGATTTCACGTCCAACCCAATTCGGCCCGACTCAATTTCAGGCTCGGCCCGTTTCGACCGAGTTTTGGGCCCGACCCAATTTCAAACCCAATTTCCAGTTTTGGGCTCAGTTTCGAGCCCGGCCCAATTTTGGACCCAGTTTTCAGTTTCAGGCCCACTTCAGTTAGGTTTAGACCCAACACACTTTCGGGCCTGTTTGTAGTCCAGACTTACTTTGACCCGTTTTGCCCAGTTACTTATCATTGTGTTTTCATTTCAACAGATTGAATTTTTTTCAACCCAGCGGATCCGTTTTTTCGCTTTGGATTTTAGCAACACGGACACAGATGAGGGGACTCACCACCGATTTCAGCATGCATTTACGCATACTACTTCTCTATCAAATGTTCGGGTACGAAATGAGGTGAATGGGATTCCCTGGTATTATGAGTCACTCGGCAAGGGAGCTGTTGATATCATTATGTGGCAGGGACCCCATCTGGGTCTATTAGTACCCTTAGCTCATATGAGTATATATGAATTGTTTATTTGATCTCATGATGGATTGACGGCTTGATAATACGATTGGTTGAAATGTGTGATAACCTGCAATGGTTGTAATTGATGGTTAATCAACATGTTGTAGGATCGCATGCGGTAGATAGTAGACGGTATTGTCTACTATGCTTATTTGGAACATGTTTTGATTGATAACGTGTTTGGATGGTACATGCTAGTATGTGCTAGTTAGAGATGTATACACCTCATGAATGAATGTGATGTTATTTTGTATAACCACATTTTATGGTTTAATGATGATTTGCTGATAACATGTTAAAGTGCCAATATGTTGGTCTACTAAAGATAACTATGCACATTCTTAATTATGATTCATTATTACCTTTTTGGTAACATGCTTATAAACAACTGTGCATGCATGTAGCTAGTAATTATGGGATGCCAGTGGAGTATAAATACTAGGCTACACCAGGATGTAAAGACTCTCCCTAGCCTATCAGGTAGTTGGGGTTGAAGGTTGTGTGAAGCCGCACAGTGGAAGCGTGGTTGAGCTATGGATTACCCGGTGGTGGATCGTGGGTTGATGTACTTCCTAATGTGGGTCAGTCTACCCTTTATGGCCTTTTAATGCGCCTGTGGGAGAGCATTGTCTGGCTTGGAGGACGAGGTACCCTGGAGTCTCAGTCGGGACAAGCAGTGAGGCAACCATGATGACCTAACGGAAGTCCCTGGGTTGAGTATTGATTCACCCAAGGTAGACTTAGAAGTCATTACAGACATGGTACCCGAGCGCGTGATGGATGAGGTGATCCCCGAATGACTGAGTAGGCTGAGAAGGTGCTCATCTGCTCATCGGTCGAGGGATGGTGCGGTGAGGGACAGCTCTCGCTAGTATGGTTTGTGATTCCCGGATGACCGAGTAGGCTGAAGACTTGCTCGCCCGCTCATTGGTCGAGGGATGATGTGATGAGATGTTCCAGGTTAGGACACCTGTAGGGTGGGGATAGCCTGCGGTGTGATATGGTGAGATATTCCAGGCTAAGACACTTGTAGGGTGGGGACAATCTACAGTGTGATGTGATGAGATGTTCTAGGCTAGGACACCTATAGGGTGGGGACAGCTTGCTGTGTGATGTGATGAGATGTTCCAGGCTAGGACACCTATAGGGTGGGGACAGTCTGCGGTGTGATGTGATGAGATATTCCAGGCTAGAACACCTGTAGGGTGGGGACAGCCCGCAGTGTAGTACGAGATGATGTTCCAGGCTATGACACCTATAGGGTGGATACAGTTTGAGGTATGATAGTCTTAGCTATGACACCTAAAGGGTGGGTACAATCTGAGGTATGGTATTTCAGGCTATGACACTTGCAGGGTGGGTACATCCTGAGGTGTGATATTCCAGGCTAGGACACCTACTCACTGGGAATTTATGGGCGCCTAACGAGTGAGTTCCGCCTACTCACTCGGTTGAAGACCTATAAAATCCGTTGGGGGTGTTTATGCCGATTATGTGGAGACCGGCGAGCGGGACCCGAGGTCACAGGTGTGCCTACCAGGGCCTGGTACTCGGTCGAGGAGACCACGGATGAGTCTGGTTGGCAGTCCGTCGATGACTAGAGCGGTAGTTGCCCCCTTGTGATAGTCTATTTGGGACTCTAGTGAAACTGGCTTATGGGTTAATTGTGGTAAGTGTACGGGTTGTCCTGTGAGGGTCAAAGGACTGTAGTGGTTGGGCATATAAGGGAGTTTCCTTAGAGTTGCATTGGGTTGGTTAGAGGATGTGCTGGAGGCCCGGTTGACGTATGCCCGTGTGCTAGGGGTAGGGCACACGTTTGTATGGTCGTGCATGTAGACATCCTAGACATTGATGTGTCAATATGATTATATGTAGTGTATGGTTATGACATATAATGCATGTGTTACCCTCATTGAGCATGTAGAGATCACCTCTCACCTCACAGGTACTTCATAGAGGAAGGGTCAGCGGGACCTCAGTCGAACATTGGGCGTAGAGTTGCAGCTTTGTACTTTGTCATGGTTCCACTTTGTAATTGAGGACTTGCTAATGTATTCGAGATATGCGTATTTTTTATTGAGTTTGATGAATGTAATAATGGAATAAGGTCATTGTTCCCAACTATGATTAATACTTTATTGGTACTATTGGTTTAATTGTGGGTTGCCCGTGGTTACTTTGAATTGCTGGAGCAGTGTCTCCCATTTAAAAAAAAAAAATACCCTTGAAATAATAACAGATCGGTTTCGGGACTTTGTATCAATTTAATGTACTCGTAGTGGGACAGGTCGTTAAAATATACACGTTGGTTCAAACGATTGAAAGGGGGGATTAATTCGAACGATTGAGAGGGAGAGGGAGAGGGAGAGCTTCGAAGGGAGAGGGAGAGGAGAGCTTCGAATGAGGGAGAGCTGCGAACAACTGAGAGGGAGAGGGAGAGGGGAGCTTCAAATGAGGGAGAGGAGAGCTTCGAATGAGGGAGTGCTGCGAACGACTGAGAGGGAGAGGGAGAGGGAAAGATCGATTTAGGGTTTAAGGAAAATCTTCGAAGGAGGGAGAGGGATAAGGGTTTGATCGATTTATATACGTTCTCATTCGTTCGAATGAACTAATTTGTTCATTCGAACAAATGAACGTATATATGTTCATTGGTTCTAATGAACTAAGTTGTTCATTCAATCGAATGAACATATATATGTCATTCATTCGAACGAATGACATTCGAGTGAACAACTGTAAAAAACTATTACTCTTAGATAAATTCATTCGAATGAACCAACCCGTTCATTCGAACGAATGAACACTGTTCTGCCCCCACTAGTTCGAATGAACTACATTTACACTAAGGTATTCGTTCGGATGAATAAGTCATGCGAACGAATACCTCAACGTAAATGTAGTTCATTCGAACTAGTGAGCATATATATGTTATTCGTTCAAATGAACAGGTTCGTTCATTTGAATGAATGACATTCGAGTGAACGACTGTAAAAAAACCATTGCTCTCAGATAAATTTGTTCGAATTAACCAAGCAGTTCATTCGAAGGAATGACATTCGAGTGAACAACTGTAAAAAACCATTCCTCTCAAATAAATTCGTTCGAATGAACCAACTCGTTCATTTAAACGAATGAACACTGTTATGTCCACTCGTTCGAATGAACTAAATTTACACTGAGGCATTCGTTCGGATGACTTTATTCATCCGAACGAACTGAGAATGAACTGGTAGTTCGTTCAGATGAGTTAAAACATGGGGGTAGAATGGTAATTTCACCCAAAAATCCAAAAATTGGTGTGTAGAGGAAGGAAATCCGGGTGTCTGTATGTCGCGCCAAAATTAATAATCCAACATTCATGTTCCAATATCATTCCAAGAAAAGGGTTTCATAATCTATAATCTCACAATCTAATCCAACAATCCAATATCCATCCTCTAATAATACCATTAAAATAAGAAGTTTCATCTGAAATATAATTATATAAGTATATCTTATATAATAATATAACTTATTATAAGTCCCAACCACTAAGTCTCACATTATTCAAATACAGTCCCAAATATAATATAAGTCTCAATCCCATATTATTCAAATACGAAATCCTAGTATGAAGTTATCAACTAAAGGTAGTTTTGTTGAAAGAGAAAATAGTGCAAATAGTGCTTAGTCGCACCTTCTTCATTTTATAAATAACTATAAAAATAAAATATAAATACAAAACATATAATAAAAGACAAGATTATATTTTTGTAAAAGAATATTCTTGTTCTCACAAAAACAATTTTAAATACCAAAAATTAATAATCCAACTTTTATGTTCCAATATCAGTCTAACAAAAATATTTCATCTCATACATCTAAGATTTAAATCCAAATTTAATTCTTATTTAAGTTTAAGATTTTTTTCAAAAATTTGTAATGTGACCACAAGGAAAAATTTAGAAGTTGCTCAATCTAAAATGTTGGATGTTCAAACATCTTCCATTCTCGTAAAACACAGGGATAGAGGTGGGCCTTTTCTTCTTTCTCTTCTTTCTTTCCAGTTTCCTCTCTTCCTTTTCAAATTTTTCACCATAGACTTAAGGCCTTTTTAGAAAAAAAAAAATAATAATAATTTTCCAAATCCCCTAAACCGTGGTTCACGATTGGAGAGAAAATAAAGTGTAACTAAGATTGATGACTTGTGATATGGAAAAACATAGCCTTGGACGTCCAAGCCAAGGAAGTGTCTGATTTTCATGTTTTGCTTAAATAGAGTCTCATGGACTCACTGAAATAGTATTTCTTAATTATATTGATCAATCCATACTTTTAAAGATGATGAAATTTAGAAATTATAAAATATAGTTTGATCAATTTAATTAATAATATTTTTGTTAATAATATATTAAATAAAAGATCAATTTAAGAAGTCCATCATCACTCCGTCTAAATGCATGTTTGTTGGTGAGTCGATATCACGGAAATCAAGGCATGTAGTCGTTGCACCTTTGGTTGTTGCCTGGTTATTCTTTTGGCAGACCCTCGTTACTTGACCATAATAACTAATATTCACGTCAATAATCTAAACCAATTTGCTAGTCTTAGTCAAGTTAAGAATTCATATAAAAATAGAGGGGTCCTAAGGTCACAATCCAACTTCAGTAACATAGTCACAACCTCCAAACTTCCATTTGGACTATGACCTTTTACTTTTGTGACGATTAGACCTTTGAACCACAATATCATATACTTAATTCACAACCATGTTAGCGTAATCTAAATCAGTAGGGCTTAAATGAGTTCCAATCATAATAAATCTAAAATAATAAAATTATTACTCTTTTTTAGATTAATACGTAGCCCAACTAAATATATTAAAAGAATATCGTAGATGGATTAAATGAATATATATAATTATCCTTACCTATTGCATCAGCCACACAACATATGCATCAACCAATGTTTTAAAAATCGGCCCGTGTATCGAACCGTTTAAATAGAAAGTTCGGTTAAATAAGGTTCAATCGGATTCCACTATAGTCAAACCTGGATAAATCCATGCATAAATATTATAAATAATAGAAAATTATTAATTAAGATTTAATTGATGAGTTGAAATAAAATTTTAAACAAAAATATATGCTATTTATTTTATTTTTGCACTACAAATACCTATTTAATATCTAATTCATTATTAATAATTGTAGAAATCTTATTTGCCCTTTCATCACGATCTCATTTTAACAATTGAAGTTATCATCACTTATTACTTTTAAATGATATAGGAAACTAAAAATAATTTTTAAATATCTTATTCATATAATTTTAATTTTTTTGTTAATTTATAGTCCATTATTTTTTTTATATATTTCAATTTTTAAAATTTTTAAACGGCTTTATGGAAGTTTGAGGGGAATTTGACCGGTTTTTAAGGGCTTAGATTTTGTAGAGGTTTATTTACAAATTGGTCCGTGGTTGAACTTTAAAACAATGGTATCAAATAATATTGGCCGGTATAAATCTCTAATTAAAAAAACTGTCACAGCTATTTTTTTGAGTTAAATCTTGTATGGGGTGTAATTTTAAGAAGGTTTAGAAGTAAGTAATTCAAGCGTGGAAGATCTTTGTCAATTCTAAACATTTTTCCCTTAAAATTTGACCATTTTAAGTTATTTTTATTATTTATTTTTTGAATTTCAGCTATAAGATAATATCAAATTAAGGATTTTTTCTAAAAATAATTTAATGAAATAATATTCAGTACTTATAGAATTTAATGAAGATGTCTTAATGTGATTGATATAGTTTGTAAGGGTGTTTGTGTGATTTTTTAACTATTTTCTAAAAAATTAATGAAATTTGGATTCTCTAAGATACGTTCTATTTTTTAGTCTCTTGTGGAAAAATTAATAAAATGATATAAAAATGTTTCTATAATTAAATAAATATCATTTAGTGTGATTGATATAACTTTACGGTGTTTGTGTCATTTTTCTAATATTTCAATATTTTTATGATAAAAAATTTATGAATTGTAATAGAAGATAGATGTTACTATAGGATTATTGATAATATGAATTTCATATTAGGTACTTCCACATGTTGGTTTCCTATTTACTAAAATTTTAGACAATTTTCAAATTTTTACGAAATTTTTCAAATTTTCAGGAAATATCTTATTCATGTAGAAATGTCAACTCTCAAGAGTCTAATACTCTATAAAAATGACCATTATATTTAATAAAAAAAATGCTCACAGTAGGTTTTCCATATCTCCCTATTTTCTCATTTTTATATTTTTTAGAACATAAGAAATTAAGGAGAGAAAAACCATATCAACGATACGTATTGCCCCCACCTTTTTTGTACATTAGTTTCGTTCACCTATTTCTCCTCTCCGACCCCAAACAAAAAGTATAAGTCCTAGTGATAGAATTCTACATAATCTGAATGGATTTAGATATGATCTTTATCTTTGAATTTTTACCTCCATCATAATTAGGATTATAAATATTTAAAATGATTCAAAAAATTTAGAGCCTTCAAAAATATGACTTTAGTAATATGCGCGCTAGGTTTTCTTTCTTTTTTTTTGCCTTTTTCTTTTTTAGAACTCATATTCAAAAATTAACCACTTCAAATGAGGTAGTTCAAGTGCCTGACACTTTGACTCAAGAACCAAAGGTCACATGTTCGAGTCTTATAGTCACTCTATTTACGTGGCTTGCAAGGGAATACGTGTATCCATAATTTTATCCAATGCTCTCGAATTCAGAAAGAGGTAGGAATCTTGGATTTCTTTAGCATAAAAAATATTGAAAGATTAACATTTTCAATGAAAACCATTTGTATTGGCCATGTCAGGCAAAAAAGAATTCCTATATATCATTTTGTACTCTAGCATATGTTGAATTCATACAAAATCCTGAGGAAGCTATTCAAGCCATGGGAAGTAGGAACTAGGAAGGCTGCTTATCAATTTCTTACATGACTTACAAATGTCTAGATAAGTTTTCTGGAAAATACTATAGACCATCAGATACAATTTAAACTCCATCGCATCATCCTAATCTCATAATTCTATACTTTAAAATTTTGATTATAAATGATTGAATGTTAATAACCCATCTAAAACAATTAAGATTACTGAATGATTAGATTACAAATCTTTCAATTTATCATTTCTCTTTATCCTTTTTATTCAATTATATAAGATCTACTCATATTAGATGATTTAACTCTTTTTCTGAATTTATATATAGGAAACTGTGAGAAATCTACCTACTGCCTTGAGCTACACGTGGATAGACTTTGAATGTTTGTTTGTTCATTTTTTATTTATTAGATGACTAACTTTCTCAAAGAAATTGACTACCTCATCTGCACTAGAGTTCTTTATAATTTTATAGTGTTGTTTTTAAATTTTATTTGATTATTTAAACTATATAACTATAAATAAATAAAACCATTCACATTAAGTTTTTCAACTTACAATACCTATTTATTATTTGGTGGTAAACAGTGGGTCCGTTTAGTGAGACTAATGACTTTAATATTAGAAAATAGAAACACGAAAGATGGGTAAAACGGTCAAAAGATACATGTCAGAAATCTGAAGACTTTGAATTTTGAATACTTTAAATCCACCTGTCACTAAAAAATGAATTGTAAGGATGGTATTTATTGATTTTAATATGTATTCACACTTAATCATCTTAGTTTATAAGTAATTATTATAATTGGAGCAAAATTCTGAAATCTGTTTATCAATGATAATATATGTATTCACCTTAAATAACAAATACAAAGTTCACATATTCTCTTCTTGAAAAAATTGTAACTTGTATACATTTTATAAAAAAAATTATTTTATTTTTTAATATATTATTATTTAAATGGTGAAAAATACATATAAAATGAAGGGCTCAATTCATCTTAGCTTAGAGCCTTAGATTGAGTGAATTAAAATATCTAATAAAACTTATTTTTATGCCACACCCACAAAAAGGATATTAAAGTTGCTGCCAAGTGCAACTTAATTTTTTCAAAGTCGAGTTGTGCAGGACTAATACAACCCGGCTTAGGCCCATTATTCAAGATAGGCTTGACTCAACGAACATTAAAAAGAAAAAACTAGGAGATTCTTCTTCTGTTGCTTTAACAATCATTGGCTCATATAGTGTGAAATACATCAGTGATGTTAGATAGTCTAAAATAAAGATAGTCATTTAGACACTCTATTTTTTTTTTAAGAAATATTTTATTTTAAAATTTTATGTGAAATTATTATTTTGTCCCTTAATTTTATATTAAAAAATTATCTTTTTAAAAAAATTAAAAGGCAAAATGATAATTTTTATGTAAAATTTTGAAATAGGATCTCTTTAAAAAAAATGAAATATCTAAATAACCATCCTATAAAAATATTTTATATTATAACTTTACTTGACTGACTCAGTCAAAATAGATGCATCACATCTTTATTTAAAATAAAAATAAAAAATCACATTCTCTTAAATAATCAATGACTCTATCAATGAATTATCATTAATAAGCATTATATTTTCAAATTGGAAGATCATTCAACATGGTTCCTATGATTTATTTATTTTTTATCTTGGCAAGGCTCCATTTCAAATTCAGATAACATAAATGCAAATAAACATCTAAATATATGGAAGAAGATCCCATGCAAATATAATACTATATTACAAAGGTAATAAAGATGATATACAGTTATTTAAAACTCCAAGTCAAAATAAAGTCGAACTCCACTAAATATCATAAATATATTATAAATTTCGTATAGACTGGTGGCTTTTGAAATTTTAAGCTTCAACCTGACAAATTATTCTTGTGGGCTCAGTTTTTGTCGGCTTGGGTTGACTGGTTTAAAAAAATCGCGTGGGAACCGCAATTATTCCGTTACTGTTTATACACCTGCATTTTCTACTTTTACACATTTATTTTTTGATGTGGATAGTTAATTATCATTTTAAGTCTGTATTTTATTTTGAAAAGGAATGAATGCAACTAATTCAATTTGATTCGTTCGAATGAATTCCCTTTTAAATTAATTCATTCAAATGAATGAATCGGGTGAATAATATGTTACTGTTCACCTGTGTTAGTTATTTTTTAAGCACTGTGCATTTTTAAAATTTCTCAAATTAAATATCCAGACTAATTACTATAATCTGATAAAAATACTTTAAGACTTAAAGGTCTTTAACACTCCTAAATATTTAAAATACAGTATTTTACAAATAAGGGTATCCCTAAGATGTGCCGAAAATACATTTAGGATTGTCAAAAGACATTGAAATCTTAAAATATTTTTATCAGGTTATCGTAATTAGTCCGGATATTCAATTTGATAAATTTTGAAAATACACGGTACTTAAAAAATAATGTGCATAGTGTATTAAATAATAAAATCTCCTTTAAAACTTTAAATTTATTTTTTAACTACTGTGTATTTCCAAAACTTCTCAAATTGAATATCCAGACTAATTACGTTAACCTGATAAAAATACTTTAAGAGTTTAAGGTCTTTTGACACTCCTAAATGTGTTTTCGGCACACCCTAGGGATATCCTTATTTGTAAAATACTGTGTTTTAAATATTTAGGAGTGTCAAAAGACCTTTAAGTCTTAAAGTATTTTTATCAGATTATAGTAATTAGTCCGGATATTTAATTTGAGAAATTTTAAAAATACATATTGCTTAAAAAATAACTTTGAAATTTAAAAAAAACTGATTCATTCGAATGAATGATTGAATCGATTTTTTTAAAAATTTCAAAGTTATTTTTTAACCTAATTACGATAATTTGATAAAAATACTTTAAGACTTTAAGGTCTTTTGACACTCCTAAATATTTAAAACACAGTATTTTACACATAAGGGTATCCCTAGGGTGTCCCGAAAACACATTTAGGAGTGTCAAAAGACCTTGAAGTGTTAAAATATATTTATCAGGTTATCATAATTAGTCCGGATATTTAATTTGAGATATTTTGAAAATACACGGTGTTTAAAAAATAATGTGCATAGTGTATTAAATAATAAAATCTCCTGTAAAAGTTCAAAATTATTTTTTAAGCACTATGTATTTCCAAACTTTCTCAAATTGAATATCCGGACTAATTTCGATAACCTGATAAAAATACTTTAAGACTTTAAGGTCTTTTGACACTCCTAAATGTGTTTTCGGCACACCCTAGGGATACCCTTATTTGTAAAATACTGTGTTTTAAATATTTAGGAGTGTTAAAAGACCTTAAAGTCTTAAAGTATTTTTATCAGATTATCGTAATTAGTCCGGATATTTAATTTGAGAAATTTTAAAAATACACGGTGCTTAAAAAATAACTTTGAAATTTAAAAAAAAATCGATTCATTCAATCGTTCACCCTATTCATTCATTCGAACGAATTGATTTAAAAGGGAGATTCGTTCGAACGAATCAAAATTGGATGGGTTGCGTCCATTCATTCGAACGAATGACAAAATGAATTGGGAATTCGTTCGAACGAATGGAAACACAGGGGCAAAATGGTAATTAGTCACCCGCACCCGAAAACGGGTGTATAGAGGCAGAAAATCCGGGTGTTTAAACGGGGCCCCATTATTCATTGTAAATTCACTTTTTCTTTTAAATTTACCTGTCAAAAATCTCGGAATCATATAAAAATCCCATGAGCATGGATATCGGCCGCAATATCGATGAATAACTTTCTCTCTCCTCCTATATTTGTATTTAATTGCATTTCTATCTCCGTCGATATTCAAAACCGTAAAAACCTGTAAAAAACCATCAAAATCGATTTTTATTTTTTTAAAAAAAATTAAATAAATTTTAGATACCGATTTTTATATATATCAGCCGACATGGTGATCAATATTGCAGACCATTTATCGGTCATATCGGCCGATAAACTTTATGTACGGCCGATACATATCGTATCGGCAGATATAGTGCGGTCTTAAAAAACAGCCATATATCGGCCGATACATATTGTATCGGCCGATATCTCGACCCCTGCCCATAAGTGATATCCACTGCTTTTATGGTACATCAAGTTAGGCATAGAGATACTTCTTAAAATGGGAGGTTAACCAGACTCTAACAGCATTTATTCATTGCAAATTCACTTATTTTAAATTAAACAATTATTATTTATTAAATATATTTTTATTATTTTTATTCATTACTGTAGATATAGAGTCAATTTGAACTCATGTAGAGACACACTGTTGAATTAAATTTAAGACAAATAAATGGTTGTTGCATAAACCAATCAATGCTCGTGATTATAGCTTGGAGATTGTGTGTTCAATTCTCATGAGTGTTAGATAAGAGAGTCTCCGCATCGAAAGAATTTATCAAATCCAAATATAAGAGTTTATATAAGATTGATGGGATGTCTAAATATGAAATCCTACTCCAAATTAATAGGATAAATGGCTAGATAATTATGATGATAATATCAAACAAATGATTAGAAGTTTATAGTCTTAAAACTTATAGTAAAAAGTGATTTCATTCAAATTAAATTTTATTACATTTTATAAAGAGTAGATATTCTAAATCAACTTATTTTCATCATCTAAAATAGAACTTGTACAAATTAAGTCATTGAGTTTACAATAGACCGGCTCACAATGGATAAGTTTTAGGAGGGATAGATTGCTTGATGATGGACACAGAAAAAATCTCTAACAAGTGTGTAAAAACAAAAACATGCCAATTACAGGATTTTAAGAAATTAAAGTAAAAAATTGATGTCCCATAAAAATAAATTAACACGTATATTTTCTGTCCCATAAACTATATCATTATATCTTTATATATTTATTTTACAAAAAAATATTTTAAAATTGTACTTACACTCCCATGCATCAAGTCAAAAGAGTTATCAAAGCTGAGCTTACACTCGGTCTTCGTCTCCACCTAATACAATGACTTCTTATTGAGAAATAATACAATGTAAATCTGTTCTTTGAAGTTTGAGTGAAAGATTCACACCCGTTGAATGAGAATATTGTGTCTGAATTCAAAAAAGGTAAAAGTAAAATAAACAAAAAGTTAAAGTTAACCACTTTTACAGTTTTACTTAATCTAAGGGCTTTGATTGATAGTTCGTATTAAATTTTGTGAACCAATTTATGCATTAAATTGCCGATATGCAACTACAATCTTCAAGTTTTTAACTTTTTAGATTTTTTTTTTTTTATAAAAATAGAGAGAAAATAGACAAATCTAGTATGAATAAATTTTAATTAAAAAAATGATCTTTTCATTAAGTTTTAGAGTCTTAAGAGCCTAAAGTTCAATTCATTAATGAAAATAGGTTATCAATTTTTTTTTTAAAGTGTACTCTTATTTAAATAAGGTCATCCGTTTACATACCCGATTTTTCTGCCTCTACACATCTATTTTCGGGTGCGGATGGCTAATTATCATTTTGCCCCTGCGTTTGTATTCATTTGAACGAATTCGCAGTTTATTTCGGCATTCGTTCGAACGAATAGACGCATACCCCATCCAATTTTAATTCGTTCGAACGAATCCCATTAAAAAACCAATTCGTTCAAATGAATGAATCGAGTGAACCGTAACGCGTGTTACTGTTCACCCGTGAACGAATTCATTGAATAAATCAATTTTTTTTTAAATTTCAAAGTTATTTTTTAAGCACTGTGTATTTTTAAAATTTTCTTAAATTAAATATCCGGACTAATTACGATAATCTGATAAAAATACTTTAAGACTTTAAGGTCTTTTGACACTCCTAAATATTTAAAATACAGTATTTTACAAATAAGGGTGTGCTGAAAGCACATTTGGAAGTTTCAAAAGACCTTAAAGTATATTTATCAGGTTATCGTAATTAGTCCGGATATTCAATTTGAGAAATTTTGAAAATACACCGTGCTTAAAAAATAACTTAAAAGTTTTGAAGGAGATTTTATTATTTAATACACTGTGCACATTATTTTTTAAGCACCGTGTATTTTCAAAATTTCTTAAATTGAATATCCGGACTAATTACGATAACCTGATAAATATACTTTAAGACTTCAAGGTCTTTTGACACTCCTAAATGTATTTTCGGCACACCCTAAGGATACCCTTATTTGTAAAATACTGTGTTTTAAATATTTAGGAGTGTCAAAAGACTTTGAAGTCTTAAAATAGTTTTATCAGATTATCGTAATTAGTCCGGATATTTAATTTGAGAAATTTTAAAAATACACAGTGTTTAAAAAATAACTTTAAAATTTTAAAAAAAATCGATTCATTCGAATGAATCAGTTCCAATGAATCGAATCGATTCATTCGAATGAACCAGTGATTCATTCGAATAAATCACTAATTCATTCAATGAATTCGTTCACGGGTGAACTGTAACACGCGTTACTGTTCACCCGATTCATTCATTCGAACGAATTGATCTTTTAAAGGGATTCGTTTGAACGAATAAAAATTGGATGGGTATGAGTCCATTCGTTCGAACGAATGCAGAAATAAACTGGGAATTTGTTCGAACGAATGGAAACGCGGAGCAAAATTGTAATTAGTCACTTGCACCTGAAAACGAATGTGTAGAGGCAGAAAAATCGAAATTGTAAACGGATAGCTTAGATAAACTGATAAATGTTTTTCCATGTATAATCATCTACGGTAAACTGTAAATGTACGGAGTCCCGATAATTGTTATTAGCGTGGGATTCGTGACCGTGAATCATAAGTTAGTTTTTGACTTGCATGAAACACAGACACTGACGTCAGGTGGGTGACGTTGGTTTTGTTACGACATCGTTACATAGGAATACTTTTGAAAAAAAAGTGTTTATCGGATTGCGTTTGGATGAAGGGTAAATTTTTTTTTTTTTATTTACGTGCCGGAAATCGTGGATATCCAGCTTAAACCCCCTATTTTGGTAGAAAATCATCTTAAATTACATTTTTATCCACCTGCTCTTACTATTTAAATGATGATACAGGGGGCAACGGTAACGTACTACTACTCAGAGCACTACTAGCTTTGAAGGAAAGAAACATGATTTCCCTCGCTGGGGCAGCAGAGAAATCTTTCCTGCTCTTATTTCTGTGGATTGCAACAAATCTGCAGGCTTGTAATGCAGCCGGAGAAGCTACTGCTCGGAAATACAAATACAAAGAAGCAGCAGCAGCAGCAGCAGAGGCGCTTATCAACTGGAAATCCAGTCTCCGGCAGAACCAAGCTCTAGAGTCATGGACTCTGTCCCGCCTCAATGCCAAAGCAACGGTGAACGTAACCAACCCAAGTCCAAGCAAATGGTTGGGAATCACATGCAACGATGCCGGAAGTGTGACAAATGTAAACCTGAGGAATGCCAGTTTGGAAGGTAATCTCTATGACTTCAGCTTCTCCTCCTTTCCCAACCTCATCCATCTTGAACTCAGCAACAATTCTCTCTTTGGAACCATCCCACCGGAAATCAGCTCCCTTTCCAACCTCTCCCTCCTAGACCTTTCTCATAATCAACTTTCTGGTTCAATTCCTGAAGAGATAGGCAATATGAAGGGCCTCAGTGTGCTCTGCTTTTCCTCCAACCTTCTCACTGGTTCTATCCCTCCCACTTTTGGAAACTTGCATAGCCTTACCCAGTTGTACCTCAGTTCAAATCCCATTACTGGCCCAATTCCTCCACAGATGGGCGGTCTCAAGAACTTGACATTTTTGGAGATGTCTGCCAACTTTCTAACAGGTCCAATCCCTCGCACTTTCGGAAACTTGACTCAGTTGGCATATTTGCACGTTTTTCAGACATCCATTTCTGGTTCCATCCCCCACGAACTGGGTCAACTCAAGAACTTGGTTCAGCTGTGCTTGTACTCGAAAACTCAGTGGTCTGATTCCGCGGTCTCTGGGTAATTTGAGCAAATTGACCCTTCTCTACCTCTACAACAACCAGTTATCTGGTCCAATTCCACAAGAACTAGGAAATCTGTTGAGCCTCACAGCTAGGCTTGTCGAAAAATAACCTCTCGGGCTCTATCCCCTCGTCTTTGGGTAACCTGAAAGAGCTTACCTGTTGTCCCTCTTTCAGAACCAGATTTCTGGCTCAGTTCCATCACAGATCGGAAACCTTAAGAACCTGGTTCGGTTGTTGTTGTTCAAGAACCAAATTACCGGTATGATTCCCCAGCAAATAGGGAATCTTGAAAATCTGATTGAGCTGATGTTGAACACAAACAATCTCATTGGTCCAATACCTAAACAAATTGCAAATCTCACTCATCTAGCCTACCTTGGATTGTGGGAGAACAAATTGTCTGGCTCAATCCCACCAGAAATAGGAAATCTCAGTCATTTAAACAACCTATTTTGAGCTGCAACACCTCACTGCACCTTCCTCCATCTTTTGGCAACTTGAGAAACCTGTCTGTCTTCAATGTGCTCCAAAATCAATTATCTGGTGCATTGCCTCAAGAAATGGCAAACTTGTCGAGTTTGCAAATGCTCGAATTGAGTTCCAACAACTTCTCAGGGCACTTACCTCAAATTTGCCAAGGTGGAAAGCTAGTACATTTTACAGCACCCTACAACCATTTCACTGGTTCCATTCCTACTAGCCTTAGAAACTGCACATCTCTGGAAAGAGTCCGACTCGAAGGAAATCAACTCACTGGAAATATATCTCAAGCCTTTGGAATATATCCCAACCTATCGTATATTGATTTGAGTTACAATAAGTTCTATGGAGAGCTCTCATCAGACTGGGGAGATTGTCAAAGTTTGACCTCTCTAAAGATTTCCGGAAATAATATTACAGGGGAGATACCACCCGAAATTGGGAAACTGACCAACCTCCGCGTACTCGACCTTTCTTCAAACCAATTGGAAGGACAGATCCCAAATGACTTGGAGAGGTTATCAAAGTTATACAACTTAACTTTGAGCAAAAATCGACTCGCCAGTTCGATACCTCAAGAATTTGGAAAGATACCCAATTTGCAGATTCTAGACTTGTCGGCAAACAAACTGAGCGGATCAATACCACAGGAGCTGGAGAATTGTTACCAACTACAGAGTTTGAATTTGAGTAAAAATTATCTAAATGGGACCATTCCTTTCCAGCTTGGTAATCTAGCATATCTTGAAAAAATGCTAGATCTCAGTTATAACATGCTTGTCGGAGATGTGCCACGACAATTCGGAGGACTGCGCATGCTGGAAACTCTGAATCTTTCCCATAATATGCTCTCTGGTTCAATTCCATCTTCTCTACGTGAGATGGTCAGTCTCGTGTGGATTGATTTCTCATACAATGATTTGGAAGGCCCTCTTCCGGACAACAGAGCTTTTCAAGAAGCTCCAGCACAGGCATTCATGAAAAACAGAGGACTCTGTGGGGAAGTGAAAGGTCTACCACACTGTAATTTCTCCTCTCTAAATAAGGATGATGGAAAAAACAGAGGCCCCAAATTTGTGATCGAAATTTTACTTCCCGCCATTGGAGTGTTTCTGGTTGTCTCTTATTCTATGCTTCAGTGGAGAAGAAGAAACGTGGAGAAGAAGGTCCATGACTTGGACAGAAGGGACCTATTTTGCATATGGGACTATGATGGAAAGATTGTGTATGATGATATCATTGAAGCGACTGAGAATTTCAGCAACAAGTATTGCATTGGAGAAGGAGGGCATGGGAGAGTTTATAAAGCAAAGCTACCAACAGGCCAAGTTATGGCGATAAAGAAACTTCACCCGTTGGAAGACAGTGAGGGAGCAGATCAAACAAGTTTCAACAATGAGTTGCAGGCACTGACAAGAATTCGACATCGAAATATTGTGAAGCTTAAAGGGTTTTGCTCTCATTGGCGATGCTCGTTTCTGGTGTATGAGTACATGGAGAGGGGGAGCTTAGCCAGTATTCTGGGCAATGAGGAGAGAGCCATGCAATTGGATTGGGTCAAGAGGGTGAAGGTGATCAAACTTGTGGCCCAAGCTTTAGCCTACATGCACCATGGTTTGGATCCTCCTGTCCTTCACTGCGACTTGACCAGCAGCAACATTTTGTTGAATAAGGAGTACGAAACTTTTGTCTCCGACTTTGGCACTGCTAGACTTGTAAAGTCCGACTCATCAAATTGCTCCCCACTTGCTGGAACTCGTGGATACATTGCCCCAGGTAAACTATTCATTTGAACCTTCATTTTTTTTTTTAATATGGTTGGGGTTATCCCCTCTCGCATGTGAGATGAAACTTTCCGGTCCACACACACTTGTTTAGTTGATAGAGAGTAAACCCATGAAAAATGGCCAGAACGTGAATTAAACTCAAAACCTCATTTTATGAGGTGGGCGTCTTAACGGTCAACCCCCTCGAAGGCTTCACGTGTGAACCTTCAATTTTCTAATATACACAAATACACATACCCAAAAGATTAGGTGTGACTAAGCTACATGGGTTGCACTTGGCTTTTTTTTTTTTTTTTTTAATTCCACTAAGAAATCCAACCATTTAGATTAATAATAGAATTCAATTCTTACCAACTTGGTCTCAATGGTAAAAATTATCAAAGACATTTGGTAATTTTGATCATTAAGATTAAGTGGTCTTAAATTCAATTTTGAGTTTAAATTTGACCAACTTATGACTCGTTAGTTGACTTACAATCCAAAAGGTTGATTTTTAATGAGCGCAAAAAAAATTTTAAAAAAGAAAAGAAAAGAAAGGAACATAGACCAGGTGCACCATAGTTAGGAATTTGTTGTTTAATACTCGTGTTATACTTGTAAGATGAAACGTTCCAGTCCACACACACTGGTTTAATCGATAGAGAGTCATCCCATGAAAACTTTCTCATATAATACTTTTAGATATCTATCAAATGAATATTGATTTTCAATTTATTAAATGGCTAATTCACTCTTATCTAGTACAGTTATCTTCAATTGACTATAGGAACTAAATAAAATTATCTTAATTCAATTACAGAAGCTGTTTTCATATTTTCAGGACTTTGAATTATTTTTTTATTCACTAAACTTTTGCATTCGCTGTGGGGTTCAGTTTTTTTTCTATATGATGGGTCTTTTAAATAAATCTTTTCTAACATGATATCCATCATGGAAGTCATTTTTTAAACTCTAAAAATGTTAATTAATTTAAATTATTTTCAAATCATAATTTGTATCCTACATGTGGCCCACTTTCACTCCATTTGGTGGTGTATTAAAAGATTTTAACACAGATATGGAACCTCATAAAAATCATATGATCCAATCATAGAAACTATATTTTTTAAAAACTTACAATTTTGATGACTTCAATTCATTTTCTTAAATATTTAATATTCTTAGACACTTTTTCTTTAATGGGTACAAAGTTTGGATAACGGAGATATGATTCGTATGTTGGACGAGAGGGCTAATTTTGTTAGATAGAGTTAGGAATGACAACATTAGAAATAGTTTAAAAATAGCTCAAATTGAAGATAACTTGAGAGAAACTTGTTTGAGGCGGGGAAACTAATCTCGGCCGAGATTTGAGATATCGGCCATATCCGATATACAATGAAGGATAAAGGTGGTTTTAAAAAAAAAATAGGAGAGAGAAATTTCTTGGCCCAGATGTTGGCCGATATCTAAGATTTAAATCCCTTGTTTGAGGTGGTTTGCTCGTGTTAGTAAAAGATTTAGACACCTACCCTTGTTGACCTCCTAAAACTTAGAGGGAAGGAATAAAGATAGATAGGTTAGATAATAGAATGCTCATCGATATGGTATCTGAAAGGGACAAATAATGATATAGAATTCGAAAAGTTGACCTGTAATAATGGATTCTAGTTTATGATGATGATGACTAGTGGGTAGAGGGTAGCCTATCTTTAGGCTTTGGATGATACTTGATTCAATGTTAATTTTTGACATTTACATACATATAAACTATAACTTTAATTTACATAAATTAAAGCAAAGTCATGATTTAATATGGTTTCCTAAAATTTATGATTTTATGTGTATAAACTATAGTGTATAATTTAATTGTGATACACTATTCAATTCAATGAAGTATATGCAGTATCTCTTATAGATACTTTCAGAGATCCAAGTGTTAACTAGTTTACTACTGTGACCTTTTACTTGTTATAATTACCCTAATGCCCTCGCTTATGAGACCTCCATGCAAACATTGGTTTCCTAAGATCCATGGTAGACAAAATAGATCTTTTCTCTCTGTGACACTCACTTACCCTCAATGAATTGCACCTATATTCAATTTGACATTAATTTAAAATTAAAAACCTCTTGGTCTACCTCGATGAATTTTTGTCATTAAATAAACTTGATTTTTTTTACAACCTTAAAAAACATACCTTTCACTTTTCCGATTAAGATAAAAATTTATAGGCCCAAATGACATAGTGCAAATAATATATTTATTGTTAATAAATATGTTATCTATATGAAGATATAACTCTAACATTTACGCTCATATAATCCTTTCTATGTTCCTATCATATTAGATATTAGGTAATAGTATCATATATAATATATAATTGGATTCCACTATTTAGAATGAAGATTTAATCGTTTGCTTTATTTTTGCATTCTGTGGTTTCTTTTGAACTATATTTTTAATAATTTCTTAAGATTATTTTTATAGGTTTTTTTATTATATATTATGGGATTTGTATAAGGTTTGGATTGTATTTTCATATGGGATCTTAATTATTTAATTAATTTGGTTTTCATTTTCTAGAGGTGAATGCCAATATTTCTAGTTTTGGAAACATCTAAATCTAAATTTAAATCTAAATCGTTTAAGTAGATGCAGAGTTAAACTAGACATTTATGAATCTAAATCTGAATGTGACACAATCAGAATCAGGCACTTTTAATTGGATGCAAAATTTTATTTTACCTAAATCTAACCCGAGTCAGACCCATTTACATCCCTACATGTGGTGCACACTGCTCACGATGGATTCAATGGGTACAGCTTATAGATCTAACCTGGTGCATTAAAGTGCTCTTACGATGAAAGCTCTGTGGAAAGTCCACCTATAATCATGAGAATGGATGGATATGAAAGATCTATTTTATATATACTATTTAAAAAATTAGCTCTATTAAATGACTAGCCATAGATTGAATTTGATGAAAATGCACCCCTATAGTTTTTGGACCCTTTTAACACTATGGTTGGAGTCATTCAAGAGAGTAAGTATACATCTTTCAAATTCATACAAACCCATGATAATTGGTGGGGTCCACACGAAGTTCTCACTGTGAGATCACTTTATAGGATATGCAGTTGAAAGTTGCTGCTCTATCAAACTTTTGAGTAGTTTTCACGAACGGTTTTATGTGGTTGTCGCAAAATGGATGATAGATTAACTCATGTTCATAAAAACTACCATAAATATAACAACATATAATCAATGATTATCAACTAGAAATCTCTTTTCTAGTCTAAACCATGTTTCATGCTTTTGTGCACTTTTTGGCTAATCATTTAAATGAATAGATGGTTTTAAAACTCAACTTGCTCAAAATTTCATAGGAATCGATGGGTTTGAAAAATCTATTTTATATATACTAATTAAAAAAAAGGGCACCATTAAATGACTCTAGCCATAAATTGAATTGGATGAAAATGCACCCCAATTTACCATTGGATTTTGGGTCCTGTAACACTGTGACTAGAGTCATTCATTAGAGTTGATTTAGATAAGTATACATCTTTCTACTTATACAATCCCATGATTATTGGTAGGTTCCACCTGAAGTTCTCACCATGAGATCACTTTATATGATATGCAGTTGAACAGTGCCATATACATTATCTATGATTTTAAACCGATGATAGATTAACTCATCTTCATAAAAACTATCATGACATCATATATTTCATATATATATATATAATTTTAGAATTCTAAGTTGGCTCAAAGTTTTATAGAGTTAGAGAAATTTGGTGTGTTTTTCAAGTTTTTTCAAAACTCGGTATAACTTAGTGGCCCTCCCACCTCCAAATCCAATTAAACTGAATTGACTCAAGCCAATTGGTGAGTTTTTCTTAGCTTTTAAATAGTCAACAAAGTCATTAACTATCAATAATGTTTTCCCCCTTCTTTAATGAATCTTACCCTTTATTAAAAAAAAAATGTGAATTAAATATCTATAATAAATTATATTTTGTTGACTATTGCAGAGCTTGCTTACACAAAGAAAGTGACTGAAAAATGTGATGTTTATAGCTTTGGAGTGGTAACTTTAGAAATTATGATGGGAGTACATCCAGGTGAACTCATGTGTTCTTCATCATCAAGTAGCCAAAATATACTGCTGAAGGATCTCCTTGATCATCGCCTTCCACCACCCACTGCTCATGATGCTACGGAAGTGGCTTCGATGGTGGCGCTGGCACTTTCCTGCTTACATCCTAATCCAAAATCTCGCCCAACCATGAATCATCTGGCACGAGAGTTGTCTTCCAGGAGGCCACCTCTTGATTATCCCTTTTGCACAATTACATTGTATCAGCTAATGAGTCTTAAGATATAATTAGGTAGTCAAGAGTATATATTTTGCATAATAACTTTTAGAATATATTTAGGATTTTATAATATAGTATAATTATTATGTGATTAGATTATAAATTTGGGATTATCTTTAATAAGAGAGATTTTAGTTTAGAATTAGATTAGAATTTGTGTTTGATTGAGATAACTCTCGAGTCGACTAGAGACTATAAATAAATGTAATAGCATAGATATTAAATAAAATACACAGTTTATTAATTTCTTCAATAATGAACAAGGTTGATGTAGAACATTTTCTTTCTATTTTTATTTCTTCAAATCATTTTATCAAGTCAATATTTTTGTGATAAAAATAAATTACACTGAAAACAAGTCCAACGGTACAAAACATAACAAATAGAATACGTCACCCCTGCAACAACCGCTCATAGTACTAAGACAAGAATACGTCTGCACGAGAAATGACCCTTCTTTTAACGTCAGTTAAGAAGAAGGTACTATTCTTGCTAGGGAAGCTAATTTTCAAGTAAATGAAGTACCACACTTCCCAAGCTATTTTTTGGGCAATTAAGGATCAACAATCTTTCTGTTGGTTTTTTTTTTCAAAAGGTGGAGCTCAGATGTATATCCATATTTTACAGATTCATTTCAATTTGTGTAACAACAGTACAGGTGTGAATGGAGAGAGAGATTGAGAGGAGAGAGAGATTGAGAGGAAGGGTGGGTAGTATTGAGTTTATAATTCTTATAACATGTCCGATAACTTCTTCTTAGTGAAATCATCACGCTCCGTAGACTAGACGATTTTGCCGAATCACATAAAACTGTATATTTTCCTGTTTGTGTGTGATTGCTTGGATTTGTGTTTGATATTGTAATTGGTTTAGCACTCAGGATGTTAGGCACGTCCCTTTGCAGCAATCAATGGGTAAATATGTGAGGGCTCACCAAACTATAAAGCCAGCAGACATCTGGATGATCCTTCTTCGTCTTTAAATCCATGCCGCCGGACTGGATTGATGACAAAATGTTGAAGATTGGACAAAAGCTCGGACTCATTTTGGAAGGACAGGAAGATAAGCTACTGTTATTTCTAGCTGCTATCAAGAATCTTGATCCTTCATTTGCCAAGAGGAATGATAGGATTGCTAGGGAGCTCAACCGGCTCAGCTCATCGGTTAATTACAGTCACCGCAAAAAAGGAAAAGTAGGAGATACTGTAGATTTGCCAATACCAGCTTGACTAGTCAACCAGTTACCCCATGAAGATTTTGTCTTGGAATATTAGGGGCCTTGGGAATCCAAAAAAGAGAGCTATGGTGAAGAATTTCATTAAATCAGTACGACCCTCATTATTTGTTTCCAAGAGTCCAAATTAGAAGATCCGTCTGATTCGATCATCCGGTCTTGTGGTGGTGATCGGAGGTTTTTGTGGACAGCCAAACCTTCCATTGGTGCTTCTGGTGGCATTATCATCTGTTGGGACTCTAGTAATCTCAGCAAGTTGGACTCATTTATTGGAGAGTTTTCATTTTCTGTTCTTTTCCAAGATAGAATCTTGGGTATGGAATGGACTTTAACTTCGGTCTATGGTCTGTGTGATGAGTCTAAAAAGAATGGATTTCTAGCTTAAATTGAATCTATTTACGGCCGGTGGAACAATCGGTGGTGCATTTGTGGTGACTTTATTCTAATTAGATTCCCACATGAAAGGACTGGTGTCACAAGATTAACTCCCGTCATGTCTTGGTTCTCTGATTGCATCTCCTCTCTTGACCTTGTGGATCTCCCTCTCTAAGGTGTTGAGTTTACCTGGTCCAATGGGCAAGAGAGGCCTATCCTATCTAGGATCGATATGTCTCTTGCTTCGACTGAGTGGATGGATCTCTTCCCTGATTCTCACATATCTGTGCATCCACGCCTCACCTCTGATCATTGGCCATTGCTTCTGGATACATTTGATGAGTCATGGGGTCCATCTCCTTTCAGATTTGAATTGTGTTGGGTTGAAGACAAGGGTCTTCGGGATCTCATTGCCCAGTGGTGGACTGATTTCATCCCTTCAGGTAAAAAAAGCTACATCCTTCACCAGAAATTGAAGTTCTTGAAAGGGAAGTTGAAGTCTTGGAGTGCCACCAATTTCGGATCCGTCCCTGACTCTCTTGCCGATATTCTCAACGGTATTAATTAGATTGATTTGTATGAGCAAAATGGATCTATTACTGAGGAAGAAGTCTTCATTCGCCAAAATTTGCAGGATCAATATCGTGCAAAGAGTTTACAGGAAGAAATCAAGTGGAGATAGAGATCCAGAGATAAATGGATCAAGGAAGGAGACAAAAACACCAAGTTTTTCCACGCTGTGGCCTCCGCTCATAAAAGGGTAAATAAAATCAAATCTCTTACAGTTGATGGTGAGACAGTGACAGAAAAGGAGGATATCATTGAGGCCATTTTAAATCACTTCAAGCAGTTGTATTCTGCGAACCCCTTTGACAGACTGCCGATCCCTAGTCTGCCTTTTAGATCGATTTCTTCTGTGGAAGCTTCCTCCCTTGAGCGATCTTTTTTTGGAAGATGAGATAAGAAAAGCGGTTTGGGACCTTAGTGAGGATAGAGCTCCTGGGCCGGATGGTTTCCCCGTCGCTTTCTTTAAGATTTTCTGGGATATTGTAAAGCTTGATGTCATTGACTTCATTGAGGAATTTCATTGTAGAAGTCAGCTTCCGAAGGAGTTAGGGGCATCCTTTCTTTTTTTGGCTCTCTATCCAAGGTTTTTGCAAATAGACTTAAGCCTTTACTCCCCCAGCTTATTTCTCCTTCCCAGCCAGCTGTTGTTGAAGGTCGTCAAATTATGGATGCTATCCTCACTGCCCATGAGTGTATCGATTCTCAACATAAGTCACATCGAAGAGGCATCATTTGCAAGCTCGATTTGGAAAAAACTTATGATATGGCGGATTGGCACTTTCTTCATTTTAGTCTTAGCAGTATGGACTTCAGTCGGAAATGGTGTCTGCGGATTTATGAATGTGTTTCTTCAGCTTATTTTTCTATTCTCATCAATGGCTCTCCTAAAGGTTTCTTCAAGAGCTCCAGGGGTCTTCGGCAGGGTGATCCACTATCCCCGGCTCTCTTTGTCATGGTGACTGAGTCCTTGAGCCTACTTCTGAACAAAGCTACGGATTTATCCCTCTTTCATGGCTTCACAATTGGTGACTCTCCTCTACAGATTAGTCATTTACAGTTTGTTGATGACACCATCATCTTTTGTGAAGCTACCGATGAAGCTATCATGAATCTCCATTGTCTTCTCAGATGGTTTGAGTTATCTTCCTCCCTTCGTATCAACTATTTGAAGAGCGAGATTTACATCATTAATATTGACGCCAATCAAATTGGTTGGTTCTCTGAAATTTTAGGATGTGTTTCTTCTTCTCTCCCTTCCACATATTTGGGCTTGCCTCTATGCTTAGGGACACCTGGGTTTTCCCAGTGGGAATCCATCATTTACAAATTCAGTAAGCGCCTCGCTTCGTGAAAAGGAAAGTATTTATCTTTAGGTGGCAGGATCACTCTCCTTAAAGTTGTCCTCGTTGCTCTCCCGATCTACTTCCTATCTGCTTTTAGATGCCCATGCAAAGTGGTCCAGTCTATGGAGAAAATTATGAGAAATTTCATTTGGGGTGACCAAGATGATAGGAAAAAATATCACCTTGTGAATTGGAAGCATGTTTGTCTTCCTATTAATGCCTGTGGGCTTGGTGTTTGTCCTTTACAAGATGTTAATGTTGCTCTTCTATCCAAGTGGCTTTGGCGCTTAGGCACGGATGGAGAGTCTCCTTGGAAAAATATTTTGATTCAGAAATACAAAGTGGGAAATCAAGGTTGGGAGATCACTCCTTCACCTCGAAGGGCATCTGGCATGTGGAGAGCAATTGCAGCGTGTGTCGACAAATTTAAAGATGGAATCAGATGTAAAGTGGGCCGTGATAACAGAGCTAAGTTTTGGACTGATACTTGGTGTGGCAATTCTACTTTGGCACATCGATTTCCTTCCCTCTTCAGGCTTTCTCAACTTCCGAATGGTGTCATTTCTAATTTCTACTTTGTTTGCAGTGACCAGATTATCTGGAATATCTCCATTCGGGGTAACATGTCTGACTCTGAGATTGGAGACTTTTAGGCTCTTCGTCATCTTATTTCTGCCTATCAGATCCAGACCTCCAGTGATGATTATCTTGTGTGGTGGTCAGACCCAACGGGTTACTACTCTGTCAAGTCATTCTTCAAGTGGAAAAATCTGGTAACTACTCCGGCTATCGTCAACCCCGACATTTGGACTTCCAAAGCCCCTCCACGTGCTATTTGCTTCCTTTGGACAGCGGATATGGGGAAAATCATGACTCAAGACAATTTACGCAAAAAAGGAAGAACCATTGTTAGTGCTTATCCTTTTTGCATTCATGACTCGGGAGAAGTGAATCATCTCCTTATCCATTGCCTTTTTTCCGATGTTGTGTGGTGTGCCGTGCTCCAAAAGTTTGGTGTGGATTGGGTAATGCCTTCTACGGTTGAGGAGCTATCCTATACTTGGAGCATGATTTCGATTTCCAGAAAATGTTCTTCTTTGTGGCGCCTAACCTTTTTTGCCACTATGTGGAGTCTTTGGTGGGAACGCAACAATAAATTTTTTAAAGATAGTGCTGAATCGCCCGAACCTGTTTCTACAAGAGTTTTTGCCAAGTGTGCTTCGTGGGCCTCTATTCTAGCGGTTTTCAAGAATATCTCTTCTAATGATATCCTCCGAGCATGGAAAGAATGTATTGACTTAGCTTAAGATATTTTGGGTGTGCTTTTGGGTTGTGCTTACTTCGCGGTTGACTTGGGCCAGCTTTGTTTCCTTTTCTTCTTTTTTTGGTCTTGTAGGTCTATGTATTTGCACCTCTGGTGCTCTTTTTTATCTTAATATATTAACCATTCAAAAAAAAATAGTACCCTTTCTCTTCATTTGGCACGCCCCACATGCCTTGCAACTCTATGTGATATCTCCAGATTGAAAGCCAATCTCTTGCACAATTGTAACAAAGGCCCATAAAAAGTAGCACCATCTATATTTGTTCCAAGGCTCAATTTCCTATGGATAGATCGTTATTGCCGTTATCTTTCATGGAAAATTAATATTATTATTTCCCACAATGTTGGCCAAGCTATCAAAATTCAATCTAAAGTCTCTAAATTGTTATCATCATTATTAAAGCATAAATCTTATATATTTGATATCAGCTTTGCAAGTTCTACTCCGTTTACGTCATAGACCTTATGATCAACCACTCCATTATTTGTCATATTCTTTTTGTACTCCTTAACATTTTCAATGATTTGTCTGTTCTCCTCGTATCTGCCGTTTGTGTGCTCTTGACTCTATGTATTGAAGCTAACTCTAGTCTTCTAATAACATGTTCAAACCACCTCGAATGGATTTCCCTTAATTTATCCTCTGTTAGGGTTATTTTTTATATTGTCCCTAACAAAGTTATTTCTAACTCTATCTCTTAGAGTTAATATACTCATCCTGTAACGACCCAACCCGAAAATAGGGCTTAGGGCATGACTCAGTGTGATATTGTCCGCTTTGGGTCTCGCACACAAGCTCGAATCCGCACGGTTTTGCATTTGGACCCGGGCCCACGTGGCCCGACCCAAAAGGCCTCACACTTGAATCAACATAGGTGGCTTCTTAATAAACCCACCCTCCCTTTTCTTTCCCACCGATGTGGGACTCTAAGGGAGGGGTAGGGTATCACAATCACCCCCCCAAAATCTCGAGCCGTCCCTGGCTCGATCCGGTCCAGCTCAGCAACTACAGGGGAAGGAGGAAATCCCACACAGTCCGAGTGTTGAACTCGGCTCTGATACCAAATTTGTAACGACCCGACCCAAAAACAGGGCTTAGGGCATGAGTCAGTGTGATATTGTCTGTTTTGGGCCTCGCACACAAGCTCGAACCCGCACGGTTTTATATTTGGACCCGGGCCCACGTGGCCCAGCTCAAAAGGCCTTACACTTGAATCAACATAGGTGGCTTTTTAATAAACCCACCCTCCCTTTTCTTTCCCTCCGATGTGGGACTCTAAGGGAGGGGTAGGGTATCACACATCCAATGTATCATATGCATCTTTTGTCATCTTAACTTTATTTATTTATCTTTTCTTCGTTGTCCAACACTCTGTTCCATATGGTATTGCAGATCTAATAATATTTTTATAAAATCATCCCTTTAAACAAAGTGGAACTCTTCTATCACTGCTCTCATTCTATTAGTTGTATCTAGGTCCAATCCTCCAACATATTTTACCATATATCTCAAGTGCCTAAACTTATTGTAGTGTGTAACTAGATTGTTTCCCATTCTAATTAGACCTCATTCTCTATCTCCGATACTATTAAAATTACACTATATATTTTGTTTTTATTCTATTAATTTTTAGACCATTTATTTCCAACGTTCGCCTCCAAGATTTTAGTTTATTATTGAGTTATGGTTTTGTCTCACAAATTAATATTATACCCATCGTCAACAAAAAAAAAATATACCACAGATGTAAAACGCTAACTTATCCATGATTGATGCAAAAGTGTAGTCTTAAAGCAGATCCTTGGTGGAGTCCAACTCTTGCAGAGAATTCCACCATTTCTCTGCAAATAGTTCCCACATTGGTGGTTGCACCCTCACACTTATCTTTGATAATTTCTACGTAATCATTAAGAATACATTTATTTCTTAATCATCTCTATAATAGTTTTTTTGCACTATATTTTATGTCTTTTCTAAGTCAACAAAAATTATGCTAAGGTTCTTCTTTTCTCTCTATATTTCTCTCTAAATTTTTTTTTCCTAGGCTTTTGTGGTTGATCCACCTAACATAGGTTTTTAAAGATACTCAACTCTTGTCTTACACGAGTTTCTAACACTTCGTGAGAGTTCATCTTTGAATATCTTCTTTTGTGGGCTCACTATACTTTTAAGTCATTCATCAGAGATTCATTTTAGGTGAAAATTTTATTACCATTTCTAAAATTGTGTTAAAATATATTCATTGCTTAAGCAAATACAAAAGGATAATTTTAACCTTTCTACTTCACTCTTAATGAAAGAATACATAAGAAGATTCTATTTCACTCTTAATGAAAGATAGAAAAAATTATAAATTAATGTTATGAGTTTGAAGCATTTGACAATACATAAGAAAATAGAAAAATTCATGTAGTAATAGCTATAAATAAATAAAAGGATTTTAAAATATGAGTTAGCGTGTTAAAACAATTGGACCCACCCTTCATACCGTAGCACCTACAAAATATAGAAAATTCATGAAAATAAAAGACAATTTAAAAAAAATGATCTCATAAATTTAATGAATTTAAAGGTTGTAAAATATCGTACAAATGACACAATTATTTGTGGTAAATGTAGATGTCCTGCATGAAACTATCATCTTTTTTTTTAATAACATGGATATCCTATCCGAAATTAATTTTACAGTAACCTTGAGAGAAGTCAAACCCAAGACTTGTAATTTAAACGACCCAAGACTTGTAATTTAAACCAACTGATCCACTCGTACAAATAAGATTTTGCTATTATGTTCTGGAACTCGCTATCATCTTATATACCTAACTGGAACGATTATTAACATCACAATCCGGATCCTCCTTTGGCATAAACAGACATATTCTTCTTAATGATCTAATAATGTTTACAATAATAACACAACCGGGGCCAACCCATTAAATATCGGATCTGCCCAAAAATGATGATGACTGTGACCCAACAATGTTTTATGGCATTCAACTAGTCTAGAATCCATCCGCTCAGAAGTATATAGTCCAATCCCGACCACTAACCTGATTCGTATCTGTCATCAGTTACGAAGATATGAGACACTCAGTTGGCCTTGAGCAGTCTCATACTGAGAATCACTATAAAAACTTGGTCCATGAACCCAGAAAGGGGAAAACAGCTATCAACAACCTTATAAGCAAGGGCACATCTGTTCTCCTTCGTTGAGTCAACTTGCTCCTCTTCTCTGTTTGTGATCGCTGCGGCCTGCCTGTTGTTTGAGATGGCTGCCTTGTAGGCCCATCTTTAGATCAACCACGCTTCTCCAACTCATCCCATCCACCGAAGCTAGATGCACGACGCCTTCTACCCTTATCAACCACATCATCAGCTGTTTCCACCCATGTCTGAAATCCTGATCGTACCTCTCTATCATTGCCACTAGTTTTTTCTTCCCTTTCAACAGTGATGGCTGCTCTGGAAAATGGCCTTCTCCTGCCCTTTGATCTGGGTTTAGGGGCATTGCCTGTTGCTTCCCTCACCTTATTAAATGCCAAGGAAAGTGCCGACTGTCCCAGAGGTATTGCTAATGCCATGAGGAAAGCTTTGGGGCCTGTTCCAATCAACATGGATATGATGATAGCCGGAAGCATCCAGCCTTAGGATTTTAGAACCTACAACAAAAAAACAAGAATTCATTATATCAAATTGATCTTTTCCAAGTGACAACGTTTTTTTCAATTAACAAAAAACATATAGCATAAAAAATACACTATAATATCACCATAAGAACACAAATTAATGACAATAAAAAAGGGTCAAGTAAATCTTTCAAGGTGGTAATTTCTGGGTGCTGTTTCTGCCCAAGATATTAAACCCAAGACTCTACTTGAGACAGAGAGGACCTAGTTATGGAGCAATTTGGAATGCCATCAAACACAAGACTGAGTTTGAAAGGAGCTTATATGGTATTCTGACACTTAAGTGCCACCCATGGCATTTTAACGATTAACAATTTTCAAAGTATTAGAAAAGTGGAATTGCCCCAAAGTCCATATCAAGTTGACAAGTCAAGTAATGAGTTCTGCCTAATTCAGTGGCTACCATGACTTCCAAATATAAAGCTTAACAAAAGATATTATCAAATGATGTGGATTGAGAACATTAACTGTGTGCTTCGCAGCAAACAAGAGGAATCAAGAGACCATTTGTTCTTCTAATGTAAGCTCAATATGGAATCAGTTGATTTGCTTATACGGTTGTTTAGAGAAACAGTGGAATAATAAACTTACACCACGACGTATTGGGAACTTATACAGTTCAAAAACAAGGCATCTATTATGTGACAACCTGTTCCAGCTGCAATTCTTTGGTCCATTTCAGAGGAGACAAATGCACGAGTTTTCAGAGGTAAAGAAATATGCTATCACCTCTTTGAAGGTAGTGTTTTATCCTTTTGTATGACATGGAATGGGGTGTTGATTACACCCAGGTTTATTCTAGTTTTAGCCTATATACCATAAAATGTTGTGATGCTTAGGATAGATCTTTCTAACCCACCCAATCTCATGATCATAGGTTGGCTCCACATGGAGCTCTCACCTTGAGATCTCTCCTCTTTGGGGCATTTTAGAAGCCCTAATTCCTAAGTTTCTCCTGAAAGAAAAAGACAGCAATTGGGAAAAATATAAGAAAGGAAATCTATAAAAAGCTACCTAGCTAAACATGAAACAATTAAACAAACGTCTATTTGAAAAAAAAAAAATGTCACAAACACGAGGATAAGGATTCATTGATGGAACAATGCAGTCTCAGTGCTCCTGCCTCAGCCAACTTGTCAATGTCCTCATCAACAGCCCTATAACATGATTGCAGTGCGATCCAAATGGGAAGATAGCATGTTGATTTCATTGACTATGAATATCAGCCTCCAAGGAGTGATGACAGTTATAATATTGCCTTTCATACAAGCCAATGAATTACACAAACCTCCAGCAACAATTAAAGTATCAAACACCTCAGAAAAAATATGAAAACTGAAAAGCCTCATCTACTTATTGCTAAGTCTCACAACTATAATACTGATCTATGTATGACTTAGTCCAAGGGCATATCACTTTAATCAATCACCTGCACTATAAAACAAGAAAGTGTTAAACATCCCTCATCAAGCCATTTGGAATGTGATATGCTTCCTTCAACACCTTTACATCCTCATGAACCCTAACTCCCTCAAAATCACGTTTTGCACCCTTCCATTGTGTAAAGATACCCTCAACCCAACTGATGGCCCAACGCAGCCCGACATGACCCGAGTTGCAGCCCTCACCATAAACCCAAAACCCATCTGCTGAACCCATTCATCACCTCCATCTCCATCTTCTTTATCCAGACTTCCTATTCTTCATCTCACTGTCCATTCGCCCATCATCAACCTTTCAAACCCCTCTCCTTCTTAACCCAACCAGCCCTTCTCCAACGTCCAGCCTTGCCAGCCTCATCCTTTCTTCCGTCTTTTCCACTCACTCCATTTAACCCAACCGGTATACATTCCCTTGTCCAAGACCCACGCCCCTGTTCTGTCAACAGTAACAGGTTCTGGCCAATTCCAACTCACCCACTCTTTCCTTTAGTCCTTCATTAAAGCAATAATTAAATTGACGAAACAACAGAACAGCATTTGTAGTATGAGAAAGCAAGGTAACCAACATTTTTATCACAGTTCGCCGAAATCTCAATCCAAACAGCTCCTGTTTTCGCATTCTTTCATCAGTTCCACCAACATTTCCATCATCAAATGAGATAGGAAAACAGGAATATGTTCCACCTAGAAAACTTGGTTGGACGGATAATAAACAGGAGTTCAGTATAGCAAAGGAGAAAAGTTGAACGAGAGAAAAACGAGTATCCAAGAACTACAGAGAGAGAGAGAATCCCAAGTCAGAGATCTTTTATCTGAAACCCAAAAAGAGATAAAGAACAGACCCTAGGAAAAAAAAAGACGGAAGCAGCGGAAATCAAATTAGAAGAAAAGGTGTGGAGGCTTTCCATCCTTTCCTATGCAGTTTTCCATACATTATAGTGTGTTAGTATTTTTTGTTAGGGATTACATTACAGGCACCTAGCCGATTAGGGTTTGACGGTAAAGAGTTTTATATTAAGTTAGGAAATCCGAGTCAGATTGAGATTTAAAAAATTTAGTTGAACTCGATCTGAATTTCATATAGGTTAACCCGACCCAATCCTATGGCCCGACCCTTGTAATCCGACCAACATGATTTCTCGGGTCGGGGCATGCGGGTCAGCCCAAAACCCGGCCCAAGTTGCAGCCCTAGTAAAATAGGGACAATAGGAGAAGTTTTCGAGAAAGCAAAGTGGCAATTGATAGGATGGCTATCAATTTGCAAGGAGTTCATGGGACTAACACTTGAGAACTTCTACCTATCATGGGAAAGGTCTACGAGGGGGGTTGGGAAAGTTAGAAAACCCAAGAATGAGTCGGTAGCGCCACCTCAGGGCTTGTGTAAATTCAACCTGGATGGGGCTACAATGAACAAACGTGGGCAATGGAGTTGTTTAGATTGTGACACTGCTTTTGGTGTATGGGGAGATGAGGGCTTCTGATTGTATCTTATGTTAGTGTTAAAGTATTGTACATATAGTGTTGTTTTTTATTCCTTCTTTTTCAGAGCCTGGTATAATTCTCCTATTCTTGGTGTGGAATGATAGTCCCACAACACTTGGCTCATTCTTATTTGTATCATCTACTTATATCAATGAAATTATACGTTACTGTTTCAAGAAAAGAGCTGAGTTAAGGTATTAATGAAATTATTTGTTACTCTTTCAAAAAAAGAGCTGAGTTAAAGCATGAGATCGAGTTAGGGCCTCAGTGAGAGTCCAAGTTTGAGGCCCTTGAGAGAGACCCTGAAGGAAAATCTCTTGGGGAAGGACCTTGGTAGAAGGCCTTTGGAAGAGATCTCCTTGAGAGAAATCCATTGTAATTTCATTGAAGAAATTAAAGGCTCAAGTGTGAGCGTTCAACAAGTCAAGTGCGGCTCAAGTTCAAATCCCGGGTGACTTATCATTTGACTAGTTTATGTGAGTGATAAATGGATTATGTTGATTAATTGCTGATTGTGTGGATCTTAACAATGTGTTGTTAGATCCCTTGTTTGTTTCTGAATTTTCTCTAATTATTTGACTCGGATTTTGGGGACTGTATGGACTCACCAAACAGCCCAGAATTAACTGTTGTTTTGCTGAATGGTTTGGAGTCTGGACACAACTGGGCTAGGTCTGCAAGTCAGTTTAGGACCTGCAGGCCCAGCTGTGTTAAGTATGTTGAGGCCGGACTAGGATCTGCAAGAGGGCAGCCGTTTGAAACCAGCCCGGTTTATTGCTGTTAAACCCAGCCAAAATCGGTCTAATTACTGCCTATAAACCTGCCTGTAGACCAATCAGCATGCAACTGCTGGGCCAGATTGGTTTCTTACTGAAACCCAGTCAGCAACCCGTTATTGAATCGGTTTGAGTGCTGTGGTAAAACCAGCTTGCAGCCCGTGTAAACCCAGTCTGGGTTACTGCTATAACAGCGATCTGAATCTGGCTGAGTGCAGCACACTGCTATACCGAGTCAGGAGTAATGGGAGTGTTGCCTGGTTTGCTGTAGTGAACCAATTATCAAACCATTTCAGAACCGGCCTGCAGGGCCGGCCACACACTTAAATTCCTTAATATATCAATCACAAAGGGCCTCTGAAATCACAATCTACTTAGGGCCCCTGAGATTTTAGGCGATCTCAGGGCCACCCCTACCGGTCTGGTAGGCGTGATTAAACCAACCTGGGCTTAGTTTGAATGCAACGAGTATTACAGTAGTGAGTTGACTGAAGAAAAGTAAACAGTACTGAGTTGAGCACTCCAACTGCAGTACCGAGTCTGTATTGAGTTCCACTGTGATTGTGGACCGAGTTGAATTGAGTATTCAGATGAGATTGCACGTTTACATTTTCAGAATTTTAGAAAAGTTTCAGTACCCATCGTGCAAATTGGATTAATCAACGTGGGTGATCCAATTGGCCATCTAGTCTATTAAGTTATCTCGAGGAAGAGTAATGTGACGATGACTGCTTTGGGAAAAACACTAAAATAAGTGGTTCATTGGGTATGGGTATAGGTTAATTTCTCAATTTGGGCTTAATGGTTTTTGGGAGCCCATATAGACACCTTGAAAATTTTTCCCTGCACACCCTTTTTTCAAAAGTAGATGGAAATTATCTTTTTGTCCTTCCACCTAAAAATGCCCTATCTTCCGATCAGATGACCCACCGAATTAAAAAATTTGCTCAGACGAATTCAAAAATTCGTTCGAAATTGGTTGTAAAGTGGAATTTTCAAACAAAGTCGTTTCTTGATCAATTTTTACAAATAAGGTATCAAAATTCATCTACTCTAAATTTTATAAACTTCGGAACTAATTTTAAGTGAAAATGATATAGTTTTAGGCTTCAAAAATCGTACCTAAATAATTAAGATGGAAGTTCCTTAATTCTTTGGGTACGATTTTTAAAACTCCAAACTATACACTTTTCAATTAAAATCAGTTCCAAAGTTCATAAAATTCAAAATAGATGAATTTTGATACCTTATTTGTAGAAATCGGTCAAGAAACGGGCTCATTTGAAAATTTCACTCTACAGCCCACTTCCTTCGAATGAAGTGGCAATTCCTTCGTTCCTGGACTGTGGAGTGAGATTTTCAAACGAGGCAGTTTCTCGACCGATTTTTATAAACAATATATCAAAATTCATCTACTCTGAATTTTATGAACTATAAGACTGATTTTAAATGAAAATGGTATAGTTTTGGATTTCAAAAATCGTACCCAAAGAATTAAGAGGAAAGTTCCTTAATTCTTTTAATATAATTTCTTAAGCCCAAAATTATACCATTTTCACTTAAAATGAGTCTCGGAGTTCATAAAATTCAGAGCAAATGAATTTTGATACCTTGTTTGTAAAAATCAGTCGAAAAACGGCTTCATTTGAAAATCTCACTCACAGCCCATTCGTTCGAACGAATTTTTTTCATTCAGTGGATCACCCATTCAGTGGATGCGGCATTTTTAAGTGGAAAGGTAAAAAGGTAATTTCCATTCACTTTTGGAAAAAGGGTGTGTAGGGAAAGAGTTTTCGGGTGTCTATATGGCTCCCCTTTCTTTTAGCCCAACATATGGAAAACTCAAACACAGTCCTAGTAAAAACCCCAACAGATGAGCCCACTACTCCTAAAACACATCAAGGTTAGGTTATGGGAGCTCGAACCAGCAACCTCCTGCTTTATAAGGCGGGAGGCAACCAATTGAGTTACACTCATATTAAGAATAAAAAATTGTTGGGGGAATGGATTGCTCTCCAGCAACCTTGAAGATTTCAAATCCCTCTACTTAAGAAGCAAGTAATTCAAGACACGAAGGTTTCCATATCAAATTTGGACCCACCTCCATAGTTAATTTTGTATTTTTCATTTTTATTTTATTTTCTAATTTTTAAATAGGACACTTGTCATTCTATGATGGTTGAAATAAAGTATAATTTTGCAAAGAGATTTGATACATCAAGCGATGTTGAATTTACACAGAATTAAATCCATTGAAAAGCTTACTAAAAGACTTTTTCAACGAATTCAAACTTGAACAATTCTAACATACATACAGAAAGTTATGGATGATTTTACAATAGATTACCTTAGAGTGATGGAATGTTTGTTTTTACAAATTTTGTAATCCAAAGGCTATAAGTAAAGGGATTGCACTCCATAAAGGATGAATCTTTGAGTTGTGTTTTCTCTTGCTTCTAGCAAGTAAAGCATCTTCCTTTGTTCTTTTGATTCCTAATTTTTGTTTTGCTTGAATTTAATTAATTGTTGGCACAATTTATATTCTTATTTTCAATTGAATTATATTTTTATAGTGTGATTTGTCTTATGACAGTTTCCCAATGAGATTGGATCCTTTCTCTTCTTTTCTGGAGAGAAATTAGATTTTAGATTTTCTTTTCCAATTAGAATTTGATTTTCTCAATTAAATTTGAGTAAGTTTAAATTGTCCTTCAATCTAAGTTGGAAACCTCCGAAGATTCATCAAAATCAATATAAAATCCTGAAGCAACGATAATGAGATGGTCTTCAACTTCTTCCAATTGCCACGTGTCCTCATTTGAGGAGGTCCATTAATCTCATATGTCTAACTTGTGGTCCAGATGTATCAAAGAAAAATAATCTCATTAAATATTTTTAACTTACAACTTAAAGTAAATTAAATGGGCAAGAAAAAAAGATCATCACTTTAAATATTTGCTTGATTTACTTCAGATTTAATGATTAAATAATATCTTAAAATTAATTTTTATTTTTTTTATTTACAACCATATTCTCACAAACTAAAGGATGGTCCAGACTTCAAGTCGCGTTTGATTCTTCGTGAGTCCTCTCACGCTACCTTGCGATTCTATTCTCCACTGTGGTTATGTGTTTCTCACCTGGAATCATCGTGTACTAGTATTTTAATGATAAAAATAATAGTAAATGATATTATTTCAAATAAAAAGTAATTATTGTCATTTGATCAATCCAACAATAAATCTCAATGCATCATCATATTATAAATTAATGACTTACTTAAACTTTTAAAAAATGAATTTCACATGTCTCAAATAGTGGCATTTAATATCATTCTTTTTTTTTTTTAATTTACGTGTAGGAAATCAGGGTTTCCTGGCGTAAAACCCCCACAAGTGGTCCCCTACTCCTAAGGAGTACCAAAGTTAGGCCATGAAAATTCGAACCTATGACATTTCGCTTCTTAAAGCCAGAGGTAACCAGCTGAGCTACACCCATGTGGATAGCTACACCCAAAGAATATTATATTTGTTAGAATATAATTAGGAGTTATATTAGATTAGGACTTTAAATTTGAGTTAATCTTTATTAAGAGATGTATTTGAGTTTAGATTATATTAGAATTTGAGTTTAAGTATAATAGTCATAAGTCGGCTAAAGACTATAAATATTAATGTAATAGAAAAATACCAATTCTTGATTTCTAACAATATTAATGGCATGTGATCATTTCTCATTTCTAAACATGTTATTCTGTTTTCCATTAAAGAAAAAAATAACATTTACAGTGCGCCAACTATGTCAATGTTCTGTTTCTAGAAAAACCTTTCATCATTAAGAAGTAATAAAAAGTATTATTCTTGGTTCATTACAAAGGATTACTCTTGGTTCATTACCCTACCTCATGAAAAAAAGAAAAAGAAATATAGAGCCAATTGATTAAATTGTATATTAATATTTTTTGAGATCTTTTAAATTTATTGAAATCATTAATTGTTTAAACATCTATGATAACGTTTCATTAAAAATTTGAATCACACTGTTCAGCAGAGGAGATATGGTACATTCTGAACTGGTTTAGAAAAATTAGGTGAACTTTCATTCAGAGTTCTTAATTTGAATAATTAGATAAATTTAAAAAGTAAAATTTAAAATTTCTTTTTTGTCCTAAAATTGTGATTAAAAGTTCACACCAATTTATTGTGAACAGACTCACATCACATATGTTTGGGAAATACGAATCTTTAGACACAGGAATTTCTAATCGACCATGTTGAGAAGAATTTTTTCCTCGATATATACAATGACACATTGGATTCGTGTAAGTGCTTCTGAAAATTATATAATTAATTAATAAATTAAATTTATAAGGGTGCAACTTGGGCTGAGCTTAACTCAGGTCTATTTTTTTTTTTTTGAAAAAAGGAAAAATTCAATTTCAGGTTGGCTCGGGCTCAAGTCAAGCTAAATTTTAGCTCAAAATATGGTCAGACCTAGTACTTGAAAGCTCAAGTTTGGCCCAAAAGCCCAAATTTGAGCTACATTTTAATTAAATTTAACTTTTTTAATTGATATGTGTATAAATATAAAGTTTATATAATATATAATTTATATTTTACAGAATAACAGAAAAAGTTTCATTTTTTGCCCAAAGAAGTCTGAGCCCTAATAAGCCCGCATATACATTTTAGCTTAAAATTGAATCGGGCTCCTACAAATACAATTTGTACCTGGCTCGAGTTTCATAAATTCAGGTTAACCGAGGCCCAAGCTAAAGCGCTTTGATTGCATTTCTCCCAATTTCGGCCATATAATTTATGTTAAGTACTAGTAAGTTTTCTTAAAGGGCATCTATCACAGTGATCAATTTGAACACTTTATACACTACTTTTGTGATAGTGTTTCAGGTTGATCGAGTCTCTAGTTTGTCAATCCTGTGACTTTGTCCGACCTTATATTGGAAGTGTGAAGACTCATTGAATATCAAAGGCTTACTGCAGAGCATATCATCACGTGGGTTGGCAACTATACAGGTAAAATGACCTAGTGAACTCTAGGTGGAACCCAAACACCCTAAAGCTAAAAGGACAAACAGCTAAAGAGTTTAATTTAAACATTTGAACTATGTTAGGCTCAAGCTCTTCGTGCCTTGGCTCGAGCCCCTTGATCTGAATCATTAACGCCACTATCTACAATTATCTTTTGCTCTCAAATCGAGCCCCTCGAGTATGTCTCAAGCCCCTTGAGATGTAGCTGTTATTTTCATGTTGTATTCCCTTTCAAAATATCTTAACTGGCCTTTCCATGTACAAAGTTCGAGCCCCTCAAGGCACGCTCCTGAGCCCCTCGAGGATTCCCTTTCAAAATATCTTAGCCGGCCTTTCCATATACAACTCATTTCTCTAAGCAAAGAAAAGACTAATAAGGTGAGATTAATTCTAACCTATCTCAGACTCTTAGAAAGGGTTCCAACCTTTGCAAATCAATCTAAACCTCTTTCACTCTTATCTAATCACTTCAGTAATTGTTAATAGTGATTTCCAAGCTATCTTAGCCTTAAAATGAAAGTGATTAAAAGACGATTATCTAGGAAAATCTTGTAGCATCTTAAACCTATCCTAGATCCAACCTCTCTTATGGTTGCACAATCACTGTAGCATTTCAAACATCAAGGACCGAAGCGAAAAGGGATCTTTAAATAATACAACTCAAGATCAGAGCTAAACCAAGGCAAGTGGTTTTTGTTTTATTTCATTGATCATTGTACAATTGATTAGAACTCTGTTGTCACGCCCCGAACCCAAATGTGGGGCCGGAACGCGACTAATATTTTTTTTTTCCAATAATAAACTCTGATCACCCAATGTCATAACTGGGCTGGCCCGTTCATAGTAAATGTCACACGTGCTCTTCACACATGGACTCAAACATATACCATATGTCCCCAAATACAAACCCATATCACACAACGAATATTCTCATTTATCTCATCAATGTTACGAATGAAAACATAGCAGATATAATGTATACGACATTAAAACTTACAAACATGAATTTCTTATGCTACATAAGGCATATTTATAATAAAAACACACAAAATAGCCAAAGGTACGCTTAGTTTCCACGTGCGGTAAACCACAGACAATTCCCAAGTTCCAACTCCTAACGAGGAACCATTGGTCCATCCACTCCATCTTCCAGCTCATACCCTGCATTGTAAGGGATGTGAGTTATTAGCCCAGTGAAGAAAGCTCACCATAAAATCTAACATACAATATTCATGTAATAAATAACAATGCATGTTCCATGAATAAAATGTAGTTAATTCACTTAGCTCATTTTCACCATAACATCCGACATAATATATGAAACAATAGATAATGCATGTTTCATTAATGAAATGCGGTTAATCCACTTAACCCATTTTCACCCTAGGATCACTTTCTAAGGTGTTTTATCAATTTTTACAGAGATCAGCCCCCATTTAGTAACTTGCAAGTACATAAGGTCCCCGCTACCCAGTCTACTAGCCCATTCAACACCAACGGTTGATGGCGGTCGACCATAGCCTACAAACACATCCAACCCAACAGTTCGCAAACGGTGTTCGGCTAATCTCAGCAATTATAGCCCAACGGCCAATATCCAACTTTACAAAGTTATTATCTTCCACAGATTTAACTTATGAATATAATTATCACATGCAAATGTCAAATGCATAATAATCCTTGATTTCTAATACCCTCCTTATACAGGGACTTATTCTGAGAGAATCACCATATTGCAGGCTTACCATTTGGTGTATCCAATACCAATACAAGAAATCAATAAGATAATTAATATCACACAAACATATAAAACTGGATTTAATAACATGAATGCCTTCACCCAGTTTTTATCCGACAATTCCCAGACACTTCATGGGTCCATACTGCGTTAGAGACTATAAGTCCTCGACTCCCCAACACCATTTTAACACTTACGTTCTAAACAGTTAGAACATTTACATCCCTTACATGTAGGCAGTGTCAGGTCTCGTATTCTGGAACTATATAGACTTTTCCATCTTTAATTGACCATAGGTCCCATTTCAGTCTCGTGTTAGTGGGTTTAACATATAACACAATACAAGTATTGGTTCGAGTCTCCTCACCTTCTCCGGTTGAGTTTTTCACAGAAAATCTGTAAGATAGAGTAAAATGTATAAATTTTCTATTTATCAGTATATACACATAATAATTTCCCAAACCCTGTGCTATTTTACAAAAAAAAATGATATGTGTAATGAGTCACCTAGGCTCTTTCTATTTCTTTTAATTATGTCAGAAAGTTAGTTGTCAGTCATCTAAAACATTACAATAAAATGAAAAATGTAAAGTACTCAGTGCCTTCTTTCATATTGTCTTCTGGAGGAAGGACCATGGAGACGTATTGTGAGAGGCACAGAGGGTACAGAGACAGTAAGTAAAAAAGAGTACTCAGTGCCCTATCCTCGTATTGTCTTCTGGAATAAGGACCATGAAAACGTATTGAAAATTTGGCACAGAGGGTACAGTACAGGAATTTAAACACACAAGGCGGAAAAATAAACATACAATAGTCAGCTATGCTTAATCTTTTCCCCGATTTTACTTAGGGTCGAAAACTATATTTTGAACGTAAAATAATACAAATCTTGAAGGTGAAATTTAAATTTTAAGAGGAAATCTATTTTTCCTTTTATTTACAAAAAATCTCATTTTTAAACTCCAATGTTAAGTCATTCTACTCCTAACTTGCTCTGGAGTTAATAAAAATAAGAATGGGATCGTTTTGATACCTTGGATGTAAATTTCCTGCTAAGAATAGACTTATTTTGAAAACCTGAGGGGGTACGGGGAAAACCTGATGTCTCAGCTACTGGTCGGACGAAAGAAGAGTAAAGCGAAGAAGAAGAATCAAAGAAAAAGGAAAGGACTAAGAGAGAGAAAGCCATAACTTTTTCTTTCTTTCTCTCACAATCGCTCTCTGATGATGTTTTTGAACGAAGACGATGGAGAAGAGGTAATACAGAAGAAGAAAGAGAGAAACGGCATGAAAATTTTGAGTTTTTTTTTTTTCGCACACGTCCCACAGCTATAACTGAAACCTGCAACGGTAGGTTGATTGCTACATTATCAAGATTTTTATCAATATAATATTAGTTTATTCTTTTTACTGTTTATATCTACGTTCTCTCTCTCATTTGAGTATTTCAGGGTCTCACTATACTGATACAATTAGTTCACTAGGTCAGACATTAAAAACTAAGCATGGTATTAAAATTTGGAGTGAAATCTATCTAAAAAACTCAGTGTTTTTCCTAAAAATCACCGTTTTAACAAGATCTCCTAATCTTCAAGATTCTCTTTGAAAATATCCAACCTTATATTTCGATAAAGTAAATTTTTCCGATAAAAATATTCTAAAGTTTCAAAGTATTTTGAAGTCAAAAACCACATTTTCCAAATGAAAGAATATTTAACAACCCATATTTCATGACTTAAAATAAATATCAAAAACTCACTATTTTAGAGTGTAAAGAAATAAATAGTTTAATTATAATACAGATTGAGTATTTACTCTCTCTTTATTTTTTGGACTTTCTCTACCCTGTCAAATTGGAGTTTTACCACTTTAAAACTTAAGAGAAAAATAAATTAACGAAATTATAACGAGATTGGCATATCATTAGGTCCGAAATTTAAAAATAATGCATAATCTAAAATTTGAAGTTCAAATTAAGTCAAATGACTGAGTTTATATAGCAGCTAAGGTTTAAGCCTAAAATAATATTATTATTATATTCATAACTTACCCATATATCTTTGAAACTTAATTTAAAAGAGCTATCGAATTCGAATCAAGTCAAACTCAGATCCATTGGAAAACTTATTTGATAATCTTCATGACTAGAGAAAAATAATTCATAATTAATAACTAAAAATTATTTTATTAATCAAATTAATTATAATTAACCCCTAAATTGGGCTGGGGTATTACATCCCACCCCACTAAAAAAAAATTTGCCCCGAAATTTTAAAAGAAATTGCGTACCTTTAATTACCAAAAAATCATGATACAACTTTTAATTTCCTGATTCTATTTCTCGTGTTGTATTCTATATCCCACATTGCTGCCATCATATCGGGATCACATGTATGACCTTCTCCACAGCGTATTAGATTAGAAAATCCTGAATTTCCTCATGTATTTTCTCAATAATCAAACCTTTTGGGATATCAATCTTTCTACATGTTTGAGACACCAACTCGCAACATGTCCTCAAGTACTCAAAAACATACTACCTGAAATCCATTTTTAGTGATACTTGAATTTACACAATTTTTACTTTTCAAAATCATTTAATTAAAATTAAAACATAATACCCAGATATTATCAATTTATATCATAAACATGGCATTTACTTACCTGACCACAATTGAGATTTAGGAGTAGCTTACTCTCTTTCCCTTTAAGGACAAACACGTGTCTATTCTTAGTTGAACTTATCATTTGAACTGACTAATTTCACCAATAGTCTGTTAGACAATATCAATTGCAGTACAATGTCGCATGCATATATTTTGATACAGCCTATTACATCTAGTCCTTGCATTTCTCACCACACCCCGACTGGCATTACATAACCAGACCTTCCTATTACAAACAATCTCCAAGTTTCTCTACTTAGTCAATTTCTTACCTCAATTCTAGTTTGATCATTCTCTTCAACTAACTACGTCTTTGAAATGTGCGGCCATACACACATCTCAAAGTGCATTAATTGGGGAAAGTGTTCACCATGTGTGTGAAGACAATTGCTCTTGCTTTCAAAATCCTACTTATCAATTTTTGCAGATTGCCTATGCTTCTGCTTAATCTTTAAACCTCTTACGTATTAAAAGATTCAATTCCACATATGGTAATCATCTAGGTGTTCGTACACCCTTAGTCTAATATATCGTATATCTGATTTCCGTGCTCGCATATTCTACTTTGGTTTATGCCTACACTCATGCATAATATTATACAATATTCTCATGTGAAGAAAGCTTACCGATTTGTCGTGTCCGATTAAGATCTTAAAGCACACTATATTCATGCCCAAATTTCAAAACCGGTATGGATCATTATCCATATTCAAGTCATAATATGACATTCTAGTCATACTAGCCGTACTGTACACATCCAACAACTTATTAACATGCAACAGTAATATATCACCTTCATGGAGATAAATACCTCAGTAGGAATCATTATCATTTAAATATAAATCATACATCCAGCAAGGTATTTCTCATATTTTTCTAATCCACATCAACCATTTGACTGTATATGTTCACATTACAGTCAGAATTTTTTAATCATAGGTCAAGAAATAAGTTTGTTATATTTACCAGTTCAATAAATATTTCATGACCAATCAACATTCAGAGTGACTTATCAGGTTTTATTCGTTCAACCTCTATTAGCTCAACATTGGCAAAATAAATTTAACTTGGCCTTTACACTTATCTATTCCAGCCGTTTATCCCTTGAGATATCTTTATGTTTATTTAACAAACGAATATCCACATCTCACTTTTAATAATCCAACAACTAATTTGACAAAATTATGTCAATACATTCCAAGTTAAGTTTCCTTGGATGTATACACTAGTTTGGACATGAATCTTTCCAAAGTTGTAATACTCCTTTTAATTTTACCAATATTAACTTGTAGAGATAAGTAGCACTTAACGTCTTAGTGTGGAGGCAGTTAATAGCTGTCTGACTAATATCCACAAATCTCAAGTCTTCTTAACCAAGATTAGCCATCTTACTATACCGGCCCATATTCTGGTTAGACACTTCCAAACTCCACAATCACTTAAGCTTTCTAATAGCTTATCATTAATTTCAAACAATATATAGGGTAATCACCTAATCTTTACTAAAAGTAACGTTAAATTTCTTATATGGAAATTTGTGAAAATCACTGATGTCGGCACAGTGTCGTACACAGATAACTTATTGTGACCTGTCATATTTGGCCTTCACGTCACTACTTATCTTGTAGAACACTCATCGTTTCCCAAACTGATGGGCATTTTTTAATTAAAATTATTTTTGACAATAATTAATTCATTTTTCAAGGCTATCCACATGATCTATAATGTCTATGCATCACTCACATTTTTTTTTATATATGTATTTCGGCGAAGAAAAATGTATTTTCAAATAATACTTCTGGCGTTAGGTACCACAAGCCGTCATTCGCCGTATTTCTCTCTCTCTACTTTTTTTTTTCCTTCTCTTATACCCTTTCTCCTTCCCCTTTTCACCTTCACCCAAACCCTCTCTCGCCAAAACCCTAATTCCCGAGACCATCGACCAATCCCTCCATGGCAGATTCCTTCGTTCAATCCATCATATTTGCCTTCTCCCTCATTTTTTCTGCAATCTTCTTCATCTTCATTCTAATCACTCTTCATTATCATGGTCCCTCGGCGGAATAAGGCATTGTCCTCCTCCTCACCGCCCCCTTTTGCCTCTTGGTTTTCCGATGGTCCATCCTTTACTTTCTCGATTTTGTGCTAGTCAATCGGACATCAATACCCGGCGAATCATCATCCAAGAACGACAATGGCGATGATCACTTGAAGGCTTCTTAATTTCAAGTTTTTTTTTTTTTTAATTAGCAAAATCTATGTATTTCCAATATTTCTTGATATACTAGCAATTTTGCATGGAATGAAATTTGAATTTTCCGTTGTTTAGCTTCTCAAAACAGGATGGGTATTTATAGAGAATATTCAAACGGCTAGTTATCCAAGATCTCGAAAGCCATTCTCAAGCTTTCAAAACATAGGTTTGAGATTTCGGTATACTATTCATCCAACGGTAAAAAAAAATTAGCTTTAAAACGATTAACTATTCAAGGTCTCGAAACCCATTGCCGAGGTCTCTGATTTCTGAGAGCAAACAAGACTTTATAGAATATTTTCAACTCTTAAGAACTCTCAATTTCCCGATTCCTAACGTTTTATTTTACTTCCCACCATTTGTAAGCATTATCGTCTAGTTGGTAGGTGGCCAAAGTTACCTTCAGATCTTTAGGAGTGGTTAAGGTGTTAAAGATTCGACTAACCTGATTGACCCAATTTTCGGCCTCTACTGCGTTAGCATTTCCTGAGAAAGTTGGGGGTTCAACTGCTTACAGAGCCACGGTAGCTCTTCCATCTGGGGTTTTAACCCGAGGTCATCGCAAATCATCTGCGATTCTTTGAAAAGCCTCCAGAATAATGTAAACAACGTCTAAGGGTTTATTTTAATTCCCTGGGAGTGGAACAACATTCTCCCCTTAATTTTAAGAATCTCCTTGTGATCTTAATATTTTCTATTAATCACACTACTGATTAACACAAACTTATTTACGCAAGAATTTACCAAGTCGCACAACATAAATCACATATATTACATATCATTTGAGGCTTGTATAATCCCCTGCATCCAAGTTCAAACAAATTTATACATTAATCACACAATAGTACACATACACATTATTATATCATCTTGTATTGATCTTCTTCCTACGTTCTCTCCCAAGCCTAATCGATATTAGAGCCTCTCAGTACTCCAATACCTTTTGATTCCAATCCACAAGATACCGTCACATTCAAATATTGGGTTTAAAGTATCAACTTGATACTAAAATCACACCACTTATCAAAATAAGAGGGATTTGATCCCATTCCAACTTAAGGTTCCATCTACCCAACTTTTAAAAACCAAGGGGATGAACCTAAACTCAAACAATCATTTTACTAATTCCCATACATACAGTCCGAGATTTGAACCATGCTCTGATACCAACTTGTCACGCCCCGAACCCAAATGTGGGCCAGAAACGCGACTAAATTTTTTTTTTTTTCAATGATAAACTCTGATCACCCAATGTCATAACTGGGCTAGCCCGTTCATAGGAAATGCCACACGTGCTCTTCACACCTCGACTCAAATATATACCATAAGTCCCCATATACAAACCCATATCACACAACGAATATTCTCATTTATCTCATCAGTGTTACGAACGAAAACATAGCAGATATAATGTATACGACATTAAAACTTACAAATATGAATTTCTTATGCTACATAAGGCATATTTATAATAAAAACACACAAAATAGCCAAAGGTACGCTTAGTTTCCACGTGCGGTAGACTACAGACAATTCTCAAGTTCCAACTCCTAACGAGGAGCCATTGGATCATCCACTCCATCTTCCAGCTCATACCCTGCATTGTAAGGGACGTGAGCTATTAGCCCAGTGAAGAAAGCTCACCATAAAATCTAACATATAATATTTATGAAATAAATAACAATGCATGTTCCATGAATGAAATGCCATTAATCAACTTAACTCATTTTCACCATAACATCCAACATAATATATGAAACAATAGATAATGCATGTTTCATGAATGAAATGCGGTTAATCCACTTAACCCATTTTCACCCTAAGATCACTTTATAAGGTGTTTTATCAATTTTTAGTGGGTCAGCCCCCATTTAGCAACTTGCAAGTACATAAAGTCCCTGCTACCCAGTCTACTAGCTCATTCAACACCAACGGTTGATCGCGATCGACCACAGCCTACTAACACATCCAACCCAATGGTTCGCAAACGGTGTTCGGCTAATATCAGCAATTATAGCCCAACGGCCAATATCCAACTTTACAAAGTTATTATCTTCCACAGATTTAACTTATGAACATAATTATCAAATGCAAATGTCAAATGCATAATAATCCTTGATTTCTAATACCCTCGTTATACAGGGACTTATTCTGAGAGAACCGTCATATTGCAGGCTTACCATTTGGTGTATCCAATACCAATACAAGAAATCAATAAGATAATTAATATCACACAAACATATAAAACTGGATTTAATAACATGAATGCCTTCACCCAGTTTTTATCCGACAATTTTCAGAAACTCCATGGGTCCATACTGCGTTAGAGACTATAAGTCCTCGACTCCCCAACACCATTTTAACGTCTACGTTCTAAACAGTTAGAACATTTACATCCCTTACATGTAGGCAGTGTCAGGTCTCGTATTCTGGAACTATATAGACTTTTCCATCTTTAATTGACCATGGGTCCCATTTCAATCTCGTGTTAGTTGGTTTAACATATAACACAATACAAGTGTTGGTTCGAGTCTCCTCACCTTCTCCGGTTGAGTTTTTCATAGAAAATATGTAAGATAGAGTAAAATGTATAAATTTTCTATTTATCAGTATATACACATAATAATTTCCCAAACCCTATGCTATTTAAAAAAAAAAAACATGATATGTGTAATGAGTCACCTAGGCTCTTTCTATTTCTTTTAATTATATCAGAAAGTTAGTTGTCAGCCATCCAAAACATTACAATAAAATGAAAAATGTAAAATACTCAGTGCCTTCTTTCGTATTGCCTTCTGGAGGAAGGACCATAGAGACGTATTGTGAGAGGCACAGAAGGTACAGAGACAGTAAAGTAAATAAAAGTACTCAGTGCCCTATCCTCGTATTGCCTTCTGGAATAACGACCATAAAAACGTATTGAGAATTTGGCCCAGAGGATGCATTGCAGGAATTTAAACACAAAAGGCGGAAAAATAAACATACAATAGTCAGCTGGGGTTAATCATTTCCCCGATTTTACTTAGGGTCGAAAACTATATTTTGAACGTAAAATAATACAAATCTTGAAGGTGAAATTTAAATTTTAAGAGGAAATCTATTTTTCCTTTTATTTACAAAAAATCTCATTTTTAAACTTCAATGTTAAGTCATTCTACTCCTAACTTGCTTTGAAGTTAATAAAAATAAGAATGGGATCGTTTTGATACCTTAGGTGCAAATTTCTTGCTAAGAATAGACTTAGTTTGAAAATCCGAGGGGGTACGTTGGAAAACCCGATGTCTTTTCTATTGGTCGGACGAAAGAAGAGTAAAGCGAAGAAGAAGAATCAAAGAAAAAGGAAATGACTAAGAGAGAGAAAGCCATAACTTTTTCTTTCTTTCTCTCACAATCGCTCTCTGATGATGTTTTTGAACGAAGATGATGGAGAGGAGGCAAAGATACAGAAGAAGAAAGAGAGAAACGGCAGGAAAATTTTGAGTTTTTTTTTTTCCCTACCTCCCTGCCTTCCTCCTCAATTTATAACCATGCGGGTGAAATTTCCACCGCACACGTCCCACAGCTATAACCGAAACCTGCAACGGTAGGTTGATTGCTACATTATCAAGATTTTTAACAATATAATATTAGTTTATTCCTTTTACTATTTAAATCTATGTTCTCTCTCTCATCTGAGTATTTCAGGGTCTCACTATACTGATATAATTGGTTCAAAGTATTTTGAAGTCAAAAACCACATTTTTTAAGAGAAAGAATATTGAACGGCCCATATTTCATGGCTTAAAATAAATATCAAAAACTCACTATTTTAGAGTGTAAAGTAATAAACAGCTTAATTATAATACAGATTGAGTATTGACTCTCTCTATATATTTTTAGGACTTTCTCTACCCTGTCAAATTGGAGTTTTACCACTTTAAAATTTAGAGGTAACATAAATTAGCGAAATTATAACGAGATTGGCATGTCATTAGGTCCGAAATTTAAAAATAATGCATAATCTAAAATTTGAAATTCAAACTAAATCAAATGACTGATTTTATATAGCCGCTAAGGTTTAAGTCTAAAATAATATTATTATTATATTCATAACTTACCCATATATCTTTGAAACTTAATTTTAAAGAGCTATCGGATTCGGATCAAGTCAAACTCAGATCCGTTGGAAAACTTATTTGATAATCTTCATAACTAGAGAAAAACAATTCATAATTAATGACTGAAAATTATTTTATTAATCAAATTAACCCCTAAATTGGGCTGGGGTATTACATCTGTATTCGAACCACTCTAAAAAATAGATTTCAATGATTAAACCAGGGTGGTCAAACCTTTCAAAATCTAGGTGTGTAATGTTAGAGTGGTTTAACCTATCATAGTACAACTAATTAGAACTTTTTGCCCCCTCTTTACCCCTCTATGTATCTATAGAGCAAAAATATTGTAAAAATATTTTTTTATTGATGAATATTATTTAATAATTTTGTTTCATAAATTTTTTTTATTTTTTTTATATTGTTTAGATTCAACAAAAAATGTTAATTCTAATAAAATTATTAATATTCTATTTGAAGTGCTTGTGAATGCATGAGAAATATATGTAGTGGTCAGAATTAAATAGAGGGAAGTCGTCAAAATGTCCTATTTTTAAGGATTGACTATATCGAAATTTCAATAGGCTCTCGGAACTCCGAAAGAGTTTGAGTTTCATGGTAAACTCTTTATAGCAAAAAAACAATAATAATATTTCACACATGATGTGCACCTGTAATCGAAAATTTGTAAAGAAAAAAAAGTCATGCATCTCAGAGTTTAGCTCGTGACAATTTTTAATATTAAATTTATCTTAATTGTGATTTATTAAACTATTATAATTGTTTATTATATTATATATTTCACGTCACTAAAGAACAAATTATAAATTTTTATGAAGAGATATATTGACATTTTTTATTCATTTATTGGGATTTAAAATAATAATATCTAAAAAATATTTATTTATTTATTTACTATTAGAATGCAAGTGTTCATTTTAAGTTATAATTATGAAAAAGAATCTATAAACATTGAATAATATTACTATAAGCTATATTGTTAGCATTTACTTCACGAATATTATTTAATGGTTAGATTTTATAAAAAAATTCAAAAAATTATTAATATATCAGGTTACCCTTAATTATAGTTATGAAACAAGATTTTTTTATAGTTAATGTTTGAGGATTCTCAGCCAAGTAAAAGACATAGGATGAAAATTAAAGAAGACTTAGGGTTCACTTCTCTAAGTAAATAAGGCCACCCATCCTAACATAGACTTGGAGTCCACTTCTCTAAGTAAATAAGGCCGCCCATCCTAACACAGGACTTTTCTGTCAGGAGACACGTGTTTTCAAAATTTCAAGTGAAAAGTCCATTTTACCCTTCATCTTCCGTATCTCTTTAAAAACAAATGTTAGCGGTATAACTGCTTTTGAATCGAGCGGTGCACTGACAATTTTGAGTGGTGCACTGCACATCTCTTTTAAAACTTTAAAATTTCTCAAATTGAATATCCGGACTAATTACAATAACCTAGTAAAAATACTTTAAGACTTTAAGGTCTTTTGACACTCTCAAATGTGATTCGGTACAGCCAAGGGATATTCATATTTGTAAAACACTTTATTTTAAGCATTTGGAGGTGTCAAAAGACCTTAAAGTCTTAAAGCAGGGTGCAAAAAACGCCTCTGCCGAATTATCAGCCGATATGGAAATATCGGCCGATATAATTCTCTCTCCTCTTTTTGTTTTTGTAAATATCAATATTATTTTATTATTTTTTTCTGAATTAAAAATGTAAAAAAATCAAAAAAGAAACTGTTTTTTTTTTAAAAAATTGAAAATGTAAATATCGACTGATATCGGCTAATATTTACATCCCGGGCCTATCATAGTTTTGAATTTTTTTTTTTCAAATACCGATGTTAATCATATCAGCCGATATCGGACCGATATAATTCGGGGATATATCTGCCATATCGGCCGATACAATACGTATCGTGTAACGCCCCGTCTCGCTCCGGACGCGTTATCTCCGAAACATCTCAGAAGTCGCAAAAGACGGTTATCGGGTCAAATTTTTTTTTTTTTTTAAAACGGGTACTACCTCCCGCTCATAAACCACAAGCTCAAAAAGTCAAGAAGCATAACAAACGACATTTGACTAATTGAACATAGTTATACAGTCATCCAAGCAAGTATGTAGTAATAAGCTCAAACAAACTAGAGTCTCCAAGTTTAAAACATAAATGCTTAACTATTATCGCTCCTCCCCAGGTGCTTACTCAAAGGGCCCACACGGCCCCTCCACGATCGGGGTACCTGAAAGGTAAGGGGTGAACTAACCAGCCCAATGAAGATATAATGCTTATTACAAGTCAATAACATAAGTGGATATAATACGTACGAATGCAGAATATCATAATAACAAGAGTACTCGTATGCATGAAATCCAAATACACCATAAACCAATAATCCACCGACCAAAATCGAGACATCATCTCGATAGCCCACATCGGGTCCTCCAACAACTCCGGTCTCCCTATCAGTACCATCGGGAGACTAAAGAATAAGCAACTGCCTCACTCACACGAGCCATGTCGAAAAACCATCTCGACAACGCTGATGATAAAACACACCACTACCTCAACCACACGAGCTGTGTCGAAAAACCACCTCGACCACGCCGAGGGGAGCCAAACTCTAGGGCAGGCACCTCAACTGCCGGAACGCAATGAGGAGACCCGCGTCCCCTATGGGGTCTCAACATTCGGAACTTAACAAGGAAGTCCTCCCAACAACCAATATCATCACGTCATCATAAACATATATACACAAAAAGATCCTCCATCTCAATACCCAATGGTACACTGTCCGTTGTGGGTTACTTCTTATGTATGCACATGATTTCATGATCATATATAAGGACATAAGCATGTGTAACAATATATGCATGTAGTAAGGTCTCAAAACACAAACTCCATATTCATCATGGTTTCATTCACATATTTTAAGTAGGCGCTTAACATAAATTCATTGGCATGTTATAGATAGACACTAACTCGTTATCATTGAGTCTCAAGAATTATGTTTGACATCTAACACATAACTTATTCTCATCATGAATTCGTTCAAATGTTATAGCTATATAAATGACATAAACGTGTATAACAATATAAGCATGTTCTAAGATGATTAACCAAAATCAACATCATGCGTCATCATGCGAGTTAAAAGCACATAACAAGTTACTTAAACACACATCTCTATGTTCGACATGATTGCATTTGCATCTTATAAATAACACTCAAAATATCATCAATATATTCCAAGTATCATATACTCAATATTAATTTATCCAATTAAAGTTTCTCACAATAACATATAGTAGACAAAAGTGCATCCGAATAGATCCCTTGCCACCTAATCATTATCAACGGTTCACCCTTACCGAGTGGCTTAATAAATAAGAGGTTCCATTCGGATCACTTCATGTCCGGAAATACATATTTGATATATACAATGCATGCTAAAGTGTGATAAGTCCCCTCACTTGTGTGTGCTTTCAAAATCCGAGTGAAGAAAATGGGTCGAAGGATTGAAGGAGGCGATGCACGAGCTACCGAACTCGAGAAACTGGGGTGGGTCTGCAAAACTAGGATGGTCCCGCAAAACTGGCTGAAAAGGGTGAGAACGATCCTGCGAACGAGCTAAAGAAGATCCAGAAGCACTCCAGAAAAGATCTCCAAAACACGCTGGAAGTGAGCCTGAAGTGGACCTGAAACGGGCCTGGGGCCGGGCTGAGCTGCTGGATCGGGCGTGGGCTGAGTTGCTGGGCCAAAAGAGAGTTGGGCTTGGATTTGCTAGGTTTGGAAAGCTAGGCTCAAAAGGCTTGGGCCAAATCTCGTGGGCCTGACGTTGGGCTCACGAATTGGGCCTAGAAAGCTTGGAGGCCTGAAAGACCAAACGGGCTGAAATAGTGAGCTGGGTTGAATAAGGAGTTCGCCTGAGTTGACTCGGGAACTTGGCCGAGTCGATTCAGTCACCCACTGAGTCAAAGAGGGAAAACAAGAGAAAACGCAGGAAATCAAGAGAAAAAAGAGAAAAATCGTGGAAAATCAATAGGAAAACTCAAGAGAGATGAAGGGGAAAGATGAAGAAGAAGATAGATACCCAGAATTAGCGAGAAAAGGGCGAGGGGGTGAAGATCCAGTGGCTGCTAGCGAAGAAATCGGATTTGGACTGCGTCGGGCACGAAAGCTACTCGTCCAACCGAGAGAGGGAAGAAGAAAAAGAATGAAGCCGAGAGAGAGAGAAAGAGAGAAACAAGATGGCTACGGTGAAAGGAGGAAGGAGAAACAAAGTGAGGGATGTTGGCGGCGAAGGGAGGAAGGAGAAAGAGAGATGAGCGACAGGAAAAGGGAGAGAAAGTGCGGTGGCTAGGGTTTCAAAGGAGAGGGCAAGAGGGATTAGGGTTTGGCAAGGGAGAGACAGAGAGATTAAATATGGGGGGTCTTAGGGTTTAGGTATCTTTTTTTTTTTTTTTTTTTTTTACAAAAAAAGGAAAGCATCACTTTCACGGGGTGTTTTTTAAAATGGTAACCAAAATATGATTTTCAAATAATTTAAATGACAAAAATAATTAAAATATTAAAATTATCAAAATGCCCTTTGAGCTTCAGAGCTTAAAACCGGGTGAATTGGGGCCCACCATGGAGCCTACACAATCCTCACTGCCACCAAAACACCAAAAACAACTTGAAGATCCACAAAACTCTCTAAAATCCCAAAATATCGGGCCGGGTCATTACATATCGGCCGTACTTATACGGCGGTTAAAAGCCAAATGATATCGGCCGATACGTTTCGTACCGACCAATATCTATACTCATGTCTTAAAGTAATTTTATTAGGTTATCGTAATTAGTCTGGATATTCAATTTGAGAAATTTTAGAAATAGACAGTGCTTAAAAAATAATTTTAAAGGTTTAAAAGAGATTTTATTTTTTAACTAATGCACTATGCATTACTGTAGCATCTGCAACATAGACAGTTATTTTTTAAGTATTAAGTATTTTCAACATTTCTCAAATTTAATATCCGAACTAATTATGATAACCTGATAAAAATACTTTAAAATTTCAAAGTCTTTTGATACTCCCAAATGTGTTTCGGCACAGTCAAGAGATACCCTTATTTGTAAAACACTTTCTTTTAAGCATTTGGGAGTGTTAAAAGACTTTGAAGTCTTAAAAGTAGGGTGCAAAAAATGTCTCTGCTGAATTATCAGTCGATATACAAATATCGGCCAATATGATTCTCTCCTCTTTTTGTTTTTTTGTAAATATCAGTATTATTTTATTATTTTATTTTTTATGAATTAAAAAATATAAAAAAAATCGAAAAAGAAACTATTTAAAAAAAAAAAATTGAAAATGTAAATATCGACTGATATCGGCCAATATTTACATCCCGGGCTTATCACCGTTTTAATTTTTTTTTTTAATACCGATATTAATCATATCGGCCGATATCGGACCGATATGATTCGGCGATATATCGACCGATACAATACGTATCGACCGTACTTATACGGCGGTTAAAAGCCGAATGATATTTGTCGATACGTTTCGTATCGGCTAATATCTATACCCCTATCTTAAAGTATTTTTATTAGGTTATCGTAATTAGTCCGGATATTCAATTTGAGAAATTTTGGAAATAGACATTTCTTAAAAAATAAATTTAAAGGTTTAAAGGAGATTTTATTATTTAACTAATGCACTATGCATTACTGTATCATCTACAACATAGACAGTTATTTTTTAAGTACTGTATATTTTCAAAATTTCTCAAATTCAATATCCGGACTAATTACGATAACCTGATAAAAATACTTTAAGACTTCAAGGTCTTTTAACACTCCCGAATGTATTTTGGCACAGCCAAGGGATACCCTTATTTATAAAACACTTTGTTTTAAGCATTTGGGAGTATCAAAAGACCTTGAAGTCTTAAAGCAGGGTGGAAAAAATGCCTCTGCCAAATTATCAGCCGATATGCAAATATTGGCTGATATGATTCTCTCTCCTCTTTTTTTTTTTCAAAATATCAGTATTATTTTATTATTTTATTTTTTCTAAATTTTAAAAAATATAAAAAATCAAAAAAGAAACTGTTTTTTTTTTTTTTTAATTTGAAATTGTAAATATCGACTGATATCAACCAATATTTACATCCCGGACCTATCACCGTTTTGATTTTTTTTTTAAATACCGATATTAATTATATCGACCTATCGACCTATATCGGCCTGATATGATTCGAGATGATATATCGGCCGTACTTATACGGCAGTTAAAAGCAGAATGATATCGGCCGATACGTTTCGTATCGACCGATATCTATACCCCTGTTTTAAAGTATTTTTATTAGGTTATCGTAATTAGTTTGGATATTTACTTTGAGAAAATTTGGAAATATAAAGTGCTTAAAAAATAACTTTAAAAGTTTAAAAGAGATTTTATTATTTAACTAATGCACTATACATTATTGTAGCATCTGCAACATAGATAGTTATTTTTTAAGTACTGTGTATTTTTTAAATTTCTCAAATTGAATATCCAGACTAATTACGATAACTTGATAAAAATACTTTAAAACTTTGAGGTCTTTTGACACTCTCAAATGTGTTTCGGCACAGTTAAGAGATACTCTTATTTGTAAAACACTGTATTTTAAGTATTTAAGAGTGCCAAAAAGGACCTTAAAATTTTAAAATATTTTTATCAAATTATTATAATTAGTTTGAGTATTTAATTTAATTTTTTGATAATATACACAACATTTAAAAAATAAATTTAATATTTTAAAAAGATACTAAGCACTGAATTTTTTTTAAATTATCTATAAAATACTGGTACACCGCTCACAATATCAAATGTAAAAGGGAAGTGATTTGTGCACCCCCCCATTTTACCCATGGTGCACTCCTACAATTTTTTTTTCCAATTTTGCCCTCCACCCACCTTTTCTCCATTTCCATCATTTTTTAGGTGGAGGACAAAATTGAAAAAAATAAATAAAGGAGTGCACCATGAGTAAAATGAGGGGTGCACAAATCATTTCCCAATGTAAAATAGACTTTTCACCAACAACTTTGAAAATCCATGTCTCGCGGAAAAGACACGGAAAAATCCCGCCTTAGGCGGCCAATAGAGAAGCGTTGCAATTGTCTGCCTGCCGAAAGTCTTTTCTGCGTGTTACACGCCAGATCCGGAAGGTAACCTGTGGGGATAGGGAAGACTTGACTCGTTGACTTGTCTAATTTGCCACCTGCCATAATAATAGTATTAGGTTTTGGTGATAAAATTTGAAATTTGAATTAGAAACGTAGACCAGGAGTTCATATTAATAATTTTTTATAAATATTAATAATATTAAAAGTATGAGTTAAATTCTTGTAATCCAAGTAATAGAAAAACATATCATATTGGTTTATATTGGCTGATATGGTATACAATTGATATTTTCAAATTTTTTACTTTTCTAAAAAATTCTCTTTTTCATTATTTTTCTGTTCAAATCTTTAATGGAATATAATTTTAAAGTTGATTAGAATCAAAATTTTTGAAAATAGGAACGTAAATTGATATTAAAAAAAAAATTCTAAAAGTCTAAAATATTTGACATTAAATAAAAGGGTTTGGATGCAAATTTTTATATATTTTGGATTTAAACCCGAATTTGAATTGAACATATGTTTGTATCCGTATGCACATATTAATCTAACCATAATAATAACTGACTAACACAACTGGTAAATAATGTAGATACCATATTAATGATATTATGCATTATCATTATTATTAGTCAATATCTCATCTATAGGAGGTTGGTTTTTTTATCTCAGAGGATCTTCCAGCAAACATAATATTGTTGATAAAGAAAACTCATTCAGTCGATCTAGAGGACTGAAGACTGTATGTATGCAGTAAAAGTCTCTAAAAGGTTCAATTGTAATGACCTAATCCAAAATCATATTTTTTTGAAGAAATTATGGAAATATCATTTTTGGATTAAGAGTGTTTTGTTACGTAGATCACGATGTAGGCTTTTCAACGAGCGAAAGTTTGATCAAATGTGAGCTCGAAAACTCAAACCATCGCCTTTTGGAAGAAATTATAATTTTTTAATACTATTTATCAAATTTATTTTTGAATCTTTAAAATTATTCTAGAGTATTTATTTTTAATAAAATTTGAAAGGTAGCCTGATTTGAATGTCTAATCTTTATTAAAATTATAAAATTTTGCATAAATATTGTTTTAGTGGAATTTTTAAAAATTATTTCCAGCCAATCAAGTGGGCCCCACGCAAACCTCCCATTACACGTTCCTTCCACTTTCTAAAATGAAGACTTGGGTCTTCCAGTGACTAACAGTCATCACCGTCCACGTGCTTACGTTATTTCCTTATGGCCGTATGGGACATTCCTGTCACCAAACCGGGTTTTATAAATTTTAATGAAAAATCTATTTTACTCTTCTCACCTTATCTCTTTAAAAATTAGCAGTGTACCAACTTTTGAATAAAAGAAGCGTGCATAATAATTTTGAACGGTGCATTGTTCACTATTTCACTTAATAATTTTTAAAAATTCAGTGTTCAATATCTTTTTTAAAATTTTAAAATTATTTTTTAAGTAATATGTATTTTTTAAAATTTTCAAATTAAATATTTACACTAATTATAATAACCTGATAAAAACACTTTTAACACTTCAATATCTTTTGACACTTCGAAATGCTTAAAATACAGTATTTTACAAATAAGGGTATACCTTAGTTGTGCCGAAACACATTTGGAAGTGTTAAAAAAGCTTAAAGTATTAAAGTATTTTTATCATGTTATCGTAATTAGTCTAAATATTCAATTTAAGAAATTTTAGAAATACATTGTACTTAGAAAATAACTATCTATTTTGCAAATGCTAGAGTTATACATAGTGCATTGGTTAAATAATAAAATCTCTTTTAAAACTTTAAAGTTATTTTTTAAGCACCGCGTATTTTCAAAATTTCTCAAATTAAATATCCAAACTAATTACGATAACTTGATAAAAATACTTTAAAACTTTAAAGTCTTTTGACGCTTCCAAATGCTTAAAACACAGTGTTTTTAAATAAGAGTATCCCTTAGTTGTGTCGAAACATATTTGGGAGTGTCAAAGGACTTTAAGGTCTTAAAATATTTTTATCAGGTTATTGTAATTACTTCGAATATTCAATTTGAAAATTTTTGAAAATATACAGTACTTTAAAAAATAACGATCTATGTTGCAGATGCTATAATAATGCATAGTGCATTAGTTAAATAATAAAATCTCTTTTAAAATTTTAAAATTATTTTTTATGCACTGTATATTTCTAAAAAATTTCAAATTAAATATCCGAACTAATTATAATAATCTGATAAAAATACTTTAAGATTTTAAGATCTTTTGACACTCCTAAATATGTTTTCGACACAGTAAATAGATACCCTTATTTATAAAAATACTGTATTTTAAGTGTTTGAAAGTGTCAAAAGATCTTGAAGTGTTGAAGTATTTTTATCAGTAATTAATTCAGATAATCAATTTAATTTTTTTTAAAAATATATAATATTTAAAAAATAACTTTAAAAATTAAAAAAAAAATATGCAGTACACCGCTTGAAATTATGCAGTACATCGCTAGATTCAAAAGCCGTTAGACCGGTAACGTTTGTATTTTTAAAGAGATACGAACGAAGATGAAAGGTAAAATCTCTTCAGAAAAGTGATGTGCGACGCTATACGAAATTAAGAATACAATTTGAGTCACGGTTTCTCGAGAAGCGTGTCTTGAATGGTGGTGCAAAAATTTCGTATCAAGTACCGTGCGCCGGACCTACGCTGGAACTTTTCTTTTTCATATTGATGCCGTCATATTGATGCTTAACCTTTGAGCCAACCACCTGTCGGTGGAAAGAGGTTGCGTTACGCTAACGTAATTACGAAGAAATTTCTAAAATTTATATCATATGACATTTGGAAGTGAGAGATGAAATAAGACGACCCGTTCGGACACGCTCTTTCTGCGCGCGAACACTCCTTTTAAAAATTTTAAGAGAAGTTATTATTTTACTCTCCCGTTGAAAATCCTTTTCATCTAAGCAACGAATGCCGGTAGTAAAATTTATTTTAAAATTTTAATCCGTAAAATCTTTTTTTAAAAATTTTAAAGTTATTTTTTGAACCCTGTACTTTTAAAATATCTCAAATTAAATATCCAGACTAAATACGATAGCCTGATAAAAATAATTTAACAATTTAAGGTCTTTTGACACTCCTAAATACTTAAAATACAGTGTTTTACAAATAAAGATATCCCTCAGCTGTGTAAAAAATATATTTGGGAGTGTCAAAAGACCTTAAAATCTTAAAGTATTTTTATCAGGTTATTATAATTAGTCCGGATATTCAATTTGAGAAATTTTGAAAATACACAGTGCTTAAAAAATAATTTTAAAGTTTTAAAGGAGATACAGGCAACATAGACAGTTATTTTTTAATCACTGTGTATTTTCAAAATTTCTCAAATTGAATATTCAGACTAATTACGATAACTTGATAAAAAGACTTTAAGGTCTTTTGACACTCCCAAATGTATTTTCCGCACAGCCGAAAGATACCTTTATTTGTAAAATACTATATTTTACGCATTTGGGAGTATAAAAAGACCTTAAATTCTTAAAGTATTTTTATTAGGCTATCGTAATTAGTCCGAATATTCAATTTAAGAAATTTTGAAAATACACAGTGCTTAAAAAACAACTTTAAATTTTTAAAAAGGAGATTTTACTGTTTAAATTTTTAGAATAGATTTTACTATAGCACTAACCGCCTTCGTTCGAAGGATCCTTATAATCCTTCGAACGATTCGATCATCCGAAGGATCCTTATAATCCTTCTAATGATTCGATCGTCCGAAGGAACTGGAAAATGAACGGAAGAATCGTTAAAAGGATTTTTAACGGGAGGGCAAAACAGTAATTTCTCTAAAAAATTTGAAAAGGGGTGTTCCCTAACAGAAAAAGAGTGTGTTCAAATGGGGCGCCATGAAATAATAATCTTGCAAAACTAAAAAATTAGTTGTTGTTAAAAATTTAAAATAAAGAAGTTTATCAAATATTTTTAGTTATTAAAATTAAATTAAATAAAATAAATAGTTAAAAAATAACTTATTAACTGAAAAATATTTACTTAAAATCAAATATACGTGTTGATGATGTTTTAATGTTTTATAGTTTTATAGTTATTAACTGAAAAATATTTACTTAAAAATATTTACTTATTAACTGAAAAATATTTACTTAAAAACAGTAATGGATTTTATAGTTTTAATGTTGATGATGTTTATTTCTTTTTTTTTTAATTTACGTGTGAAAAATTATAAAATATTCAGTGTAAAACTCTCACGAATACGAGAATCCGTATGAGAAGTGAGTCAACTAGTTGAGAGGGCCGGCCCTGGCTATAAGCGAAATAGGCGGTCGCCTAGGGCCTCTAAATAAATAGGGGCCCCAAGTCCATAAGCTCCTTTACTATATATGTTAAATAGTTAATAATATATAATTAAAGCACAAGTTTATTCTTGTCCAGTTGGTTAAACTTGTCTTTACCTAAGTTTAGGACCCCGGATCATATCCGGGCTGTGTTATTAATAATAATTCTTTTTTATTTTTATCAAGTTATTTATTAATAATAATGAAAAATAACAATAATTTAAATTAATACTACTTGAAATCATTTGACTATTTGATAATTTTGTTACTCTATTTAAAGCATAGGTTTTTAAAAAAATTAAAATAATGATGTAATAATAATAATAAAATAATTTTAATTAATAAAGAATCTTTTAAAATATATCTATCATCTAAATAAAGAGAAAGAGAAATCTTTATTGAGTTGATAATTTTGAATTAAATATAATTTAAAGCTTTTAAAATTTGAAAAGATGGAAAAACATAACTATATTCATTTGATCAATATAGATTTTATTAGAAGTAATATACAAGTATAAATCATTATAATTAAAATAATTTTAATTTTTAATTTTTTAAAAATACAAAAAAATTGAAAAATTAAAATAATAATAATATTTTCGTTTCAAATGAGAATTTGCATTAGTGTCACACTCGAATATGATAAAAGATGCAGTACCAAAAGAATGAGTTGCCAAATTATATAAAAAGAATGAATTGTTGTTTTCCAAATAAATGAATTGCTTATAAAATAATGTTAATTATACTAGTTACAGTTACTTATGCAGAAATAAATTTTTCAAAGTTAAAACTCATAAAATCTTATCTTCGGTATACAATGTCAGAAGAAATATTAAATGGATTAACTATTTTATCTATTAAAAAATAAATGTTAAAAAAACTTAAATATAGTAATTTAATTAGTAATTTTACATATCAAAATAAAAATAAATTTTAAATAATACTTTATTATAAATTTGATTATGATATTTTATTTAATTTCACACATTGTAAAAAAAAATTGTATAATTTTATTTTTTATTAGTATATAAGGGCTCCACCTTAAAAACTTACATAAGGCACATGAAATCTCAGGATCGACGCTTCTAGTTAAATTACACGTATCGAATGTTTACTTTGTTTGTATAAGACGAATACTTTTTAATAAATTATTATATTATCAAATACAAACTGAGTCAGAAGGGAACGGTCTGAGTCAGTTATATTAAATTAGAGTTTTTGTACAGGTAATGATATACAGACCCTTTTTAATTATTTCTTTTTACATTTCAAATCTACCCTTCGTTGTTTCCTGTTTTCCATGTTCACGTGGTGGACTAGTAGATACATATAGACTATAGAGCCCCGTGCTTTTAACCTTTTATTCTTTCCTGTAGAACCTATTCCTCTTCTGAGCCATGGAAGCATATAAAAGTTTCTCTATTTAGTTTCCCTGTTTCATACTATCCTCTTTTAGAAGAGAAAATTCATGTGGACGGAAAGTAGAGAACATCCTGTCATTTACATGAATCAAGCATAAACCTACAAGGTCAGAAGAGGAATAGATTCTAGAAGTATCAGTGTTTCATATATCAATCGATATTTGATATATATTTATGATATATTTTACTATATTAATTGATAAAAATATTTTTTTTAAAAAATAGACCAATATCTCAGTAGATAATGAAATTTAACTCCCTGAATTCTATAGATCATTATCAGGAGAATAAAAGGTTAAATCCATGTCTGTCAGCCATGAACTTAGCCAGGGCAGACCTAGAATATGAAAGGCAAAAAATCAAGTCAAGCGAATATCTGAATTTTCTTTTTCTATACACTCTTTTTTAAACTTTTACATAAAATTATTTTTTTATCCTTCCACATAATTCTTCCGCATTCGCCTACGAAACACTCGAACGAAACATTCCTTGTGATGAAGGATCAACTGAATACGCAGAAGAGAAGAGAGGAAAAAAAAATGATATGCTCTACCGTTGATCGAAATTCAGAGTCTTCTTTAACTGTAGATAGGTAGATTAGGGATGATAATGATAGTGTCGATTTTAAGGTTAGAAGAATAGAATTTATTTAGATCTAAGAAAAAACCTATAAAATTAGGTTTCAATCACTTAAAACAGTAGTAAAAGAAATTTGTCGAAGGAGAATCTCATGCAGTTTGATGATAAGAGATTTGGTACGTATGAATAGATCATCAAATAAAATGAGTATCATCAAATAAAATGAGTATGGTGGATCACCTATGTATAAATTTTTTTCTAAGATCGAAAAGAAGGTTTGACGGTGATAAATCCTTTTATAAAGACTAAATCGTTTGATGACAAATCACATCATACGTCACTATCATCATTAAAGATATTTGACCTTTTTTACTATTAAGATGTCATGTCTCACTAAACTTGTCTACCCACCAAAACAGCTGGTCGCGCAAGTCGTTGTCTCGAATACAGCGAGGCAGCGACTTCTCAGACTCTAGGCAGATGTGGAACCAATCATTTCAATTATTTGGAGTTAATTTTTTTAAAACATAAATCTTATAAATTACTTTAAAATATTGTTTAAACTTAAAAAAAATTAGCTCCACAAAATGGTGTGTATAAATCAATATTTTAAAAATTGGCCCGTTAAGTGAAATATCTCGATGGAAGATTGGTTAAACAATATTCAATCCACTTCAATTTTAGTCAAATTCAGTCAAATTCCTGTAATTAATATAAATATTATAAATAATATGAAATTATTAATTAAGATTTAGTTGATAAAATAAAATAAACTTTTAAATCAAAAATTATTTTTTAATATGAATCAACAAAAATACTTTAATCAAATCAAACACATCATTTCTTAAACTTTTAAATTTTAATATCTTTAAATAATTTTAATCTCTAAATTTTTGTAACTTTTTAAGTTATATAAAATTTATAAAAATTAATTTAATTAAAAATATCTATACTTAACTTTTTGACCAATCTAAAACTCTATATTTGTATAAATAGTCAAGTAAAATATTTTTTAAAAACTATAGCATGAAGTTTCCTTTTCCGCCAATAGCATAGTGGTGAAGGGCATCACCATTGTACAAAAAAGATATTTTTAAATAGTTTGGTCATTTCATCAATACTGACCCACATCCAATCGAACAAATATCTTCGACATTTTTATTTTTATCACAGAAATATCTACAAAATAACTTTTACGCATTAAAAATTCAAATTTATTGCGTTTGCCATTGTTAATATTAAATTCCCATTAAAAATACATTTTTATTACAAGAAATGGTAAATTCCCTTTAAAATCAAAGATTCTACCATTAAATTTTTATTAAAAACACTAGGGGCAAATATATTTATTTCTAAAATATCATCTATATTTTTAAATTCTGGCCATATTATTTATTTATTATATTTATTTTTATTATTTTTAAATATTATATTTTCTATAAGATTTTCTTGTTAAATTCTCAATAAAATTCAAGAACTTAAAAATATCTTACTATTAATAATTACCATTAATATCCCGACAACGAGATTTGTTACAGTACCCACATCCACTGTGCTCTCGTTTTGGCTATCTTACTGCGTCCCACATCTGACGTTGGTAATGCTTATAAAATGGTGAAAGGTTACGTGCAAAGTGCAAATCACTTCAAGATAGTTTTAAAATCTGATGTTCAAGCAGGGGTCGGAAAATAGAGTGACTATCGGTCTGTTGGAAAAAAATTCACTAAATATATTCTCTACAGAAATCATTGTAATTGAATCAATCAATTAAATTTCTGTACTCTTCAAATTTTAATAAGTTTAAAATATTTTTTAATTTTTTTTAAACTTTGAAGCCTTCAAAGACAACTTAATATATTCAATCAAGACAATTTTTAGAGGAGCACATACTCAATAAAATAATTTTTAATAGATCTATTATCATCTAATTTGGTGCCTCTATGCCTAGATATGCAAGGATAATATAACACACACCGTGTGCAAATAATCATCCTTTATACGACAAATGTATGTTAAATTTTTTCAATTCACCAAATTTAAATTTAAAATTTATTTTTCCATTTTTTATGAATTTTTTTTACTTTTCAAGTTTAAACATGACATTGATAGCTCAAATCCTTTCTACAAAATGTTCTTTTTTCATTTTTCAGTTATTGAAATAGGATCTACAGAAGGAAAAACATTTGTCATTCGTTAGTTATTAGGGGCATTTCAAAAACGACGAGTCGAAATATGGCTTTCAATTAGGAAAATGAAACTTCCGTTGAAGAGAAACAAATGAAACTCTTTCATAAAAATTCTAATGGAATCGATAATGAAGTTTTCATGCTCCCGCACGCAGGTGTGGACGAAGCGGAAGTGAGAATTTTGGGTTTCATATAAATTTTTTAAAATAATGTTTGATCAGTCAAAACCTGAGAATCAAGTGAAGTGACAAACCACATCGGTTAATTTGAAAAACCAATGATTCAATATAATATTTGAGGATTATCCTCTCAGCGACCAGCTTTTGAGAGTGAGTTCTACCTCAAAAATATTAGAAGTCATGATTTCTTAACATGGTATCAGAGTAAGTTCTACATACAGTCATAGGATCTAGCTATACGTGAGGGCGGGTCTGAAGTTTTCACCTGCAACGACAGTGTGCAGTTGCACGTGAGGGTGAGTGTGAAAGTGACAAAAGTCCCATAACGATTAATTTGAGAAACCAATAACTCTATATAACACTTGAGGAACCCTCCTCTCAGCAACTAGATTTTGAAAGTGAATTATAGTTCAAGAATGTTATCAAATCATGATTTTCTAACACCAAATAAAATGATTTTGTTAACATTTCTATACTAACTTATGTTAATTCTTAACCTTTTAAATTGTTATTATTTATATAAATGATAAGTAATTCTTTATGCATGTAGAAAATGTCTTAGCTTTTTTATACATCAAAATTAAAAGATTAAAAGAAGTGTATAATGGAGATCAAGAGGGCCTAAAGTGAGAGTAGTTCTTCAATGGAAATAGTTCCACATTATCTTGTTCAGAGGTTGTTTAGATCTTGAGATATGATTGAACCTCTGCCTTTAACTAACATGAAACATTTTAGAGTGTGTATAGGTGTACATTCCAATGTAGAACCGAAAAAGCATATATGATAAACAAAGTAAACCACATCATACTAATTGAGACATATTTGTTCCATAAAGTATTCTTTACCCACATTGCGTGAAACATGCCACTATAATTAAGTCGTCGTAACTTTGGATCCAGCGTTGGGTGAAAGTAATTAATGGTCATTCATTGGAGGCTCTCTTAGTAGTTAAGGCAATTTTATTTTGATATAAAGAGACTTGAGTACCCATTTTAAATGGAAGATTGCACATTTATCATCACATGGACTTTATAAAATCAAGTAAGATAGATAAATAATTTTATAGATGATATATATTAAGAAAAATTCATCGATTTGATCATCATAATTTTATGAGATAGACCATTAAAAAGTAATGGTTTTGTAATAATCAGATTTTCAAACTCTATAATCACAAGATAGTTATAATGAGATAAGTCTCAAGTTTTATATAATCGATTGTCTCATCAGAAAATATGTGACCTTAAAGCACCCTTCTTAAATAGAGACTTCCACTAGAGTTTTCACATAAGAAAAACTGTTAGTAAATGATATCAAATTCCCTCACTAGCTTTCCTTTTTATAATCAATATTTCACATATCTATCCAAATCACTTATGGAATATTAAATTATTAAGAATGATGATTAAAAGATAATGAGTTGGGCTAAGTCAAGTTTATTTGATTTATTTATCTATTTTTTCTTACTTGAAATCTATTAGTTTACCACATAGGTAGGTTTCTTCTTCACTAATATTAATATCAAAATAATTAGGTGAACTTTTTCTAAATCCATTTATCTATTTTTGAAATGAGTTAATCTATTAACCATTTCAAATTAACTATTTAACAATTTATAATTATTGCTTTGAGAGAAAAGTCAAGTGTTATTTCCAAATTTCGATGCATAAAAATATATATAAACTCTTAAAATGTTCCAAATGAGATATTCACTCAATGAAAAAAAATAAACAAGCACATTTGTGGTCGAATGCCACTAGACAGAATTTCTCAATATGGGAGAGCCATTCTAAGTAGTATTGATTCCGACTTACTACGTAGGGCTATGGATTTAAAAAAGGTAGATTTACAAATGAAAGAAATATGGAACTAGATGCTTTTAAAAAAGAAAATGCTTTGTCTTACTTATGATACAAGGAAGATTGGACGAAAACCAACTATGGATTTAAAAATGCTAAGTTAACAAATGAAAGAGATATGGAATTAGATGCTTTTTTAAAAGAAAACGCTTTGTCTCATGAGGCAAGGAAGAATGGACTAAAACCAACTATGGATTTAAAAAAGCTAAGTTAACAAATGATAATATGGAACTAGATGTTTTTTAAAAAGAAAATGCTTCGTCTTACTTAGGAAGAATGGATTAAAACCAACCTTCAAATATTTTATTTTATTTTATATAATATGTTGACTTCTACTTTTGCCAAATAAGTGGGTTTGAGCCGACTAGATTTTTTAATAAATTAGTCTTCAATATGGAGTGTATGCCCTTTTTAAATAAAATAACTTTCACTGGAGTTGGTGGGTCAAATGAGATTTTACTCAATTTAATATGGTTGATGAGTACTCATTATTCAAATTATAAAATTAATATCAGGTGTAAATAGTTGATTAATAAAAAAAATTACTACATTTAATTAGATCATTGATAATAATTTAGAATCATTGCAAGACAAGGCACATAAAAAAAATAGAAACACTATAATCTAAATTGATAATATTGATGGAATTGTATTTTTTTTGTAATTTTTAAGAAAAATGCTAAGTTTACACTAAAATTATACTTTTTTATATTCTGTTGATTTAGTAAGTAATCTGACGAAAATTGATAGGGTTATTGGTGTTTATTATAATAAAAGGGTTCAAAGACTTTCGAGACACTGAGATTGGCGTTTTTCTATTTAATTATTTAGACGGAGACACCGAGATAGAAGTCTTGTCCAAGGGTTCCAAGACTTCTGTCTTGTTCGTCGGAGCTCACTCTTCTCTCATAAATCGTGGATCAGGGGTGCGACTCTTCAAAAATCTTAATAAATTGATGGCCACCGGTTTACTGCAATTGCTTAAAAATAATCTCCTAAAATGAATATAAGTCATGAAATACAAAATACAATATTCCTGTCCTCATTTCCAAAGGATTTGATTTGTATATCATTTCATCAACCATAGGAATCCTACAAAAAATGCAAAAGCAAAGATGGTGGTGTATGTCGCTGAATTATACGAGAGATGGATCTCTATGGAGAAACCTTCAGAAACGAGAGCGATTTGAAAATCAAAGAAGGGAGAAAGACTCAACAGAGATTTGAGAGAGAATCAATCGAAACAAGAGAAGGTAGACAATTAAAAAAATATATGAGAAACTCACGCGAAGTCGAGAGAATTGACAGAAAAAAAAAAATCATACGGAATTTAAAAAAAAAAAACAGAGGAGGGAGGGAGAGCTTCGCTGGAGGTAGAAGGGCGTCGCTCGTAAGAAGTTGTAAGGACTTGAGAGTTCAGAATCGTGTATCACAAATTTGCGGCAATGGAGATCCCCAAGAGACAAATCTGGCGTTTTTCCACAGGTTTGCACTATTTATTTTATTATTATTATTATTATTTTTTTTTTATCAAAATTCACCATCCATTGAAGTTTTAAGCACTATCTCACGATTTTTTACATTTAAATTAAAAAAAAAAACTTATTTTTAATAATATGAGATACATTGGTTGAACAGTTGAAAGTGACATGACTTGTAAAATAATACTCTCTCCGTCTCATTTTAATTGTTTTAAGAAATTCTCTATATAAGACTAGCACACTATATGATATCATAAATTTTTAATATACTTTATGCTATTCTAATATAAATGAGATAACTATTTTTAGACAATTCTAAAATTCATATAAGATAACTAATTTGGATCATTATTATTTATTATTATCCACGTGACTTTACATGACAGGTGTGTGTCCTCTCGAGGAAGGTGGGGGGAATTGGACGAGTACAATCCGCGAGGTTGCGAATGTCTCCTTTTACTTTACCTGTTTTAAAATGGGGCTGCAGTTCCCGACTAATGCATTAGTCCAGCGATGATCTCCGTTGTAGTTAAGAAATCTTTCCTGCTATTTGTATGCAATGCAGCAATCTTGCTTGCTTCCAATGTCGCACAAACAGCTATTGCTTTGGAATGCGAAGCAGAGGCTCTATTCAATTGGAAAGCCACTCTTCTGCAGTCTCACACTCTACAGTCATGGACCCTATCACTCCCCAATTCCAATTCCAATTTCACTCCATGTTCGTGGGCTGGAATTACATGCAATAATGAGGGAAGAGTGATGAAAATAAACCTGAGGAATGCCAGTTTGGAAGGTAATCTCTATGACTTCAGCTTCTCCTCCTTTCCCAACCTCATCCATCTTGATCTCAGCAACAATTCTCTCTTTGGAACCATCCCACCAGAAATCAGCTCGCTTTCCAACCTCTCCCTCCTAGACCTTTCTCATAATCGACTTTCTGGTTCAATTCCTGAAGAGATAGGAAATATGAAGGGCCTCAGTGTGCTCTGCTTTTCCTCCAACGTTCTCACTGGTTCTATTCCTCCCACTCTTGGAAACTTGCATAGCCTTACCCAGTTGTACCTCAGTTCAAATCCAATTACTGGCCCAATTCCTCCACAGATGGGCGGTCTCAAGAACTTGAGATTTTTGGAGATGTCTGCCAACTTTCTAACAGGTCCAATCCCCACACTTTCGGAAACTTGGCTCAGTTGGCATATTTGCACGTTTTTCAGACATCCATTTCTGGTTCCATCCCCCACGAACTGGGTCAACTCAAGAACTTGGTTCAGCTGTGCTTGTACTCGAATAAACTCAGTGGTCCGATTCCACCGTCTCTGGGTAATTTGACCAAATTGACCCTTCTCTACCTCTACAACAACCAGTTATCTGGTCCAATTCCACAAGAACTGGGAAATCTGTTGAGCCTCACACAGCTAGACTTGTCGAAAAATAACCTCTCAGGATCTATTCCTTCTTCTTTGGGTAACCTGAAAGAGCTGACCCTGTTGTCCCTCTTTCAGAACCATATTTCAGGCTCAGTTCCATCACAGATCAGAAACCTTAAGAACCTGGTTCATTTGTTGTTGTTCAAAACCCATATTTCCGGTATGATTCCCCATCAAGTAGGGAATCTTGAAAATTTGATTGAGCTGAGGTTGCAGAGAAACAATCTTACAGGTACGTGGTGACGACAAATGATGCAGAGCATGTTCACGCTATTTTAGTAAGTTTTATTTGAGGGTATTTTATATAGTTTTAGGTTTTTTTTTTTTTTTTTAATTTAGGGGCAATATAGACATATTGTAAACTCTATATAAACCTTTGTACCCTTGTTCGAATGGAATAATGAAATTGTTTTCCCTCTTATTTACATTAATCTCCTAGGGTTGCTGTTTATTTTGTGTTTTGCATCATTTAGTCATTTAGGTCTATTTAGTTTAGTGTCCTGCGTCAAATTTAGTATCAGAATCAAGTTGTCATTTTTTTTTTTTTAAACATCCACATCCTAGGTTACATTTTATTTTGTGATAAAAAAAAAATTGATCGTCTCATCATTACATCATAAGTCATTCATTGCATATAGAGTCTAGGACATAGCATATATCCTGTCTTTCCCTACTTGTGAATCTGTAGGAACCCTAGTGTGTGTGTCCGTGTATGACAACTAGGAGTGGAGTTACCTATCAGAGAGGATCAAAACCATCTAGAGGCATGTCAGGAGAGGAACCACCACTTTAGATTACTTAGATCCTTACCCAATTGATCAAACTTCAAAGAACGCAAGAGGCCTTAAGTACTTAGTTGGCCACCGTGAGAACTAGGGCTGAAGTCCTAGAAGCCCCTACGAATGAGGATGGGGATCAAATCATTGAGACAATAGGAACCTAGGACATAGGCATGGAGGCCCTAGAGGCCAAGGAATGGGTCGTGGTTGGTACTAGACACATAGGCACCAAAAACCTACTGACAATGACGAATGCATCTTGAAAAGCGTTCATGTGGAAGCCCCTAGCTATAAAGGTTGTCTAGAGCCCAAAGTCTTCTTAATTGGCTATTGGACATGAATCACTACTTCGAGTGGCATGATATGTGGGAAATTCGGCAAGTCCGTTTCATCAAAATAAAATTGGTGGGACAAGCTCGGCTTTCTAGACCATGGTAGAATAGAAAACCAGGAGATTGGGAGACGACTCCCTCGAATCAACTTGGGGAGAAATGAAGGAGTTCGAGTGGCATGATATGTCGAAAGTTCGGTGAGTCCATTTCACCAAAATGAAATTGGTGGGGGCATGCCAAGCTTTTTTAGACCATTGTAGAATAGAAAACCAGAAGATTGGGAGATGACTCCCTCAAATCGACTTGGGATGAAATGAAGGAGTTATTAAAAGATAAATGCGTCCCTCTTAAATACAAACAAAAACTCATTAACTAGTGAAACTTATTATGTCAAGGTAACCAGACCATTCGTGAGTACATTGCTAAGTTTGATGAGTTCTTTATGCGATGTGAGATAGATGAGGAGCCCAACCAAACCCACTCTAGGTTTTGATTAGGCCTTCGTCCTGAGTTCTAGCGTGAACTCATGGTGGATCGAGTAGAAGCTTTGGAGGAAACTTACCAATTTGTGCAAGACTTAGAACGATACTTGAAACCGAACCCTCCAAAGCCATTTGATTCCTGTGGAACTAGCTCCAAGACACACCTCAAGGAGTTCGGCAAAATACAGGGAGTCATCCCAGACAAATCACCAGTGTCCACCCATGAACAAGGATGCAATTGCAAAATGAGCCTCTGGTGCGAGCTCTTCCACGAGTGGCCTACAATGTTGTCACTATCAAGGCTATGGCCATTTCACTCGTGAGTGTCCCACATCAAATTTGACATTTAGGTTTACTCAAGTTTGTGTCCTGCATCAAATTTTGTATCTTCCACGGTTTGTCTTTTCATTGGATTGTTCTCCCCAACAAAAGGTTCTTGGTCTTTGTAGAAGTAGATTCCCCAAGTGACGAGGATGTTGATGAGGAAGAAGCCAACACCCTCGCAGTGGTTAGGTGTGGCTTCACCCGATCCCAATCGTCAGAAGATTGGAGATGAATAACCATTTTCCACACCTACATCAAGTGCGGTGAGAAATCCTACAAATTGATTGTGGATAGTGGGAGTTGCAAATGTTGTTTCTGCAGCACGGATACTCGATTAGGTTTGAAACTTGAGTCTCATCCTAACCCTTATCGAGTTTCATGGGTCAATGACACGTCACTCTCCGTCACTCAGTGGTGTCTCATGCCCATTCAAATATTTTACTATCAGGACACCATGTGGTGTGATGTGATACCTATGGGCGTAGGACACATCATCTTGGGCCGTCCTTAGTTGTTTAACCGTGATACCTATGTTGTTTTAAGTACAAGGGTCGGAAGATTAATCTCATCCTTGTACAGCCCAAGGACACTCCATCAAAGCAAGAGGTTATAAAGAGGGACAAACCGAGTGCTCAGACAAAGACTCAGCCCAAGTCTCTACATATCATCACTGCTAAGGAATTTGAGAAAGAGACTAGTAACACCTCGGTTGTGTTTGCCCTCGTGTCTAGGGAGACTTCTCCCGAGGTTGGTACTGAGTTTCCAAAGGTTGTAGTTCCGGTCTTCCATGGGCTACCCAAAACCTTTGTGTTAGAGATGTCAGGTTTATGAGTTGCTTTTGGAAAACCATATGGCACATGATAGATACTAGGCTTCAGTTTTTGTCTGCATATCATCCTTAGACTGATGGTCAGACTGAGGTAGTCAATCGTATCTTAGGTAATATGTTGTATTATCTAGATGGTGAGCATACTCAATCATGGGATGTTGTCTTACCAATTGCAGAATTTGCATACAATAGCTCAATCAATTGGTCTATATGTATAAGTCCCTTCGAAGTCGTGCATGATTGCACACTAGAAAACCTATAGATCTCATTCCCATGTTAGTATCGCATATGCCATCTGAGTTTGCACATTCATTTGCACAACATATCTGTAATTGTGTAATTTTGAACCGTTAAATATGCTTTGTGTTCCGTTAATCGGGAAGACTACTGAGTGATCTTTCTGAAAAGTCCAAGTTTGGCCCAATCCGAACTCGATAGCTCATTGATCCAACTTCTTGAAGTTGGAAGGGCAAAATCGTAAATATCTAAACTTCATTTAATTATTCTGAAAAATGATCATTGTAATGACCCGTCCCGAATTTTCTAAATTTTCGAAGAGATTTTTAGATCTCTGAGTTGTTTTAGGGACCTTGGTAACAGTGAAGAGAGTGTGGGCGCCATGGTTGGCCCAATTTACCTGTTTTCGAGTTTGGGAACTCGAAGGGCATTTTGGTAATTTTATAATTATTGCATATTTGTCATGAAAATTTGTTCAAAAGTCATACGTTTTCTCGCCCGAGATCTTTCGGATTATTCCTTCGAGTTTTTCTTTCTCTTAATAAAAAAAAATGCAAAAACCCTAAACCCTAACCCTCCTTATAACTTACCCTTTCCACGACACTGTAGCCGTCACGCTACAGTGCTGCCGCTCCCTTTCCCTTCCCAGCGGCCTCCTCTTCCTCCTTTTCTTCTTTTTCTTCTTCCCCATGCGGTTCCCTTCTCCTTCTTCTTCCTCCCCATGCGGTTCCCTTCTCCTTCTCCTTCTTCTTCCTCCCCATGCGGTTCCCTTCTCCTTCTCCTTCCTCCTTTCTCGGTAAGCTTCTGCTTCTTATTCTCTCTCTCTTCTCTCTCTCCCTCTCTCTCTCTCTCTCTCTCTCTCTCTCGGCTTTCTCCTTCTTCCCATTTTCTTCGATTTCTCCCGATTGTCCCCTTTTCCTTCTTCCCCTTCTCGGATTTTCTCTGCTACTCGGATTTCCTTTTTTCTTCTTCTTTCTTCCTTCCTTCTCTTCTCTGTTTTTCCTTGGTTTTCTTCTCTTTTCCCCCTTTTTCCTGGTTTTCCCTTGTTTTCCCCCATTTCCCCGACTCATCAAACTCACTGAGTCGCTCGGCCGAGTGTCGAGTCGACTCAGTCGATTTTTCTTTTTTTCTGCTGTCCCGAGTCAACTCGACCCAGTCTGGCCCAGATCCAACCTAGACCCAGTCTGACCCAGACCCGTTCCAGCCCAACCAGGCCCAGACCCTGTCCGGCCCAACCAGGCCCAGATCTGGTCCGGCCCATGTCTAGCAGGCCTACGTTTTCGGCCCAATCCACCTTGACCCAGTTTCCAGACCTGACCCTTTTCCAAAGCCCATGTCAATCGTATGTGATTAATGGAAAATTTGATTGAATGAATGATTTTTTATGCTTGAATGTTGTTGAAAACATGTTTGTGATTAATCATAACACACATACGATATTATGATGGATGTGAACACGATAGTTGGAAGATGTTGTGATTCATTGCGTGTTTATGCATAATATGTGAATGTAATCGTATGTCGGATATAGAAGTATGAGCCTAAGCATTGTTATGTGTTGTTAACCGCATGATGATGCATGTTGTGGATATTGATGTCATGTCAGAACATCTTTGTGCTGTCATACATGATCATGATACTATGTGCATGCATGAGAGATTTTGTTCATGTGTACACATTTATGATGATGAGATGAGCTTGGTGGTTGGGAGGACTTCCCCGTTACACTCCGGCAATCGAAACCTCCAAAGGGGATGTGGGTTTCTCCGTTGTGTTCAGACGGTCGAGGTGCCTGCCCTAGAGTTTGGTTCCCTCGGGCGTGGTCGAGGTGGTTTCGGACACGACTCTTGTGGATGAGGCAGTTGTGTACTATTTAGTCTCCCGACGATATTAGTAGGGAGACTGGAGTTTGTTGGAGGACTTGATGTGGACTATGGGGATGATTTCTTGGATTTGGTTAATGGAATATCGGTTAATATAGTAGTTGAGTATGGTAGGCATGGATGTTTATTTCACTTGTGATATTTACTGCCCATTTCATATGTGATCTATATCTATCTTGTTAAAATATGATATGTTCTTTCGCTGGGCTGTTTTACTCATCCCTTACCTTTCAGGTGCCCCGATAGCGAAGGGGCCAGGTTGGTCCCTTGAGCAAGTACCAGGAGAGGAGTAGTAGAGAATAAAAGCTTATGTTTATGCTTTGTTTGATGTTTGAGAACTTTAGTCATGTAGTTTCAATCACCTGTTTGTTTGGATGACTGTATAACCTGTTGATCAGTTACATTTGTGGTTCGTTGTGTTTATTCTAGTCTTGAACTTGTGGATTGTTGGACGAGAAGTAGTTACCCGTTTTTTTAAAAAAAAATATTGCTGCTATTCTTATACCCGATATCTGTCTTTTACGACTTTCTGGAGTTTTTCGGAGATAACGCACCCGTAACGGGTTGCGGCGTTACAATCATAAAATTGTTTCACTCTGGAAAACCACACATTTGAGATATTTGAATTCCCAAACTCACATACACTCTATGATTTCAAGTTTTGAGTTCTACGGACTTTTCCGTTCTTTTTACTCATTGCCTGATTTTCATGTTTTTTAACTCCTTTAAAGGACTCACTTTGTAAAACCATAAGTTAAAAATAATAATGAAAGTCTAAAATTTCTAGAAAAATATCGTATGTTTAATTTGTGTTATGATCAAACGTTTTGTGTTTCTGTATTTCTATTGTGAGATTTTTGACACCCAATCTGAGCATTAGAATACGAACCGTTGATTTAAGCAAATCAACGTTTTGATCCCGATTTGTTGGCTTTTGTCACTATTGCTTTTCAAAATAGTTTATTCTAAACTAAATCTCATATCCCGGACTCATCTGCGAAGTCAGATTTTCTCGAAGATTTTCCAATTTTTTCGTGTGTTAAGTAAAGTTTATAAGTTTATTAATCATCAACTCTATACTCCGTAGCTGTAGATATCGCAACCATCTTCTTCCACTGTCGCATGCCGATGAACATGTACTGTAAATGGAGAAGAATACATTCATCATGTTCTTAGCTCTCTCTCTTTTATCTCCATTTCCAATTTTCTTCTTCTACTTCTGTACTTCTTCTTTTTCGAATTCTTTTGCAACTCATCTTCTTTAGTGATTTTGGTAGAAGTCCAAACTCTGTCCAAAACTCTTCAAGAAGGTATAAAAAACTCACCCTTTCATTTTATTATAAGCTTTAGAAAAGGTTAGGATTGAAATAAGATAAAAATGGAGTTGAAAATTGAGTTTTTGGAAACCTATGAAAAAATGGTTTTTATCCACCTTCTACTGACATCCTCAAAATCAATCTCATTTTCATCAAAATCTAATTTTCTTCCTTCTACAGTGAAGATGACATATATCTGAACTTACACAACCGATTCATCATAAAAATGAAAAAATTTAAGCCACTAGAAAGAGGATTTGTTAATTCTATTTTTCCGCCTGTAACTGTGATTTCTGGGCCGTATCGGAAGTCCAATACTCTAAACAGAAAAATTGAAAATTTGAATGTATGTAACTTTACTGTCAAACGTCTGATACTTTCTTCATCAGAAGTCTGATGGGTAAATTTATCGGAAGTCGAAAAATGATTTCTAAGAGTGAATTTTGTCGATTTCATGTTCTATGTTGCTCTCTGTTGTTATCGGAACTCCAATACCATGCTATCATAAGTCCGGTACCTACATATTGGACGTCCGACGAGAGAACACTTCAATTTAAACTTTGTTTGTTTACTTTATATATTGTGTTTATTTTTCCGCACTTTATATTACAACATTTACTTTTTGTCAGCCTTCTCAGTCCGAATATAACTTACTAATTGCTGACTCCTAACTCCCTGACACATCAACTCTATTTGAACTGGTCCAAGGTTATTTACATTTCAGCAATTTTCTTTTCACATACTTTATAGTTCTGTATTCTCTGGGCTAAACTCTCAATATCCACCAATTGCTATCGCTCGGGAAAACTCGAGACTAGGCACTGAGTATTATTATTTATTTTTCTACTTTAAAACGCCATGTCTTAGGTGTTATTTTTCTTTTTATTGTGTGTTTTGTATGATTCACACTTTTAAATTTTATCACTTGAACTGGATTAATTACGTGTAATCAGACTCAGCCATTTTCACGCTTTTCTTGGAAATTCATACACTAAACTTAACATCTATATATTTAACACGTGTATTTTATTTCCGACAAATATTTACACAATATTTTTTTTTTACAGTTATTCGATAAAACTCGCCGAACTACGGTGAGGATTTTCAACTACACCTTTTTACATTCAAAATGCATTTTATATTTGGAAACCTTTAAATCTATGACAATGATGGGACCCATGATATAATAATGTTAGAAAAGACTAAATATGACCAGAATGTGAGATCTGACATCGCTTACATGTAAGGGATGTAATTTAGTTCTAACTGATAGAACGTAAGCGTATAATGGTGTCAAGGAGCCGAGGCCTAGTAGTCTATAAACTCAGTATGGGAAATAGAGGCTAACAGGTTAAATGAATTTGATGAAGGTAATCAAGTCGAAATGTTATATATTATATTTTATGTTGTCATATTCATGTGCAGGGCTTGTAACTTAGCTATCCCCTGTCTTGAAACCGGAATTGCGAAATAGCCTAATGAGCAGATACAGGTATTCTCCTGTGTAAAATCCTATGCAAAAAGGGCACTTGGAACAATAGGTGAATGATATAGGAACAAACACAGATTGTGATGCTCCTCCTTTTATTTTTAGTACTGATTTGATTTATCCTCGAGCGGTGGGGCGTTGATGAATGCTTGTAATACCTTTAAACTCGGTATCTTATTCATTCTTAGTAATTTAATCCATAAAGCTAAGTGCATAAGAAACTTCATTAGCGCACTGTGTGAGGTAATTGAGAATAAAGAGCTCTTGTTATGTTCAACATTTTGACTATGTCAGGACTAAATGCATTGTGGATTGGGTGAAGCATCGGTTTAAGTTATGAAACTGGTGTAGATTGTGTGAAAATTTATTAAGGCAGATCTGTGTGAGAAGGAAAAGAACATGTATTAATGGTTGAGATGAACCATTTTTAGGATATTGATTCATGGTATTAGAAGTGATATAATAATTGCATTTCGTCTTGTGATTTATATATTATGATAGTTTGATTATTGTTGAATACTCTTCACTAGGTTGTTAGCTCATGTTCTATACATTGTAGAATTAATACTTGAAGGGAAAATCGAGGAACCACCATTGATGTCTTAGGAGATGCACTCCCTGAACTCTGTCATATTTCCCGCCGACGAGAAATATGTTTATTATGTTTATTTTTATGCTAATGATGTATTGTTAATAATTATGCCTCTTGTGGCATAAAAACCTAAGCATGTAATAACCATTGTGTTTTCATATGCTACTCTGATGTAATGATATGATATAGTATGTTATGTTGTGTTATGTATAACTATGTGTTTGTACATGGGAGACTTATGGTATGTGTTTAAGACCACTTGAGAAAGGCACGCATGATATTTTCTATTTAGACCTTAGATAGAGGCCCATAGGGTATTCCTAAATATGATTATTTAACATAAAAAATAAGTCGTGTCCTAAGCCACATCAGGCTAGGGAATGAGAATATCCATGATTTGCATGCTGAAATTAGGAGAAAAATTAATATGAGCAATGAAATGTACAAGTTGTTGCAGATTCTCATCGTAGGTTCAAGGAATTTGATGTGGGTGATTATATAATGATCAAAATCAGGCCCGAACGGTTCCCACGAGGAACTGTAAAAAAGTTGTACACTCGGTCTTTTAAAATTTTGAGGCAAGTTGGACCCAACATATATGTCATAGACCTTCCATCAGACATGGGCATTAGCTCTACCTTTAATGTGAAAGATCTAACACCCTTTCACGGTATAACAACTTCACCCTCAAGCCCCACCCCACATCAGCATCATCATGACCCTCCTAATGGTCTTCCTGAATCACTTCATGACCCGTGGAATGCACCTATGCAACCTTCTTAGCCTTTATCTTCCTTACCTTCCTTGTCACCTAAGAGAGATGTGATAGAATCAATCCTAGACGAGGAAGTGGTTTCAACTTTCAACCAATGCTGGAGGTTTCCAAAAGTATATCGTGATATGGAAGAACAAACCGATGAAAAATGCAACTTGGTTGACTAATGACGAGCTACAGTGATTGGACCAGGACGTATTGGAGAGATTCAGAGCTTTGTCATGCCAGAGTTGCATCCTCCTCACCCGGAGCAAGCTGACAGTGATGCTAAGACAAGGTTCTGAGTATATTAGTGATGACGGAGGATAGTCATTCCAGCCCTATGTTTGTGACTCAATGATGATCTGATTGGATGACGCCTAAAGGCCTCATGTGCACATGATTACACTTTGAAGATCCCACACTGGGAAGGCGTGCGTGTGGTTTGACGTATCTTCTTATCTGTTTGAATTCGAGGTCGAGTTTTTCTTAGATGGGGGGATTGATGCGGAGTATGTTCACGCATCATGTGTTTATTTTTTTCGTTATTTCATTATGTGGAGTTTTAGTTAATTTTATTTGAGGGTGCAATTTGGACATATTTTATTGTAAACTCTATATAAACCCCCTGTAGCTTATTCGAATGGAATGAACGAAATTGGAATTTTCGACTGCAAGTCCTTTTGCCCCACACGATGGTGCTCCCTTAGTGAGAAGCCAAGAACTTGGTGAGAATCCAAGCAGGTTTGAGAAGCCTTTTCTCCTATGCAAGTATTCTTTTATATTTTCCTATCTATTTTCTCTTTTGTCTCTTCTTCTATTCCTCCCTTCTTTTTCCCTTGAAACCCTAGCCTACTCGATTTTTCCCTTGGCTCCTGTCCCATCTATACTTTCAAAATCCTCCCTTAACTACCTCAAATTCCACCCTCTCCTTCCTAGTGTTGCCGCCCCCATTCCCTTTTCAAAACCTAACTCTAATTGCTTCGAATTACCCCTTTCTTGTGTTGCCTCCCATTAAAATCCATCAACCCCAGCCTTAGTCGATCCTTCTATCCTGTTTAACTCACCATATCCCCTAACTCCTAACCCCAGCCCACATCTAAATCTTAATTATTATCATCTTTTTAAACCCTAACCCTAAATCCTCCCCCAGGGCCGGCCCTGGCTATAAGCGAAGTAGGCCATCGCCTAGGGCCCCCAAGTCCATAAACTCTTTCATTATATATTAAATAGTTAATAATATATATGAAAGTGTAAATCCATTGTTGTCTACGTTGGTTAGGGTGCTTGTCTTTCATATTAGAGACCTGGTATCAAATCTCGCTGTTTACATTAATAATTTTTATTTTTGTTGAGTTTAATAATAATAATGAAAATAACAATAATTTTAATTAATAAAGAATCTTTTAAAATATATGTATCATCTAAATAGAGCGGCCTTCAAATCCCAACTAATTCCTTTTATGACTTTTAAATTACTACCAATTGAAATCATTTGACTATTTTCAACTATTTCGAATTTAAAATACTCAAAATTGGAAATTTATATATTGATAATTTTTCTACTCAATTTGAACTTAAAAAATTAAAATAATGATAGTAACAATCATAATAATAATTATTATAATCCTCATTTTATTGAGTTTACTAATAATAATGAAAATAACAATAATTTTAATTAATAACAAATATTTAAAAATATATGTATCATCTAAATAGAGCAAAAGAGAACCTATATTGAGTTGGTAATTTTGAATTAAAAATAATTTAAAGCTTTTAAAATTTGAAGAGATGAAAAAACATAACTTTATTCATTTGATCAATGTAGATTTTATTAGATGTAATATACAAGTATAAATCATTATAATTAAGATAATTTTTAATTTTTTAAAAAATTCAGAAAATTGTTCGCTTTCTTTGAGATTTTATTTTTCAAAAGATAAATAAATAAATAGATAAATAAATAAAATATGTATTGAGTTTTAGTTAAAAAAAAAAAAAAGAAAAAAAGAAAGAAACCCTAAACTACTCCCCAAACCCTAGCAACCCCTTCTCTCTTGAGCCTTTCCCGCAGCACTGTAGCGTTCCAGCTACAGTGTCGCGCCCCTACCTTCGTCTCCCCCTGGTCTTCTCCTTCTCACTCCTCTGATCTCTTCCTCCCTCACTTCTCTCTCTCTCTCTCGTCTTCCCTTCTTCCTCTCTTCAGATTCCTCTTCTTCTTCTTCCCTTTTCTTTTCCCCCTTGGTCACGCGGGCAACTGCCGCCGACTTCCAGCGCCCGACCTCCTTCGCCGCCGTCCGAGATTCTGATTTCCGCCGCCCCAGTTCCAGGTACCCTCTCTTCTTCCTCCCACCTTCTTCCCCTTCTCGATTTTACCTATTTTCTCTTCTTCCCCTTAACCCTTTCCTCGTTTTCCATGATTTCATCAGTTTTCTGTGATTTTACTTGATTTTCCTCGCTTTTCCATGAATTTTTCCTCCTTTTCCTGTTTTCCTCTTCTCATTTCTTCAACTCGGCTGAACCACGGGGTCAGCTCGGTCGTGTGTCGAGTTGACTCAGTTCTGGACTCGACCCTTTTTGGATCCGACCCAGTTCTGGACCCGACCCTGTTTGGATCCGACCCAGTTCTGGACCAGACCCTGTTTGGATCCGACCCAGTTCTGGACCCGACCCTGTTTGGATCCGACCCAGTTCTAGACCCGACCTTGTTTGGATCCGACCCAGTTCTAGACCCGACCCTATTTTGGATCCGACCTAGTTCTGGACCCGACCCAGTTTTGGACCCATATTTCAGTTTGGGCCCAGCCCCTTTTCCAGTTCGGCTAGTGTCAGGCCCGACCCAGTTCGGCCCATGTCAGTTTTAGGTCCAACTTTTGTCCGGTCTCATTTTAGTTGCTTTACCTTATTTACTTATTCGCTCTTCCTCTTTTCAACAGATTGAGCTCCTTTTTAATACCTCAAGCCGCTTAATCGCTTCAGACTTTTGACTCCACACACTATGAGAGGACTTATCACTGTTAGCATGCATTTGCATCCTTTTTAACCCTCCACCTTGGACATGAAGTGACTCGAGTGGGGCCCTTCGTTTATTAAGCCACTCGGTAAGGGAACTGTTAAATGAATCTGTGGCAAGGGATCCGTTCGAGTGCACTCATGTCAGCTATATGCGACTAAATGGAAAGTTTTTGATCGGACAAATGAATATTGAACATGATGCTTGAAAGTTATTGATAACATGTGAATGAATTTATGATGAGAATAAGACATGCGTTGGATGTCGAACATGATGTTAGGGACTTAATGATAACATGTTGTTCATTTAATTATAACATGTGAATGCTTTTATACTGAAAATGAGATATGTATCTGGATTTTGAATGTGATGCTTGAGCCTTGTTGATAACATGATGGATGTTATTTATAATATGTGAATAAGATCACGATGAGTATGTTGATTTGTGTTTTGAGATTTTTTTTTTATATACTTATGTTGTTATATCTGATCATGATATCATGCGTATGCATGGGGGGGTGTAACCCGCAACGGGCAACGCACTGTTGGTGTTGAGATGGAGGAACTATTGACACGTTTATATATTTATGATGATGTGATGAGTTTGGTCGTTGGGAGGACTTCTCCGTTACGCTCCGGCGGTCGAGACCCCCATAGGGAGATGTGGATTTCCTCGTTGCATTCCGGCGGTCGAGGTGCCTGCCCTTGAGATTGGCTTCCCTGTTATGCTCCGGCGGTCGAAACCCCCATAGGGAGATGAGGGTTTCCCCGTTGCATTCCGGCAGTTGAGGCAGTTGTGTGTCATGAGGTCTCCCAGTTGTATTGGTAGGGAGACCGGAGTTGGAGGAGGATAATTGTGAGTTATGAGGATGATGTTTCGGAATAGTCGGTGGGATCACTGATTAGTTGTATAATTGAACACTCCTGTGCATAGACATTCATTTTATTACGATGTTTATCTTTTTCCTCATACATGTGATATATGTTGTTGCTGACATGTGATATGATTATTCTCTTCATTGGGCTGATTAGCTCACCCCTTACCTTTCAGGTACCCCGATTGTGGAGGGGCCAGGTGGGCCCCCTTAAAGAGGTACCCGGAGAGGATTATCAATAGTTAAATATCCCATATTATGTTTATGCTCTAGTTGTGAGAGACTATTGTTTGTGTGGGTTCATTGTCATATGTTTTATTTGGATGATTATATGACTATGTTGAACGATCGGTGGTTATTTGTTATACTCTTATGTTGGTTTTGGCCTTTATCGAATTGTTGAGCGGGAGGTAATTATCCCGTTTTAAAAAAAAAAAAAAAATGCCCGTTATCCATTCCTTGGTCATGTTTTGAAACTTTTCGGAGATAACGCGCTGTAGCGAGACGGGACGTTACAATTGATGTTTTCCAAATGCATGGATTGTTTATAGAATAATGTTGATTACACCAGTTACAGTTACCTCTATAGAAAGAAGTTTTTTAAAGTTAAAATTGATAAAATCTTATCTTCAGTCTATAATGTCATAAGAAAGATTGAATGGATTAACTATATTATCTATCAAAAAAAAATGTTAAAAAAACTTGAATATAGTAATTTAATTAATAATTTTGCATCTCAAGATCATAGAAGAATAAATTTTAAAAATACTTTATTATAAATTTGATTATGATGTTTATTTAAATGTTTCACACTTTGTTAAAAAAAATGTATGATTTTATTTTTTGTGAGTGTATAAAAGGCCCATTTTTCAAAGTTTACCTAGGGTCCCTAAAATCTCAGGGCCGACCCTGTCCTCCCCTATTTGTCTTTACCCTTTGCTGCCACACCTTTATGTATCTCTACACTGTTGTCCCCTTTACTGTGAATGTGATTTGGTCTAGATTGTTTTATAATAATTTATATTAGATTCCTAGGGTTGTATGATTATTTGTGACAGGGTTATAGTCTTAAATTTCAATTATTGATTTAGATCTTAATTTCACTCATAGCATATTTGACCATAATCATTGTTTTCTCTTATTTGCAATAGTCTTCTAGGGTTGCTATTTATTTTGTGTTTTTAGCCATTTAAGTCTATTTAGTTTAGTGTCCTGCATCAACATAGTGGAAGAAAATTAAGATAAAATTGTTCAATTGGCCATTAAATAGTTCAATGAGAAGCCCATCGACCTAGTGTATAAATCTAAAGACCATTTAAGGTGTTCGGACACCTAAATACCCATGTGCTAAGAGAGAAAATTTGTAGAAATCCTTTCTATTTAGATACTTTCACCTCTTTATTAAATGAACATGCAAATTTGCAAAATCAGCTATTTGTGTATGGAATCAAGACAAAATCAACAAGAAGATCTTCTCCCATTCGCCCGAGGATGTTTCTGGACCACACATCAACTATAAACAACAATCATTGAAAAAACTTATTCGCCTTTAGAAGAATTAGAATTTTTATTTTTATTTTCTTTTATTTATGATGTATTAAAGCCACATGACAGCTTATGATTAGATGTATTAAAGGTTAGCAAGTTAGTGTTTAGGAAGGACCGGGCGTGCAAACGTAGAGACTGAGAAACTTTTTTTATTTTTCTAGAGAAAGGTTTTCTCAAGTGCTCTAAAACTTGAGTCGAATTTGAGTTTGCTATTTTTTTTTTTTATTTGAAGATGCAATAAAGTTGAAAAATCGAACATTGTCTTCATTAGTCGGTATCAGAATTTGTTTCCTGCATAATTTTGATCGATGAACACTTGTTTTTGATGTGCATTATTATCTCCTGGGATCCCCAGTGGGATGGCCTTCTCCTAGTTCAGTCCAAAGAAAACCCTACAGAAAGATTCATTATATACGGTTGCTTACAACAGATTGGGCCCACTGGGCATGGGCCTGTGCCCAAACGGGGTTTGAGCCATAAATCTAAAGGTTCTAAATCTCTCTCACAACATGGTCTTAGGTTCAATTCCATGTTTTTTTCAGTGAGATGTTTAGCCTCATCATGCAACTATCTGGAGTTTCAAGAAGCTTCAGTGGAGGCATTGAAAGAAAACAGAGGATCATTTATGCGAATAAATTGTCGAAAATTCTGTAATTCTCCTCTCAAGGAAAGGATGATGGAGACGAAGGCCACATAATTGGGAGAAACAAAATCTTTCCTTTTCTTCAGGGCATTATACTTCTAGTTGTCTATCATTATATTCATCTCTGGCGGAAAAGAAGCAAAGAAAAAAATGTCTGATATGAACATTAGGGATCTGTCTTCTGTGTCGGATTTATGATGGAAGATAGTCCATGAAGACAAAAGCAGAGCAGAAGATGGGAGTTTAGCAGAACTAAACCCATTTGTGCTAGCATTGTAGGCAGTGCAGAATGAGCGATTCAATTACATTGGATTAAACCCAAGAAGGTCAGCATAATCTTCTAGCATGTTTCTTTTTCTTTTTCTTCTTTTAAACTTTTGATCACTCAGAGGGAGCTCAGTTTAAAACTCCAGATTCAAGCTAGAATGAAAATTTATCTACTAGAGTATATTGGTGATTAAGAGATCGTTTGGTCGATGGGTGTTGCATTGTTCAAACTGCTGCTCTTAAATGGTAAGTCATCCTAACCCATCATAAATGACCTGGTTTGAACACATTATCAGTTCCCAGGGCCATTCTCAGGGCTTACTTTCAAGTAAGGATATCAATGAGGCCCGAAAACCAAAAAGCCCAAGAAGCCTAGGTAGAAGAAAGTAGGGCTTGCACATTTTTTTTTTGCTCAAATCTGAATTAGGCTACACTTGGGCTTAAAAAGAAACCCATTTAAAAATCAAGATGGGCTTCGACATATGGGTGTCAAGCGCAAAGCCTAAAGCCCAATACTTAACTTTGAAGGGTTAAAAATATGCTGGCCAATATGGTTTCTCTCCCTTCCCATTTTTTATTCATGTTTTTTTGAATTTACGTGTGCGGGATATCAAGCATAAAACCCTACAAGTGAGCCCATTACTCCTAGGGCACACCAAGGTTAGGCCATAGGGGAGGCAAGTGGGAGGCAACCAATTGACCTACACCCATGTGGGAAGTATACATATTTTTTAATCATTTTGAAAAAAACTAATAAAAATAGAAAAATGAAAATACATAGTATACATATTTTAGTTAAAGAAAAGGCTTTTTTTTTTTTTTATAGATTATTAAACCTTTGAGAGTTGAAATTTCAATATAAATAAAGTATATCTTATAGATTTAAAAATATTTAAAAAATTTAGAAAATGAAAAATCAATAAGAGAAAACACTTTATATGAAATTCTGTATATTCAATTTTATTTCATCATTTTTTTTTAATAAAACCTAATTTTATGAAAATATTGAAAAATTAGAAAAATCTCTCAAAAACCTTTCAAATAATATCAATTACATTAAGAGCTCGTCATTTAATCTCATTCATTCAATTTTTTTTTCTACAAAAAGCCTCAAAATGGAGATTATCTTAGGAAATCAGAATTTTATGATTTTTTTTATTAACATAAACAACCTACAAACTATATCACTTACATTTAGATATCACTATTCAATTCCACAAACACTCAATGTCATTTTATTAAAGCAAAAAATCTTAAAATCGAGATTATTTTAGAGAGAAATTAAAAAAAAATGATAAAAATAAACTAAATAGAAAAATCTAAAAGAAAACAAGGTTAGAATCGACAAAAACCTTTCATCAAATGAAAAAATAGCTCCTAAATCTTTTTAAAACCTTATCAATGCAAGATTTAAACCTAAAAATGAAGTAAAAATTAAATTTTTTTTTTGAAAGATCGACAGTTTGATACCATACTACCATAGTTATATCAACCGATATATTTCAATACAAAATGGGTCATTAAACAGCCGTATTGGCCAATACAATACATGTATAGCGATTTGATAGGTATCGATCAATATACATGGATCCTTGTCAAATTGATATGTAGTAGCATGTGTTGCATATCAGACCATTAGGGTGCAACTCGGGTCGGTCGGGCCGGGTTTTAATAAACCCAACTCACTCCATATTGAACCCAACCCGACCCGACCCAAAAAAAAAAAACCCGAGATAGTGAACCCGACCCGACCCGAGATTGTAATACCCTTAACCCGACCCGACCTGACCCTTAAGAAAAAAAATCCAACTTAATCTCTCTTTTCTTTCTTTCTATTTTTTTTTTTAAGAAAAAGAAAAGAGTCAAACCAACCAAACAGCAGAGAGAAATGTGATCATAATTAAATAAAATAGATGAAATTCTATTAGCCAAAGTAAGAAAAATCATATTGAATCTCTCTCTTCTGCTTCTTAAGAAAATGAAAGTCGAATCCATCATCAAATCAAGTCTTGAAGATTGCATGATGTAAAAGGAAATTTTTAGTAACCCAATCATAATCATCAACCACTATTAGAGAATACATTTAGGAGAAGTGAAACCAAGTAAAAAAATCCAAAGAAAATCAAGAAGAAGTGCCACAACATCATCAAATCAAACCAATCAAAGAGCTAAATGAAACAAAAGACATCAAATTTTGCATACAAAAATTTCTAAAAAAAAAGAGAAATTTGAAGGATATGAGTCATCGTCGAGAGACACCAAACTCACAAGAATTGGTTGAAGGATTGATTGAAGGAGAGAGGGAGAGCGAGAGACAGCCACCGGCACTGGTTGCAAATTCTGCTTCCGTCTTTGGGGTGCTCATCTCGGACAACCACGGCCAAGTCCACCGGTCGTCTCCTCTCTTCTCGGATCTGCAAAGGTTTCCTGTAAGGGGGAGCCAGGCGAGGCATCTCTGTCTGCCGCGCATCATTGACACACCGACAGGTTACAAATCCGGCAGGCGTCCGATCTTCTCATTTTAAGGTCTCTTCTCTGAACGAGTTTCACGCCAGATCTGATCTACCGCTGCCGGGTCTGATAATTTGCCAGTGATCTGGAGGCTCTTCCCTTTCAGATCTGCCGGACACCGCTTCCGCCGCCAGTTTCCAGATCTGCTTCCGGCGTCTCTGCTTCAGATCTGTTCTACTTCAGAGACTCGTAGAAACCGTCTAGTGTTCTAGGGTTTGAGACAGTAAGGCAGCTTTTATATTAAGTTATGAAAAGGTCGGGTCGGGGGTCTTCTCGGATCGGGTTGGGTCGGGTTGAAATTTAAAAGCCTCAGCCCAACCCGACCCGAATTTCGGTCGGGTTTTTCTTTTCTCAACCAGACCCGACCCTATAGTCCGACCATTGTAACCCGACCCGCATGATTTCTCGGGTCGGATCACCCGACCCGAGTTGCAGCCCTACAGACCATGAAGCAGATCTAATCTTGGAATTGATTTTGTTCCAACAAAAGGGCATATTAAATTTTTAGTCAAAGTCATTTGAAATATTTGAGAAATAGAACAACTAAACATTTTCTTCAATAATATCTTATAAAAGTTAGAGAGTCAATACTCTCATCACCATGACTCCTTCGACACTTGAGTATTTTACGTCATCATTCTCATACTTTCTTTTCTTGAAATAATTTTTTAATATGGGTATTTCCAACTTATGTTGGAGGTGAGACTCTCACAAGCATATGAAATCTCTCAATCCACACATAGTAGGGAAGTCGATGGAGAGTAACTCCAAAGAGAGTGGCTTGTAGGGGTTGACAAGAATCGAACTCAAAACCTCGCTTAATGAGATAGTGTCTTAACCGTCAAACCAGCTTTTTCAAGTTAACCTGACTCATTTGTAGATTGTAAATTCCAAATGAAATTTAAGCGTTTGGCCAAAATTTGTTTGTCTAGATTCTAAGTTGAAATGTATATCAACAATACCAGCATTTTTTCAGCTGAAATTTTGGAATATTTTGACTCGTTTCTAAACATATTGCTGACAAGGCTGATATTGTCCATTTACAAAATATATGTTGAAATGTTAGCTAAAATTTTTTGGTCCCTGAGACCGAAAATTTGACTTTGATTAAAATCTGCAACTTGGGGATTCCATAAATAAGAGGAATATGGATACTTTCCCTTATGATCTCCAAATATCATAAATAAGACCTAATGGAGTTGCAAATTTGGCCAACCATCATTCATATCATTTTCTAAATACATCCCACAAATATTTATATCTACTTGAAAAATTAATAGACATTCTTCATAAAGCCTTCCTAGTTGTGTTTTTGGTAAAATAATCTTGGCAAGATCCGTCATCTACAATTCCCTCCTACTTTTTGAAGTGAAAAGAATAAAAAAGAGAGCTTAACATGCAATGCAATAAAAAGGGTATAAATTTATGAGCTTAATCTACTTTAAAAAGTAGGGATTTTGTGTTCGATTCATACTCAATTTCAAAGAGTCACTACTCGTAAATTTATCTTATATGTTGTACTTCTGCTGGCTCTTTATCTATTAATATATGAATATTTTCAAAAAAAAAAATTATCAAGTATATATAGATTGAAAAATATTCAATGCTCCTAAAGATTAATTGAATGATACGCCTGAACAGTTTCGATCATTAAAAAAGTAAATATTTCACACAGAATTTTTATTCATTAAAAGATGCTCGATGAGCGATGCATATCACATCCATATTCTCAAAACACAAAATGATAGTTGTTCTACCCCTCTACCACGTACATAATAAAATATGAAATTGAAAACTAAAAGCAAGAAAATGGAAGAACAAGCGTGAGATTCTTCAAAAATGAGTTTTACATGTTTGCATATTCTGACATGTCAAATTTTGTTAGGAAATGGAATGGAGTGAAATTCTTATTTTATCTCTACAGGTGTACCGTTTATCAAATACCGGTGTACGATATACAGAACATATACATGTAATGCCGTGTGTTATCGGTACACCTATAATTGATAAGTAGTACACCGGTAAAAATAAAATGAAAATTTCACTATATTCCTTATTTCACTTTATCACAAATTTTACTCTTATTAAGATAGACTCACCATTTTACATTTTATAAATAAAAGTTTTGTGAAAGGTCAGACCCGTCTAACCATAGCAGGAATGAAAAAGAAATGCTTCTATGTCAGATATAGTCAGGGAAGATGAGTGTGATTTTGCCATTGGGAGAGAGGATTTGGGCGAAGAAAGATGGAAATGGTTGAGGGATTTTGAGGAAAGTTGAGAGGAAGATGGGAGGATAAAAGGAAGAGATAAGGAAAGCATCGAGAGAGTGAAAAAGAAGAGATAATTGAAAATCTTGAGCAAATAAGATAGAGATAGAAGGGAAAATGTCATACCTGAGCTGCTATTTTCTTGTTCGTCGGTACACTTGATTCACAGAGGAAGAAAATGGAGATGGAAACCCTAGCTACAGGAAGGGGAAAATCACATAGAGAAGTTAAGAAAGAGAGAATTTTGCTTGAGAAAGAGGAGGGTGAGTGGCTCGAGGCTGAGATGCAAATGAGAACAGTGTTGGGAAGGATGAACTCTGCTGAGAGAGGTCTTGGGAAGGGATAGGCTGAGACGATTAATACCTTTTACCTCTAGCCTATTTTGAATGGGTAGCGATCGTATAATGAAAAGTAAAATTGAACATTTTAGATGAATTTTAAAATTTTGGTTAAGTGATTTACTGTTAATGCGAATATTTGGTTAGCCGATTTACTGTTCATACAAATTTTGACGAGCCGATATTACTGTTTATGCGAATTTCTGCGAGTCGATTTACTGTTCATAAAAATTTTGGAGAGTCAATGCTACTGTTCATGAAAATTTCGGCAAACCGATTAATTGTTCATGTGAATTTTGACGAGCGATTTACTGTTCATTCGAAGGGTTAGTATGCCGATTTTACTCTTCATACAAAGGGTAAAATCAGAAATCCACTAATTTTCGTGTCTGTTTATACAAAAAGTCCGTGGAAGGATCGCTACGTTAAATGCCCATTTTGAATTGATTTAAACTTTAAAGTGGCATTGATACCATCAACTCCCATCAACAGCCTCAACATATGTTTACCTTAATGTACTTTAGTCCATGTCTTCAATTCAAAAGATGTGATTTATTAACTATGTAGTCCATTTATTTTTAGTTATTGACTTAATTATGAGTGAAATATTAGTCAATTTAGATATCTTTGGAGTAGAGAGAGAATAAAAATAATCTAAATCTATATATATATATATATATATATATATCATATACTTTTTAATAGGAATTTATTTATTTCAAAAATTATTAAATAAAAGATATATTTTTCTCTTTTTGTAAAAAAATAATATCTACTTTTTTAACTCATAAATTATATTTTAGTTAATAATTTAATATTATTGATAATATAATATTTATAGCACAAGTTAAAATTTTAATTAAATATTACTTATAATAATATATTAAATATTAAGAAGGTCTCATTTAGAATTTTTGTGGTAGAATTTGCACCAAAAACAATAGCATTGCAGTGTGGCAGTGTCTTTACTTTCAGTTTCTTTCAACAATTTTTCTTTAATTACAAAATGTGTTGTAATTTTGTCTTGCTCTTGAGTTTTCTCTAGTACAGTATTTAAAAAAGTTATAATTATAAAGAACAAATTAAATTCATTTTAATTAAATAAATAAAATAATTTTGACTCTTTTAATTTTAATTATTTTAAGTTTTTTTTTAAACTTTCACACCTCGACCACTGTAGTGTGTACTATGAAAAGTTCTAAATATGAATAAGTCTGAAAAAAAAAATTAAATCATTGAAGACATACTTTTAAACTACTAAATTTTAAGGATTTCAAATTATTTTTTTGACCTTAAAGCTTTTGCACTTTAATATTAGACCCATTTAGGGATTTAAATTATTATTTTTATCTTTAATATTCTTCACCCATTGTGATGCCCACTTTGCTCCAATAAACTGTAAAATAGAAAAAGGTCTAATCCTAAATATAAGAATGAACAAAGTCACCTTCATTAAATAAATTATTTTAATTGGATCAATAAAATCATTTTAAGTTTCTCAAACTTTGAGAGCCTTAAAAAAAAAAATCCTTAAACTTTTTTATTCTATTTAAGGGTCATATTGATCCAATGAAATAAATCATGGAAAAAGGTCCAAGTATTAATATGATATTGAAAAAAGTCTGCTCAAATAAAAACTTTAAGCCTTTAAATTTTCTTCTGATCATTCAATTTTTTGCATCTTATCTTAGCTACATTGATCGAATGTAATGGACCCATTAGAAAGTTTGAAAAATCATCTTGATTGTTATAATATTTTAATAAAATAAAATAGTAATTTTCATTGTATCTAATTATAATCACAAATAATTAGCACCCAACTTACAAATCTTACAATTTTGTTATTTAAGTGATATTTTCTCATTCGAAATTTCTCACTTATCAACGGTCATCTCTCTATCACATTTTAAAACTCAATTAAAAGTTCATATTTTATGAATATATCTAAGCTAAAATTGACTCTATCATTATCATTATTTGAAACTTTTCTTACCATGTATCTAAACGGAAAACTCAAAATTATTTAATAATTTTAAAGTTCTATATATTATACATATTCTAAGAGATTCGTCATCAATGATTATTTTATATTATTATGAAATTCACTAATAATAATAAATACTATCATTAGAATGTTTAAATTTTTAAGAAGCCCGAAATTAAAATAAAGGATGAATAGTTTAATTGACATAGTATATAAAAATAATCTTTGTAATTTGTAAACCCAACTAATATAATTAACTCTTCCGTGTCTCTTATCATTGTTTAGAAAGAATATTTTTAAAAGCAATTAAATGAAATATATTTTTAAAAGTACTGTACTTTTTTTATGAGAGAGAACCTCAAAAAATATATATAATAATTATAGAATATAAAATTTACTTTTGTTCTTTATAATTATTCAAATATCTAATTGTAAATTATTCACATGACTTTTTAATCACGAAATATGCTGCTAATTTATAACTAATAGAGTAACACAATCCAAACTAAACTCATTGATCCTCGTGACAACAAATGTGCATAGTATTTTAAAAAAAAATGTATAGTATCCGTGCTTGATTTTTGAATCTCTATCTTTGTCCAACAAAAATTCTATCATGTAGGATCTATTAGCAATTTTTTTTCGAGTATTTTGTATAAGTCGACACGAGTTTTAGTGTATTGTCAATTTTATCCTTTAAATGAACAGTAAAATCGGACCTTTCACATGAACAATAAAATTTCGGTGAGCTGATTTACTATTTATGTGAATTTCAGCTAGCAGATTTTACTTTTCGCACGAATTTCTACGAACCGATTTACTGTTTACGAATTTCGACTCACTGATTTTACTGTTCATGTGAAGGGTAAAATTAATAATAAACTAAAACCCATATCTAGTTAAACAAACCTGCTGTGGAAGTATTGCTACCTCTATTGAAACTCTCTAATAAAAATATATTATCATACAGATTTTAAAATTTACATAGTTGAATCTAATATAAAAATGAATAGTATAAATAGATTATGTATGAAGTTTGATCTTTATTTAATTATTTTAATATTTGATTTTAAAATTTTAAAATTCAATAAATTAATAAATATTTAAAATTTAAAGAATAAAATTACATGACTTAAATTATCATTTGATATTAAAATTTTATATATTTCATATCTATAAAATAATATATCATAGAGATTTAATTATCTAAAACTTTTCAACTATTTGATAATATATGTAATTAGATAATTTTAGTTGATATATTTATTATTAGCTGAAGTCAAATTAAAAAGTTGTATGTGAGGTTCCTTTCTTTCACTACAAGGATCAAGAAAAGGACAGGGCAAGTGCCATCATAGAAACATTCTATTCTTGCATTGAAAGTACGATGGTTTTATAAATATTTTATTCTTGTACGGTCAAAAAGGAATTTGCCACTTTCGGTAGTATTCTTTTTTAAACTTTTGACCTGGTCAAAAACGTTGGCCTGTTGATTTCTCGAAATTTGTTCGGTGATAAGGTTCGAATTCAGCTTATATTTTTAAATAGTCAAAATCTTTTTATATACACCTGTTCTTATTTTTTTTCCATTTTACCCCTTCGCATGTCAAAAACTTCTCTCCATTTTTTATGGCAGCTGACAACCTCTACCTATGTGTACACACTCCTCTTCTCCCACGTGTACTCAGTCTTCTCTTCTCTCTTTTCTTCTTTTCTTTTCTACATGGTCTTCTTCTTCTTAAAGTTCTGATCTTCTCTACATTTCTCTTCTTTTAAATGGGTTTTGTGGTCAAAAGGGCTCGTGTCTTGGCAGTGCCGTCTAGACCATAAGGTGATCGAGGCGGTCATCTTAGGTCCCTTTACAAAATCCATTAATGTTAGGTCTTGAAAAAGAAAATCACTTGAATTAGGAGCTTCACTGGTGCACTGACTGTGCAGTACAAACCCACACTGTGTAGTACCTAAAGAATAGCTAACTGAAAAAAAAAAAGGAAAAAAGTCTCGATAAAAAAGTTCCCATACCCTATCTGTTTTCACTTCTATCTCTTCTCTTTCTCTGTTCTCTCGCTCCCGACTCTCACCTCACGACATTGCTCTCTCTCTCGGTCTCGCTCTCTGACTCTCTAGCTCTCCTCTCTGGTTCTCTCTCGCTCTCCTCTCTCAGTGTTCTCTCTCGACGAACGTCGATCTGCCCGACTGGCAACTGCCCCTCTACTTGGAGCCTAGGTCATTGACACTGCCCATCATTGCTGGATCCGTGGCTTCGGTCACTCTTTTATACAACTTCTTTCTTGGTGGCAAGGTATGCTCTCTCTCTCAATTTCATCTGCATCATGACTTTGGACTTCATTTACTTGGATTTTGGGATTTTTTTTTTCTTTTCATGGAATCGTTTGATTCGATTGTGTCTGCTGCTCTTAAATCCTTTTTACAGGATCGAGCTTAATAGGACGAATAACTCGATAAAATTAATAAATAGCTGGTATTAAATGAGGTTTCATGGGGTTAATAGATGAGATTAGTGGGGGATTTAATGGATCAAGGCTCAGATTAAAAGGGTAAATGGGTGTTGCTCGGTCAAAAAACTGATTTTTATTTCAGTTTTTCTCTGATCTGAGATAGGTTTTCAGATCTGAAAAAAAAAACTTGTAGCGTCGAAACTAGATCTAACATGACAAACAAAGAGAGAAAGATGAAGAAATAAAATGAAATTAAAAATATTTACACTGCATAGATGAAAACAAAAATGATAAAATCGAATTACAGAAACTCTCAAATTCAAGTTGAAAAGAATCCATCAATGGCTACCAAACCAAGCTTGCTTTTGGGCTCCAAAACCCTTTTTGCAGCCTCCAATCTCTTCTTCCCCACTTCCATCAATGAAGCTGTCTCAACCCTTTTGCAGAAAAATGAGAAATAAGAATCTGAGTCCAATTTTTTCCCTCTCATCTCTTGCTCCAATCTATTCCTCCTCTGGAACTCCTCTGCCACCAACATGGCAATGTCTACCATTTCTTCTACTCAACAACATAACCAAAACCTTCTCTTCCTTTCTCTGTTTTCTCTTTGTTGGATATGTTCATCTTCTGTCTATATATTAACTTAGCTTTGGTATTACTCTAGACAGATCTCAAGAACAGAAAAACTAGGTCAAAGAAGGAGAAATAGAAAGAGGAGAGATGGACAGGGATGTAGGGCTGATTATACAAAGAGAAAATAATAGGATAGAAAAAACAAATGATTCAAGGACTGTATTTAAATGGTATTAACATCATTTTCAGATTGGTTCTTTACTTCTTTATTTGGGTCATGATGATTGATTATTTCTTTGGATAATCAAGTCTTCTATGGACTAGATACTTTTTTTTTTTTATCTTCTCCACTTACATTTATGTATTATTGAATCTAAACCCTTATTCTTATTTTTTTTTTCCTTTGTTTTTCATGCAGATAAAGCTGTGACTTTTAATTTAGAGATCTTTGGTGAATTGATAGAGTAATAGAGCTATAAAGGACCTTGCAACCATTCATCAATTATCGTATTCTCACGGTGCCAGGTTCTATTATTCTTTAACTTTTCAATTTTAGTTCATTTTAGTTATTTGTAATCTTAAAGGTTTTCGTATTATTTATAATTGTGTTTTAATCATAAATATGTCTATTAGAAAATATGAATCTAGACTTCAAAAACTTCAAAAAAGAAAAAGAATAGAAAAACTAGTTCAATCTCAAAGAGGGGCTCTTGATAAATTTATTAGTAGCAATAAACAAAATTTAACAAGTAATTTGAATGAAGATTTAACAAATGAACAATTAATTCATTTAATAGATTTAAAGCATGATGAACTAACGGTAGAAAAGAATGACAATGAACAGATTCATAATGATACACAAAAAAATTTAGAAGAAAAAGAAATAAGAAAGAAAATGTAATAACCAATTCTATTTTTACAATTAGTTATGATCCAAGACGATGGAAAACTATGATATAAAAATAAGAGATTTATTAGTAGAAAGAAGTCCAATTAGAGATAAAAATATAAAATTTTCTATGGATAACAACTCTAGGCATTTCTCTACTAACTATTATACTAAAGTATTATCAAATAGAGAAAAGAAAAATAGAAAATGGCTAGTATATTCAAAAGAGATGGATTTAGTATTTTGTTTTTGTTACAAGTTATTTAATTTAAAACCGAGTACAAGTGTGTTAGTTACAAATGGAACTAGAGATTGGAAAATTTTTAATTCTAAGCTTAAACATCACGAACTAACAAATGAGCATATTATGAATATGAAAAATTGGATTGATTTACAATCAAGATTGTTAAAAAATAAGACAATCGATAAAAATATTCAGATTAACAAAGAGAAAGAACATTGGAAAAAAGTACTCTTAAATATGCATATTGATGTTGTTATAGATCACTTTGAAGGTCTTATTAGTTTTTTTAATAAGTATAGAGAAAGTGGATTTACATCAGCTATAACTGAAGCGAAAGAGATTGCAACTAAAATGGATATAGAACCTGTATTTAATGAAAGACGTAAAATTCGTAAAAAAAAATAGTTTGATGAAAATGTTGACGATAAGTCAACGCAATCGACCGAAGAATATTTTAAAATTAGTTATTTCTTATATATAGTAGATCAAGCGATTTCTTCAATTCAAAGTAGGTTTGAACAATTTAAAAAATATGAAGATATTATTTAAAAAAAATCATTAAATGATGATAGTTTGAAAAAATATTGTCTTAATCTTGAATGTCTTTTGAAACATAATGAGGTTTCTCATATACATGGTTTAGATTTGTATTCAGAGTTAAAAGTCTTAAGGAGAAATTTTACAAACATAAATAACTCCAATTGAAATTTTGAATTATATTAAAAGACTAGATTCGTTTGCAAATAGTGATATTGCATACCGAATATTATTGACAATACCTGTAACAGTTGTTTCTACATAAAGAAGTTTTTCAAAACCAAAATTGATACAATCTTATCTACGATCAACAATATCACAAGAAAAATTAAGTGAATTAGCTATATTATCAATTGAAAATGAAATTTTAACAAAACTTGAATATAAAAATTTAATTAGTAATTTTGCATCTCAAAAAGCAAGAAAAGTAGATTTTAGATAATTTTTATTATTATATATAATTAAAATTTTAATTAAATATTATTGGGAGCACTTACACACACCCGGAAATCCTGCCTCTACACACCTGAAATCAGATTTTCGGGTGAAATTACGATTTTACCCCCGCGTTTCCAATAATTCGAATGAATGCCCAGTTCATTTTGGCATTCATTTGAATGAATGCCCAAGTGTAATTTTAATTTATTCGAATGAATGGGATGAGTAGTAACACGGAATACTGCTCAGCCCATTCATTCGAATGAATGAGTCCCATTCATTGAACTAATCATTCGAATGATTTTAAATAATAAAATTTATTTTAAAACTTTAAAGTTATTTTTTGAGCAGTATGTATTTTTAAAATTTCTCAAATTAAATATCTGAACTAATTAGATAATCTGATAAAAATAATTTAAGACTTTAAGGTCTTTTGAGAGTCCTAAATATTTAAAACACAGTATTTTACAAATAAGGGTATCCCTAGGGTGTGCCAAAAACATTTAGAAGTGTCAAAAGACCTTAAAGTTTTAAAGTATTTTTATCAGGTTATTGTAATTAGTCCGGATATTCAATTTGAGAAATTTTAGAAATACACAGTGCTTAAAAAATAACTGTCTATGTTTTAAAGAATATTTTATAGCATCGGCAACATAGACACTTATTTTTTAAGCACTGTGTATTTCTAAAATTTCTCAAATTAAATATCCGGACTAATTACGATAACCTGATAAAAATACTTTAAGACTTTAAGGTCTTTTGAGACTCCTAAATATTTAAAATTGGGCATTCATTCGAATGATTGAAAACGCGGGGGTAAAATCGTAATTTCACTCGAAAATCCGATTTCGGGTGTGTAGAGGCAGGATTTCTGGGTGTGTGTAAGTGCTCCTATATTATTTATCATAATATATTATATATCAAGAAGCTGTTTAGATTTTTTGCCTTAAACCTCAACTTGTGTCTAGACAGCCCTGTGTCTTGGGAAACAGAGGCTGAAGAACACAAGCATGAGGAAGTAGGCGTAGAGGTAAGAATAAGGCTAGATGACTGAACTCTTACCGGACCCAGACGTTGAGGGTTGTGCAGGAACAGGACGTGGAGCAAAGAAAGGGACGGGCAGCTAGGCGGTGGTTTGTAGATCTTGTTGTGAGGAGGAGATGGTTTACAGATGGGTGTTGTGGCGTTGGTGTGGGAAGAGGGGTGTGGTTGGAATGTAGGAAATAGGAAAATAGGTTCTGAGAAAGTCAGGTATGGAATTGGGTTGTGTTAGGCGATTGAAGAGGGATGGAGGAGTACGAAAATAATTAGAGGTTTCTCCCTTATGAATTGAGGAGAGATATTGATTTTATTTATATAAAGAAAAGAAATACAAATAAAGCAGGTGAATCAAATAAAAGAAGAAAGCTCTAAATGGAGAAATACAATATTATCTAAATCCCTAATTAGAGAAATAATTTAAATAAATCTAATAATATCTTAACATGCCCCCGCAAGCTGAAGCGTGGATGAAAAGAATCGCGAAGCTTGGAAATCTTCGAAATTTGGATGAACTTTGAAAACTGGCGTACTGACTGGCCAGAGAAGAGATAAATGTGCAGCACACTTACTGACTACAACAATGAATTGACAACACATTGACTGGTTGCAAAGATGACGGAATGGTAGCACACTGACTGGCTGCGAAACGGCAATACACTGATTGGCTGCGAACTGATAGGCGGCGAACAAACATGACGGCCTAGAATTTTTTTTTTTTTAAGTTTTTTTTTTTGCTTCAATATCCAAAATGGTAGTCTCGCAGGAATACCGATGTGTTGAGCGCTAACACAATGAGCATGGTCCAACTGACCACCAAAGAAGAGAGAGAGAAAAAGATGAGTCGCTTGAACAAAATCAGCAATTGTGTTTTTTTTACCCTTAGTGGAGAAGGGAAACGGGGCTGAAGTAGAAGGCCCAGAAGAGAACTGATCGAGCGGCCCTTAGTGGCATAGGTTGAGATGAGAGGTGCAGGATCGATGATTGATGGAGAGGCATTTTCACCTAGTTCTCTTTTTCTTCATCTTTTTTTTTTTGAGTGTGATCCGGAGAAATGCTCGGATAGGGGAGTGACGGAATCGGATCTGGGCAGTGATGATGCAAGGACTGAAGGAAGAAGACGATCGAGATTGCGAAGTGAGATCGGCCAGCAGCAATGTCAGGAGTCTAATACACCGGGGAAGAAAATGAAATGCAAGAGGTGCTCCGGTGTGGAACGAGAGTTGTTGCAGGGGAAGAGATGAAATGCACTGGATCGAAAGCCCTTGTAAATGGGGATGGACGGTTTGGAGATCTGGATCTCATCAAAGTAGAGTGAAGAAGGGTTATTTTTTGGTTTGGGAACGAAGCGAGAAGAAAATAGAAAAAAAAAGGATTGGATTTTTTTTTTTTGAGAAGAGGGTTAAGACGATGGCTGCTCCCTCTCTCGGCAGAGGGAGAGAAGAAGGGACGGTGTGATCAAAGACTCTTAAAGGAAGGGTGGGAAAAAAAATGGATTTTATTTGGCTTGTACCTTGTGAAAATAATTAGAGGTATCTCCTTGTAAATTAAGGAGAGACCCTTATTTTATTTATATAAATAAAGAGAAAATCAAATGCAATGAGAAAACTCTAAATAGAGAAATACAATATTATGTAAATCCCTAATGAGAGAAATAATTTAAATAAATCTAAATATATCAAATATAATCTAATAATATCTCAGCAAGGAGTTGGGAAAGGAAGCTCTTGTAGTGCAGAGTGAAAGAGAGAGGTAGATGAGAGTGGGAAAAATGAGAGAAGTAGAGAAGATCAGAACTTGAAGACGAAGAAGGGAATGGACATGAGAAAAGAAGAAAGCAGAAGAGAGGGTACACATGCGAGAAAAGAAGAAGAAGAGTGGGTACACATAGGTAGAGGTTGCTAACTGCAATGGTAAATAGAGAGAAGTTTTTGATATGTGCAAGGGTAAAATGGAACAGAAAAGGAGGGGTGTATATAAAAAGATTTTGAGGGTGTCTATATCGCCATAACATTTTATTTGAATAGGATGAGCTCAAAGTAGATATATATTATAAAATAATATTTAGTATTTTATTTTTTAATTTTCTTTCATAAATTAAACTTTTAATTATATAGATTGAAAGCACATTTAAATATTTATTACTTATTAAAATTTAATTTTTAGTCATTCAATCTTAAAAATTATAATCACTAAGTATCAAATCTTTTTTAAAATATATACCAATTTTGACTATTAAAATTAAATGATTTAGGGTGGCATTTTAGACACGTGATTTTTCTGTCAGACACGGGATTTCAAAATCCCATATGAAATTACCATTTTACCCTTCGATTTTTTAAAAAACTAGAATCTTTCATGCATCGTCCAAACGCCATTCAGAAAATTTTTCATGTGTTCAAACGTACATTTCAAGGTAAAATGCAATCGTCCGAACGTAAAAATGACCATTTTCAGTTAAAATCAGTCTTGAAGGTCATAAAATTTAGAGTAGATGAATTTTAATACCTTATTTGTAGAAATCGATCGAGAAATGACCTGGTTTGAAAATCACTCTCCATAGTCCACACTCAATATAAGAGAATAGACCGTTCAAACGATCTCATATACATTCCTTTGTACGTTCGGACGGACCGTTTGAACGCACGAAAAATGTTCTGAATAACGTTCGGACAATGCAAAAAGACTATGGTTTTTTTAAAATCGAAGGACAAACTAGTAATTTCACACGAGATTTTGAAATCCTGTGTCTCTTGGCAGAAAAATCTCGTGTATAAAATGACCACTCATGATTTAAATCTAATTTTGAATTATTAATTGGTGTAAATTTTTATAGAACTATAATTATAAATTATAAAATAAAAATTGAAAACATAAAAAGATATATTAAATATAAAATAAATAAATTTTAAACGCAGACAAATGAATCCAAACTTATGTGGATAATTAGATATAAATCGATTCAGCTTTTTTATCAAGTCGGCCAGAAAACATGTTTAAAATAGCGGCGCTCAGAGCAGCTGTCAGCTAGACTTGTATCGGCTTATGTCGATTTGGCGAAGTGTTGCGTCAATGTCAAGCAAAAACTAAATTTGTAAAATCATTTATTTCATTTAAAATAAGAAAAGTTGTTTTATTGATATGTAATATATAAATTAATTATTACATTAAAAGTCCCTTGACGGAGAAATGTTGAGTGCTCTTTTAAAATTATTTGTGCATGTAATAGATGATTTATACCATTATAAAGTATTTTACAGAGCTCAATAGAACCATTTTCTCACCCTCTCTCTCTCACTCAATACATATGGTGTGCATTTGCCATAGTAAGAATTTTAATTTGATCAAAATTATTCTCACGATTGAATTGAAAATTGAGATTTATTGTTATTATTGAATTTTATTGTTAAAATATTTAATTTAGTTGATTTTTCAGACACTACTAATCAATATATATATTTTTTAAAAAAATTACATGTAGGAAACCGTGGGATACCCAGCGTAAAATCTCTACAGATGAGCCCACTACCCTTAGGGTACATTGAGGTTAGAACATGGGAGCTCGAATCCAGAACCTCCCTATAATACCCTGCCCCAGATTAGGCGTGCTTTAACTTGTTAATTCCTGTTTAACCGGTTAATCTCAGAGATTACGGTTAGGGCTTCGAGGAAAGCCCAGGTTTGGCCCGATCTGAGCCCGAAAACTCAGTGATTCAGCTCGTCGAGCTGGAGGGGTATTTTGGTAATTTACCACTTTTTGTGTATATTTTTATAAATATTGTTGATATGTGTATAATATGGGTAAATAATGTTCTCCTAAATAAAGGATTTGTATTTCTAATTTTAAAATAAATTTATTTTCAGAAAATGGTATTTAAATCCCGCCCATCAAAACCCCGAAAGGGAGTATTAATTATTTTAAAGGGTTTTGAAAATGAAATAAATTTTGAAATTAGTCTTTTATGGTAGACCATTTTAAGAATGGTCTAGTTATTTCATTTCATCTCAAAAATGAAATTTCTAAATTGTTTATTTTAACAATTCTTTATTTAAGTAAATAGTGTAAATTTATGATTTTTATTTAAATAAATGGTTTTTAATAAGAGTTAAATTCCAAAAATTTTATGGTGATTAATATTTTTAAAACCCAACCTATCTGTAAGGTTGGATTAAATTTTTGAGCTTTTGAAATTATTTTTTTAGTCAAAAATCCAATTTTTTATCAAAATGGGGCCCTTTCTGCAATTTAGAAAACTTGAAGGGCTGATTCGCAAAAAACCAAAAGAATTACTGTAGCAGCATCAGCGGCGTGCGGGCGTGCTGCTGCTCGGCCCGATTTCCGGCGATCCGTCGTCCCGTTCCATCCCAGATTTTCCGGCCGAAAATCTATTTAAACCGGCTTAGCCTTCGGTTTATAACTCCCACCGATTTTCTTCTCTTCTCTCGGTCTCGTCTCTGTTCTTCCCTCTTTTTTTTCAGGCCGTAACTTAGAGGAAATTTATTTCAAAAATCCGGATTTCAGCCCAGAAATTCAATCCAAGGTAACCACTGCATTCCCCTTTCAATTTCGATCGGTTTTGAATAAAAAATTTTTGAATTTGGCTCTGATTTCAGTGAGAAAAACGGTTTCAAAATTTAGGGAAAATTATAAGGTTCCTCGTATCACTGAGCTTCCGGTGTTAAGATCGGATGGTTCACTGAGTTTCAAAGCTCCAAACCTCTCCCTATGGAAAGAGGACTCCCGGAGGAATCCATCGGACAGGTCAGATGTAAAAACCGAGTCCAGAAAATCTTTCATTTCCCATTTTCGGTTTTACTGTTCCCCACCGTTCACTGTTTGTTGCAGACAGTGAACGGGGGAGGAAGAAGAAGAAAAAAAATATATATTTGATATTATGGTTGCTTATGATTTATAATGTTAGTTCCCATTGAAAAAAAAATGAATAAATAATTAAATAATTAAATATTATTATTTTATTCAAAAAAAAATATTTTTATTTGATATTATTGTTGCTTGTGATTTTTAATGTTGGTTCCCATTGGAAAAAAAATGAATAAATAATTGAATAAATAAATATTATTATTTTATTCAAAAAAAAAATTTATTATTTTGTTCGATTATGTGATGTGATGATTAATACCCTTTTTTGTTAATTAAAATTGTACTAACCCTCTTCTCTTATTACTTATAGTGTAAATACTATTGTATCCGCTTCCAGGCGGACCCTATTGGTCGGGCACTAAGTGATTCACTTTCAGGCCGACGCTATATAGTCGGGCACTGAGTGACCTCGAGGCCTACTCAAAATGTCAGATCTGGTCCTATCAAGAAGACAATCGAGAAGTGACTCGAGGATTTAGACCTAACTCAATAAGTCAATCTGGTCCATGCCCAGAAGATAATATGAGTTTGGACTGAGCCCCTTTTTACTATATTATTATCTTGTGGATGATTTAAAAATGATAGAAACCAAGTAGGAGACTCAATTCCATGAACCCTGGATATTTTGTGGGAAAACGTGTGATTTTCAAATACTACTCGTGTGTATGTATTTGATTTGTATATTGATTGTGCACTTGTGTGTTGTTTGAACAGAGACCGCGTAAACCACACATAACGGTGAGGGAACTTAACTCTGCAGATTTTGTAAACAGGTTTTTATTGAGCAATGAGTATTTCAGTTTTGATGAACCCACTTATGTGCCTATACAGGATGCACTATGGTAAGAGTGCTGATGATGATCATGATATTACGATATTGATCATATGTGTATGTAAGACTGCTTCCATGTACCTGGGCTATTGAACCAATATCGGCCATATGAGAGATGGTTTATGTCTACTGGACCATGGGCGGACCATGCTGTCGTCAGTTGCTGACTTGAGGGTGTCAGTATCGGCTAAGTCAGAGCCGGAGATGTACTTGTGAGGATGTATTTTGACCGTGTCGGGACTTAATACTGGTCTCAGTGTAGTCGGCAGGAGTTACGGTGGAAAATGACAGTATTTGATGATGTTGATGTATTACTTGAGATTATACTTATTTTTATCAAGCATGTGATATTATTGAACTGTTGCTAATCTGTTTTACATTTACTTAATTTGCATTGTTAATTATCCTTCACTGGGTTAGTTAGCTCACACCACTCACCTTTCAGGCGATGAACCCGAGGAGGAGGACCCTCTTTATCAGGCTTAGGTTGGATAAGCTGAAGCGGTGCTTTGGGATTCCCCCAGAGGGGAATACCCTGATCTTTTCCTGTTGGTTCTTGGAACCGTTGCCTTTTATTAAGTACAGAATGTGGTACTTAATTTATGTTAATTTAATGTATTAGGCTATGTTGCCTTTGTAGTGGTTGAGACTATGTTTGAATGTATGAATCAATGGTTGATTTTGATTATGATATATGTTGATGTTGTTAAGGTCTATTTTATGGGGTAGGCATATGGTACATGTTTGAGTCCACATGATAGGGTCATGTGTGACTTTTGGGCCCAACTGTTGATCCGGCCCAATGAGAATGCATGTTGTTTAGTTTATCTTTAAAAAAAAAAAAATCAGTTGCGTTCCGGGCCCACCCTTCGGGTCGGGGCGTAACACTCCCACTTCCTAAGGTGGGAGGCAACCAATTGAGCCACCATCATGTGGGTTAAAAACTATTTTTTAATCAGTGTAGACCTTTCGATTGGCCCCACAATATACTTTTAGAAAATCTCAAAGTAAAAAAAATCAATTGAACCGTTAGTTAACAAAATGTCAAAGGGCCATTATAGAATTCATTGAAAAATAGTTAACCAAGGTCAAAGGGCCACTATAGGATTTATTGAAAAATTAAGTTTTTTTTTTAATTATAAAGACAAATATTTTTTTCAAATAAATTTGAAAGACAAAAAGCCTTTAAAAAAACTAAATTATAATATTTCAAAGGCTAACCCTTTTTTTCCTTTGCAAATAGTAGACTATCATACTATGAAATCTTTATAGTTGAATGAAATGAATAAATGATCTTATAAATTAAAGAAAGGTCTATGTAACTTGGGTGTATGTGTGTTGGGCTTATAAGTGGAGACATATATCACCTGTAAGGGATAGTTATTTTGGGACGAAAAGTGCTTCCCTTGCTGCATTTGGAAAAAGGAAAGAGGAGTTTTTTTTGTAACTTTATTCAAAGAGCAAAACCATCAATCATTTACCTCTATGAATTGGGAAACAAGAACCCCTCTACCCAAGACTTAATCATCTTACATCTCCCTTTCATTGTCTCTCCGTACCCCCTATCATCCTCTACTCTCTCGATCACACGATATATTATTATTTTTTATTTGATGCATATTATGTAATAATTATATTTCTATCAAAATTTAAATTTTGATTTTTTCTATATGATATGTGTTCACTTGACAATAACCTATAGCATAACCTTTCAAGACTCATAATTGTAGTCTAGAGGTTGTAAGTTTAAGTCATGTGGGTGTCAGATAGAATAGTCGGTCCATGAAAAGTATTTGACAAATCCAAATATCAAAGCTTACTCTAAATTGATGGGATAAAAGGTTAGATGATGATTGCGGTGATAATGATATGGATCCACAAAATATCTTTGATTCTCATAAAATTGTAGTCTAGATTTTCTCTCTTTTTGTTTTTCCTCTCGTACCTTTTCCACTACAGTTACCCAAAAAAAAAAAATCCTTTAGTATAGAAAAATCTTATTTAAGGAAAACCCGTATAGGAGAAAAACCCTACAAATTTTCTCCTCATCAAAACACATTGTAGAATTATACGTACAGAAATTTGGTGTGTCTCCCCTAATCAAGAAGAGACTCTTTGATCTTATTTATAGATAAACTGATATACAAATATGGAAGATATAATCAGGGAAAATCCCTAAATATAGTAAACACAATATTAAGTAAATCCTAAATATATTTAATATCTAAATATATTTTAATACCTAAATATATCCCTAATATGCGTAGTTTACCTTTGCCTCATTTTGTCTAGTGTTAACCCAAAGGGATTGGAGTGATGGGCAGGATCTTTTATCAGGGAGCGAGAGTCAATAGTTTGATTCTCACTCCATCCAAAAGGGTTACTCTTCAAAGAGTTATCTAGTGTGTGTGGGTAAAGAGGCTTACACATGTCTCAAGGATTAGTCATGTGCTCTAAGATACCTAGACACTTTGGTCATAAAAAAAAGTGTTATTATGTTGCTTAGGTCACTCTCTTATTTTATTACTTGTTTATGAATTGAGTTAGTCCGGTTAAGTCTTATTTGGGTTTGAATTACCCTTTACCTAACTTAATTCGATTTACTCATTTTGACTCACTAATCATCGAGACATTTGGCTCATTTTTAAGAATAATCAATTTAGGTAATACCCAAATCCATATACCCCTTCAATGAGTTGATCCATTTACCCAACCAAATTCATTTAAACTCATTTACCCATTTAGACATTTTGCTCATCACAAAAATATATATGATATAAAATACCTATAAATAAAAATATAATAATGTGTCAAATGATGGATTTACATAATCCCAAGCTAGTCTAAATAAGGCCTGGCAAAAATTAACCCAACCTGAACCAGCCCATTTTGATAAATGTCACGATTGATCTGACCCTCATTGGACCCATTTTTAAATAGATAGACCCAACTTGCCCCATTATTGCCATGCAAATTCAATCGTACGAGGTCTATACCCATTTGAAGGTAATCTTAGGATGTGTCTCATTAGAAAAGTTTCTTTAACTAGATAATTGATAAACACGATATGAACCGAACTTGAAATAGACCCTAATTGGCTACACTCATTTAACAAGACCCTTAAAAAGGACCAAATCTATATAGACCGGAATCAAATAAGATTGGTCTTGAACTTGTCCCGACTTGATCTATTGCCAGGTCTAGTCTAAATATGTTATATCGTCATTTTGAAAAGTAATTTTCAAACAAACAAACAAATATAAATCAATTTATATTTATAAATGGTTTATAATTGTATACTAACAAGTTAAAGTGGTCTCTAACTATTTGGATATATAGTTCTGATAAGTTTAAGTCTTTACATCTGAGCGACTAATGCGAAGTAACCATTTAATAGGTACATTAGTAACAAAATTGAACTTGAAATTCTCATAATTAAAATAATAAAATATATATCTTATTTATATTACTTTGAGTCAAACTAAGGAGACTCTTCCAAAAAAATTTAATATCAAGACTATTTTTAAATAAATTAAAAAGTCCTATGATGAAATGTATTGCGTAAAGATATGAAAACTATCGATTGAGCCTATTTTAAACATAATTTTAAAAAATAGAAGTTAATGGATTGAAATAATTCATCTTTTATATAAGGGATATTTTATTGACCTTTTTGAATGTTTAAAATGGGTACTTTGTATAATCCGACACAGATTTTACTGTATTGTTCATTTTACCTTTCGAACTGGCTCGCCAAACCCTTCAAATCGACTCACTTGATCACTGACCCTTCCATTGTGGTATAAATCGACTCACTGACCCACTCACCGGATCACTGAAATTTATCTAAGTTAGACTATTTTTTCATAAAGAACAATAAATTGGATCACTAACTGAATCACTGAATTTTTTTAAATACTTTCGTACGATAGGAGAAGGTTAAAATGGACAATACTCTAAATTTTGTGTCTCATTATGCAAAATGCTTGTGAAAGGATTGCTACCTGTTTAAAATCTATTATAGATAATATACTCATTTGTTATAATAAAACTTTAATATAAATAAATAATTTTTTAAATAAAAGAGTATATATAAGTTCCAATTTAAAAATGCTGATAAAAGACATGGATTGACTTTTGTGGCACAATATGATTGATTAGATCATCATCAAACACGTCATTAGCCACTATCAAATATCACCGGGTACTGGCCTCTTTGCGTAACATCTACGCTAACCCTTCCTCATTCCCACCGTTCTGCCGTCTCTCGCGTCTCCACAGCTCTCTCACTCTCTCACTGTCTCTCGGCGCTCGAAGCACTCGAAGCACTCTCCCCATCAAAGTGCACAGAGGTTTGAAAGCAAATTCTAGGAACCATAACCAAAGAAGGAGAAAAAGTTCTGTGATTTCTCTAGGTAAGCCAAAGAAGGAGAAAAAGTTCTGTGATTTCTCTAGGTAAGTTCTTCTTCACCTTCTTCTTCTTTTGTTTTATGGATCAAATGCCTGTTCGCAGTCCTCATATGTTAGTACTCTTGCAAAGATCTGAGACAGGGAAAACCCCTTTTTCTGCTTGTTTAAGTTATCTGAACTCCCAATCAGGAATCAGAGGAAAAATGGATTTGATTTTCCTTTGAGGTAGAGGACAAGTTGTTTTCTCCTTTCTTTTTCTTGGATTTTTCAGGTTGGAAAGTGCAGATAGTTTTTTCTTTTACTCCTTGTTTTTTGCCATCTCTGTGTCTGTTTTTGTGAAGTGGATTCTGGGATATGCTTCCTTGAAGTCTTTATTTTCTGTCCTGTTATCTGTTTTCTAATCAGGTCCAAAAATGTCCTTTATGCAACCTATTAGATCCATTGTCATTAAAGAGGGTGAAAAGTTTAAGAGTGAATTGTATATTTTTCTGGATACCCTGTTTTACCTGTTACTAACCAATATGTGCTCTGGCTGTGAAAGGGAGAATGCATGTAGAAGACCACCAGAAAAGGGGTAGGGACTTAATGTCCATAGAATGTGACCCATCAAAGCAAAATTCCAACTCTGTAAATAGATTCTTTTTTTAATGATTGGTTAGATATTCATTCAAAGTGGGGAGCCCAAAGAACAAAAGAACAAGTTAAAGCCCACAACCCGGGCCATATCGGGACGTATCGATGGCGTATCCGTATTTAAAAAATATTTTAATTAATTGGATGCGTATCCAACACGTATCCAAGCCATATCCGGCCATATCCATGTTGGGTGATACTCGAAGGATTTCGAAGTATCCGTGCTTCGTAGCCTGGGCCAGGCCAAAACTGATCAGCGATCAAACTTCAGAGACTCCCCTGTATCTGTCGCTGCTGACTCCTGTTCTTTGCTAATTGCTTGTTTTACTGCCAGTGGCCGTCCTTTCTTGGGTGTTCTCTATGTGAATGGGGAAAATGAGCCTTCGGGCTTCATTTGCCTTCCTCTCCTTGAACCTGACGCAAACCTGCCTCTTCTTCTGTTTATTCAGCGTGTTCTTCTTTTGCTTCACAGAATGGAATTTACTCTTCTTCAAGGAACTTTAAACACAAGGTTATGTAAAACAACCTTTCAATACTATGGCAATATGATTGGTACAATTATTACTTTCCAGAGCCCAGATTTCAGGCCAATGATTGATGAGTAATACACAACGCTTACTGGAAAAGCTTGCTTCTCAAGCAGTATCGATCTGGTACAGTTATTCTTACTGACCACTCAAATCAGAGGCATTTTGCTACCATATAAAACATTTGTTACTAGTTACAACCATAATGAGGCCCTGATTATCCCAGACTGTGGACGGCATTTTAAGTAATCACTGTCTAAAAGGAGTGTTTCATTAATCATTTCTGTAAAGCAGTGATTGCAACAAATAGTGTGTGCACATTGGTGAGAACTGAGAAGGGTTTTGTTTTGGACCTCCAATTGCATCTTCACACCAGCATCATGGTATATCCCTTTGCATATATGCACCATCATATCTTCATAAGTTTGAATTAAACAAGAATCTGAAGGACTGGATCACTAGAACTAAGGATTTCTACTTTATGTAAAGCAAAAAGCATGGTTTAGTAATGAAGTGTTCCCCTGTGAATTGGCCATGATTTCTATGGGCTTTTTCTACACTACTGTGTTTTTCCTGCTATCCATTTTGTGCACCTGAATTTCCTTGTTCCCCAGATTGTATTTAGTGCTAGAACAAGCCATTTAGTGATTGATATGACAAATAATGAGAAAAATTTGACCAAATAAAGTTATGGAAATAGGAATGGTTATGCTTAGATGGGAAGACCAGAAAGAACCTCTCTTTGAAAGACTGAAAGGCTACACGTAGAAGGTACAAAAACCTGGCTTCTAGGGATAACGAATGACAAGATAGATTTTGGGGTGATCGGTCTGTGGTCTTAAATAGAAGTAGAGTGGAGAAGTAGAACACAGAAAGCCAACCCGGATAGATAGGATTAGTGGCCTAAGATGATGATGATTTAAAATGGTCAAGTATACTAATCATCAATCCATATAAATTCTTTTTTCCTTATCTGTTCCTCTCCATAAATACCTTTCTTGCATGATGTTCTAAAGATGTCTTTTTCGCAATATGATGTAATAACATTCATTTCTCGATATGAATACAACATTCAGTTAATTGAGCTGTTTTTCGTCTGTTTCAATTATGCAATTTGTTCCTCTTTTTTTTTTCCTCATCAAAGTATGTTCATGCATGCATCTGTCTATGTGATCCTATAGAGCCATTGTCAACGATGGTTGCAATAACTGATACATAACATCCTCGTACAAAAATATGGACATAAAGAATAGGTGGCAGGAACAGGACTGTGTTTCCCACCAATCTAGCATTTAAATATGTATTCGAGTTTCCTGTATGATTCGTTCACACCATGATCAAATTGCTAGGAATTTCTAATAAAATAGGGCTCTGTCATGCACATTTAGGTGAATAAAATCAATTTTCTTTTGGGTTCTCTTTAGATCTACATTTAGCTTTTTGTGCATTCATTGTTTTATGCTTCATTCATGAAATGAAGGAAGAGATCTCCTCTTATCATTGTTTCAGACTGCCTTTTTTATTTTATTTTTTTGGTTCCTTTCACTTTCTCTTCCTGTTGCTGCCCCTGCCATCTCCCTTCTCTCCATAGCTGAACTACTTTCTTGTTAATTCGTGGAATTGTCACTGGATTCTTAGCTGAATATTTAGGTTTGGTTTTTGTTCCTACTTTGGGTTTAGGCAAATCTTCTCTCATTGAAATTAACATGTATGCTTTACAATCTCAAAGTGAATAAGTGAGTGAAGTGAATGATTTTGCATTGATTTGAATTGAAATGCATAAATCAGCATAATAGAATTTGACAATTCAGAAATGACCAGTTCCAAACCATAGTCTGTGTCTTTTATTTCATTAAAACTTCATGGAGAATCAGATGACATTCAAGTGATGACAACTGTTCGTTTCTATCTTATGACTATAGTTGTAGGAGTTGGATTCAGAAGACCCAACTGTACCATGGTTTTGGAAGCAAATGATGCTTTGGAACCTATCACTTTTTGGGGCCAGGTTTGGCATAAGTCATGACTTAGACCCTCTTTTCGTCTGCCCCTTTTCAGTGATTTTCTTTATATATACATATTTATATGTATATATGTATGTATGCTTTTATATGTTTGCGTCCTGAATGAGATTCTTTGCAACTTTTGTTGTTTTGATTAATTACTCAGCCACTTAATGTTATCTTCACCCCAGAATTCCATAGAGTCCAGCATTTCAGTCAGCGTTTCTTCTTTCCTTTCCCTATTTTGTGAGACTTGAATTTCGTAAATCAGGTGCAGAAGTGGGAAGTAGGAAAGAATGGTAAATGGGCACTATAGCAGGTCTGAGAGAGAGAGAGAGAGAGAGAGAGAGAGACCAACCTCCAATGATTCTTTGTGCACTGGCAAAGAGAAGCAAAATAATGTTGGATATTCTTTTTCCCCAAGTCCCATTGACTCAAGCCACTAAAATACTTACCTTGGAAAACAGAAACAACTAACAAAAAATAAGGAAAATCCTAACTGCCTAACCATGTAGAGAGTCCTAACAACTCTTAAGACAGGAGAAGACGCTTGAAGCACGACTTGAATGAAGTACCCTTCCTAACCCGAAGATGCGCCGCTGGCAGAAGCTAAGCGCTTGAAAAGCCCTCCTTATTGCTATTATTATTATTTTTAGATCTCTTCCAACTAACAAACATTTAACCACTACATAATGAGGACTCTTAACAAGAGTCTGACTGTAACCATTCCCCTCCTCTCCAAGGACCCTTGTTGTCAAGGAGAGAAATTAGGAAACCTTTTATTGATCTCTTCTTTTTTTCCTTTTTCCCAAGTAGCTTCAGCTGGCAACAACCTTGCCAATGAACTAAGACTTCAGTGCGTCTTTTTCGAATCCAATGATCCAAGATGACCTGCGGTTTACAAAGCAACACACCTTCCCATTCTATAACTGTGGGCAGAAAATCTTGAGTTTGAGATTTTGGACCAAGATGCTTCTTGAGCTTTGAAACATGAAAAATTGGTTGTATTTTAGAACCAGCCTATAACTCAATCTCATAAGCCACACATCCTACAGGTCAAATGATTTTATAAGGTCCATAGAATCTAGGAGAAAGTTTGAGATTTTGCCGCATGGAGGTTGATGTTCGATTATATCTCTGCAAATCAAGAAGGACCCGATCACCCTTTTTAAACTCCTTTGCTCTATGGATATTGTTTGCAATTCTCTTCATTCTATCTTGAGCTACTTTAAGGTTTCCTTCAAGGAGATAAGGACTTCATCATGCTGCTGTAATTCTTTGTCCACGACCTCCATTGCAGTAGTTCGTACCACATAGGACCTTAATGTTGGAGGAGGTCTGCCATATCTTTGATGGGGTTTTCTTAGTGGCTGAATGAAGACTTGTATTTTAACAGTATTCAGCCCATGAAATTCATTCCCCAGCCATGTTACCTTCCATAAACGAAGCACCACAGATACATCTCCGCTGTTCGATTAGTTGCCTCCATTTGTCCATTGTCTGAGAATGATAGGATGAGCTGAATCTGAAATCAGTCCCCTGCAATTTGAGCAATTCCTTCCAAAAAATGCTGGTGAAAGTTACATCACGATTACAAACTATAGAAGTCAGCATTACATGTAACTTGAATACATGGTCAAAGAAAATTTGTGCAATTCCAAATGCAGTGTATGGATGAACAATGGGAATGAAGTGTGCACACTTAGCCTATTCAACCACAACATAGATTGTTGGTTTCCCTTGAGAGATGGGTAGGTCATCAATAGAATCCATGGAGATATCAGACCAAACTTGTTCCGGTGTAGGCAATGGTTGATGCAACCTGGAAGGCATGAGATTTTCTACTTTTTTTCTTTGGCATGCATCACATTGCTTCACATGATTGGGAACACAACTTCTCATACTCCAATAAAAATCAGAATTAATTCAATGGAGGATCTTGTGTAACCTTCGTGTGTGGCAGAATGGCATCCATTGAGGATGTCTGTGATGAGAGGATAGTCCTCCCTCAAATATATACTTTGTTTAAAAAAATAATACAACATCTTTATATGCTTAAGGTCCCCTGGCTTCTCCAGATTCGGCGAAGTCCACCAATTTGATGAGTTGGGGATGAGTAACATTTTCTTTTTCTAGTGTCTAGCCAATTAGGAATAGGTTGAGACAAATGTAGATGACTCACCTTCCTCAAATCTAGCGATAATGCATCCTGCCACAAAATTATCCTTCCCACTCTTGTACTGTATTTCAAAGTCATAACCCATTAGTTTGGATAACCAATGTTGCTGGGCTATGGTTGTAATTCGTGGGATAACAAATGTTTGAGGCTTTGTTGATCAGTTTTGACCACAAGTGCCAACATTTTTTTTCCGTGGAAAGCTTGGCTGAAATATGCAATTGGTCATTGATCTTGCACCAATACTGCTGATGTAGCACGGGTAAGACCCACACGGGAGAGGGAGTCTTCCCCTCTCAGCCGACTCACCTTTTCCTTGCTGATTACATCTCCTACGGAAGTGGAGAAACTTTTGCAAAGGAAACTTCTAATCTCCGATCGAATCCCGGATTCTTTGTGGCACAGCCGACTCTCTCTTGTTATAAAGATAGTACCGTGGTGGGAAGGACAGATACAACCAGATATTCACGAATTGAAAACTGCTCTTCTTCCCCTTTTGTTCTTCGTCCTCTCCTTGATTCCTTTTCTCCTCTGAGACAGCATTAGTTGCTGTGCTGCTTCTTTTTATCTTCTTTTTCTCTTCTTTCCCCTTTCTTTCTACAGTTTTGCTGCAACCCGAGATACCTGATTGCAGTTGAGAATCCATCTCTGCTGCCGCTCAAATCCAGAGTTGCTGCCCAGATCTTTTGCTTGTCTAGCCTGCCGTCCAGAGCACTGCTTCGATCAGCCTGCATCGTCCGCTTACTGCAGACTGCTGCCAGTGCAGCCCCTCTACTGCTGCTGTCCTCCTCCTTCTTCTCTTCCTCTTCTATTCTCTTGCAGATCTGTTACTGTCCAGATCTTTCTGGCTGCTGCCAGAATCGCATCGAGCAACCCTGTTGCCACTTGGATTGACGCCTGCAGATTCAGCCAGGCCCCTTCTTCTGCTGCTGCCTCAACGCTCCTGCTTGCTGCTGTTCTCACCTCTTGATGCCCTGTTTCAGATCCAACAACAGAGGTTCTGCTGCTGTCCAGACTGCCGCCAGTGCAGCCTCCTTCGGCTGCTGCTTCTTCTTCAACCTTCAATTCAGTTCCTTTCACACCATTCCAAGACATCCAGCTGTGGGCCCATTGACCCCATCTTCCATTTACTCACGCCCGAGAACCCATCAACGTGGGCTAGAGTTGCTACAATATTAGTTGTTCACAGCTGGTTGGCCGTCAAGTCTAGTTGGTGATCGTCCGACATCGAGGAAGTTCTCCACATCCTACATCCGCTGCATCAACTGCCAATCCCCTTTCTTGATGCATCACATTCCATAAGAAATTGTTTAAAGAAATCAGGCAAGGCTAATAGAGCAGCTTGTGTCATGGCGGACTTGAGCTGCTCAAATTCCTCAACTGTATGATGCAGCACGTGTGTGTCCACACGTGACACACACGGCTTTGTAAACAAAAGGGGCACAGCAGGGCAGCCCTTTCCTTTTGTTTCTCTACTTTCTTTTTTTTTTCCCTTCTTTCTCTTCTTTCTTCACATCACCGACACGAGAGTTGTAGATGAAGATGTCGACGGCCCCCGATCCCGACGATTCAGGCCCCGATCCCGACAATTCAGGCACCTCTTTCTATCTTTTCTTTTCTTCTTCTTTCTTTGTTTATTTTCGTCCCTATTTTAGTGTTATGGGTATGTATATAAATACTCCTTTTGTAGATTGTAATAGATACGATTGATTGAATTGATTTGAGTTTTCGTTTCAAAATTCTTGTTCTTGTTTGCTGGATTTTCCTCTTTGGGTTTGGGTTTTCAACAGCGTTTGAAGACAACTCCGGAGTCCCTGATTTTTTCTTCCCTTTCTTCTTGCAACCAGCAGGAAGAGCCCCTTTTCAGACCAGCCAGCGACGACGACAACCCATAGGCTGTCCTCTACTGCTGTTCTGTGTTTATATGGCAGCCAAATCTGTTCCACAGATCGTGTATTGCTGCTCCTTCAGTTCCTGAAGCCAGGTATTGTTCGCCCCTTACCTTCATCCTTCAGCCCCTTTCTTCCGACCTTCAACTAGAACAACCCACCACCTATATTTCTATCCATCTGTTCTTTCCTATCTGCTCACCCTCCATCTTCTCTAACCCATTCAGCCTTCAACCCATCTTGACGTCCCTGCTTTTCCCCCCAAGCCGTAACACCTACTGCTGCCCTCTTTTCACGCCAATACACACTTCATCTTACCTTCCCTTTCCTACCTTTACTTTATTTATTTTATTTCCCACCAACCCACTTAAGTTTCACCAAATTATTATTCCCCATATTTACTAACTCACATTCAATTAGCCTTAACCGTAGTCATCCATTCCCAAATCCATTTAACCCGATCCCCGCTGCGTCGAGTGGTATTCAAAGCCTTGATTCAAAAAAAAAAAAAAATCCATGGCTGCCACTCCCAATCTTGAAGACAATCAGCCTGTCACTAGGGTTGAGATGAATGCAGTTCAACATTCCATCGAAGATTTGCAAGTGATGATGCAACAACTCCTTAACCGCGACAATCGCGTGATCGTGACAATCGTGGTAGGAGACCTCCAGTTCGACCCGAGTATGACTCTAGCGATGAGGAGTCAGAAGACAACCGTGAGCCTTCGGACAACAAGAATAATCGAAAATACCATCCAAAGATGGACTTACCATCTTTCAACGGTCAACTACATGTCGAAGGCTTCCTTGACTGGCTCTCTGAGGTCGAACTCTTCTTCGATTGCATGGAAATCGATGAGGCACAGAAAGTAAAGCTGCTAGCTAGCCAACTCAAGGCCGGAGCAACCGCATGGTAGCAACAGCTAGAAGCCGCCCGAAGGCGATAGGGAAAACATCCTATCAATTCATGGACGCGAATGAGAGAGTTGCTGCGGACTTGCTTCCTTCCTGCTAATTATGAACAAGTTCTTTTCAAACAGTATCAGAATTGCCGTCAGGGTAATCGTGCAGTTTGTGACTACGCAGAAGAGTTCTATCACCTTTCTGCCAGAGGCGACTTGCCTGAGATTGAGACCCAACAAGTCTCACGATTCTTGGGTGGTTTTCGCGTTTCACTTCGCGACTGCTTCAGATATCAGCCTGTTCACACTTTGAGCGAGGCAGTCCAGTTAGCCACAACAGCTGAAAGTCAGAATGATCGCTCGGGAGGAAGGAATACACAGATGGTTAGGCACACCCTTCCATCAACTTCTTCGACTCCCCCACCAGCTTCAGGATGTACTTCTCAGCAGATAGTGCCTCCATGACAAGTTCCACCACGGAACCAACCAGTTGCCGCCCTGCCGAGGTCTGCCGCTGGCCAAGACACAGGACGAAATAAGCCATACGCCCGACCTATGGTAGGTAATTGCTTTCGTTGTGGTGAGCCAGGACACCGTTCAAATAATTGTCCTACTCGTCATCCAGTTGCAATTACCACTAATGAAGCCCAGGATGAAGAAGATGAGTACATTGAAGGACAAGAAGAAGATGTTGTTGACAATGAAGAAGACTGTCGACTATGGGGATGAAGGATCCTCCTTGGTGGTTCGCAGATTATTATGCACACCGGGGAAGGACCTCCCATCGCAACGTCACAAGATTTTTAGGACTCGATGCACCGTCAACGATAAAGTCTGTGATGTTATCATTGATGGCGGTAGCTGCAAGAATATGATCTCCCAGTTGATGGTAGATAAGTTGGGCTTGCTGACCCAACCACATCCCTCTCCCTACTTGGTCGGATGGATAAGAATGTGGAAGATACCCGAGTAACGAAGCAGTGCCTTGTCTCCTTCTCCCTTAGTAATAGATACAAAGATGAAGCCCTTTGCGACGTTGTTGATATGGACTACAGCCTCATGATTTTGGGCCGCCCGTGGCAGTACGATGTTGATTCCCACCATTGGGGACGTGCAAATATCTTCACCTTTTGCAAAGATGGAGTAACAGTCACCCTCGGCACCAAGTCAGGAAAAGGCCACCATCTACCACCACCACCTGAGAAAAAAGAGTCTTTTCTCCTAGTCAACGACATTGAGTGTGAGTCACGTGAAACAGGTGAAATAGTTGCATTGGTCGTCCAGGAACCAGATTCAATAGCCGTACCAGCCCCACCAGAAGTAACCCCAATTCTGGACGAGTTCCAAGACTTGATGCTAGATGAGCTTCCAAATGGCTTGCCTCCGACTCGGGACATCCAGCATCATATAGATCTTGTCCCTGGAGCTAGTTTGCCACACCTGCCCCACTACAGGATGAGCCCTAAGGAGTTTGATATCTTAAAGGGCCAAGTGGAGGACTTATTGCACAAGGGCGTGATTCGCACCAGCATGAGCTCATGTGCCGTTCCAACATTGTTGACACCCAAGGAGGACGGAAGTTGGCGAATGTGCATTGACAGTTGTGCCATCAACCAAATCACTGTCAAGTACCGGTTCCCTATTCCTCGCTTGGATGATATGCTAGATATGCTTGAAGGAGCCAAAGTCTTCTCCAAACTGGATCTCAGAAGCGGGTATCATCAAATCCGCATCCTGCCTGGAGATAAATGGAAGACTGCCTTCAAAACCAAAGGAGGACTTTATGAATGGATGGTGATGCCGTTTGGACTCTCCAACGCACCAAGCACATTCATGCGACTGATGAACCAAGTATTGAAGCCTTTCATTGGGAAGTTTGTCATTGTCTATTTCGACGACATTCTCATCTACAGCCGTTCAAAGGAGGATCACCTGCAGCATCTACGCGAAGTATTCCAAGTACTCAAGGACAATAGTTTATATATTCATAAAAAGAAGTGTACTTTTCTTGCAGATAAGCTTGTCTTCCTAGGGTACGTTGTTGGATCTTCTGGAATACAAGTCGATGAAGAGAAGGTCCGTGCTATTCGTGAGTGGCCCACTCCACGAACGGTTAGTGATGTTAGGAGTTTCTATGGCCTTGCAACCTTTTATCGACGGTTTGTGAAGAATTTCAGCAGTGTTGCCGCTCCTCTCACTGAATGCCTAAAGAAGAAACAATTCACATGGACCAAAGCTGCTGAAAAGAGTTTCAACTTGATTAAGGAGAAACTCACCACTGCTCCTGTCTTAGCCTTGCCAAGCTTTGACAAGTTGTTCGAAGTCGATTGTGATGCTTTTGGAGTTGGCATTGGAACAGTTTTATCTCAAGAAGGCAGACATGTGGCTTATTTCAGTGAAAAGTTAAGCGATGTACCAAAGAAATGGTCTACCTATGAGCAAGAGATGTATGCGGTAGTTCAAGATTTGAAACATTGGAGACACTATTTGATACAACGAGAGTTCATCCTTCACACTGGATAAACATTGGAGAGACTATTTGATACAACGAGAGTTCATCCTTCACACAGATCATCAGGTTCTCAAGTATCTAAATGATTCAACCACTCCAAACCGCAACCATGCCAGATGGATCGCTCTCATTCAAGGGTTCACCTTTGCGCTTAAACATAAAGCGGACAATAAAATAAAATTGTCGATGCTTTAAGTTAGAAAGCAGTTCTACTCAATATCGCACGAGGTGAGATAATTGGTTTTGATTTTCTTAAAGACTTATATGCAGATAATGAAGATTTTGCAATGAGTGGAAGCGTCTCCATGAAGAAAAGCCTTATAAAGGGGAATTTCAACTCCATGACGGGTTTCTCTCTAAAGGTACTCAGCTATGTATTCCACGCAGTTCATTTCGAGAGCACCTCATACAGGAATTGCATGGAGGTGGCCTTGGAGGTCACTTTGGAAAAGATAAAAGCATTGCTCAGGTTGAAGAACGCTACTACTATTGGCCCCAGCTAAAGCGTGATGTTACAAAATTCGTCTAAAGATGCTACACCTGTCAAGCATCGAAGGGGTAAGCACAGAACACGGGTCTATACACTCCACTGCCAGTTCCTGATGCTCCGTGAGAGGATCTATCGATGGATTTCATCTTAGGCCTTCCGCGCACACAACGTGGATTTGACTCAGTTTTCGTGATTGTGGATAGATTTTCTAAGATGGCTCACTTCGTAGCGTGCAAAAAGACATCAGATGCTTCTAATGTTGCTTACCTATTCTTCAGAGAGGTTGTTCGTTTGCACGGAGTTCCAAAGACCATCAAATCGGATCGTGACATCAAGTTTCTCAGTCACTTTTGACACCTCCTATAGTCACGGTATGATACTTCTCTCCAATTTAGCGGTACATGCCATCCACAAACCGATGGGCAAACCGAGGTTGTCAATAGAACACTTGGAAATCTTATTCGCAGCCTCTCCAGGATCGTCCAAAACAATGGGACTTGGCTCTTGCTCAAGCTGAGTTTGCATCCAACAGTGTAAAGAACAGATCTACTGGTAAATCACCTTTTGAAATTATCATGGGAAGGTCCCCAACTCATCCAGTGGACCTTGCAAAGTTGCCCAAAGTGCCCGGTGCTAGTCAAGCAGCAGATAATATGGTTACTCGCATGGCGCAGATTCATGAAGAGGTAAAACAACATTTAGAGAATGCCAATGTGAAATACAAGAAAGCTGCAGATAAAAGTCGACGATTGAAAGTCTACAAAGAAGGTGATATAGTCATGGTGCATCTACGCAAAGAAAGGGTTCCTACAGGTACTTATAGCAAGTTGAATCCAAAGAAGATTGGACCTTCAAAGTTCTTCGCAAGATCAATTATAATGCCTATGTGATCGATCTTCCAGACAGTTATGGCATATCGAAGACATTCAACGTTCAAGACTTGTTTGAATATCATCCTCCGGTGTCCGTTTCAATGGTCATAGACTCGAGGACGAGTCCTTTTTAACCGGGGGAGACTGATGCAGCAGTTGTGTGTCCACACGTGACACACACGGCTTTGTAAACAAAAGGGGCACGGCAGGCCAGCCCTTTCCTTTTGTTTCTCTACTTTTTTTTCTCCCTTCTTTCTCTTCTTTCTTCACATCATTGACATGAGAGTTGTAGATGAAGATGCCGACGGCCCCCAATCCAGACGATTCAAGCCCCGATCCCGACAATCCAGGCACCTCTTTCTATCTTTTCTTTTCTTCTTCTTTCTTTGTTTATTTTCGTTCCTATTTTAGTGTTTGGGGTATGTATATAAATACCCCTTTTGTAGATTGTAATAGATACGATTGATTGAATAGATTTGAGTTTTCGTTTCAAAATTCTTGTTCTTGTTTGCTGGATTTTCCTCTTTGGGTTTGGGTTTTCAACAGCATTTGAAGACAACCCTGGAGTCCCTGATTTTTTCTTCCCTTTCTGCCTGCAAGCAGAAGGAAGAGCCCCTTTTCAGACCAGCCAGCGACGACGACAACCCATAGGCTGTCCTCTACTGCTGTTCTGTGTTTATACGGCAGCCAGATCTGTTCCACAGATCGTGTATTGCTGCTCCTTCAGTTCCTGAAGCCAGGTATTGTTCGCCCCTTACCTTCATCCTTCAGCCCCTTTCTTCCCACCAAACAGAACAACCCACCACCCATATTTCTATCCATCTGTCCTTTCCTATCTGCTCACCCTCCATCTTCTCTAACCCATTCAGCCTTCAACCCATCTTGACGGCCCTGCTATTCCCCCCAAGCCATAACACCTACTGCTGCCCTCTGTTCACGCCAATACACACCGTCTTACCTTCCCTTTCCTATCTTTACTTTATTTATTTTATTTCCCACCAACCCACTTAAGTTTCACCAAATTATTATTCCCCATATTTACTAACTCACATTCAGTTAGCCTTAACCTTAGTCATCCATTCCCAAATCCATTTAACCCGATCTCCGCTGCATCACTGTAGATGTGGTCCAATTGAAAGCATCCTTCTAAAGCATATCAGTAAGAGGTGCTACAATTCTTCCATATCCTTGTATAAATTTTTTGTAATAGCCAGTTAGCCCAAGAAAACCTCTTAAGATTTAAGAAAAGTGGGTTTAGGCTAGGGGTGCAACTTGGGTTAGGTCAAGAAAAGGCATTTGCTTCAACATCTGTGAGATTTCTACAGAGGCAAAGATCCCAAACCATCTGATCCCTAGAGAGATAGTAGAAGCCTAAGATGAACCCTCTAAGGGAGACGGTGAGTCGGAAAAGAGAAGGAAACTGATCCGAGGGGAGGAGCCGCAACAGATATCCGACTTAAAACGAACACGATCCCCACGACCCACTTTGAATCTGATTCCTTCCTTAAAAACACAAGCACAAAGAGCCCATCACATGGTTGAAGCCCTTCGAGGTGCAGGATTGATGTCTAATCCTTGGTTCCCAATTTTGTACTTTTCAATTAGAAGATCTTTCCAGGGGCGATTGTCCTCTGTCCCGAGCCGCCACAACCATTTGGAGAAAATCCTGGTTGATCTTCTTAAGTGGATGAACACCAAGGCCCCTTGCTTCTAAAGGAAGACAAACATGCCACCAACTCACAAGGTGATCCTTTTTCTATTCTACCTAATCGTCCCACAGAAAGTCATTCAAATATAAATATATATAAACACACCTCATTTTTATATCATTATTTGTTGATTTTTTAGAATTAACTCTCTACAATAATTATGTTTTAATGATAATTACTTGTTTTATAGATACCTCTTCACTTGAAGCATAGCAACACAATATATACGGGCCACATTATCTACTTAATATATGGGTAGGCCTGTGACCCGATTTAACCCGATTCGAATTGGTTGACCTAAACTAAAATTGGGTTGGTTATGGGTGGGTTGGAGGAGGCCAAAATATAGATTGGCTAAAAAATAGTGACTTGAATTAAATGTGGGCGGGCCAAGATTTGACTCTCAACTCTACCCGCCTACCCAAATTGCACCCTTATTTTGGGCCATTCCAACATTGCTTGTATTTTCATGCGATCAACTTCCACTCCCTTGTGACTAATTATGTGCCCTAAATATTGGATTTGGGCTTGACAAAAGCTGCATTTTTTTTCACAAATAATTTGTGCTGCCTCAAGTTCATCTCCAAGTGTTGCAAATGCCCATCCCGAGTTCTACTGTACATCAAAATATCATTAAAAAATACTAGAACAAATTTCGATAAATATTTTTGGAATACCTCATTCATCAAAAAGATTGAAATGTGGATGGAGCATTGGTTAAGCCAAATGGCATCAAAAGGAGCTCATAGTGTCCCTGATGTGTCTTGAGGGCGGTTTTTGATATATTTGATGGATGCACTTGAATTTGATAGTGGCCTGATTGGAGATCAAGCTTGGAATAATATTGTGAACCATATAACTCATCCAAAAACTCATCAATTACTAGTATAGGAAATTTGTCCTTGATAATGATGTGATTGAGTGCCCAATAATCAATGGTCAAGACCCATCATACTTTTTTATTAGCAACACGAGATATGAGTATAGCCTTCTACTTGGTCAGATCACACCCAAAGATGAGAGATCAGCTACCAACGTTTCTATTTCTATTTGTTTATAGTAGTGGTAATGATAAGGCCCAACACTAACTGGTTTGCTACTGGACCCAAAGGTATTTGGTAGTCATGAGATTGAATGGGTGGTGGCGACTAAGGTTTGGTGAATGCAATGGCTGAGGTGAGTGAAGACCAAGGGCAAAGAGCGAAACTTAGTGGAGGAATCCGGCGGGCATGGGGTGAAAATCAGCAAGCCAAGGGTCCAGGGTGGCAGGATGTGATCAGCAGAAGGCATAGGATGCAGCAGCACTCAGCATTGATTACTCTTTTTTGTGGAAAATTTGCTGGAGTTTGTGTTTAAGAAATGGCTGATGGAGGTGTATAGTGCTTGGGGAAGGGTGGTAGATGCCTTCATCCTAGAGAGAGGAAAAAAATGGTTAAGAGATTTTCTGTTGTCCACTGCCAAATGAAAGCCCCGAAGTATACATAAAGGAAGGAACAGGTAATTCCAGCCAGACAATTAGGAAAACAAGAATGATTCCATGGTTTTATTCCAAGCAAGGAACTTTAGGTAAAAACATAAAGCAATTGATGCTGTTTGGCTTAATACTTTATCTGAACTGGAATTAGTATTAAATATAATCAATTAACAAGTTCTGGGATTAATAAAGGAAATCTTTCATCAGAATTTATGGTCACACATGAAAGGTTCTATATAGAAGAGAGAATAAATATCCTCTTGTTAATGCTGATGTTGTCATTATCAAAATTTTTAGTAAACTTTCTGCTCAAAAGTTTACTATAAAAGGCACAATTGAAGTTTTTTGGGCATCAATATATGATTAGGAATAATCCATGGGTTTCCCACCAACACTATCAATAATATGCATCGTTTGTAGTTTCACCTTTTTAAGGTGTCTTTCTTGAGTTGGCTAAGTGCTTACAATTGTAAAGTCAATGTCTTGATATACGATTAGCCAATAGATGATAGTTGACGGTGTTCTCATGATGTGGTAAGTTTAATTACAAATTGTATACACAATGTTTTTCCTAATTACTATTTATTGTCATATTAATCAACTAGTGAGTTTCTAAGGCTTTGTAGTGGCTCCACTCTGCGTCTTGATTGCTATTAGTTACAGCTTAAAAATATGCTTATAAAACTACCGCTGAAGGTGCTACGCAGGAGGATGGCAAGCTTGGGGACGCTGCTGCTTCTGGCTACTCTGTTCGTAACATTGTTTTTCGCTGGAAAGGCTGAGTCTCATGTGCCGAGTCCATACCAAAATGAGAAGGAATCTATGATGCCCAAACTCGGCATGGACACACAAAGGACATGGCATGGGTATGGCAAGAACACAGATTTTACACTTAAAGATGAAGTACCCGACGTGACACAACATGAGAACATTGCTGACTTTGAAGTGTCTAAGTATCATAGGAAAGAACTAAGGAGATTGGTGAACCATGATGTAGTCTTCCGCAGACAAATGAGTAGTAATGAGGTTCCAACAGACGAATATGAAAGAGCCATGCCAGTTGGTCCAGATCCTGTTGACGACCCTGAGCATCACACATGATGCATTTCAGTAAGAAGCTTGTTTCTTTGTTTTTTTTTTTGAAGTTGTTATCAATATTTATTGATTGTTGATTTGATTTATGTGGATTTTTTGTGTCCTTGTTCTTCTTCCCCTACTGGCCATCCAAAGAACAGTTTCTTCTTCTTCAAAGAATGATTACCATAGCAAGGAAAATTAGAAGTTTAGCATCGGGATTGGATGTTTCCTTTGTTCGTGTTGATCGCATAACAAATGGCATGGCAGACTTTCTTATAAAAACTGGGGTCAGCAATTAAGTATCTGGGATTTTCTACATTTGAAGAAGGGAAACTTTTGAGAACTATTTGCACGATGTTTGTTTCTTTTTTATGTAGTTTATTGCTGAACAATTTGTTTATTTTTTGACGTCATTCTTGTTGGTCGTCTCTTTTGTTGTTTTCAGTTGTTATGTTTCTTTGTACTTTCAATAATTTTTTTAACGTTACCTCTAATGAAAAAAAACAGTTTCACCAAGGATTTCAGCAATAGATGGATCAAGAATGATGAATCTTTTGGTAGGAATAGAACCGATCAACATTTGAGGCTTTAGGAAGTGTTACCTTGTTTTTTTATCATTTCCTCTGTGAATTCAAGAGTGAGTGCTTTTCACTGATTTTAAACATTTTGATATGTTCGCAGTTTTAGCTTTTAACAGTTATGTTTTACTGAAATTAGGGCTACGTTTGGACGAGGGGTAAATTTTAGAGGGTTACCCCGAGTAGGGGTCACCTTTAAGTAGGGGTGACTCTTAAACTGGAATTATCCTTATTTTGTTTGTTAATTGCAGTGGTAAAGTAAAAACTTACCTTAAAGATAAAAATTCTTTTTTGATAACTAAAAGAAAGGGTAACCTAATATATTAATATTTTTTAAATTTTTTTATAAAACATAATTTTTAAATAATATTTATGAAATAAATTCTAATAATATAATTTATAATAATATTATCTATTTTTTATAAATTATAATTTAAAATGAACACTTGCATTAAAAAAATAAATAAAGATTTTTTTTATATTATTATTTTAAATCCCAATAAATGAATAAAAAATATCAACATATCTTTTCATAAAAAATTATAATTATAATTTTTTATATTATATGAATTTAATAAAAATATTAATTCTCATAAAATTGTTAATATGTCAAGTTATCCTTCTTACCATTACCTCTACTCAAGGGTAACTCTAGGTAACTTTTACAAAATTTGCCTCTCATCTAAATGCATCACGTTGAAAATGTTGATAAATTTTTAAAATAAACATTCAACAAAATAAATTGCTAATTACTTCAAAAAAGATTACCATGAACCTCAAAATCTTTTGTAGTTTCGAGACTCTTTTGAAATTGGATAGTCACTCCTTAAAAAAATGATATTTTGACAATTATGTTTCATAAAATTTCCTTTTTATTATTTATACTAGATAGATTTAATAAAAAATATTAATTCTCATAAAATTGTTAATATGTCAGTTTACCCCTACTCAAGGGTAACGCCTATAAAATTTACCCCTCATTTAAATGCATCATGTTGAAAATGTTAACACATTTTTAAAATAAATTTCAAACAAAATTAAATTTCTAATTACTTAACATATATTATTTTTTTAATTATATAATATATATATATTTTTGAAATATTTTAATTTTATAATATTTAATTGATAAAGAGAGGTATTGACGGGGAGGGTATTGTGAATACTCCAACCTCCAAAGGGGTATTCAAAAATGGGATGAGGGGTAAATTTTCAAATTTTTATCCTCACACCTTTATTACTAAACGAGGGTAATAACGGGTTATTCCCTCTTACCCCATCCAAACGCGCCTAGATGTTGATATTGTAACTAATTTCAATTAATTTATTGAAGCTTTGAGGCTTTGAGCATTGTAATATGACTGTTTTCCTTGTTCTCCCCTTTGCTTTTTATTTCTGCACCTTCCATGCAATTCATTTTTTTAAAAAGAAAAAGTAGGACTTTCAGATTTTCAACCCCTCTCAATGTACATCTATATAAGTAATTCTCGTTAAATAGAATTGAAAAAATGAGAACAAGACACTTGCAATCATATTGAGGTAACTCGAGTCCACTCCATATTCCGCAAAGCTTACAATTGGGAATTAACTTAAAGGGAACTCCATATTCTATATATATAGGAGCAACTCTCAAAGTGTCAAGCATCATGGAGAAGTAGATTCATTCAACGCAGGCTTCAGATCAAGGTTCTTAACCTCAATATTATTTTCATGCTCATGAGAGGAGAAAATCCAAAGAATAATTTCCAATTTAGATCTGTAACGAATGGAATAAGATAATAGTGTGTGTGTGTTTGCTTAATATAATGTGCAAGGGTATTAGAGTGGGCCTCCTAAGGTGACTTTTAGAAAGTTCTTCATGTTTCCATCACATCATGTGAGATCTAGTGGAAACTAAACCATCATTAATAATATAAATGTTATATTCTTTTCTTCTTTTTTTTTCATCTCAACACGAAACCCACATTGTTATTAGAAAACATGACAAACCTATAAATAGAAAATGATTGAAGAAAATCCATTAGAAGGAGGATGGTGTGACGCCCCACCCACCCACCTGGGCGTATGGGAAAAGACCCACGTCTCCCAGAGTGGTCATGGGAGAAGAGTTTAAGATAGAGGGGGGGCCCACTCCAAGGATGAGGCCTTTTGAGTTTGGTCAAGTGGGTCGAGCTCAAAGTAAAACCTTGAGGGTTGGATCTGTCAGCAGAGTGATGGGTTGGACCGAGGGCCTAAAGAGGACAATATCATGCTTGGGGAGTCGGGTCAGGGTTGTTACAAATGGCTTCAGAGATGGTTCAACCCTCTGCCTGTATGGGCCCTCTACCAGTGTGATGTGTAGCTGAGTCGAGGACGACTCTGGGCTTAAGGGGGTGGATTGTGACGCCCCACCCACTCTGGGAAAAGTCCCACGTCGCTCAGGATGGGCATGGGAGAAGAGTTCAAGAGAGACGGGAGCCTCGCTCCAAGTATGAGGCCTTTTGGCCTGGTCAAGTGGGTAGGGCCCAAAGCAAAACTTTTAGGGTTGGCTCTGTTAGTAGAGTAATGAGCTGGACCAAAGGCCAAAGAGGACAATATCATGCTCAGAAGTTGGGTCAAGGTTGTTACAACTTACAAATGGAATCAGAGATGGTTCAACCCTCTGCTTGTATGGGCCCTTTACCAGTGTGATGTGTAGTTGAGCCGAGGACGACTTTGGACCTAAGGAGGGTGGATTGTGACGCTCCACCCACCCACCTGGGCGTGTGGGAAAAGTCCCATGTCACCCAGGATGAGCGAGAGGGGAACCCACTTCAAGCATGAGGCCTTTTAGGCCTTGTCAAGTGGGCCGGGTCCAAAGCAAAACTTTGAGGGTTGGCTCTGTCAGCAGAGTAATGAGTTGGACCAAGGGCCCAAAGAGGACAATATCATGTTCGGAGAGTCGGGTCAAGGTTGTTACAACTTACAAATGGAATCAGAAATGGTTCAACCCTCTGCTTGTATGGGTCCTCTACCAGTGAGATGTGTAGTTGAGCCGAGGATGACTCTGAGCATAAGGAGGGTGGATTGTAATGCCCCACCCACCCACCTAGGCGTGTGGGAAAAGTCCCATGTCGCCCAGGATGGGTATGGAAGAAGAGTTTAAGAGAGAGGGGAACCCCACTCCAAGCATGAGGCCTTTTAGGCATAGTCAAGTGGGTCGAGGTCAAAGTAAAACTTTGAGGGTTGGCTCTATCAGCAACGTAATGGGCTGGACCGAAGCCCTAAAGAGGATAATATCATGTTTGAGGAGTCGAGTCATGTTTGTTACAGATGGGCTTAATGATGCCCCAGTAATGTATTATAGTTATAGTGGCCCACCTTCTAAATTATCAACTAATGTTAAGTACTCAAATTTTCAGAGATTAGAAACCCATGACATGATTCATTACCATTATTAACTTAAGAAAGTAGTAGAGTTCAATCATGGGCTTTGCATTGTAGTGAATTATATGATAGGCTCCTCTAAAATTTTCGTGTAATTTGAATATGAAGCGTAACGCATTGTAATGATCCTTGTGAACTTTAATTTGTCAGGTCAGCCCTCATGAATGTAAAGATGGAACACTTTAATACAATTTGGCAAAAATTAGAGAACTAGTTAATGGGAGCATTAGGCTTGAGTAGGAGTTTCCCAAAGTTCCCTACCTTGCTGGAAAAACAAAAGTTCCTCACCTATGGTAGAACTTGGCTCTTTGAATTCTTTTTTAAATGATAAAATTTAATATATAAAAGGCACAAGGATTGCACAGGAGAGAGACAGATGCACATCTAGTATAAAATTAAGGAGAGTGACTCTTTTTGTGTTGAGGGGAGTTTGATTTCAAGACTTTTCACAAACAAATGTGTGAATTGACCATCAAACTAATCCTTCAGAATTATATATATATCCAAGCATGACAGATTTAATATCCAAACGTGGGCTCTAAAGGCAATAAAAGGATGGTTTTTGCCATCCGCTTGAAGAACCAATTTTCCTTTCTCACCAAATACTCTAGATCATGGCAGAGGGCAACGTATCAATTAACAGTGAACTTGATTATCTTTTAAAATTCATCCAAAAGTAAGAAAGACCAAGCAAGAAAAGTAGGCGACACCTAGCTTCAAAGAGGTTGATCATGAAACTCCAATCTTCTACAAAAATAAACGATGTAATACTACATCTTTAGCCACTTAAGGCAAAGGTCAAATTCACTTCCCATGATGAGATGCTTCCTATAAATGATTTGAGAAGTGAGGATAGGCAATGGCACTACATATGAAAACAATTTCACAAAGGAGTCCAATGGGTCTGCATCCAAATCCTAGTATTATAACTTGGAGACAAATGGACTCACTCAAGGAGATGAAGATGATTGACCAAAGCTTTGGGTTCACAATTTGGTACATTTTTACAAAATTAGATGCTCCACACAACATGATCATTAACTTAGATTAAAGTTGTTATCAACCAACACATCTGGAGAGGAAGAGATTTTGAGAATAGATGAAAATTGGGCTACAAGAATAGAGCCACCACACAAAAGGTCTTCCAAAACTTGATTATAGAGCTGACACCCACACAAGGGCAAATGGCTCTCCACATGCTTGAAGCCTTTCCAAAATTGGGTTTGACATCCCAAACTTCTAGATTAACGAAGTTGTCCAATGCTTGTTGATGCAAGAGCACATAGAATATATGGAAGATGAAGTCGTTGATTTAGCCCTTACTTTTATGAGAAAATGGATTGCTTAGAGAATCAACTTAAATGGGAGAGTAAATGGTTGGAAAATGCTAAGTGGCCCTAGGTCCAAGATTTATGGTTGAAGCCCATTTTCTATTAATTGTGGTCCAAAACCATTTTCTATTAATGACGTTGGATCTTAATTATAGAGATATAGAATCAATGTTATCAGAACCGGATTATCTACTGAACCGTTTCCGAGGAAAGTTGAGTTAAATAAGGTTCAACTATGGTCAAATTCGATCAAACCTGTGCCCATTAATATTGTGATACCCCTGCCCATTGTGAAACACACCAAACTAATGTGGGAAAGTCCCACATCGATTTGGGAGAAAGAGGATGGTGGGTTTATTTGAGGCCACCCACCTCTACTCTAGTGTAAGGCCTTTTGGGTCTGATCATGTGGGTTAGGGCCCAGGAACAAAACTGTGCGGGTTCGAGCTTGTGTAAAAGGCCCAAAGCGGACAATATCACACTGAGTTAGACCCTAAGCCTTGTTTTCGGGTCGGGTCGTTACAAATTGGTATCAGAGCACTCGGACTGTGTGGGCTTTCCTCCTTCCCTGGTGTTGTTGAGCTGGGTTGAGTCGAGCTGAGGGCAGCTCGAGGCCTTAGGGGGGGTGATTGTGATACCCCTGCCCATTGTGAGACACACCAAACTGATGTGCAAAAGTCCCACATCGGTTTGGGAGAAAGATGATGGTGGGTTTATTTGAGGCCACCCACCCCTACCTAGTGAGGCCCTTTGGGCCTGGCCATATGGGTCAGGGCTCAGAAACAAAACTGTGTTGGTTCGAGCTTGTATGCGAGGCCCAAAGTGGACAATATCACACTGAGTTGGAACCTAAGCCCTGTTTTCGTGTCAGGTCGATACAAATATAATATTATAAATATTATTAAATATTCATAAAAATATTTTTCATTAAAAAAATCTTATTCTCACAAATACCATTACAAATATAAAAAATTAAGGTCTCACATATAGACACTTGGATTTCCTGCTTCTACACACCCGTTTTCGAATTTTCGGTTGAAATTACCGTTTTACCGCCGCATTTTAACTCATCCGAACGAACTGTCAGTTCATTCTCAATTCGTTCAGATGAATAAATTCATTCGAACGAATATCTCAGTGTAAATTTAATTCATTCGAATGAGTGGGCATAACAGTGTTCATTCGTTCGAATGAACAGGTTGGTTCATTCGAACAAATTTATATGAGATGAAATATTTTTTACAGTTGTTCACTCGAATATTGTTCGTTCGAATGAACGGGTTGGTTCATCCGAATGAATTTATCTGAGAGCAATGGTTTTTTACAGTCGTTCAATCGAATATCATTCGTTCGAAAGAACTAACATGTTCATTCGAACGAATGACATATATATACCCACTCGTTCGAATGCACAACTTAGTTCATTAGAACGAATGAACATATATACGTTCATTCGAACGAATGAGAATGTATATAAATTATCCTCAACGAATTTTCACTCATTTCATTCAATTCAAACCATAAACCGTCGTTTCTCTCTCCCTCTCCCTTCTCCATTAAACCTCATTTTTAACCACCTTTTTCAATTATTTCTCTCTTAAACCCCATTTTCAACTCCATTTTTAATTCCAAACCCTTAAATCCCTTTTCAATCCCTTCTCCCTTAAACCTTTGTTTAAACACACTCTCTCAATCTCTTATCTCGGTTTGAAGGTGTCTCTCAAACTAATCTCTGAATCTCTTATTTCGAATCGAATGTAACTCTCTCTTATCTCATTTTATCTAAAAATCATTATTATTATAGTGACAGAGGTAGTTTTGAATCCTCAAGTGGCATGGAGTTTGTTGAGAGCTGTTTTTCAAGTCGTGGGGACATTACAAAATATATTAAGAATATTGCTCTTGAACAAGGATTTGTATTTACCATTAAGTTGTCATGTAATAAGGAAAATAAATTAGTCATTGGCTGCGATAGAAGAGGTAAATACCGCAGTACGGTTAACTTGGAAGATGATGAGAGAAAAAGGAAAGCATACTCTCACAAATACAATTATCCTTTTGAAGTGAAAGGAAAACAAATTATTGTATAGGTTATGGAAATTGACCATAAAAAGATTTGAAGCACAATCATGATATATTGAATTTTTTATTATGTCATCAAAGATATTTTTCAGATATAAAAAAAAATTATCATTGAAATGAGAAGTATCAATATACTACCGCGCCAAATTTTGACGACCCTCAGAAATGAAAATCTAGATATTGGAGTATCAACGACTCATTTGTACAACTTTTGTTCTTCGATTCGGAAAGAGCAACTAAGGGGTCAAACTACAATTGAAGCTCTGATAGAAGATCTTCAATAATGTAGTTACCAACTTTCTTGACTATAACAGTGATGGTAATCTGTCCCATCTATTTTTTGCACATCCAAAGTCAATTTTACTCACCAATAGTTGCCATAATGTTTTTCTGATGGATTGCACGTACAAAACCAAGAGATATCATATGACCTTGCTTCATATAGTTGGTGTGACAAGTTTCAATAAGAATTTCTGCTCATGCTTTGCATTTCTAAGAAATGAGAAATTTGAAGATTATGTATGGACATTACAGATGTTTAAAAAGGTCTTACGAGTACATCATGATCGACAAGTTCTTTTGACTGATAGGGAATTTGTAATGACCCGACCCGAATATAGGGCTTAGGGCTTGACTCAGTGTGATATTGTCTGCTTTTGGCCTCGCACACAAGCTCGAACCCGTACGGTTTTGTTCCTGGGCCCTGGCCCACATGGCCAGGCCCAAAAGGCCTCACACGAGAGTACATGGGGTGGCCTCTTATAACCCCTTACTCATCTTCCATCCAAACCGATGTGGGACTTTTCCCACATCAGTTGGAGCAGGATATCACAATCACTCCCCCTAAAGTTTCGAGCCGTCCCCGACTCGACCTGGTCCAGCTCAACAACTCCAAGGAAGGAGGAAAGGCCCACACAGTCTGAGTTTTGAACTCGACTCTGATACCAAATTTGTAACGACTCGGCCCTAATACAGATCTTAGGGCTTGACTCACTCTGATATTATTCGCTTTGGACCTCGTACACAAGCTCAAACCCGTAAGGTTTTGTTCCAAAAGGCCTCACACAAGAGAGCATAGGGTGGCCTCTTATAACCCCTTACCCCTCTTCCCTCCAAACCGACGTGGGACTTTTCCCACATCAGTTGGAGCAGGGTATCACATTTTGGAGCATTGTTATATTCTTTCATTGGGCTAGTTAGCTCACACTCCTCACATTTCAGGAGATATATCTAAGGAGGAGGAACCTCCATATCGAGCTTAGGAAGGATAAATTGTTGCGGTTTCTTGGGATTCCCATGGACGGGATTTTTTTTATTGTTGACTTTTGGTTTATTTGAACCATATGTTTTGTAAGTACCTCATGTGAAACTTATTATCTTAATCATGTATGAACTACTATATTACTGTTAGTAACTCTGATAGGATTGAAAGATATCTTTTTATGATGAAAATATTTCTTTGTATGATATATGCGTGTAAATGGGTAGACATATGATACATGTTTGAGTCCACGTGAGAAGAGCACGTGTGATATTTTTTATGATGGGCTTTTTTGAAAAATTTGAAGATCTAGCCCAACTATGATGTTAGTTGATTGGGAAAAAAAATCAGTAGCGTTTCGCCCCATTTCCGGGTTGGGATATTACAGCTAATTGTAATGACCCTACCCAAATACAGGGCTTAGGGTCCAACTCAGTGTGAAATTGTCCGCTCTGGGCTTCGTACACAAGCGAGCCCACACGAATTTGCTCTTGGGTTCGGACCCACATGGCCCAGCCCAAAACGCTTCACAAAAGAGTTGAAGTGGGGGACCTCAAATAAACCCACTCTAATTTTCCTTCACTATCGATGTGGGACTCCCCACATTGGTTACTGGTGTGCTTACAGGGGTAGGGTATCACAATCATCCCCCCTTAGGCCTCGAGCCCCCCCCGGCTGGACTCGGCCCAACTCAATAACACTAAGGATGGAGGAAAACCCACACAATCTGAGTGTTGAACTCGGCTCTGATACCAAATTGTAATGACCCAACCCAAATATAGGGCTTAGGGTCCAACTCAGTGTGATATTGTCCGCTTTGGGTCTCGCACACAAACGAACCCACACGGATTTGCTCTTGTGCCGAGGCCCACATGGCCCAACCCAAAATGTGTCACACAAAAGTTGAATTGGGTGGCCTCAAATAAACCCACTCTAATTTTCCTTCACTACCGATGTGGGACTCCCGACATCAGTTATTGGTATGCTTACAAGGGCAGGGTATCACAGAATTGAAGTTAAAGAATGTCATTGATTTAGAGTTTCCTAATGCTTTACATATATTGTGTTCGTGGCACATCAACAATAATATTGTTGCTCATTATAAACCTCTGTTTAAGAAAATCAAAGTCTAGAATGCATTTTTTAAAATTCTTATTATAATAATTATCAAATCTATTATATTAAGAAAATTTAATTCAAGCCTTATTCTAGATAAAATTTCAACTTATAATTCCAAATCCAAATATTTCATCCACTCTTTAAAAAGAGTCTTGGATCGGAAAAATCAAGTTTTACATATCCTAAATATTTGATTCACTCTTCTCGAATCTCTTAAAATTATTTCAATCATAAAATTATAAAAACAATAAAAACAAAATCAATTTCTCATCATACATAAATTAAATAATTGGACGACCATAATTCTAAATAAATCCACCTTTCTTTTATTAATAAAATATGAATTAAGAATTACAATGCATTGGAATTTTTTATTTAAATAAAAACAAAACAAAAAAACTCATGGACTTTTTTTAATTTATAACTGAATTTAATTACACTAACATTGAATTGAAGAAATTAAAGACAAAGAAATTATACTATTATTAATGGAACTAAATTACAAGACATTAATTAAAATAAAAGAAACTAATTACAAAAGAATAAAATAAAACCACTAACAAAAAAAGAACTCAAAATTCTTCAATGCTCAAGCTCTCTAAAAATCTCTGTCTATGTTCAATTTTTTAAATGGGAGATGACTAGTATTTATAGATGAAAGTAAGTGGAATGAATGGCTTGAATTTAAAAATTTAAATAAATCAAGGGACACTTGGAGGGCTGATATGGTTTATGCTAAACTTGGAAGGGCTTAAAGAGGCAAGGAGGTGGAAAAAAAAAATAGTAAAATTCGTGTAAAGAAAGTGGGTGCAAAATCTCATTTTTTACACATGTACCACCTTACAGCTCCATTTTTTACCTACTTAACGTCTGAATCAGGAAAAGTCGTAAACTACAAAGTTATAGCTCTTGAAGTCTACTTGCCAATCCAAAAATAATCAAAGCAATCGGACTTTGGAGTAAAACTTTATGGCCAAAATACTGAAAATGTATCAAACTTTCCTTCTTTTTCTCCTCTTCTTATTTTATTTCTTTTTTCTTAATTCACTTGCAAATTCTAAAATTCTCTTATATTGGCTTTTAAATTTCAAATTTCCTCATATATGTCTTGAGATAATGAAAATAGTCTTCACACATGGATTTCTTTATGGGTTTTTCTTAATTGGGCTTTTAAAAGTATGGAAAATCTAATAAATAATTTTACCACTTACATTCAATTCTAAAATGTACTAAATTAATCCAAACTCTCATAAATGGATTTTGAATTAATTAGTTTACAAATAAATCCCCTAAAATTGTGGTAAAATAATTATTAAAAATTTCAACTTTTCAAAAGTATCAATTTATGCCCATAAATTGCAAAATTTACCATTTGAATTCTCATATCTTATATTTCCTTATAAATTCTGCAAAACTTCCAAAATCCCATTAAACATATCCTAAAACACATAAAACAAGTGCTAACTAGTCCAAATAGAAGGGTAAAATAATCATTTTCCTGTGCTCATCATTGTTCATTGTAAACCTCTGTTTAAGAAAATCAAAGTTCGGAGTCCATTTTTTACCGAATAGAATGACCTAATTAAGTCTCTAACATAAAAAGCATTCAATACAGCGTTTGAGGTATTAAAACAGAATTTCAGAGATAATTCACAGGCAGTGAACTATTTAACAAGGACGTAAAACTCACATAAAAAATAATTAGTCAAGGCATGGATCGGCTGGTGTTTACATAGTGAACTAGATGTTGTTCACTTCAAGGGTTAAAGGTGTGTATTCTGTTTTGAAAAGTTATATAGCTAAATCTACTAGTGAACTAGATGTTGTTCGAAAAAAGATAGCACATGCCATTGAAAATCAATTTGAAGAGTTCAAGATTCATCTTCAGGATGAAAAGATTCGGTTTGCTCATAATGTATCTATTCCTTTCTTTGATGAATTGAACGACAAAGTTTCTCAATTCGCATTGAATGAGGTTTACAACCAATATGATATGCATATAAACAGTTCATTTTCACCTATTTGTAAAAAAGAGTTTACAGTTTCAATGGGTCTACCGTGTGCGCATAAAATGCAATGGATGGACAAGTTATATTTGGATGATATCCATCCACAATGGATAATCGACTTGATCTCATTCGACGATTTGAATATTGAAAGGAATCAGCCTGGGATGAATTAGATGTTCACTTTGAAGGCATTAAGAACAAATATGGACAGGTGCTCCGAAATCATCTTCAAAATATTGTCATCGATGATAAGTCAATCAGTCACCTTATTATTTAATATTCTAGAGGACGTCATTAAGGTTCAAAGAATTCATCAAAGGGCCAAACATCTGCTCACGGCCCGACCCAAAGGAGACGTGAGAAACAATAATATTTTTTTTAACTCTAAAGCATACACAACTCATACTCCAAACACGTGACACCTACATGTGTTGCGAGATTCCTACAGTCCCAGCACTTATTAGACCCTTGATTTGATCGAACTGAATTATCAACTGACTATGTACTCCAATGGAGATCAGATCCTGCATAGTTCTCAATTCATTTATTCATGTCAATAACCCCGTGTTATTCATGATGTCACATCAAAACAGTCTAATTACCCTATCGTGGTCTTCATCAATAGAATAGATCTCATCTATCACGGGTCTATACCAACCATGGGGTCAATGTCACACATGGGATAAACCTCAACCATGGGATCTATATCTAAACATAAATAAATCTCTCCTCGAGGACATTACTCTAAATTTGGGTCCAATCATCTATGAAATCAATGCCCTCTGTGGAAATATCTATCCACGGTATAAAATACTCATCCATGGTCACAAAGCCCTCCATGCGAATAACCATCCATGGGACAATAATATCTATCCATAGAACTATAACATCCACCAAGAGACCAATACGTCTACATGAGATCACTATATCTATCATTGGGTCAATATGCCCACCATATAATTAATATCTAGGCATGAATCCAATATGTCTACCATAGGAATAACATCCATGGGATTCATCATCCATCCCTGGTAACTCTCTATCAGTGAGTATCATCTATCCATGCATAATAACAATCCATGAATATAATTACTCCATGGGTATAATCCATCCATGGGCATAACTCATATATTCGTAGAACCAATATATCTATCATAGGACCAACAGGTCTAACATAAGACCAATACATTTACTATGAGACCAACATGTCCACAATAATACCAATACATCTACCATATGACCAACATTTCTAACTTAAGACCAACATGTCTATTATAAGACCAACAAGTCTACCATAATACCAATATGTCTACATTGGGACCAATATATTTAACATAAGACCAATACGTTTACCATGGGACCAACAGGTCTACCCTAAGACCAACATTCAAGCACCACCATGGGAACCATCATCCATGGGTATAAACATCTATCCTTGGTAAACACTCTATCAGTAGTATCATCTATCTATGGGTAATAACCATCCATGAATATATCCCTCCATGGGTATAATCCATCATGGGCATAACTAATCTAGGGGCACATCATCTACCATGAAATCTTCTATCAGTAGGAACAACACTCGAATGAATTACCACATGACTGTGGCAACAATAAATATACCATGACTTACTAAGCGGGAGACCCACGACTGGCGTGATCAGTCAAGTTCTAAGGCAGTCAGACCGCGTCTAACGAATCTAGCATCACCCCTATAGGGTAAAATAATATCTAGCTCTGAGCATCAACTCACATCAAGTGTGCTAAATAACCGTGAGAGCGCTCTCCAGCGGGTGGCATGTGAGAGACCTACTCCTCGACGGCAAGCCTACGAGACCAAGTCTCCGTAACCGACCCCATCGTCCAGAATCTCTCTATAGAACGATCAATCAACTATCATAATCACGTGAAGGACGTACCCATACCAAGTCTCAATATCAAGTGACCAAGTCACATATAAATCTCAATGCCACAGTCTCTGTATGTTCATATCGAGGCTCCCACGGTCTCACGACTACTCTAAGCCTTACTCATGGAATATATATACTTATCTCATCATTTTAATTATTCAAAGGTGAGACACAATGATCTACTGATCGGACAGTTTCATTTTTCAACGGACTGAGGCACAATATTATCAATATCACGTGACGGACACACTCAAACCACGCCTCAATCATCAATATCACGTGAGGGACACACCCATACCACGTCTCAATATAATCATCACGTGAGAGACTTATCCATACCACATCTTAATATAATCAACTGACCTAGTCACATACACCTCAGTGCCAAAGTCTTCATCTGTCCATCTTGAGAATTTTCACAGTTTTCTAGCCACTCTAGGCTTTACTCTAATAACAAACATATATATCTCATTATATAGGGACTTCCAAGGCATCATAACCTTTTCGGGCCGCCTTCGAGGGATCCAACATGTAGCATTAAAGTCTATATTAGAGAAAGTATATCCCACTAATCCACCCTTTACATTTGCTCAACGTCTTACATCATTCTTAATATAAATGGATGACACAATGCATCTTTTGATCGAGCTGAGGCACAGTGCTCTCAGTTGCCTACATACCGCATAGTGGATCAGATCAACCGTACTCCATTATTTTCACATTTTGGTTGACATTGGGGAGTGGTTATACTTGGTTATACTTTTTACTTTGGGAAAATCAAACAAGGCTTTCCTAGCATTTAAATTGCATTCTCAATCATGCTAGTCCATCCCCATTGAAGAACAAGTTAACCCCCATTGGGTTCTAAGATACTTGACCTTAACTCACTCATATCACTTAGTCTAATCCTTTACCAAGTTCCTCTTCAAATCATGAAAATTTGTTCTACACATGGCTAGGTCGATCTACCACAACTATTATCAGTATAGGTACTCATTAGTGATGTACACATCATCACATAATCCAAGCATGGCATTAAAACACATCCATCATGCTTATTATATGAGTTACTCATCTAAGAATTCCAATCACAATCATGACAATTCATTTGATACACACATTACTCATAACTATACACAAGTATGAAAAGTTATCAAGGCCCTACATTACACATTATATAATACTTTAACACATCACAAATCTATAAATTCTCAATTATATTAAACATCTAATCATATGGAGCTTGGAAAACTCATACATATATATCTGATACAATATATTCACATTAATCACACATAAGCATAAAGAGATCAAACCATAACCTTATCCAACTATGCATTGAAATGTGCACAAGGCAACATTCACTCAAACATATTATCACACACCTTGTGAGCATGGAATTTTACAAATATTCCCAATGCTCTAAGTGTATGAAATTCTCCAATTTCACCCAATGTTATCAAACTCGAATCGTATCGAAATTGGTTTAGAGGTGTGAATCGTGAATCGAAAATCGTAAAATCGTACGATTCATATATTATCTTATTCCCATAACTATTTTGTTGACCTGAGCCATTACACATCTACACGTCGAGATCCTTCTGTATTTGAGATTGTAGAGAATCAACTGAATAGAAGAAGATGTAAGGTTTGCAAAAATACTTGTCATAATTCTAGAACCTGTTCGAATAGAATTACTGCACAAGCATCTTCGAGTGTAGATTTAAATATTGCTCCTAATGTAGATGATTTTCATGAATCACAAAAAGTGATTTTGTCTCAACTTGACCAAATAAGTGCATATTCATATCTTTTCTACAGTCATAGTAAGCTAATAAAGACAAAAAACTCAATATTTTTTCCATAGGGTGGTGGTTCTTATAACTTTGGTGACGATTCGAGATATAAGTCTATTGTCATGACCCAAGTAAGTTCTTTCCTTAATTGATATAGATATGTATTGACTAATCGACATATAATTCTTCCATATGTTCTAATGTGATTTTTTAAATGTTTTGCAGTGGTCTGGTGATATTAGAGATAATAGCGATTTTCAAGATTTGTGGAATCAATGAATTGAAGATAGGAGTGGAAATGTATTCATTTTAAATGGAAAATTTATTGATTTCAGTATAAATATACTATGTTGAATATAAGAGTGGAAATGTATTAATTTCAGTATATAAATATATTCAGTTTTGATTTTTAATGAAAATATTCTGATATTTAAGTTAGAAATGCTCTAAACGACCTCCGATTGGAGTGGATTTATTCTGATATTTAAGTTAGGAATGCTCTTGAACGGCCTCCGATTGGAATAGATTTATTCTGATATTTAAGTGAAGAATGCTCTTGAACGGCCTCCGATTGGAGTAGATTTATTCTGATATTTAAGTAACGGATTATTCTTTCTTTTCCATTTCGTCTTGGATCAGATTTAAATTAAGATATTTAAGTTAGGAATGCTCAAGAATATGAGTTATATTTTCTTTCTCGAGTTTATTGTTGAGAATAGAAGAGCACAAACAATAGATAAATTGAATTGCAAGATCTAAAGATTAATCTAACAAAAACTGAACTAATTGAATATCATGTGGCATTTTTCTTAGATCCATTAATCCTAACCCTAGATTACATTATGCTAAAAAGAGAAAAAAAATAAAAATAACCCATGCCTTGGGCACAACCTCTTTGCTTAATTGAGTTTATTGCTTACTTGGTTCTAATGAGATAAGGGTGATGCTGTAAAAAGTTTATCTTCTCTTCCCATCTCATCACTTCTTTTTGTTCTTTGTTAATAACCTCCAAAAGTGTGTTTTTGAAGTACAAAACACATTAATGAAGGCGGTAATCCATATATCCCCCATACAAGCGCTTCATTTGAAAATGATGCACATTTCCATCACCATCCTATTTAGTGAGCTCAATACCTAAGGATCCACCTAACCACGTCCTGACAATTTACAACCCGACGAACCTAATTTCTTTGGTTACCGTCAAAGAGCTAACATATTAAAATATAATGACCATGATTGTGCACTACCACTACTAAAATAATGCAAAACCTAATGCAATGTGAAAGATCAGAAGTGTTGGATCAATCAATGGATGATTAGTCATAACTGTTGATTTACATTATAAAAAAGAATAGAAGATTGAAGTAGAGCTAGAAGAATGAGCGAGGGAAAGGCTAGAATACAATATAATGTCAGTCTAATTATGTTCCAAGATTTCTCATGATTTGGATATTTAAAGATAGTCATGTTTCTTTTTCAAACCCTCTACTATAGATTGGAACTCTCTCCCCAAGACTTTCACAAAAACTTCCATTTAAATAAGATGTATTAGAAGGTCTTAAATAAGAAAGGCATTGGGCTCTTTCACCTTGGGCTTCTTGTGATGATACATGTGGGCTCTGAATGGGCCTACATATTTTTCAACATTATGGTGATCTAGAGATCTTGAAGGATGAATTCTAGGAGTAGATAGGAAGGATCGCATGCCTCTCCCATCACTCTAAGAACTTATTTACACCATTTTAGTTTTTAATAATTACAACTCCTAGTCGTTAGTCAATCTAAGTAATTATCACCATTGGGTTTAGTGTGATTTGTGGTGAGGCCATTAGGCTGCTCACTGGCCTACATGCAAATTCATATGATAAAGTGATTCTGTTTAATCTAATCAGAGCAATTTTTGTAGAATATATATTTATAAGGACCTTCAAATGTTATATTTGAAAATATAAGATTAAAATAAAGATTTTAATGATGATTATAGTATATTACTCATCTTTGTGTATGGGGGAAAGAAACTCTGTTTGATGCTTGTCAATGTAGAAACTCTGTTTGATGCTTATCAATGTAGAAACTCTGTTTGATGCTTCCCACCCCCAACATCCATTAATCTATTTCACTGGAGACGCCATTAATCTATTCTACTGGAGACTCCATTACATCTTTTGTATTATGACCATTCTTAGCCCTCTACCAAAAGTGAGAAAATTGATAAATATTTGGACAATATTTAAAGTAAGGGCCCAATTCACCATGAAAATCTGATTACTTCAAGATTGTGAAAATAGAACATGTTCATTCAAAATATAAAATTTACATCTCTTTTACATGTCAATATAAAACTATCAAAATTACAAAATTTCTCCACCTTCTTAATATCATCGAATAGAAGAGCTATCCAGAGCAGATGTAGAAGGTGCAGAAGCAGGTGCATCAACAGGTGCAGAAGTCGGAGGAGTAGAGGCAGAGGCAGAAGCAGATGCATCAACTGGTGCAAGAGTCGGAGGAGTGGAGGCAGAGGCAGAAGCAGGTGCATCAATTGGAGGTACAGATGCAACATACTGAGGTGGCTCCAATAGAATAAGTACAGTCGAACAAGAACGGAGGTTAAAAGCACCTGCAACTCTAGTCGGACGAGAACGAGGGCCAGAAGCTGCTGCTAATCCACTCAGACTAGCAGGGGCACTAGAAGCTGCTGTTAATCCACTCGGACGAGTAGGGAGGCCAGAAGCTCATGATACTCCACTCGGACGAGCATGGGAAGCTAGAAGTTGTTGCTAATCCACTCGGATGAGCAGGGGTGCCAAAAGCTGCTCCAAATCGACTCGGACGAGCAGGGGTGCCAAAAGTTGCAGCTAATCCAAAAGGGGGGGGGGGCAAAAGCTACTCCTACTGCTTCTTTAGATACCTTTGCTCGAAAATTACCATCTTGTTCTGCTTCTAATACTGCTCGTATTCCATGATCTTGTGCTAAAAGCACTACCAACCTCAAAGTATCTACAATCTGATTCTGCATAATATTCAACCTTTCAATAAGATGAAGATATTTCTGATCTATTTTCTCCTCTAGAGTAGAAATGTTATCAAAAATTTGCTGTGTGTTGATTCCAGTAGATCCTTCTTAAGGAGGAGTCTGTGCCTCGCGTGCCTCACGTGCTTCAAATGGTTCAGGTGGCTCAGGTGAACTTTGAACCTCAACTTGAGGTGCCACCGCAACTTTAGAAAACAATTTATTGCTAACTGTACCGAGATAGAATCCCATTTTCTTCAAAGTAGAATGATTAAAGTAATCATATCGGTCTATAAATACTTTATCTTCGAGGGGAAGAGGGATTCTGAGTTCTTAAAATAAGTGAGAAAGAAAAAAATCGTAGGGAAGACTACATCTTCTCATTTTACGGCAGGCTCACATGTGATTTATGATGATATGGGAGAGGGAGATTTGTTTCTCATTCAGGGTGCACCAAATGAGAAAGACATTGAACCAGGTCACACTTGTATACCCTTTTCTAGGAAAAATACAGTGAACAATTATGTTATGGATGATTCGTGCTTCGAAAATTAGATTCTTCAAATGGAGTGTCTTCTTTTCTGTAATATCAGTCCTCTCACACATTTCGTAGAGGGTTACCAAAATATCGAACCCTTCAACATCAGTAGGCCATGTACTTGTTTCATACTTTAAAATTGCATCTTTGGGGAAGTCAAAGTTTTTGTCGAACCTTTTCCGTGAAAGAAAAATTTTATGGCCTCGAATAGAGGTTTCAATGGACTCATCATCAATATCTTTTACATTGGCATAAAATTCCCTAACTAAACTAGGATACATATCCTGTTTCAGTGCCAAGAAAGACCCCCAATCCATTTTTTCAAAATAAGATTCGATTTTCAATCCACACGATGTGAAAAAAGAAAGGTCCACGATTTTACCAAAGATATAGGATCGTGTGCAGAAATCATCTCTACACAGGGTCGCGACTTCCAAAGATATGAAATGGTTGGGGTCGATTGTCGTGTCATTTCTCTATTTCTTCCCTCCCTTTTTGGGGTTGATTTTCTTTTCTGAGATGAAGACCCTGGTTGTGATGCCATTTAAACCAAAAAATGGAAAAGAGATAAAGAAGGAGGGAGAGGGATAGGGAAAAGTTCGAATGGAAAGGGGTAATCACTTTTGTTCGGAGGAATGGGGAGAGGGAGACGTTCGAATGAATGGAAAGGGAGATGTTGGTACGAATGACGGAGAGAGAGAGAGGGAGAGATTGGTTCGAAAGAGGGAAAGGTTCGAATGATATATGTAACAACCCGACCCAATTTTTCAGAATTCTAGGGTCTTAGTAGTAGTGGGCCCCGCGTTGGGCCTTGGTTTGCCCTATTTTGAGTCTGGAGACTCAAAGGAAATTTTGGTAATTTGAATTATTGAACTTCTTGTCATGCCAAAATATTTTAAAATTACACATTTTTCTCTCCTGATGTTCAACATTCAAACTGTTTTCAGGTTTTAAATTTAATTTTTTATTTTAGTAAAAAAAAAACCCCAAACTGTCACGCCCCGAACCCAGATGTGGGCCCGGAACGCGACTATTTTTTTTTTTTAAACAATAAACTCTAATCACCCATTGTCATAACTGGGCTGGATCTTCAAGTTTACCAAAACCCGATCCTAGAAAATGTCACACGTGCTTTTCACACATGAACTCTAACATATACCATATGTCCCCATATACAAAGCCATATCACACAACGAATATTTTCATTTATCTCATCAGCGTTACGAACGAAACATAGCGGATATAATGTATACGACATTAAAACTTACAGACATGAGTTTCTTATGCTATATAAGGCATATTTATAATAAAAACACACAAAATAGTCAAAGGTACGCTTGGTTTCCACGTGCGGAAAACCACAGACAATTCCCAAGTTCCAACTCCTAACGAGGCACCATTGGTTCCTCCAGCCCATATCCTGCATTGTAAGGGACGTGAGCTACTAGCCCAGTGAGGAAAGCTCACCATAAAATCCAACACACAATATTCATGGAATAAATAACAATGCATGTTCCATAAATGAAACGCAGTTAATCCACTTAACTCATTTTCACCATAACATCCAACATATTATATGAAACAATAAATAATGCATGTTTCATGAATGCAATGCGGTTAATCCACTAAACCCAATTTCACCCTAGGATCGCTTTCTAAGGTGTTTTATCAATTTTGTACCGAGGTCAGCCCCCATTTAGCAACTTGCAAGTACATAAGGTCTCCGCTACTCGGTCTACTAGCCCATTCAACACCAACGGTTGATGGCGGTCGACCACAGCCTACTAACACGTCCAACCCAACGGTTTCGCAAACGGCGTTCGGTCTAACATCATAAAGTCTCCATGTCCCGGTCTACTAGCCCATCCAACACTAACGGTTGATGGCGATCGACCATAACCTACTAACACGTCCAACCCATCGGTTCGCAAATGGTGTTCGGCTAATCTCAGCAATTATAACTCAATGGCCAATGTCCAACTTTACAAAGTTATTATCTTCCATAGATTTAACTTATGAACATAATTATCACATGCAAATGTCAAATGCATGATAATGCATGATTTCCAGTGCCCTCCTTACATAGGGACTTATTCTGAGAGAACCACCATATTTCAGCCTTACCATTTGGTGTATCAAATACCAGTACAAGAAATCAATAAAATAATCAATATCACACAACATATAAAACTGGATTTAATAACACGAATGCCTTCACCCAGTTTTTACCCGACAATTCCCAGACACTCCATGGGTCCATACTGCGTTAGAGACTACAAGTCATCGACTCCCCGACACCATTTTAACGCCTACGTTCTAAAAAGTTAGAACATTTACATCCCTTACATGTAGGCAGTGTCAGGTCTCGTATTCTGGACCTATATAGCCTTTTCCATCTTTAATTGACCATGGGTCCCATTTCAGTCTGGTGTTAGTGGGTTTAACATATAACACAATACAAGTGTTGGTTCGAGTCTCCTCACCTTCTCCGGTTGAGTTTTTCACAGAAAATCTGTAAGATAGAGTAGAATGTATAAATTTTCTATTTGTCAGTATATACGCATAATAATTTTCCAAACCCCGTGCTATTTTTCCAGAAAACATGATATGTGTAATGAGTCACCTAGGCTCTTTCTACTCCTTTAAATTATATCAGAAAGTTAGTTATCAGCCATCCAAAACATTATAATAAAATGAAAAATGTAAAGTACTCAGTGCCTTCTCTCGTATTGTCTTCTGGAGAAAGGACCATGGAGACGTATTGTGAGAGGCCCAGAGGGTACAGAGACAGTAAAGTAAATAAAAGTACTCAGTGCCTTATCCTCGTATTGTCTTCTGGAAGAAGGACCATGGAGACGTATTGAGAATGTGGCCCAGAGGGTACAGAGACAGTAAAGTAAATAAAAGTACTCAGTGCCCTATCCTCGTATTGTCTTCTGGAAGAAGGACCATGGAGATGTATTGAGAATGTGGCCCAGAGGGTACAGTACAGGAATTTAAACACATAAGGCGAAAAAATAAACACACAATAGTCAGCTGGGGTTAATCTTTTCCCCGATTTTACTTAGGGTCAAAAATTATATTTTGAACGTAAAATAATACGAATCTTGAGGGTAAAATTTAAATTTTAAGAGGAAATCTATTTTTCCTCAATTTAAAAAAAATCTCATTTTTTTGAACCCCAATACTAAGCTATTTTACTCCTAATTTGCTATGGAGTTAATAAAAATAAGAATAGAATTATTTCGATACCTTGGGTGCAAAATTTTGTGTAAGATTGACTAAATTTGAAAACCCTTAAACCAATTCAGGAAACCCGAACGTTCGGCTGCTGCTGGTATGGCCAAAGCAAGAGAAAGAAGAGGAAAATAAGAGAGAGAGGACTTGCTGTTTTTTGAAAGAGGGAGAGGGAGCAAAACGGCAGAAGAGTTTTTTTTTTTTCCCCCTTTACTTTCTGGTTTCCTCGCTGATTACTCCTATTTATAGGCAACCGTATGTATTTTTTAATCATACAGGTTGCCTAAGTTATTCGTTAGCTTACATATTTATATTATTATTACAACTTGTGCATTTATTATTACATATTTTAATATTATTATTACAACTGCCACCAACCGCATAGGCAATTGGCGGTGTTGTAATCTTCCAGCGCGACTACAAGCTACATCCGTAGCTTTAACACTCATCTTTCATCTGTTTCTAATATTATTTTATAATATGATATTAGTTTATTCTTTTTACTATTTACATCTATGTCCTTTCTTTTATTGGGGTATTTCAGGGTCTCACTAAATTGATACAATTGGTTCAGTAGGTCAGGTATTAAAAACTGAGCATGGTATTAAAATTTGGAGTGAAATCTTTCTCAAAAACCCAGTGTTTTCGCTAAAAATCACTGTTTTAACAAAATCTCCTAATCTTCAAGATTCTTTTTGAAAGTATCCAACCTTATAGTTTGATAGAGTAAATTTGTCTGATAAAAACATTCTAAAGTTTTAAGGTGTTTTGAAGTCAAAAACCACATTTTCTAAATGAAAGAATATTCAACGGCCCATATTTCATAGCTTAAAATAAATATAAAAAAACTAACTATTTTAGAGTGTAAAGAAATAAACAGCTTAATTATAATACAGATTGAGTACTGACTCTTATATATATTTTTAGGACTTCCTCTACCCTGTCAAATTGGGGCTTTACCACTTTAAAACTTAGGGGTAAAATAAATTAGCGAAACTATAACGAGATTGGCATGTCATTAGGTCCGAAATTTAAAAATAATGCATAATCTAAAATTTGAAGTTCAAACTAAGTTAAATGACTGAGTTTATAAAGTAGCTAAGGTTTAAGCCTAAAATAATATTATTATTATATTCGTAACTCACCCATATATCTTTGAAACTTAATTAAAAGAGTTATCGAATTCGGATCAAGTCAAACTTAGGTCCGTTGAAAAACTTATTTGATACACTTTACGATTAGAGGAAAATATTTCATAATTAACGGATAAAAATTATTTAATTAATCACGATTAATCATAATTAACTCCTAAATTGGGCTGGGGTATTACACAAACCCATCTAAACCCTAACCCCTAAATATCCCCTCTTTTCCCGTAGCACTGTAGTAATTGCGGCTACAGTGCCGCATGCCCTACTTGCTTTCTCGTCTGTCTCTTTCCTCTCCTTCCCTCTTTTCTCCTCTCCTTCCATTCTTCTAACCCTAACCTTAAACTCCCCTCCCCTTCGGAGCTGCCGCCGCCACCACTCCCCTTTTTCTCTCTCTCGCGCGATGTCCTTTATTTTCCTTCCTCCTTTCGGCCCAAATCCCCTTCTCCAGTCGCCACTCGCTTGGTCTTCTTCTCCACTTCAATTCGCTTGCCCCAATCATCGGATCCTCCTCCAGTGCTACCAGTTACTCGAGTTCCTTCTCCTCTCTTCTCCTCTCTTCTCCTTGATCTTCTTTCTCTTTCCCTCTCTCTAGTTTTCCTCATCTTCCTTTTTTTTCCTGGTTTCTCAGCTGAGTGCCGAGCCAACTCAGTTGAGTCACTGAGTTGACTCGGGTGGGTTCGGTTCTGGGCTTGGCAACCCAGGCCCATCTCAAGTTGGACCAGCAGACCAGGCCCAGCCCAGCTCGCAGATTTGGCCCAGTTCGCCAGATCTGGTTCGGCCCGGCCTGATTTCAGGTCCGACCCAATTCGGCCCGACCCGATTTCAGGCCCGGCCCGTTTCGACCCAGTTTTGGGCCCGACCCAATTTCAAAACCAGTTTCTAGTTTTGGGCTCAGTTTCGAGCCCGGCCCAAATTTGGACTCAATTTTCAGTTTCGGGCCCACTTCAGTTCGGTTTGGACCCGACTCGCTTTCGGCTGTTTGTAGTCCAGACTTAGTTTGACCCGTTTTGCTCAGTTACTTATCATTGTGTTCTCGTTTCAACAGATTGAACTTCCTTCAACCCAGCGGATCTATTTTCTCACTTTGAATTTTAGCAACACGCACACAGGTGAGAGGACTCACCACCGATTTCAGCATGCATTTACGCATACTACTTCTCTATCAAATGTTCGAGTATGGAATGCGGCGACTGGGATTCCCTGGTATTGTGAGCCACTTGGCAAAGGAGCTGTTGATATCATTATGTGGCAGGGACCCCATCCGAGTGTATTAGTACCCTTAGCTCATATGAGTATATATGAGTTGTTTATTTGATCTTATGATGGATTGACGGCTTGATAATATGATTGGTTGAAATGTGTGATAACCTGCGATGGTTGCAATTGATAGTTAATCAACATATTGTAGGATCGCATGCGGTAGATAGTAGATGGTATTGCCTACTATGCTTGTTTGGAACATGTTTTGATTGTTAACGTGTTTGGATGGTACATGCTAGTATGTGATAGTTAGAGATGTATACACCTGATGAATGAATGTGATGTTATTTTATATAACTATATTTTATTGTTTAATGATAATTGGCTGATAACATGTTCGAGTGCCAATATGTTGGTCTACTAAAGATAACTATGCACATACTTATTTATGATTCATTATTACCGTTTTGGTAACATGCTTATAAACAACTGTGTATGCATGTAGCTAGTAATTGTGGGATGTCAGTGGGGCATAAGTACTAGGCTATACCAGGATCTAGAGACTCTCCCTAGCCTATCAGGTAGTTGGGTTGAAGGTTGTGTGAAGCCGCAGTGGAAGCGTGGTTGAGCTATGGATAACCCGGTGGTGGATCGTGGGTGGATATACTTCCTAGTGTGGGTCAATCTACCCTTTGTGGCCTTTTAATGCGCCTGTGGGAGACCGTTGTTGGCTTGGAGGACAAGGTACCCTAGAGTCTCAGTCGGGAGAAGCAGTGAGGCAATCATGATGACCTAATGGAAGTCCCTGGGTTGAGTATTGATTCACCCAAGGTAGATTTAAAGGTCATTACAGACACGGTACATGAGGGCATGATGGATGAGGTGATCCCCGAATGACCGAGTAGGCTGAGGAGGTGCTCATCTGGTCATCAGTTGAGGGATGGTGCGGTGAGAGACAGCTCCCTCTGGTATGGTTTGTGATTCCCATACGACCGAGTAGGCTCAGGACTTGCTCGCCCGCTCATTGGTCGAGGAATGATGTGATGAGATGTTTCAGTCTAGGACAGCTGTAGGGTGGGGACAGCCTGCGGTATGATGTGATGAGATATTCCAGGCTAGGACACTTGTAGGGTGGGGATAGCCTGCTGTGTGATGTGATGAGATGTTCCAGGCTAGGACACCTATAGGGTGGGGACAGCCTGCGGTATGATGTGATGAGATGTTCTAAGCTAGAACACTGTAGGGTGGGACAGCCTGCGGTGTGATGTGATGAGATATTCCAGGGTAGAACACCTGTAGGGTGGGGACAGCCTGCGGTGTGATGTGATGAGATATTTCAGGGTAGGACACCTGTAGGGTGGGGACAGCCTGCAGTGTGGTGTGAGATGATGTTCCAGCTATGACACCTGTATGGTGGATACAGTCTGAGGTATGGTAGTCCTGGCTATGACACCTACAGGGTGGGTAAAATCTGAGGTATGGTATTCCAGGTTATGACACTTGCAGGGTGGGTATAGTCTAAGATATGATATTCCAGGCTAGGACACCTGTATGGTGGGGACAGCTTGTGGTGTGATGTGGTAGTGTGTTTACCTGTGATTATGACTTTGGAATTCATTGTTGAGACTTGTGTTGTGGGTGTTAACTCACCGGGAATTTATAGGCGCTTAACGACTGAGTTCCGCCGGCTCATTCGGTTGGGGTCTAGTACTCGGTCGAGGAGACCACGGATGAGTCTGGTTGGCAGTCCGTCGAGGACTAACGCTATAGTTTACCCCTTATGATAGTCTGTTTGGGACTCTAGTGAGCCCGGCTAATGGGTTAATTGTGGTAAGTGTACGGGTTGTCCTGTGAGGGTCAAAGGACTGTAGTAGTTGGGCATATAAGGGAGTTGCCTTAGAGTTGCATTGGGTTGGTTAGAGGATGTGCTGGAAGCCTAATTGACGTAGGCCCGTGTGCTAGGGGTAGGGCACACCTTCGTATGGTCGTGCATGTAGACATCCTAAAAATTGATGTGTCAATATGATTATATGTAGTGTATGCATGATGACATATAATGTATGTGTTACCCTCATTGAGCATGTAGACCTCACCCCTTGCATCATAGGTACTTCATAGAGGAAGGGTCGGCAGGACCCTCAGTCGGACATTGGGCGTAGAGTTGCAGCTTTGTACTTTGTCATGGTTCCACTTTGTAATTGAGAACTTGCTAATGTATCTGAGATATGCGTGTTTTTCATTGAGTTTGATGAATGTAATAATGGAATAAGGTTATTGTTCTGAATTATGATTAATACTTTATTAGTACTATTGGTTATTGGTTTAATTATGGGTTGCCCGTGGTTACTTTGAATTGGTGGAGTAGTGTCTCCCATTTTAAAAAACAAAATACCCTTGAAATAGTAACAAATCGGTTTCGAGACTTTGTATCAGTTTAACGTACTCGAAGCGGGACGGGTAATTACAATATGCACGTTGGTTCAGACGATTGAAAGGGGGGATTAATTCGAACAATTGAGATGGAGAAGGAGAGGGAGAGCTTCGAAGGGAGAGGGAGAGGGAGATATCGATTTAGGGTTTAAGGAAAATCTTCGAAGGAGGGAGAGGGATAAGGGTTTGATCGATCGATCGATCGAATGAGTAAAGGATTTATATACATTCTCATTCGTTCGAATGAACTAAGTTGTTCATTCGAACAAATGAACGTATATATGTTCATTTGTTCTAATGAACTAAGATGTTCATTCAAATGAATAAATATATATATGTCATTCGTTCAAATGAACAGGTTGGTTCATTTGAGTGAACACTGTGAAAAATTATTGCTCTTAGATAAATTCGTTCATTGAACCAACCAGTTCATTCGAACGAATGAACATTGTTCTACCCCCACTAGTTCGAATGAACTACATTTACACTAAGGTATTCGTTCGGATGAATAAGTCATACGAACGAATACCTTAGTGTAAATGTAGTTCATTCGAACTAGTAGGCGCATATATATATATATATATACTAAGGTATTCGTTCGGATGAATAAGTCATAGGAACGAATACCTTAGTGTAAATGTAGTTCATTCGAACTAGTAGGTATATATATATGTCATTCGTTCGAAGGAACAGGTTGGTTCATTCGAACGAATGACATTCAAGTGAACGGCTATAAAAAACCATTGCTCTCAGATAAATTTGTTCGAATGAACCAACCAGTTCATTCAAAGGAATGACATTCGAGTGAACGACTGTAAAAAACCATTCATCTCAGATAAAATTCGCTCGAATGAACCAACCCGTTCATTCGAACAAATGAACATTGTTATACCCACTCGTTCGAATGAACTAAATTTACACTGAGGCACTCGTTCAAATGACTTTATTCTTCCGAACTGAGAATGAATTGGTAGTTCGTTCGGATGAGTTAAAACATGAGGGTAGGATGGTAATTTCATCCAAAAATCCGAAAATGGGTGTGTAGAGGTAGGAAATCCGGGTGTCTGTATGTCGCACCAAAATTAATAATCCAACATTCATGTTCCAATATCATTCCAAGAAAAGGGTTTCATAATCTATAATCTCACAATCTAATCCAACAATCCAATATCCATCCTCCAATAATACCATCAAAATAAGAAGTTTCATCTGAAATATAATTACGTAAGTCTATCTTATATAATAATATAACTTATTATAAGTCTCACATTATTCAAATACAGTCCCAAATATAATATAAGTCTCAACCCCATATTATTCAAATACTAAATCCAAGTATGAGGTTATCAACTAAAGGTAGTTTTGTTGAATGAGAAAATAATACAAATAGTGCTTAGTTGCACCTTCTTCATTTATAAATAACTATAAAAAATAAAATATAAATACAAAACACATAATAAAAGACAAGATTATATTTTTGTGAAAGAATATTCTTGTTCTCACAAAAACAATTTTAAATACCATAAATTAATAATCCAACTTTTATGTTCCAATATCAGTCTAACAAAAATATTTCATCTCATACATCTAAGATTTAAATCCAAATTTAATTTTTATTTAAGTTTAACATTTTAAAAAAAATTTGTAATGTAATCACAAGGAAAAATTTAGAGTTGCTCAATCTAAAATGTTGGATGTTCAAACATCTTCCATTCTTGTAAAACACGGCGATAGACGAGGTTGGGGCTTTTCTTCTTTCTCTTCTTTCTTTCCATTTCCTCTCTTCTTTTTCAAGTTTTTCACCAGACTTAAGGCATTTTTAGAACAAAAAAAAAAAGAAAAATTAATTTTCCAAACCCCCTATACCGTGGTTCACGATTGGAGAGAAAATAAAGTCTAACTAAGATTGATGACTTGTCATATGGAAAAACATAGCCTTGGACGTCCAAGCCAAGGAAGTGTCTGTTTTTCATGTTTTGCTTAAATAGAGTCTCATGGACTCACTGAAATAGTATTTATTAATTATATTGATCAATCCATACTTTTAAAGATGATGAAGTTTAGAAATTATAAAATATAGTTTGATCAATTTAATTAATAATATTTTTGTTAACAATATATTAAATAAAAGATCAATTTAAGAAGTCCATCACCACTCCATTTGATAAATTTTACGTCTAAGTGTGTATTTGTTGGTGAGTCAATATCATGGAAATCAAGGCATGTAGTCGTTGCACCTTTGGTTGTTGGCTGGTTAGGCTATTCTCTTGGCAGACCCTCGTTACTTGACCATAATAACTAATATTCTAAACCAATTTGCTAGTCTTAGTCAAGTTAAGAATGACTTGAAAACAATATCATACAAAATAGAGGGGTCCCAAGGTCACAATCGAACTTCAGTAACATAGTCACAACCTCCAAACTTCCATCTGGACTATGACCTTTTACTTTTGTGACAATTAGACCTTTGAACCACAATATCATATACTTAATTCACAACCATGTTAGCGTAATCTAAATCAGTAGGGCTTAATAGTTCCAATCATAATAAATCTAAAATAATAAAATTATTACTCTTTTTTAGATTAATACTTAGCCCAACTAAATATATTAAAAGAATATCGTAGATGGATTAAATGAATATATATAATTTTCTTTACATATTGCATCAGCCACACAACATGCGTATCAACCAATGTTTTAAAAACCAATCCGTGTATCGAACCGTCTAAATAGAAGGTTGGGTTAAATAAGTTCAATCGAGTTCAACTACAGTCAAACCTGGATAAATCCGTGCATAAATATTATAAATAATAGAAAATTATTAATTAAGATTTAATTGATGAGTTGAAATAAAATTTTAAACAAACATATATGCTATTTATTTTATTTTTACACTACAAATACCTATTTAATATCTAATTCATTATTAATAATTGTAGAAATCTTATTTGCTCTTTTCATCACGATCTCATTTTAACAATTGAAGTTATCCTCACTTATTACTTTTAAATGATATAGGAAACTAAAAATATTTTTTAAATATCTTATTCATATAATTTTAATTTTTTTTTGTTAATTTATAGTCCATTATTTTTTTTTATTTTTATATTTCAATTTTTTCATTTCATTTTAAATTTTCAAATTTTATAACAAATATGAAAGAGAAGCATATGATGTGCGTTCAAGAGATTCAGCGTTGGCAGTTTCCCAGTCCATACTTCTATGGAAAAAGAGTTGACGCAAGTAATGGCTATAAATGACCAAGGTAAGAACGGGATATTCAACCATTTTCTGGCCGTTTCACACTCAGAAATGTTGGGGCTGGCCCGTTTAGTCATATGAAATTAAATTTATTAATTTGATAAGAGTTGTTTTTTTATAATTTTAATTTTTAATTTTTAAAATTTTTAAACGGTTTTATGGAAGGCTTGAGGGGAATTTGACCGGTTTTTAAGGGCTTATATATCGTAGAGGTTTATTTAAAAATTGGCCCGTGGTTGAACTTTAAAACACTGGTATCAAGTAATATTGGCCGATATAAATTTCTAATTAAAAAAACTGTCACAGCTATTTTTTCGAGTTAAATCTTGTATGGGTTGTAATTTTAAGAAGGTTTAGAAGTAAGTAATTCAAGCGTGGAAGATATTTGTCAATTCTAAACATTTTTCCCTTAAAATTTTAAGTTATTTTTATTATTTATTTTTTGAATTTCAGCTATAAGATAATATCAAATTAAGGATTTTTTGTAAAAATAATTTAATGAAATAATATTCAGTACTTATAGAATTTAATGAAGATGTCTTAATGTGATTGATATAGTTTGCAAGGGTGTTTGTGTGATTTTTTAACTATTTTCTAAAAAATTAATGAAATTTGGATTCTCTAAGATACGTTCTATTTTTGAGTCTCTTGTGGAAAAATTAATAAAATGATATAAAAATGTTTCTATAATTAAATAAATATCATTTAGTGTGATTGATATAACTTTACGGTGTTTGTGTCATTTTTCTAATATTTCAATATTTTTATGATAAAAAAATTATGAATTGTAATAGAAGATAGATGTTACTATGGGATACTTGATAATATGAATTTCATATTAGGTATTTTCACATGTTTGGTTTTCTATTTTCTAAAATTTTAGACAATTTTCAAGTTTTTAGGAAATTTTTCAAATTTTCAGGAAATATCTTATTCATATAAGAAATGTCAACTCTCAAGAGTCTAATACTCCATAAAAATGACCATTATATTTAACAAAAAATTGCTCACAGTAGGTTTTCCATATCTCCCTATTTTCTCATTTTTATATTTTTTAGAACATAAGAAATTAAGGAGAGAAAAACCATATCAACGATACGTATCGCCCCCACCTTTTTTATACATTAGTTTCGTTCACCTATCTCTCCTCTCTGGCCCCAAACAAAAAGTGCAAGTCCTAGTGATAGAATTCCTACATAATCTTAATGGATTTAGATATGACCTTTATCTTTGAATTTTTACCTCCCTCATAATTAGGATTATAAATATTTAAAATGATTCAAAAAATTTAGAGCCTTCAAAAATATGACTTTAGTAATATAAGCTCTAGGTTTTTTTTTTTTTTCCTTTTTCTTTTTTAGAACTCATATTCAAAGATTAACTACCTCGAATGAGGTAGTTCAAGTGACTGATAGTTGGCTCAAGAACCAAAGGTCACATGTTTGAGTCTTATAGTCACTCATTTACGTAGCTTGCAAGGGAATGCGTGTATCCATAATTTTATCCAATGCTCTTAAATTCAGAAAGAGGTAGGGATCTTGGATTTCTTTATCATAGAAAATATTGGAAGATTAACATTTTCAATGAAAACCATTTGTATTGGCCATGTCAGGCAAAAAAGAATTCCTATATATCATTTTGTACTCTAGCATATGTTGAATTCATACAAAATCCTGAGGAAGCTATTCAAGCCATGGGAAGTAGGAACTAGGAAGGTTGCTTATCAATTTCTTACATGACTTACAAATGTTTAGATAAGTTTTCTGGAAAATACTATAGACCATCAGATACAATTTAAACTCCATGCCATCATCCTAATCTCATAATTCTATACTTTAAAATTTTGATTATAAATGATTGAATGTTAATAACCCATCTAAAACAATTAAGATTACTGAATGATTAGATTACAAATCTTTCAATTTATCATTTCTCTTTATCCTTTTTATTCAATTATATAAGATCTACTCATATTAGATGACTTTCCTCTTTTTCTGAATTTATATATGAAAAGAATTTATATATAGAAAACTGTAAGAAATCTCCCTACTGCCTTGAACTATACGCAAGTAGACTTCTAATTTGAATGTTTGTTTGTTCAGTTTTTATTTATTAGAAGACTTAACTTTCTCAAAGAAATTGACTACCCCATCTACACTAGAGTTCTTTATAATTTTATAGTGTTGTTTTTAATTTTTATTTGATTATTTAAATTATATAACTAAAAATAAATAAAACCATTCACATTAACTTTTTCAACTTACAATACCTATTTATTATTTGGTGGTAAACAGTGGGCCCGTTTAGTGAGACTCATGACTTTAATATTAGAAAATAGAAACACGACAGATGGGCAAAACGGTCAAAAGAATCTGAAGACTTTGAATTTTGAATACTTTAAATCCACCTGTCACTAAAAATGAATTGTAAGGATGGTATTTATTGATTTTAATATGTATTCACACTTAATCATCTTATTTTATAAGTAATTATTATAATTGGAGCAAAATTCTGAAATATGTTTATCAATGACAATATATGTATTCACCTTAAATAACAAATACAAAGTTCACATATTCTCTTCTTGAAAAAATTATAACTTGTATACCTTTTATAAAAAAACATATTTTTTAATATATTATTATTTAAATGGTGAAAAATACATATAAAATGAAGGGCTCAATTCATCTTAGCTTAGAGCCTTAGAGCCTTAGATTGAGTGAATTAAAATATCTAATAAAACTTATTTTTATGCCACACCCACAAAAAGAATGTTAAAGTTGCTGCTAAGTGCAACTTAATTTATTCAAGGTCGAGTTGTGCAGGACTAATACAACCCGGCTTAGGCCCATTTTTCAAGATAGGCTTGACTCAACAAACATTAAAAAAAAAACCTAGGAGATTCTTCTTCTGTTACCGTAAATAATCATTGGCTCATATAATCTGAAATAACTCAATGATGTTAGATAGTTCAAAATAAGGGTAATTATTTAGACACTCTATTTTTCTTTCACGAGACACTTTATTTCAAAATTTTATGTGAAATTACCATTTTGTTCTTCAATTTTGTGTGGAGGAATTATCTTTTCAAAAAATTGAAAGACAGAATGATAATTTTCATATAAAATTTTGAAATGGGATGTCTCTTAAAAAAAATGGAATGTCTAAATGGTCACTCTAAAACAATATTTATATTATAACTTTACTTAAGGGACTCAATCAAAATAGATGCATCACATCTTTATTTAAAATAAAAAATAAAAAAATCACATTCTCTTAAATAATCAATGACTCTATCAATGAATTATCATTAATAAGAATTATATTTTCAAATTGGAAGATCATTCAACATGGTTCCTTGATTTATTTATTTTTTATGTTGGCATATATGATCATACCTCTTTAGAATTACACTCTAGATTTATTAATACTTTATCCCCCTAATAATAAAAAAAAAGGCTCCATTTCAAATTCAGATAACATAAAATGCAAATAAACTTCTAAATATACGGAAGAAGATCCCATGCAAATATAATACTAAATATAATACTAAATATAATACTATATTAGAAAGGTGATAAAGATGATATACAGTTATTTAAAACTCTAGTCAAAATAAAGTCGAAACTCCACTAAATATCATAATATCTTACAAATTTTGTATAGACTATAGAGTATAGACTGGTGGCTTTTGAAATCTTATGCTTCAACCCGACAAATTATTCTTGTGGGCTCAGTTTTTGTCGGCTTGGGTTGACTAGTTTGTAAAAAAACACGTGGGATAGAAGACTCTAATAGCAATTATTCATTGTAAATTCACTTTTTCTTTTAAATTTACCTGTCCAAAATCTCGGAATCATATAAAACCCCCATAAGTAGGGATATCGGCCGTAATATCGACCGATAAATTTCTCTTTCCTCCAATATTTGTATTTAATTGCATTTCTCTTTTCGCAGAAATTCAAAATCGTAAAAAACTGTCAATATCGATTTTTTGTTTTTTTTTTAAAAATCAAATAAATTTTAAATATCGATTTTTATACATATCGGCCAATATGGTGCCCGATATTGCGGACCATTTATCGGTCATACCGGGCGATAAACTTTATGTACGGCCATTATAGTGCGGTCCTAAAAAACCGCTATATATCGGCCGATACGATATGTATCGACTGATATCTCGACTCCTGCCCATAAGTGATATCCACTGTCTTTATGGTACATCAAGTTAGGCATAGAGACACTTCTTAAAATGGGAGGTTAACCAGACTCTAACAACATTTATTCATTGCAAATTCACTTATTTTGGATTGAACAATTATTATTTATTAAATATATTTTTATTCATTACTGTAGATATAGAGTCAATTTGAACTCATGTAGAGACACACTATTGAATTAAATTTAAGACAAATAAATGGTTGTTGCATAAACCAATCAAGGCTGGTGATTATAGTTTAGAGATTGTGTGTTCAATTCTCATGAGTGTTAGATAAGAGAGTCTCCGCATCGAAATAATTTACCAAATCCAAATATGAGAGCTTATCTAAGATTGATGGGATGTCTAAATATGAAAGCCTATTCCAAATTAATAGGATAAATGGCTAGATGATTATGATGATAATAACAAACAAATGATTAGAAGTTTATAGTCTTAAAAATTATAGTAAAAAGTGATTTGTTGACTAAATGAGATTGATTTGATAAATGACTAAATGAGAAAGACAAATTGTTAGAAGTTTATAGTCTTTAAAATTATACTAAAAATGATTTATTCAAATTAAATTTTATTACACTTTATAAAGAGTAGATATTCAAATCAACTTATTCATCATCTAAAATAGAACTTGTACAAATTAAGTCATTGAGTTTACAATAGACCGGCTCACAATGGATAAGTTTTAGGAGGGATAGATTGCTTGATGATGGACACAGAAAAAATCTCTAACAAGTGTGTAAAAACAAAAACATGCCAATTACAGGATTTTAAGAAATTAAAGTAAAAAATTGATGTCTCTAAAAATAAATTAACACGTATTTTTTTTGTCCCATAAACTATATCATTATATCTTTATATATTTATTTTACAAAAAAATATTTTAAAATTGTACTTACACTCCCATGCATCAAGTCAAAAGAGTTATCAAAGCTAAGCTTTCACTCGGTCTTCGTCTCCACCTAATACAATAACTTCTTACTGAGAAATAATACATCGTAAATCTGTTCTTTGAAGTTTGAATGAAAGATTCACACCCGTTGAATGAGAATGTTGTGTCTGAAATCAAAAAAGGTAAAAGTAAAATAAATAAAAGGTTAAAGTTAACCACTTTTACAGTTTTACTTAATCTAAGGGCTTTGATTGATAGTTGGTATCAAATTTTGTGAATCAATTTATGTATTAAATTGCCGATATGCAACTACTATCTTCAAGTTTTTAACTTTTTAGAATTTTTTTTTTATAAAAATAGAGAGAAAATAGACAAATCTAGTATGAATAAATTTTAATTAAAAAAATGGTCTTTTCATTAAGTTTTAGAGTCTTAAGAGCCTAAAGTTCAATTCATTAATGAAAATAGCTTATTAATTTTTTTTTAAATTGTACTCTTATTTAAATAAACTTATAAAAGTTTTTCCATGTATAATCATCTACGGTAAACTGTAAATGTACGGAGCCCCGATAATTGTTATTAACGTGGGATTCGTGAGGCCGTGAATCATAAGTTAGTTTTTGACTTGCATGAAACACAAACACTGACGTCAGGTGCATGACGTTGGTTTTGTTACGCCATCGTTACATAGGAATACTTTTGAAAAGAAAGTGTTTATTGGATTGCGTTTGGATGAAGGGTAAATTTTTTTTTTTTATCCAGCTTAAACCCCCTATTTTGGTAGAAAATAATCTTAAATTTCATTTTTATCCATCTGCTCTTACTATTTAAATGATGATACAGGGGGCAACGGTAACGTACTACTACTCAGAGCACTACTAGCTTTGAAGGAAAGAAACATGATTTCCCTCGCTGGGGCAGCAGAGAAATCTTTCCTGCTCTTATTTCTGTGGATTGCAACAAATCTGCAGGCTTGTAATGCAGCCGGAGAAGCTACTGCTCGGGAATACAAATACAAAGAAGCAGCAGCAGCAGCAGCAGAGGCGCTTATCAACTGGAAAGCCAGTCTCCGGCAGAACCAAGCTCTAGAGTCATGGACTCTGTCACCCCTCAATGCCAAAGCAACGGTGAACGTAACCAACCCAAGTCCATGCAAATGGTTGGGAATCACATGCAACGATGCCGGAAGTGTGACAAATGTAAACCTGAGGAATGCCAGTTTGGAAGGTAATCTCTATGACTTCAGCTTCTCCTCCTTTCCCAACCTCATCCATCTTGATCTCAGCAACAATTCTCTCTTTGGAACAATCCCGCCAGAAATCAGCTCCCTTTCCAACCTCTCCCTCTCCTAGACCTTTCTCATAATCAACTTTCTGGTTCAATTCCTGAAGAGATAGGGAATATGACGAGTCTGAGTGTGCTCTGCTTTTCCTCCAACCTTCTCACTGGTTCTATCCCTCCCACTTTTGGAAACTTGCATAGCCTTACCCAGTTGTACCTCAGTTCAAATCCAATTACTGGCCCAATTCCTCCACAGATGGGTTGTCTCAAGAACTTGAGATTTTTGGAGATGTCTGCCAACTTTCTAACAGGTCCAATCCCTCGCACTTTCGGAAACTTGACTCAGTTGGCATATTTGCACGTTTTTCAGACATCCATTTCTGGTTCCATCCCCCACGAACTGGGTCAACTCAAGAACTTGGTTCAGCTGTGCTTGTACTCCAATAAAGTCAGTGGTCTGATTCCACCGTCTCTGGGTAATTTGAGCAAATTGACCCTTCTCTACCTCTTCAACAACCAGTTATCTGGTCCAATTCCACAAGAACTGGGAAATCTGTTGAGCCTCACACGGCTAGACTTGTCGAAAAATAACCTCAAGGGCTCTATCCCTTCGTCTTTGGGTAACCTGAAAGAGCTTACCCTGTTGTCCCTCTCTCAGAACCAGATTTCTGGCTCAGTTCCATCGCAGATCGGAAACCTTAAGAACCTGGTTCAGTTGCTGTTGTTCAAGAACCAAATTTCCGGTATATGATTCCCCAGCAAATAGGGAATCTTGAAAATCTGATTGAGCTGAGGTTGAACACAAACAATCTCATTGGTCCAATACCTAAACAAATTGCAAATCTCACTCATCTAGCCTACCTTGGATTGTGGGAGAACAAATTGTCTGGCTCAATCCCACCAGAAATAGGAAATCTCAGTCATTTAAACAACCTATCTTTGAGCTTCAACAACCTCACTGGCACCATTCCTCCATCTTTTGGCAACTTGAGAAACCTGTCTGTCTTCAATGTGCTCCAAAATCAATTATCTGGTGCATTGCCTCAAGAAATGGCAAACTTGTCGAGTTTGCAAATGCTCGAATTGAGTTCCAACAACTTCTCAGGGCCCTTACCTCAAATTTGCCAAGGTGGAAAGCTAGTACATTTTACAGCACCCAACAACCATTTCACTGGTTCCATTCCTACTAGCCTTAGAAACTGCACATCTCTGGAAAGAGTCCGACTCGAAGGAAATCAACTCACTGGAAATATATCTCAAGCCTTTGGAATATATCCCAACCTATCGTACATTGATTTGAGTTACAATAAATTCTATGGAGAGCTCTCATCAGACTGGGGGGATTGTCAAGGTTTGACCTCGCTAAAGATTTCTGGAAATAATATTACAGGGGAGATACCACCCGAAATTGGGAAACTGACCAACCTCCGCGTACTCGACCTTTCTTCAAACCAATTGGAAGGACAGATCCCAAATGACTTGCAGAGGTTATCAAAGTTATACAACTTAGCTTTGAGCAAAAATCGACTCGCCAGTTCGATACCGCAAGAATTTGGAAAAATACCCAATTTGCAGATTCTAGACTTGTCGGCAAACAAACTGAGCGGATCAATACCACAGGAGCTGGAGAATTGTTACCAACTACAGAGTTTGAATTTGAGTAAAAATTATCTAAATGGTACCATTCCTTTCCAGCTTGGTAATCTAGCATATCTTGAAAAAATGCTAGATCTCAGTTATAACATGCTTGTCGGAGATGTGCCACGACAATTCGGAGGACTGCGCATGCTGGAAACTCTGAATCTTTCCCATAATATGCTCTCAGGTTCAATTCCATCTTCTCTACGTGAGATGGTCAGTCTCGTGTGGATTGATTTCTCATACAATGATTTGGAAGGGCCTCTTCCGGACAACAGAGCTTTTCAAGAAGCTCCAGCACAGGCATTCATGAAAAACAGAGGACTCTGTGGGGAAGTGAAAGGTCTACCACACTGTAATTTCTCCTCTCTAAATAAGGATGATGGAAAAAACAGAGGCCCCAAATTTGTGATCGAAATTTTACTTCCCGCCATTGGAGTGTTTCTGGTTGTCTCTTATTCTATGCTTCAGTGGAGAAGAAGAAACGTGGAGAAGAAGGTCCATGACTTGGACAGAAGGGACCTGTTTTCCATATGGGACTATGATGGAAAGATTGTGTATGATGATATCATTGAAGCGACTGAGAATTTCAGCAACAAGTATTGCATTGGAGATGGAGGGGCATGGGAGAGTTTATAGAGCAAAGCTACCGACAGGCCAAGTTATGGCGATAAAGAAACTTCACCCGTTGGAAGACAGTGAGGGAGCAGATCAAACAAGTTTCAACAATGAGTTGCAGGCACTGACAAGAATTCGACATCGAAATATTGTGAAGCTTAAAGGGTTTTTGCTCTCATTGGCGATGCTCGTTTCTGGTGTATGAGTACATGGAGAGGGGGAGCTTAGCCAGTATTCTGGGCAATGAGGAGAGAGCCATGCAATTGGATTGGGTTAAGAGGGTGAAGGTGATCAAACTTGTGGCCCAAGCTTTAGCCTACATGCACCATGGTTTGGATCCTCCTGTCCTTCACTGCGACTTGACCAGCAGCAACATTTTGTTGAATAAGGAGTACGAAGCTTTTGTCTCCGACTTTGGCACTGCTAGACTTGTAAAGTCCGACTCATCAAATTGCTCCCCACTTGCTGGAACTCGTGGATACATTGCCCCAGGTAAACTATTCATTTGAACCTTCATTTTTTTTTTTTTAGGTCCACACACAACAGTAAACTCACGGAAAGTGGCTAAATTGAACTTAAAATCTTATTTTATGAGGTGTGCATCTTGACGGTCAGACCAACTCCCTTGAAAGCTTTACATGTGAACCTTCAAATTTCTAATATACACAAATATACATATCCAAAAATAAGGTGTGACTAAGCTACATGGGTTGCACTTGGCTTTTTTTTTTTTTTTTTGAATTCCACAAAAAATTTCAACCATTTAGATTAATAATAGAATTCAATTCTTACCAACTTGATCTCAATGGTAAAAATTATCAAAGACATTTGGTAGTTTTGATCATTAAGATTAAGTGGTCTTAAATTCAATTTGAGCTTAAATTTGACCAACTTATGACTCGTTAGTTGACTTACAATCCAAAAGGTTGATTTTTAATGAGCGCAAAAAAAATTAAAAAAATAAATAAAAGAAAGGAAAATAGACTAGGTGCACCATAGTTAGGAATTTGTTGTTTAATACTCGTATTATACTTGTAAGACGAAACTTTCCAGTCCACACACACTGGTTTAATCGATAGAGTCATCCCATGAAAACTTTCTCATATAATACTTTTAGATATCTATCAAATGAATATTGATTTTCAATTTATTAAATGGCTAATTCACTTTTATCTAGTATCATGTATCTAGTTCAGTGATCTTCAATTGAGTATAGGAACTAAATAAAATTATCTTAATTCAATTACAGAAGTTTTTTTTTAACAGCTTCATATTTTCAGGACTTTGAATTATTTTTTAATTCACTAAACTTTTGCATTCGCTGTGGGGTTCAGTTTTTTTTCTATATGATGGGTCTTTTAAATAAATCTTTTCTAACATGATATCCAACATGGAAGTCATTTTTTAAACTCTAAAAATGTTAATTAATTTAAATTATTTTCAAATCATAATTTGTATCCTACATGTGGCCCACTTTCACTCCATTTGGTGGTGTATTAAAAGATTTTAACACAGATATGGAACCTCATAAAAATCATATGATCCAATCATAGAAACTATATTTTTTAAAAACTTACAATTTTAATGACTTCAATTTATTCTCTTAAATATTTAATATTCTTAGACACTTTTTCTTTAATAGGTACAAAGTTTGGATAATGGAGATTTGACTAGTATGTTGGACGAGAGAGCTAATTTTGTTAGATAGAGTTAGAAATGACTACATTAGAAATAGTTTAAAAATAGCTCCAATTTAAGATAAGTTGAGAGAAACTTGTTTAAGGCGGGGAAACGAATCTCAGCCGATACGATATTTATCGGCCGAGATTTGAGATATCGACCGATATCCGATATTTATCAGCCGAGATTTGAGATATCGGCCGATATTCGATATATATCGATGGATAAAGGTGATTTTAGAAAAAAAACAAGAGAGAAATTTCTCAGCCCAGATATTGGCCAATATCTAAGATTTAAATCCCTTGTTTGAGGTGGTTTGATTGTGTTAGAAAAAGATTTAAACACCCACCCTTGTTGACCTCCTAAAACTTAGAGAGAAGGAATAAAGATAGATAGGTTAGATAATAGAATGCACATCGGTATAATATCTGAAAGGGGCAAATAGTGATATAGAATTCGAAAAGTGGACCCCTAATAATGGATTTCTAGTTTATGATGATGATGACGACATTTTCTTTAGTTGGTAGAGGGTAGCCTATTTTTAGGCTTTGGATGATACTTGATTCAATGTTAATTTTTGACATTTACATACATATAAACTATAACTTTAATTTACATAAATTAAAGCAAAGTCATGATTTAATATGGTTTTCTAAAATTTATGATTTTATGTGTATATACTATAGTGTATAATTTAATTGTGATACACTATTCAATTCAATGAAGTATATGCAGCATCTCTTGTAGCTACTTTCAGAGATCCAAGTGTAAACTAGTTTACTACTGTGACCTTTTACTTGTGATAATTACCCTAATGCCCTCTCTTATGAAACCTCCATGCAAACTTGGGTCTCGTAAGATCCATGGTAGACAAAATGGATCTTTTCTCTTTGTGACACTTACTTACTCCCAGTAAATTTCACATATATTCAATTTGACACTAATTTGAAATGAAAAATCTCTTAGTCTACCTCGATAAGTTTTTATCATTAAATAAAGTTGAATTTTTTTACGACTTTAAAAAACATACCTTTCACTTATCCGATTAAGATAAAAATTTATAGGCCCAAATGACATAGTGCAAAACAAGATTAGGTCTGGAATGGACGGGTGACTCGATCGATGAGATTTGATTGGGCTTAGTGAATGGGATTAATCGAGTTTGGAATGGGTTAAATGGGTTTAATGTGGTGGTTTGATTGGTTAATGGTAACGAGTCAACGTTGCTGGATTACCTGATAGTAGGGTCAAAGGGTCAAGGGACAAACGGTCAAATGAGTAAATGGGTGTTGAAAATATTGAGGAGAAGAAACGCATTGGCAGGGGCAGGCTGTGATGGGCGAAAGGGTCGAATCTAAGAGGGGAGTGGACGGAGTTGGTGGCTGAGGCGTTTGACAGGGATGGAGATTGGTTGCAGGTGTGATGGGTGGCTAATGGAACAGGTAAGGACAGATCTGGCCGATGGTGGAGAGCGATGGCTGTGGTAAGAACGGCAACAGGGACAAGGGGAATCAGCGGAAGAAAGGCGATGACGGAACAGGGCGATGGCGTCAGATCTAGACAGTAAGGAGATGGTTTCAAACGGATCCGGTGGCAGAGGGAGCGGCAGTGGAGATCTGAAGGTTGGGCGATGGTCGAGCAGCAGCAAGTGATTTGCTGTGTTTGGGAATCCACTCAAACGGGAGAAGAAGAGAGACGCTGATAAGAATCGGGGATGCGTTCGGATGATTGGTAAATTTTAAAGGTGTTAGCCTGAGCATGGTTCCGGGTGGAGCAGGAGGCACTCTTGAACAGGAGTTATTCTTATCTTCTTTAATAATTATAGTGGTAAAGTAAAAACTGACTTAATTATTATAAGTTGGGGTAACTTGATATATTAATAATTTTATTAGAATTAATATTTTTTATTAAATTTAATATGATAAAAAAAACTAAAATTTTATAAAATATAATTTTTAAATAATATTCATCAATTAAAAATATTTTAAATATTTTAATTCCACAAGTGCAAAAAGGGATAATATATCAACAATTTTATTAAATTCATATAATATAAAAAATAATAAAACATGATTACTAAATAATATTCACCAATTAAAAAATATTTTAAAATATTTTTGCTACATATGTGCAAAAAGGGGGTAAAGAGGAGTAATATATTAACAACTTCATTAGAATAGATAATTTTATTAAATTCATATAATATAAAAAATAATAAAATATAATTATTAAATAATATTCATCAATTAAAAAATAATTTTAAAATATTTTTGCTCTATAGGCGCAAAGAGGGATAAAGAAGGATAATAGATGTAAAGAGGGATAAAGGAGGGTAAAGAGAGATAAAGAAGATTTTGACACTCCCAAATGTATTTTCGACACAGTTGAGGGATATCGTTATTTGTAAAACACTGTGTTTTAAGTATTTGAGAGTGTCAAAAGACCTTAAATTCTTAAAGTAATTTTATCAAGCTATCGTAATTAGTCTGGATATTCAATTTGAAAAATTTTGAAAATATACAGTGCCTAAAAAATAACTTTAAAATTTTAAAAGAGATTTTACTGTTTAAAATTACTCTAGCACAGTCAAATGGTCCAAAGAAATCGAAAAGGATAAAATGCGGGAGGGTAAAATAGTAATTTCCTCTAAAAATTTGAAATCGATGTCTGATAACAAATTTTTCAGATGTCTAAATGTGCTGCCAAAACTTGGTATAACTTGGTGGCTCTCTCACCTCCAAATCCAATTAAACTGAATTGACTCTAGCTAATTGATGAGTTTTTCTTAGCTTTTTAAATAGTCAACAAAGTCATTAACTATCAATAATGTTTTTCCCCAATGAATCTTACCCTTTATTAAAAAAAAAAAATTTGAGAATTAAGTATCTATAGTAAATTATGTTTTGTTGACTATTGCAGAGCTTGCTTACACAATGAAAGTGACTGAAAAATGTGATGTTTATAGCTTTGGAGTGGTAACTTTAGAAATTATGATGGGAGTACATCCAGGTGAACTCATGTCTTCTTCATCATCAAGTAGCCAAAATATACTGCTGAAGGATCTCCTTGATCATCGCCTTCCACCGCCCACTGCTCATGATGCTACGGAAGTGGCTTCGATGGTGGCGTTGGCACTTTCCTGCTTACATCCTAATCCAAAATCTCGCCCAACCATGAATCATCTGTCACGAGAGCTGTCTTCCAGGAGGCCACCTCTTGATTATCCCTTTTGCACAATTACATTGTATCAGCTAATGAGTCTTAAGATATAATTAGGTAGTCAAGAGTATATATTTTGCATAATAACGGTTAGAATATATTTAGGAATTTATAATATAGTATAATTATTATGTTATTAGATTTTAAATTTGGGTTTATCTTTAATAAGAGATGTATGTAGTTTAGGATTAAATTAGAATTTGTGTTTGATTGAGATAGTCTTAAAGTCGACTAGATGTTATAAATACATTTAATAGCATAGATAATGAATATAATACACAGTGTATTGATTTCTTTAATAAGCTAGTTGTACCACATTCTGGGAGAAGGAGAAGCAAGCTTTTTTGGGCAATTAAGGATCAACAATCCTTCTCCAAGAAAAATAATCAAGTAGCACTCATAATACAGGATGTTAGGCACATCTCTTTGGAGCAACCAATGGGTAAAAATGTGAGGCTCACCTAACCATCAAGCCAGCAGACATCTAGATGATCCTTCTTCATCTTTAAAATCCATGCAAATAGAAACAGCAATAAACAAGATCAAGAATTAAAAGAACATAAGACAAAATAGTACCCTTTCTCTTCATTTGGGGGTCATCAAGGGTATAAATCTCGGCCGATACATATAGTATTGATTAGAAAAAAAAAAAAGAAATCAGCTGATATGGTCGAAATCTCGATTGATTTCTTTTTAAAAAAAAAAATAATAAAAATATCAATTGTAGGTCCGGCTGATATCTCGGCCGATATTTTCCCATATCGGACGAATATCGGCCGATGTTTATATTTTTCTTATTTTTTTTTTAAAACAGCCTTTTTTATTTTATTTTTTTTAAAAAAAAAAGCCATCTAGATTTTTTTAAAAAAAATTGAAAGAGAAAAAAAAATCTCAATCAAAATGTCAGCAAAGCCGATTTTGTGACACCTGCACGCCCCACATACCTTGCAGCTCTATGAGATATCTCCAGTTCTAAAGTCAGTCTCTTGCATAAATGTAACAAAGGCCCATAAAAAGTAGCACCATCTATATTTGTTCCAAGGCTCAATTTCCTATGGATAGATCGTTATTGTTGTTATCCTTCATGGAAAATTAATATTATTACTTCCCACAATGTTGGCCAAATGATCAAAATTCAATCTAAAATCCGTAAACTGTCATCATCATTATTAAACCATAAATCTTATATATTTGAGGTCAGCTTTGCAAATTCTACTCCTTTTGACTGTATCATAGATCTTATGATCAGCCACTCCATTATTTGTCATATTTTTTTGTATTCCTTAATATTTTCAATGATTTATTTGTTCTCCTTGTACTTGTGGTTTATTACGCTCTTGACTCTATGTATTGAAGCTAACTCTAATCTTCTAGTAAAATGTTCAAACCACCTCGAATGGATTTTCCTTAATTTATCATCTATTAGCTCTATTTTTATATTGTCACTAATAAAGTTTTTTATATTGTCCCTAACAAAGTTATTTCTAACTCTATCTCTTAGAGTTATCTACTCATCCAATGTATTATATACATCTTTTGTCATCTTAACTTTATTTATTTGTCTTTTTTCTATTGCCAATACTCTGTTTCATATGGTATTCTAGATCTACTGATATTTTTATAAAATCATCCTTTTAAATGAAGTGGGACTCTTCTATCACTGTTCTCATTCTATTAGTTGTATCTAGGTCCAACCCTCCAAGATATTTTACCATAGATTTCAAGTACTTAAACTTATTGCAGTGTGTAACTAGATTGTTTCCTATTCTAATTAGACCTCATTCTCTATCTTCGATACTATTAAAATTACACTATATATTTTGTTTTTATTCTATTAATTTTTAGACCATTTATTTCCAACGTTCGCCTCCAAGATTTTAACTTATTATTGAGTTATAGTTTTGTCTCACAAATTAATATTATTTCTATTGTCAAAAAAAAAAAAAAATATACCACAGATGTAAGACGTTAAGTTATTTATGATTGATGCAAAAAGTATAGTATTAAAGCAGATCCTTGGTTGTGTTCAACTCTGCTGAGAATTCCACAATTTCTGTGCAAATAGTTCTCACATTGGTGGTTGCACTCTGAGACTTATTCTTGATAATTTCTACATAATCATTAAGAATACATTTATTTCTTAATGATCTCTATAATAGTTTTTTTTGGCACCCTATGTCTTTTCTAAGTTAACAATAATTATACTTAGGTTCTTCTTTTCTCTCTATATTTCTTTATAATTTTTTTTCATAGGCTTTTATGGTTGATCCACCTGAAATAGGTTTTTAAAAATACTCAACTCGTCTTAGAAGAGTTTCTATCACTCTGTCCAAGTGGCTGATGAGTTTTGTATATCTTTGAGTATCTTCTTTTGTGGGGTCACTATACTTTTTAAGTTATTCATGATTCCTTTTAGGTGAAAATTTTATTAAACAAAGTATAAAACACCGTATGTTTTGATCAAGCCGATTGAGTACATTTTTAAGATTTTTAATTACATTACATCACACCCATTTCTATCATTGTTTTAAAATATATTCATTGCTTAAGCAAATACGAAAGGATAATTTTAACCTCTCTACTTCACTCTTAATCAAAGAATAGTCAAACGAGTCTTTCCTGTTCATTAAATATATAGTTGAGATATTTTTGTAGAGATTTAAAACAAAAGATGCAAAAAATTAATAAAAATAGAAATTGAGATTTTAGAATTAGATTTGGTTGATTAGATTGATCTATCACACTTTTGTCAAATCAATAGCTCAAGTTATATAAACTTCATGTAAAATAGTTAAAAGAGAGAAAAAATCTTGAGATTAGATTTGTTGAGTTGAAAAGATTTAATTTGTTAAAAAAGCCAAAAGATAGAAAAAATTATAAATTAATGTTATGAGTTTGAAGCATTTGAAAATACATAAGAAAATAGAAAAATTCATGTAGTAATAGCTAAAAATAAATAAAAGGGTTTTAAAATATGAGTTAGCGTGTTAAAACAATTGGACCCACCCTTCATACATAGCACCTACAAAATATAGAAAAAAAAAAACCATGAAAATAAAAGACAAATTTTTTTTAAAAAAAATATGATCTCCTAAATTTAATGAATTTAAAGGTTGTAAAATATCATACAAATGATACAATTATTTGTGGTAAATGTAGATGTCCTACATGAAACTATACCATATGCAACATCTGCTGCATGCTCAAAAACAGAGGACATTACATTGTTGCTATCATTTTTTTTGTTTTTTAATAACATGGATATCCCCACCCCAAATTAATTTCAGAGTAGGCTTGAGAGGAGTCAAACCCAAGACTTATAGTCTAATCCTAAAAGCTTAGACCAACTGATCCACTCTACAGATAAGATTTTGCTATGTTCCGAAACTCGCTATCATCTTATATACCTAACTGGAACGATTATTAACATCACAATCGGGATCCTACTTTTGCATTAAAATACAGGAAGGTGAATAACTGGTACGATTATTGGCATAAACAGACCTATTCTTCTTAATGATCCAATAATGTCTACATTTATAACACAACCGGGGCCAACCCACTAAATATCGGATCTGCCCAAAAATGATGGTGACTGTGACCCAACAATGTTTTATAGCATTCAACTAGTCTAGAATCCATCCGCTCAGAAGTATATAGTCCAAGTCCAATCCCTACAACATATGGAGTGACCACTAACCTGATTCGTATCTGTCATCATTTATGAAGATATGAGACACTGAGTTGGCCTTAGCAGTCTCATACTGAGAACCACTATAAAAACTTGGTCCATGAACCCAGAAAGGGGAAAACAGCTATCAACAACCTTATAAGCAAGGGCACATCTGTTCTCCTTCGTCGAGTCAACTTGCTCCTCTTCTCTGTTTGTGATCGCTGCGGCCTGTCTGTTGTTTGAGATGGCTGCCTTGCAGGCCCATCTGTAGATCCAACACGCTTCTCCAACTCATCCCATCCACCGAAGCTAGATACACGACGCCTTCTACCCTTATCAACCACATCATCAGCTGTTTCCACCCATGTCTGAAATCCTGATCGTACCTCTCTATCATTGCCACTAGTTTTTTCTTCCCTTTCAACAGTGCTGGCTGCTCTGGAAAATGGCCTTCTCCTGCCCTTTGATCTGGGTTTAGGGGCATTGCCTGTTGCTTCCCACACCTTATTAAATGCCAAGGACAGTGCCGACTGTCCAAGAGGTATTGCTAATGCCATGAGGAAAGCTTTGGGGCCTGTTCCAATCAACATGGATATGATGATAGCCGGAAGCATCCAGCCATAGGATTTTAGAACCTACAATAAAAAGACAAGAATTCATTATATCAAATTGATCTTTTCCAAGTGACAACGTTTTTTTTCAATTAACAAAAAACATATAGCATAAAAATACACTATAATATCAAGTAAATCTTTCAAGGTGGTAATTTCTGGGTGCTGTTTCTGTCCAAAGATATTAAACCCAAGACTCTACTTGAGACAGTGAGGACCTAATTATGGAGCAATTTGGAATGCCATCAAACACAAGACTGAGTATGAAAGGAGCTTATATAGTATGCTGACACTTAAGTGCCACCCATGGCATTTTAACGATTAGATACAACAATTTTCAAAGTATTAGAAAAGTGGAATTGCCCCAAAGTCCATATCAAGTTGACAAGTCAAGTAATGAGTTCTGCCTAATTCAGTGGCTACCATGACTTCCAAATATAAAGCTTAACAAAAGATATTATCAAATGATGTGGATTGAGAACATTAACTGTGTGCTTCGCAGCAAACATGAGGAATCAAGAGACCATTTGTTCGTCTAATGTAAGCTCAATATGGAATCAGTTGATTTGCTTATCCGGTTGTTTAGGGAAACAGTGGAAACATAAACTTACACCACGACATATTGGGAAGTTATACAGTTCAAAAACAAGGCATCTATTAATGTGACAACCTGTTCCAGCTGCAATTCTTTGGTCCATTTCAGAGGAGCCAAATGCACGAGTTTTCAGAGGTAACTTTTCGAGTGTTATATCCTTTTGTATGACGTGGAATGGGGTGTTGATTACACCCAGGTTTATTCTAGTTTTAGCCTATATACCATAACATGTTGTGATGCTTAGGATAGATCTTTCTAACCCACCCAATCTCATGATCATAGGTTGGCTCCACATGGAGCTCTCACCTTGAGATCTCTCCTCTTTGGGGCATTTTAGAAGCCCTAATTCCTAAGTTTCTCCTGAAAGAAAAAGACAGCAATTGGGAAAAATAAAAGAAAGGAAAGCTATAAAAAGCTACCTAGCTAAACATGAAACAATTAAACAAACATCTATTTGAAAAAAAAAATGTCACAAACACGAGGATAAGGATTCATTGATGGAACAATGCAGTCTCAGTGCTCCTGCCTCAGCCAACTTGTCAATGTCCTCCTCAACAGCCCTATAACATGATTGAAGTGCGATCCAAATGGGAAGATAGCATGTTGATCTCATTGACTATGAATATCCGCCTCCAAGGAGTGATGACAGTGATAATATTACCTTTCATACAAGCCAATGAATTACACAAACCTCCAGCAACAATTAAAGTATCAAACACCTCAGAAAAAATATGAAAACTGAAAAGGCTCATCCACTTATTGCTAAGTCTCACAACTATAATACTGATCTATGTATGACTTAGTCCAAGGGCATATCACTTTAATCAATCACCTGCACTATAAAAACAATAAAGTGTCAAACATCCCTCATCAAGCTATTTGCAATGTGATATGCTTCCTTCAACACCTTTACATCCTCATGAACCCTAACTCCCTCAAAATCACGTTTTGCACCCTTCCATTGTGTAAAGATACACAACCTGCTTACATCATGGGAAGCCATTGAAATAAGATGTTTCCAATTCCTGACATATCTTGCTTACAGTTAAAAAGGCATTCAGTCTATGATCACTAGAGCATGTAAATCAACCCACTATTTGGCTTGATATATTAACATAAGCAAATGATATACCGCTCAAAAAAACATAAGCAAATGATACTCGGTACATAGCCTCCAACCTATTAAAATAAGTAAAGAAATACAAGGTTTATCTCTTTAACATCTCTAAACCCACTTTTGCTCCACATAAAACCCTTCCTTACAAAGAAAATCTGATCCCGAAAAGTCACCTGCTGTAACAAGATCTAAACTGTGGCGATGACAAAGAAAACTATGAAGCAATTGCCTCTTGAATGCTTGAAAGGAGCACCTAAGAATACCGATTTTTTTTTCTCTGTTCTCTTTCTCAACTCCTCTTCTCTCTCCTCTCTAACCGAAGAGAAAAATAGATCAAACCCTAGACCTTTTAGATTCTAGGCTTCCCTCTCTTTAAATAAGGAGATCCCTTTTGGTTAATAGAAATTCCATGAGCCATGCGCAAGACACGTACTTTTTTTTTCTCCAGATGGGCTGTCACTCACCAACTGAAAGCTAGATGCCCTTCAAATATCATAACACTTTCTCAAAATGGTTTATCTTTTTAAAATGGTTTTAATTTTGCTCAAAAAGTATTACCTTGCAAATGCAAATGGAAATTGAGATATTGAAACAATTTTCTAGAGCAAAGTTACTTATTCACTTCCATGTAAAGTTCAAATTGGCAATGGTGTTAAATGGAGCCTTATCAAACAAATATTCTTTAGTGAACTCCTTCTCCCTGCTACACTTGCTTCCTCATCCACAAAGTTCATTTGCTACAATTTTAACCAAAAACATGGTTCAAAATTTCATCCAGCACAATGCACATCATTTAATACATAAAGCTGATTGTGGGCTCAAAATCAGCCAAAACCAACCTTCATAAGTGAGCCTGAACTAAGGGCATTTCACTAACACGCTGACTTGGCTTAAAATGTAAAACCATTTTTAACAAATAGGCTGTGGCTTTAGACTCAAAAGCATGTCCATTTGTTATAAGCCCATATGCGGTTTACTTACCCTTGTATACACATCCATTTTAACGCAGCCTATTGTCAAATCTCATAACCCTCCCCTGCTCCCCTGCAGTGGCCCTGCTCTCCCCTTTACTCTATAAGAAGTTAGCAAGGACAACACCCATCAAACTAAATTCAAATCATCCACCCTGAGTTAGTTCTTGCATTTTTTATTTTTTTTTTGGGAGGGAGGGGGGGGGGGGGCACCTCGGGGCGGGGAATACAAAGCTCCTTTACAAACATCCTAACAGTTAAAACAAGAAAACCAAAACAGCCCACTGGCCAGCAAGCTTAAAAACAACTTCATGTATTTAATATGTTAGAAAAGAGAAAATTGTATTAATTAAAGAGTATTACACAACTATATATAGCCTTAGCCGACTCTAGGGCTATTACACTTCTAATCTAAATAGATCTCTTAATAGAGATAAAATCAAACTAGAATCCTAATTACATTATAATTAGGGAAATCTAAATATATTCCAACACGCCCCAGCAAGCTGAAGCGTGGATGAACACGAAGCTTGTAACGTGAAGAAACGGCAGGTGAACTGCAAAAGTGGCACACCAACTGGCCACGAAGATTTGATGAAGCAGCACACTGATTGGCTGCAACGTTTGTTGAAGAGGCAGCATTGACTGGCCGCAAAATAACAGACGGTGAATACCAATGGCGGCCTGAAACACTGAACTTGGCACGGACGACGGCAGTGACCGTAAGACAGTTGTCCGGCAAAAACAGTGATCGCAATATGCGATAATCACAGGCAATGAATGACCTGCAAAACAAGGACAAAATAAATGCCAAAAAAGGCTGAAGCCATCACATCGATCAATCAGATCGTAAAGGCCAGCGAACAATAGCTATAACCATAAAGGCCAGCAAATAAAGGCTGAAGTCATAAAGACCAGCAAATAGGGTTGTAGCCATAAAAGAGCAGCAAATGGGGTTGTAGCCATGAAAGGCCAGCAAATGGTTGGGAACGAATCAGAGTCCTCCAAATAAAATGAGTGAATGAATTCCACAATAAATGGACATGTGTCCAAAACATGTCGTCTCATATTCGAAAAACGACAAGCATAGAGAGTGAAAGGCGAGAAGGGCAATTTGTGTCTTCTTCAGTTCTCCCCCTTTCATCTTGGCACACACTGTGGCGAGAAGAAACAACAAACAAACACTAGTGGTGCAAAAACTATATCTGGATTCGACCGTCACTGGCTACGGCAATCAGTAAGTAGGCAAGTTGTGATGGCTACCTCTTATGAATCCTCAGAAGTTTCATATGCATTTTCATAACCTGTGGTTTCCTCTAAAAAACTGCATTCTCTACTGTTTGGACAAACTGAAACAAGTAATGCCCTCCATTGATGACATCATAAACCATTAATCCTATTCTTCGACCAACCCAACTGCCCAAATGGCTTCCAACGAGATAACCAAACCTCCCAAACCTTTGTTCTCCTTGGAAACCTCCTGCATAGGCACGAAACAAGGTACTAATGCCTCATAGTATATAGCTTCAAAAAAGTCCCATCCTGAAGAGATAATGGGACCAATGATACCACAAAATCCAACACCTTGAACATATGTTCATTGTATGAACCTGGAGAGTACTGTATAGGTTGATATCCACCATCACTGAAAGAGATCAGCAGAGTGTGCGACGAACAGTCACAGTAGAATCAAATCTGATCTGGGTCGGCATCAATACCGACGGCAAAAACGGCTGGACTCAGGTTGCTGAGTTCAGATCTAGATGTGGAACCGATCTAAGAAATCAAATCTGGGTTCGGCCTGAGAAATCAGAGATGGGTGCGGCCTCTGTCTGCCGGCTCAGATCCAAAGAAAAGGGTTCGCACGCCTGAAGAGAGGTGCTGCAACAGGGAATGCAGCAGGATACTGGAAAGTAGGCTTGAGAAAATGTGCAGGCCTCAGTGGAGATCTGGTCCCTTTGGGCAAAACCCCCAAACGCGAGAGTAGAAATTGGGAGGCACTGTGCGTGCCTCTGCTCTCCAGCGAGGAAACTTCTGACTTCTATCCAGCGTGAAAAACAAAATGAATACCAGATCTAGAATAGATCTGGGTTCAAAGGGACAAGGGTCTTCTGCCAGCCAGAAATGTGAGGGTCTGATCTGCAAAGTTGGTCAGTGGACCGAGCAAGGCAAATTTGGGTCAGCCAGGGTCAGATCTAGGCACTGAAATGGAGATGGGCGAACGCTTGCTGATTGGAGTTGCAGCAGTGGGTTGCAGTAGATCTGGGCGGAAGAACAGACGGACGCCTATCTGGGCGGAAGATGGTGACGGTGGGCAGATCCGGCACGACAATGTAGAGCCGGAAGAATGAGGAAGTTGCAGAAGGCAGATCTGTATGAAAGTCCTCAGCTCGGAGGCTGGACGGTGATGGGTCAGGTGATGCAAGATGCAAACCGATTATGCAAACAAGGACCAAGATCTGAAATCGGTGGATCCCTCACATAGGCAAGTCCAGATTGATAATCAAGATACTTGGAGAGAACAAGATATCTCTTTCAGTGGTCTGGTAGAGGGAGAGAAGAGGAACACTAGTCTTCTTTCTCTCTCTCAACGAAAACGATAACACAGAAAACGATCTAATTGAGGATCAAACCTAAGCTCTGATACCATGTAGAAAAAATAAACTATGTATTATATCAAATCCCTATGCTATTACATGTATTTATAACCTCTAGCCGACCCTAAGGCTATCACACTCAAACTGTAACTCTTAATTAATTATAAATCAAATACACTTCTTAATTAGAGGTAAACCCAACTTAGACTCCTAATCACACAATAACTCTATTAATATTAGAATTCTAAATATATTCCAACATAATAGACAGCATGCTTAAAACTACCCCTTCTTTAGCTACAGTATCTACCTTGCATTTGTTGATCTGAGAATGTGAGTCACACCAAACCCCTTATCCCTCACTATCATTCCGATCTCAGTTACTTTATAAAGAACCCCTCTCTCCACAAGATTTTGGACCATGCCCCTCACCATAAACAACTTAAATTCAATCCGTTCACCCTGAGTTTGGTCTTGAAAGTTTATCTATGGACCTCACTGCATTAAAACTACACAAATCTTTTGGAATCATTTGTATTGCACAGTTCTAAAACGGTGAAGCATGTTTCCGCTCTCCACAGTCAACACTGCAGTTGATGAGTTTTGTTTTTTTTTAATGGTTAATATATTAATTAAAAAAAAAGAGCACCAGAGGTGCAAATATAAAAAGAAAAGAGGAAAAACTAAGAAACAAATCAACCCGCATCCCCACGCAACAACGAAGAACAACCACAACAAAAGAGAAACAAAAAGGACCTATGCTAAGTCAAAAAGGGCCTGCAGTTGATGAATTTTGTTTCAGTGAGAGAAAATGTGACTGTTATTTTATGGTTGCAAAAATGACTCAGTTTTACTAAGGACATAACAAGATTGATAAGTGAAATCAAGTTTTTAATTCATAATAACTACCAATAAACGTCAATGGCTGGGCTCAGAAATATGAAGAATTCCAAAAACAGTAAGCAAACTTTCCAAGTGGGGAAGCAGGTATTGAAATCATTGTCCCTCGGAGAAGCATTCATGTTTTCTAGGTAAGTTGTGTGATCCAAATCCGCAACCGTGGTTGCACAAGTGAGCATTTGGATCATGCCAAGAGTTCGTCACATGGAAGCTGTCTCTTCACTTACCAATAACTATCAGAGAAAAGGTTTCTCTACTCCACTTGCACGTTTCTTCAGTCAATTTCAAACCTGAGCAAATACAAGGTAGTGTTTCTCCACAGTGAAAATTTTCCACATTCTCAACTTTTTCTTCGCCCAGTAGGAGAATTCTCGCATCTAATTTTCTGCACATCAAAATGCCCTCTTCGCATTTACAATTGTCCAAGTAAATAATGATAGCAAGGGATCTTATTATCAGTTCCTTACATCTTCTCTGACAATTTGAAAACCCAAAAAGCACCTACGTAATAATAAAGAGAGGAAAAAGAAAATTAAAAAAAAAAAAAAACAACTGACCTTGAAAAACCATAAGCCATCCAATGGACCTGATTCATCGTCGAAAAAATCTGACTCGTCGTCAAACTCCGATGATTGATAGTCGGACCACCAACTCCGCTTCTTTCTACGTCGGAATCTTTCGTCGTCATCGTCATCGTCGTCGTCGAATGCCTCATCCCGGAATCTGAATTTTCCAGTTCGGACGCCTTCGGCATTCGAATCCCAGCCGCGTTTGCTGGCGCAGCGTCGGACTGCAAGTGAAATACTGGTTTTTTTGGTGAGAGTAGTAGGGATTTCATACTTCTGCGATGGCGGGGGCGAGAAAGGGAAGGAGAAGATGAAGAGGTGGTGTCTGCAGACGGGGGCTCGAATCTCCATCAAAGCAAATCATAGCGTTAGCATAATAGCCTTTCATTTCGGGTTACGAAAATGCGATTGGATGTGGTGAAAATGTTCATGCTTTCATTGGCGAAAACAAATCAGGCGAAATTAGACAAAAATCCACTTAACTGAGGCTTGAGAAAGATTTGTTGGGGGTTTTTTCTTGAAGGTGGGAAATTTTACTGAGATTTTTCTACTGAAAGATATTATGTATTTTATTTAGTATCTTAACGAAAAAGGGATAAAAAGATGATTTTTTTTCTCACCCCAAAAAAGGAAAAGGAGATCCCCTCATCCAAGCTTTAAAATTAAATAATAATAATAATAATAATCTATGGAGATTTGAGAAGTCTTACTATTCACAGAGGTGGCGAACATGATATTTTTTATAAAATATATAAAAATAATAAGTATATAACATGATTTTAATGGGTGTCTATTACTCTTATTTGTAGTGTAGTAATTGCAAAATTTAACAAAAAAATAAATATTTCTACCTCCCTAAAATACCTTGGTACAAAACTCGGCATAACTTTGTTTACATGTATTAGAATATTGTAAAGTTAATCTCTCATTGGAAAGGTTTTGAATAAGTTTTTTAATAAATCTAATTTTGTATAAACTTGATATCAATCCATCAAACAAGCTTGTATATCTTACCTTTTTTTTTTCAGTCAATCTTAAAGTGACATGTCCTATTTTAAAAAATATAAATAAAAATAAAAATAGAAGAAAAGTCAGCCAAGCCAGTTGGGCGTAGATTCTCTAATAGTGTGGAAATCATTCATTCTCTTCCATTTTCCTAAATTATAGTTAGGGTTTGACCAAGGTCAAATCTATGGGCTTTAGAAGTGGGATTTTGCAAACTAAACAATTAGAATAGGGTATTGAAGCATATTTACCTTATGGGAGATCAATTAAGTTTCTATAGCTCAAAAATCAAAATCCCCTTTAAAAAGCCTCGTTTGTCCCATATCAAAATCTTTATAAAATTGAATGTTAATTCATTAATTTGGTCTATGAAGTTGCTTTCATCATCTTATTACTTATTTCAATTAAATGATTAAAAAATATAAGCACTAAATTAAAAATAATAAATTAAGTGATATTTTTATTGACTCGTTTAATAACATCGTTATACACAAAAAATCATAATGCCGTAAAAGGAAATTCAATTTATCATCTAATAAAAAATAATCAAATGCTAATACCAACCATTATAAATTAGTGAATTCTATTCAATGTTTTTTTAACCCTCCATATTTTCACCACTTTAAGTTATTTTTAGTAAACTCCATATCAAGCATAATTAATTAGTGGCCCTTAGATAGATGTGTATATTTATAATGTCTCAGGTCAACAAAATGGTTATGGGAATAAGAGGATATATGAATCGTACGATTTTACGATTTTCGATTTACGATTCACACCCCTAAACCAATTTTGATACGATTCGAGTTTAGTAACATTGGGTAAAATTGGAGAATGCCATACACTTAGAGTATTGGGAATATTTATAAAATTTCATGCTCATAATGTGTTTGATAATATGTTTGAGTGAATGTTGCCTTATGCACATTCGAATACATAGTTGGGTAAGGTTATAGTTTGACCTCCTTATGCCTATATGTAATTGATGTGAATATATTGTATCAGATATATATGTATGAGTTTTCCACGTTCCCTATGATTAGATGTTTATTATAATTGAGAATTTATACATTTGTGATGTGTTGAAGTATAATACAATTTGTGATAAATCAATATTACCCAAGATGTGTAATTTAGGGCCTTGATAACTTCTCATACTTGTGTATGGTTATGAGTAATGTAAGCATCAAATGAATTCTATGCTTGTGATTGAAATTCTTAGATGTGTAATTTATATAATACCATGATGAATGTGTTTTCATACTATACTTAGACTTTTGTGATGATATGTACATCCTGAAATTCCGTTACTAGAAGTATGAAAGACCTAGAGGAGAGGGGTGAATTGGTCTGATCCGATTTTATTTCCCTTTTTAATAATTTATCAATTTGACAATATGTGCAGCGGAATAAACGTGTGTGCAAGTGATAAACAAATGAATCAAACCATTAAAGCAATCCACACATGCACAACGATATATAGTGGTTCGGTTCACTTGAACCTACATCCACTGTCAGACTCACCCACTCTAGGGTTATCCCCAATCTACTATGTATGGATCTCACACCCAAATAGTACAACCTAATTTTTAATAGAGGTTCAACCCAAATAGTCTAATCCTCTACACCTATTTTTTTGAGTGGTTCGAACACACTATTCTAATTCACTTTAAAATGATTAAAATAAAGGAAAGAATAAATACTTGCCTTGGGCCTTATCCGTTCTCTTTTAAGTGTTTTCTTCTTTACTCAATTTGTGTGCTTCTTCTATCAGATTTACTCCATCAGAGTGATTATCGGTACAGCAGTATAGGACATAAATATGACTGGTTTTAAGGTCCTATGTGAACACGTTAAGCTTCATCAGAACTGGGGTATTGATTACCCAAACATCTATGTAAGAAGATGATGAAGAAGGTGTAAGAGGAGGCTAATCTCTCTGGTCATACTGTTATATTTTTCCAAGAGGCTCTCTGTGTGTGTCCATCCTAATTTCATTCAGCTCCCTGATATATATAGGACTGCCTGTTCTTTTCAGCCAGTCACGCCCACGAGGCCTCGAGGATTCCAATGAGGCCTCGTGGCGGTATATGGTAAGACAGCACAGAATCTGCATAAGTTATTCTGTTTTTAAACAGCGACTGTCCAGCCAATTTAAAATGCCACCGTACATGATTGGCCATTGATTTATTTCAGTCATCAATCACAGATTTACATTGAGAGAGATTGATGATTGTAAATCACTTTAGATCACATGGAGGACCCTTTCCAATTCTGTCAAAGACAGCTAGCTCCCCAACGATGAGGCTCCATCAGATTTTCAAATCTGTATGAGGTGGCAAAAATTGAGTTTCTTGGTTATTTCTTATTTCCATAAAAACTCCCAATAAAGGATCTTTTAGAAATCATAAATACTCTTCCAGATTTATTTAATTAAATCTGCAAGATACTCAGTCAAGTGGCATAAGCTCGCTGATTTACAGCTATCCTAATTATGACTCAGCAACAACCTGTCTGCTAGGCCTCGACAGACTGCACGAGGCCTCGAAGCTGAGAGTTAATTAAATTCTAATTTTTTCAATTTAAACAATTGACTTCTAAGATATTCGGCTTAACCTAAAAGCTCTTAAGATTCACTTACCTGTGTGCCAATAACATATTCGATGTCGATTCTTCAATTGCATATTAGATCTTCACATACTTCCAAGGCAAGTCCAATTAAGTTACGTAATTGACAATATGGGTGATTCGGACGACCGGGGCACTTATCTATCCGTAGTGAGTACCTATGATGATAATGGTTGTGGTGGATCAACCTAACCATGTGTAGAATGAATTTGCATGATTTGAAGAGGAACTTGATGAATTGTTAGACTAATTGAAATGGGCGAGTTAAGGTCAAGTAACTTATAACCCTAGGGGATTGACTTGTGCTACAATGGGGATGGGTTAGTATGATTGAGAATGCAATGTAAATGCTAAGAAAACCTTATTTCATTTTTCTCAAAGTAAAAATATGACTACCCAAACGTGAAAATAATGAATTACGGCTGATCTGATCCACTATGTGGTACGTAAGCACCTTAGAGCATTGTGCCTCAGCTCGATCAAAAGATATATTGTGTCTCATCCATTTATATTAAGAATGATGAATAAATTGTGTTAATTGTTGAAAACCCTTGGGAAGGGTTGAGATAAATTATTGTTGAATTTAATTGGGTTAATATCGTGAAAAATGGAGTGATTAGACTTAAGATGATAAACCACTATAGACGGGTTGAATGAATTACAAGAATTAAGAATATGTTAAATAAACCCGATATGTGTATCTCATGGTTGGTGTGTTGTACATGTTCATAAAGTAATCCAATGTGATGAATGTTTAAAACGTAATTGAATGTGCTATGCTACTATCCTTGTGAAATTGTGGTTCTGATGTGATTGTGCCATATATGTTGCCCATATAACTATAAATATGATCCATTTTGTATTACTCACTGATGTGTGCCTAGGAGGTTATCTAGGAGGTGAGTATGGGATGTTGTGGTAATGGGCATGATGGGATTGAGAATTACTAGTATTAGGATGAAACTCAAAGAGTATATAAGACTTGATTATGTACCTTTCTCTTGTTTGGGCCCCACTAGTATGAGTCTCCACTCCCTAGAGGAGGTTGGTGTGATAGGATAATGGTTTTGTTTAAGAAATCTATTGAATGGTGGCGTCGGCTATGGGACTTGGTCCTTTAGAGTTGTCGTTGAGGAGTATAGATCCGATCATGATTCGCGTTATAGGTCGCTTTCACGACTGTTTGTGATTGTCATTGAGGAGTATAGCTCCTATTATGCATCGCACTGTAGGTCACTTTCACGGCTGTTGTGGTTGTCATTGAGGAGTATAGCCCCTCACATGCTTCATGTTGTAAGTCGCTCTCACGACTATTTTATACACTTGGTGTGCAGGTACGTAGGGTTAGATACTCGTAAGCCTAAGCGGGCGGTAATAACTTAGTAAGACACATTGCGTAGGATTAGATACTCGTGAGCCTATGCGAACGGTACTACTTAGTAAGACGTATTACGCAGGGTTAGATACTTGTGGGTCCTATTTGGGCGGTACTAACTTGGTAAATCGTATATTGATCACCTTAAAGCTGACTTAATCACTAGAGTGGTAAAGGGACGCGGGATGAGGTAGATTATCTATGTTGTATGGACATCTCTCACTTGTAAGTTGTGGCCTATGTCTCTAAAGGAATCATGATATTTGACATTCCATTTCATAGAGGTATCCTTGAGTAGACATTGTGTTCAAATTGATAAGGTTGATAATAGGATAGTGTTGCATAGTATGACTTATATTCCATTTCACATATTATTATTATGTGGGTGCGTCCCTCACGTGATATTGATATTAAGACGTGGTATGGGTACGTCTCTCACGTGATTATGATATTTGACTACCCGTTCCAGAGTTGTATTCTGGACTGTGGGGTCGGCTATGGAGACTTGGTCCCGTATGATTGTCGTCGAAGAGTGAGTCTCTCACATGCTACGCGCTTAGGGCGTTCTCACGACTATATAACACATTTGATGTGTGTTGATGCGCATGGCTAGATATTCGTTTATGGGGATGGTACTAGTTTTGTAAGATGCGGTCTGACCATTTTAAAGCTTGGTTGAATCACCCATGAGGTGAATGGATGTAGGGCGAGGTAGACTTGATCACGCTAGTCGTAAGTCTCCCGCTTAGTTAGTCATGAGCCCTAAGTCTTGTTGGGGGTCGTGATATGTTTATAATTTGATATTGTTGCCACAGTTACGTAGTGATTCATGTGAATGTTGTTCATGCGGATAGAAGATCTCATGGTAGTGATATATTCCCTAGATGAGTTATGCCTATGGATGAATTATACCCATGGAGGGATTATATTCATGGATGATTTATACCCATGGATAGATGATACTCACTGATGAAGTGTTATCAGAGATGAATGATTAGTCACATGAATGTTGTTCCCATAATAGACATATATGATTCATATCCAGATATTGGTTATATGATAGGCATATTGGCCCCATGATAGACATGTTGGTCCCATGGTAGACGTGTTGGTCCCATGGTAGACTTGATGGTTCCATAGATAGATATTATTCATATGGATGGTTATCCTCATAGAGGGCATTGTGACCATAGATGTATATTATTATCGTAGATGGATATTCTCACGGAAGGCAATGATTCCATATGTGATTGGACCCATATTTAGAATATTGTCCCCGAGGAGGGATGTAGTACTTATGTTCATTTATAGATCCCATTATTGATGTTTATCCCATGAGTGACGTAGACTCTATGGTTGACAGTGTTCCTATGGTTGATATAAACATATGATTGACTAGACTCGTGATGGGTGAGACCTATTTTATTGATGAGGCTCACGGGCATTAGAATGTCCTGGTGTGACATCATGAATAACACTATGTTAGTGCTATGAAATAAGTGAAATTAGAACTACGCAAGATCTGATCTTCAATAGAGTACGTAGTCATCTGATGATTCAGTTCGATCAACTCAAGGGTCCAATAAATCCTAGGATCTAAAGGGATCTTATTATATATGTGGGTGTTACGTATTTAGACTATGAGTTATGCACGCTTTAGAGTTAAAAAAAATATTATTGTTTCTCACGTGTCTATTGGGTCGGGGCGTGACAATATTGAAAAATCCAACACCATACATGGGAAGACATCTCAATAATATCATAATACAAAATAATGACTTTTGAAATTTTAGAAATAACTTTAAAAAAGAATTTAAAATTCCAAAACTCTAATAACTTTTGAAATTTAAAAAAAAAAAATCTATGAAATCTAGATGAACGAAATAATGAATCTTAAGGAAAATTTATCAATTGCCACTAAATTAAAAAAAAAAAACTCTACCTCTAAATTCTGAATGAGGCCCACCCATTTATGATTCTATGAATTTTTACACCCATGGAGGGTACGAACCCGATCATAACGCGACCCGCTTCCCTACCTACCGGTTACCCGCTCCAAAACCCACCCTAAAACCCCTATCTTCTTCACCTTTTCATTCCTTTCTTTTCGTCCTCTTCTAATCTCGGTCGGAGCTTTTCAGTTATGCTCCCGTTTATTTCCACTTCTGAACGTGAGAACCCGCTTTCTGATTTGAGAAGATAAGATCCCATTTCTCCGGCCAGAAATCGAGCCCTCAAGCTCCTTTCGTTCTTTGTTGTCATTCTATTTCCAATCCATCACAGTTATTCGCCCGTATTCCAGTCGACCCTTACCGATTTTCGCTTGGTTCTTCACAGTCAATCATCGTCTCCTTCCTCTTTCGCAGGTATGCCTTCTTCTCTCTCAAACTTTTTTATTTTGAAAGTTCTCTGGAAATATTGTTATTTCTTAGAAATTTCTGAGAGATCTTTTGATTTTCTTAGAAATACATATTCCTTGCATGTTCATAGATCTACATACTCTCTCACTCTCTCAGATCTACTTTTCTAATGTTGGGATTTGATTGGGGTGTCAGACATCCACTTTGGATTTTGATTTCAATTTGTAAGTTTGATCTAGGTTGTGGGTTGAAGGGAAAGTAATAATGAGCTTGTCATGATTTCTTTATGTTTTTTCTGTTGGAAAATATGTCTTGATCATGATTCATGCTTCTAGCAGCTATGAAATCGCAAATCTTTAGCTGAGAGGAAGGCATTTTAGGAGAAGCAGCATCAACTCCTCAAATTGAGCACGATAATGTTAATTTGTTTTTGTATGTCTGAAAAGCATAAAGACCAAATTTTAAAAATTAAAGTTTTTGGTTAGTTTCATAGAGCTGTTTATAAATTGTCTCAATTTCATTATCATCATTATAAGCCAGAATTCTATCTCAAGTTGGCCTTTTGAGTTCCGCATCTCCATTTGTCTCTATCATGAACAATATTAAATATTGTTGGTCACTCCACAATCTGACATATCTTTCTTTATCCAACCCTACGAGCCAGAGCTGTGCCTGGCTGAAGCATGACCAGACCACTCAACTGAGTTTCTCTTGCTTGTCATCCATGTGTGTTATTTTATGATGTTTCTATTGCGGCCATTCCTATATCTATCCCTAATATAGTTAATCCATTCATCCAATGGAGCAAACTAGGTCTAAATTTGTTGTCATTATATTTCATTTTTGTCTTGAGGACCATGTTCATGTTTTGTTGATCTTGAACATCAAAATGGATATTTTACTTTCACAATACCTTCATGTTACAAATCATCATCATTAAAGCTAAGATCTCATCTATCTGGGGTTGGTTTTTCGACTTCTATTCCTCCATTTGACCCTATTAAATAAAATTAGAAATAGACATCAATATGTTATTAAAAAAATGTATAGGTCTGAAATTAGTGCATGTCTTTCAACATCTTAAAGATCAGATTTATGAACTTGACTCATTTACATCTCTTGTATTTATGACTGATTTCATTTGCTGTGGGTGAGAACCATTTAATCGCAAGTTATCAACCTATAGTTTATTGACCTGTTGTCCAGGATTGTTTGGATGCTAGACGTTGGTGGTGAAAACCAATATATTTTCAATTTTTACTGGATGTTTATGATTACTGTTTCTTGAGCTAGAATTCCAATTGATTTCGTGTCCAACATTAAAGTTATATTGAAAATACGATCTCAGAGGCAACTCCATTGAGCCATGGATACATTTGAAAGCTGTACCAAATTTGGAAGCTGATCTTTACTTCAATTTTTCCTTCAACTTTTCAATGCCAGAAACTCCCTATCCTAAAATGATCTATTTCTTTGAGTTGGATCCATGGCAGTTGGGTTTTGAGACCCTCTCCTTAGAAAAATGTTGTTGTCACTCCAAATCTAGGCACAATTATGCAGAATGCTACGATAATGACCCAACTTAGATCCAAATTTATATTTATAACGTTTATTTGTTATCATGGATATATGCATGATGTATTTGATAACAGTGGAAATGATGAGACTACTTTATCTATGCCTATTAGACTCAATTGTAGTAGCATCCTTTACAGCCCCTTTTGGTTTTGTTTCTTGTTATATGTATTCTCTTTTTTGTGGCCATCTCAGTCACTTGTCATTATATACTTAATTACTTATAAATTTATCAATGAAATTTGCATCTTCACCTTTTGAAAAAGAAAAGAAAAAGGTAGGAAGTAATTATTTTGAGCACTTCATAGTTACTGGCCTTGAAGTGAGTCTTTTCCTCCAAACAAAGTTCTGATTACAAAGTTCTCATGTTCCTCTATCTGTAACTACACTAATGAATGGATGAAGAGTGAAGTTCATGGGCTTGGTGTAATGCCTTGTACTTATCAATTTGGAAGGTAGACCAGTTGACTATCCTAATGAGGATTGGTTGCACTTGACTGGGCCAATACATTCTATGCACCAACTAAATTCATTTGGGCTCAGTCCACCAACCTGGGTTGAACTCCAACTGCATTAAGTCAAGCCCAGGCCCAATGATTACAAAACAAGGTTCTCTAAATGGGGGTCCTGGTCCTTTTGATACTTGCGACCCACAACAACCTTCTTCCAATCGCGATTCAGAGGGACTTCTTTCTCAAACAAGTCATTGCAGAATGGTTTCATTTTGATTTCCGGTGGGAGGTGACGGGGATTTGGCATCATTAGAGGTGGTTCCTTCATCTCCAATGGCGGACGATGCTTGCAGGGTTGATGATGAGCAGCAGCGGCCTCCAGATAATCGTCTATAGGTATTGTTTGGATCAAATCTCAGGCAAGGGAGCTAGGCAAAAGCTGTGGAGGGGGATGATACTTTAGCTCAGTCAGTTAGACCGGTGGAATTTGATGAAGATAAGCTTCTGCTTGTGGTTTCTTTGCTAAGGATCTCTTCTCAGCAACGAACACTTCAGTTGAAACAAATTTTGAAAGAGTTTTGGGAGGCAGAACATTGAGATGAAGAAGACCGGCGGCTGCGGAGAAAAGAAAATGTGAGAGGGATCTCAGAAATTTGCAGTCTTTGGTAAGCTATGATAGAAATTCAATTGTGGCTGCTTCGTCGGGTGTGATGGGTCTAGTTTGATGAGAATTAAGTCAGGGGATTGGAGGCTGTGGCGAAACGGGTATTGGTGAAGAGAGTAGTCTTTCATCAGAAGCCAAATATTTTATTTCTTCAAGAAACTAAATGTCAAGAGCTGGAGGAAGTCTTGTCAGGTCAGTATGGGGTAGTGTCAGTATGGGGTGGGTGGCTAAAGCTTCAAAGGGAGCTTCAGGAGGCTTGTGGACAATTTGGAATGCAAATAAGTGAAAGTTGGTTTCCGCTAAGGTTAATTCTTTCTCGATTTCTATGGTATTGGAGGATATTACAGTTGGAAGGTTTTGATTACAAATGTGTATGAGCTGAATAATGATTCTGATAGGGATTTGTTTTTTCAGTGGTTTCTGTGGTTTAGGGATTTGTTTTTTGAAGAGTTATCTACAGCTCGGGGGTCTTTTCCTTTTCCATGGTGTGTGGGAGGGGATTTTAACGTAGTTCGTAGAATGTCTGAAAGGAAAGAGTGTAACAGAATATCTCTTCCTATGCAGAGTTTTAGTAACTGGATTGATCAGATGGAGTTGATTGACTTTCCATTTGGGGTACTTATTTTACTTGGTCCAATATGTAAGACAATCTGTGTAACACCCCGGATTTTCAAGTTATTATTTATATGAAAATTATCCATTTAATTTGTGAATTTTTAGATATGGATCTTATATGGGTAATGTATTGAGTCATTGGCCCAATTAGGACTCAAAGGTTTTGGAAAGGGTTCCAATAAAATTTAAATGGGTTGAATTAAAAGAGTATGCTTTATATCTAAATTAAATAAATGATTGTGCCGAATTATTAGATTTGAATATCCAAGGAGATGTTTAAAAATTAAATGAAGATTACATTGGCCGTGTGTAGGGATTGCATATCTAGGTGATGCGCATGGATCATTTAAAAAGGGGCTTTCAAGATTAAAAACGGCATAAGGGAATTATTATTTTAGCACCTTTTAAATTGGGATCATGGGAGATTAAAAGAGGCAATAAGAGGGGCGCATGACACTTTCCAACTTAAGACACAAGGGGGCGCACGGCATTGAGGTAAGTATTATCTTAAGCATCTTCTAAATATGGGAAGCCAAGGTCGGCAAGTGCTATCTTAATAGGATTGACTGGAATAATAAAGGGAGAGATATAAGGGGCGCACGGCCCTAAGAGGAAATTGTATCTAAAACACCTTCTAAACTAAGATCAAGAGGGAGTTATTAAAAAGGAGAGAAGGACAAGGGCGTACAGATTGCACGTCTCTCTCTCCAATTTTCTCTCTCTCTCTCTCTCTCAAGTTCTCATTCACGGCAAGAATAAGGAGAAGGAGAAGACAGCCAGCAAGAGGTGTTATTGGTTTGGAAAAATTAAGAAGAAAGGAGAAAGATTAGAAGAGCAAGAATCAATCGGAACCGGTTAGTATTTTTATTTGATAAATTTGTTTTAAAAGAAAAGAACCATAGGGTTCGGCCATGTTGTATGGCTGAACCCCATGGAAGAGTATAGGGAGATGAATGTATGAATTTTAATGGAAAGACATGTTTAGTTCATGGGTTTTGAGGATTGAAAACCATCGAGGAACATTGGGTTTGTTTAATGGGTTTTTGAAGGATGAATCTTATGGAAAGAACATTGATTTTTTTAAATGGAAGTTTGAAGGAAAAGTTGAATAATAGGGTTCGGCCATGTTGTATGGCTGAACCCCATGTGAAAGGTTATTTATGATTTATTTTAAATGGATGTATGGTTGATGGTTTAAGATTGATGGAAAGACAAATTAATAGATGAATGTGAATGTATGATTTCTAAAGAGTATGAATCATAGGGTTTGGCCATGGTGTATGGCCGAACCCCATAGAGTTGTTCATTAAATTTGAAAACCTTCTAAAAATAGAAGGAGGAGATTAAAATGGGAAAAATTCTATTTATGGAAAGATGCATGCTAAATTTGGAAACTATCTAAGTATGGAAAGATGCATGCTAAATTTGGAAATTATCTAATTTATGAAGGATGCTTCTTAATTTAGAAAGTTTCTAATAATGGAAGCATGGAGGAACATTGCTCATTTTTATGGAAGATGGTTACTATTTTTAGTAAGTTTCTAATTAAGGATATGAGTCGGCCATTGCATGGCCGAACCATAATTTCATTATGGCTAAGATGCTAGATCAAGGATTAATGATTTTTGAAAGAGGGTTCATAATTTGGAAAGGTTGTTAGATTTAATTGTTGGACCAAAAGAATAGAAAAGGAGGGGTGAGGTTCGGCCATGGTGTATGGCCGAACCCCACCAAATGTAGTTATGGATTTGGGGTTTCTTAGACATTGAATCATGTGCATTGATTTATTAATTTTAAAGCGTTGCAAAACATAAAAACCATAGAAAGTCTTAAGGAAGTTTTAAAGGTCTAAAGTGATTTTAAGAATGGAAATAAGGAACTACACATGGCTGAACTCCATGAAAAAAACAATGATAAAAGGTGTTGTTAGATGTGGAAGATGTTAAATAAAGAAACCATAAATGAATAAATGGCAATATTGTAATTAGAGGCTAAAATGAAAGATCACCATGGCTGATCCCCATGAACCATGGTAATGGGATATTGATTAGCCTAAGTATGTTTTAAATGAATAGACTGTATAATGTCATTATTGTAATTAGCTGAATTAATGGACCATGGGTTCGGCCATGGTGCACAATTAATAATATCAATTAATAACATTATTATTAGGTTATTACAAATCTTTCTATTTTTCTCTCTCTAACAAGATCAAATAAGTAATGAATTTTGTTGAATTTCTTTTGAGTCGAGTAAAAAAGTCAGCTAAATTACTCGATCAAAAAAATTTTGAGTGTGCAAGTTTTGAATTTTCAGACTATCTATGAATAATGAAAAATTACTCGGAATAAATTCATTGCTCTATAAACTTTTAGTTACATACAGTTAATAACATTATTACTAGGTTATTACAAATCTTTCTATTTTCTCTCTCTAAAAAGATGAAATAAGTAATGAATTCTGTTGAATTTCTTTTGAGTCGAATAAAAAATTCAGCTAAATTACTCGATCAAAAAGATTTTGAGTATGCGAGTCAAACCATCTATACACATGTAACCTATGAATAATGAAAATTTACTCAGAATCAATTCATTACTCCAATAAGCAGTCAGTTATGCACCGTTAATAATATCAGTTAATAACACTATTACTAGGTGATTACAAATCTTTCTATTTTTCTCTCTCTAACAAGTTCAAATAAGTAATAAATTTTGTTGAATTTTTTTTGAGTCAAGTTAAAAAGTTAGCTAAATTACTTGATAAAAAAGGTTTGGTTGTGCAGGTTATGAATTTTAGGACCATCTATACACATGTAACCTATGAATAAAATTTACTCGGAATCAATTCATTACTCATGTAAGAAGTCAGTTACGTACCATTAATAACATTATTACTATGTTATTACATACTTTTCTATTTTTCTCTCTCTGATAAGATCAAATGAGTAATGAATTTTGTTGAATTTCTCTTGAGTCGAGTAAAAATTAAGCTAAATTATTCGATCAAAAAGATTTTGAGTGTGCAAAGTTTTGAATTTTCAGACCATCTATACCCACCTAACCTATGAATAATGAAAATTTACTCAGAATCAATTTATTACTCATGTAAACACTCAATTACATACAATTAATAATATCAGTTAATAACATGATTACTAGGTTATTACAAATCTTTCTATTTTTCTCTCTCTAACAAGATCAAATAAGTAATGAATTTTATTGAATTTCTTTTGAGTCGAGTAAAAAGTCAGCTAAATTACTCAATCAAAAAGATTTTGAACGTGCAAGTTTTAAATTTTCAGACTATCTATACACATGTAACCCATAATAATGAAAATTTACTCAGAATCAATTCATTGTTCTATAAGCAGTCAGTTACATACAGTTAATAACATTAGTATTAAGTTATTACGAATCTTTCTATTTTTGTCTCTCGAAGATCAAAAAAGTAATGAATTTTGTTAAATTTCTTTTTAGTCGAATAAAAAATTCAGCTAAATTACTTGATCAAAAAGATTTTGAGTGTGCAAGTTTTGAATTCTCGGACCGTCTATACACACGTAACCTATGAATAATGAAAATTTACTCGGAATCAATTCATTACTCCAGTACATTCACTTATGCACAATTAATAATATCAGTTAATAACATTATTAATAGGTTATTATAAATCTTTCTATTTTTCTCTCTCTAACAAGATCAAATAAATAATGAGTTTTGTTGAATTTCTTTTGAGTTGAGTAAAAAATTCAACCAAATTACTCTATCAAAAAGATTTTGAGTTTGCAAGTTTTGAATTTTCATACCATCTATACACACACGTAACTTATGAATAATGAAAATTTACTCGGAATCAAAACTCCAGTAAACAGTTAGTTATGCACAATTAATAACATTATTACTAGGTTATTACAAATCTTTCTATTTTTCTCTCTCTAACAAGATCAAATAAATAATGAATTTTGTTGAATTTCTTTTGAGTCCGAGTAAAAATTCAACTAAATTACTCGATCAAAAAGATTTTGAGTGTGCAAGCTTTGAATTTTCAAACTATTTATACACACGTAACTTATGAATAATGAAAATTTACTTGAAATCAATTCATTATTTCTGTAAGCCTTCAATTATATGCAGTTAATAACATTATTACTAAGTTTTTACAAATCTTTCTATTTTTCTCTCTCTAACAAGATCAAATAAGTAATGAATTTTGTTAAACTTCTTTTGAGTGGAATAAAAAATTTAGTTAATTACTCGATCAAAAAAATTTGGAGTGTGCAAGTTTTGAATTTTAGGACCGTCTATACACATAATCTATGAATAATGAAAATTTACTGCGAATCAATTCATTACTCCCTATAAACAGTCAGTTAATAATATCAGTTAATAACATTGTTACTAGGTTATTGTAAATCTTTATATTTTTCTGAGATTATGGTTGAAAAAGAGACACCTCCAATGTCACGTGCAGACGATCAAGGCCGTCCGATGATTTAGGTTTGTTAGGGCCTGCCCTTCTGTCTCCCACTCATTCAAATACAATAATCGCCAACGTCGTAGCAGAGGGTGGAGGCCTTTGCCTGGTTGCCTCTCCCCACTTACCACCGCCGTCACCACTGCCCTTCCGTCCCTGCACAATTCAGCTACTTCCCATCCTTCAAAGCTTCCACTCCTTCTTTCCCTTGAATCTTGAGTTCCACGATCGGCGCTGGAATCCGTTCTCCACTGATCTCCCAGCACACACGATTCGATCCCGATCCGGTTCTGGTAGGACTCCAATTTAGTTTCTCCATTCAGATTTGAATTTTCTGTAATTTCCTATTTCTTCCTGGGAATTCCCTTCGATTTTGTTGATTTCTTCCTTTGGTGATTATCATGATCTGTCAAAAAAGTTTTGATCTTTTTTTTTTTTCCTTCTTATTTTTGCAATCCATTTTATTTTTTCCGTGTAAGCCGTTGTTTGATAATTTATAAAAAGTTGGGGCTGATAGCTCCCTCAAGTGCATGGTCTAATAGTGGGGATGACATGATGATCAATTCAAACAGCTCTGCTCACCTTTCTGTGATCTGAAATAAGAAACTGACCATAGCCAACGCCTGTCCAACTCAAGCTGATATTAGGCCCGGTGATATAAATGTTTGTCCAATTATTTAAATTTGAAGCTCAAAAGTTGAGGTTCATGACGTTTAGATTAAGCCCACTTTGAAGAGTCGAAGTCCATATGGTTTTGTATAGGTTCATCATTTTGACCATATCAGAAGATGGGGCCCATTGCCTTGTTATAGAACTCAGGTTTTCCCGTTTCTTTGAATGAATAAACTACTGCTTATCATTAAAAAAAATTAGTGAGACGAGGTAACAACTCAATAATAAATTGGAATCTTGGATGATAATTTTTGAGACAAGTGGCCTTAGAATTAATAGAACTAAACCAAAATACATGGAGTGTAGCTTTAGTGGAATAGAAGATCAAGAAGGTGAGCCAGTTAAGATTGAAAATGACTTGGCAGTGCACGGCTATAAGTTTAGATACTTGGGGTCTATGGTAAAGTCTGTTGGAGGATAGGATTTAGATACTTGTGGCGTTTTGTGTGATAGGAGAGTTCCACATCGCCTTAAGGGACAATTTTAAAAAATAGTTATTAGACCCACAATGCTTCATGGAGTTGAGTATTGTTCGATGAAGAAAAGACAATTGGACACAGTTAGGGTGATAGAGATGTGCATGTTCTTTGGATGAGTGGTATAACTCTAAAAGGAGACTCCTCAAGTGTCATCAAATGGGCTGCTAAGGACTCCTTGGAATATTGCTGACCTGATTGAGGAAATTCTGGATATTTCTGTTGTGGCTTCTGTTAAGTTTACTCATATTCCAAATGAGGCGAATGGTCGTGCAGATGCTCTGGCAAAAAAGGGGTTACTAGATTATCTATTATTACTGGTGATTTATTCTCCTGTTTAGCCTAATTTTTTGGATGTAGGTTAAATTTTTTTGGGGTTGGGTTAGAAAGTTGATGTGCTTTTTTTTTCTTTTTTTCTTTATTTTTCATGGGGTTGGGTTAGAAGTTTGGTGTGTTGTTTATTTTTCTGGACATTCAGCTTGTTGTAGCTTAAATTTTGGCTTGTGGGCTTTTTTGTTATTTCCTATTCTCTACAATTAATTACCATCATTCAAAAAACTTTGAAGAGAGTAAAGAAATAACCACATTAGAGACAATAATAAAATAGCCCTAATAGAGGACAAATTAAGAAAAATGCATTTGAGGTGGTTTAGACATGTGAGTAGAAGAATGGATACAACCCTAGTTTGTAGAATGAGAAGTTACAAATTGCAGGTACAAGGAGGGATAGATCAGTGAAAACATGGAATAAGGGATAAAGGAAGACATGATAAATACTGGAGTGACAAACTGTATGGTTCATGATAGGGTCAAATGGAGAAATAGAACTTGAAAAGCTAATCCTAGATAGATGAGATTGTGGCTATGATGATGTTGTTGATGATGAAGATATTCAGGTATACACTTCAAGTTTAGGTCAGTTAATTGCAAGTCCATTCTAAACCATGTGAGTTTATTGGGATCCAATTGCTTTAAGGTGTAGTTTATTTATTTATCCTTTACCAGTGATTTCTGACCGCATTGTTTAATGTATGCAAACAAAATTATGAGAAAATGTTTCATAGGAAAAATAAACAGACTCTATACACATACACATATAAATGGCTTCTTACCAACTTTTCCCTTGAAATGTTTTTTTTTGGTTGAAATCTTCCTTTTTTTTTTTTATCAAATAAGAAAGTAATCAAATTTTCCTTCTGCTAAATTAGATTGAACTTTTTTATTTTCAATTAAACACTTTTCCTTTTTTATGACTAAACTGTTACTTATTTGATTTATCCAATGATGATAATTTTATCCTGCGTCTCATTGAATTTGATGTTTGATCCAATCCGATTTTGTTAATCTATGTGCCCTGTTACTGTTGTTTTACCTAAATTATCTATTGTGTGACTTTCTTCGTAGATTATTTAAACTTTATACATTATCCTTAAATGTTTCTCATGCACTACAATGACCTTAAAATGATTTCATAATTTTATCAATTGTTCCCTATAGTTTAACTCAATACCACTGTTAATACAGAGCTGATTCAGAGATATGAGGCCTTTCTACAGAGGCTTCCTTCGAGTCATTCAAAGCCACTTTACTGACTGTAGGATTGTGCATCATAACCAATCTAAAGGCCACATGACAAGTTTTGGTCCTGCGTCTGTTGCTCTAGAACCAAAGATTCCAATATATGGGAAAGCAACTGGGACGACCTTTCTCCAACAGCCAACTAGCCACTTGAAGGAAAACCTATTTCCATCTATTTTCAAGTCTGTCTCTTTCTCTTCGGCTAAATTGGTATGACATTTTGATTCATTATTCTGTTTTATTTTAGTTACTTTTTGTGAAATTGTGAGTTACTTCTTGTGAAAGTGTGCTTGTGCCTACTGCATTTGTTTCTTCAAAATATGTCTAAATACCACACCAAAACCATGATATGGAGTATGCAAATGACTGGCTCTTTCATTATTTTTTCTTTCCTTTTGATTGGTCATAGTAAAAATGATATTCATGAAATGAAGATTTTAAACATTTATTAAAATAGAATTTTGGTTGTGTGTGTGTGTGTGTGTGTGTGAGAGAGAGAGAGAGAGAGAGAGAGAGAGAGATTTGCCATGATTGGAGCGCAACATGTGGATTTTAGGCTGGACCAAGCCGTTCTTAAAGTCATTTACTGAAGTGCTGGGGAAAGACCACAGGAGCCTGGCAGAATGGCCAGACAAGAAGCTATTAAACTGAATTCAGGAACTTCTTTAGCCAAGAAATGAGGAGCCTTCTTTGGCTAGTGAAACTGCCGATCTTAGAATGAGTAACAATCCATTCCCTCTCAGATGAATCTGATTCCCTTTTTCGAAAGAGAAATCTAATCCCTTCAATCAAACTAAGATTCAGTCCCTTAAACCAAACCCAGGAACTTCCAAAGGCAGTTTATTCCTTCAGCCCATTAAATGGAAGAAAAATTATCATCCTGTATCTCTCCCGCTGTGTTTTCTTTTTTGCATTGCTTTGTGAATCTATGCTTTTAACTGCTAGATGTTATTCTTTGTCAGGTGACACTGATTTCACATCTAATTTATATCCCTTTGAATGCTATTATTAAGATGGTTACTATGTGCCATCTTTTAGTAGCTGTGGAACTTGACCAAGTTGAAGGGAGATGTGAGTGTGGGTAAGTTATAGGCAATGGCTGTATGAAAAAGTTTGATTGAAAGGGAAAAATTGCTAAGTAAGAAATATAGTATCTACATTCTGTATCTTTGAATGGTGTTACATTTTTATAATTATACTTGTTATTTCTTTTTTTGGCTTGTCTTTTAGTCTTTAAATTCACAAGTAATCTCTTTTTAGTATTTATATCTTTAGGCTCCACTGGCTCATCTGTGGACAGTGTGCTGCTCTCTAATTCATATTAAAGAGAAAACCACAATTTTTTATCTATTATGTTCGTTAACTAATTTGAGCAAGCCTGGCTTATTAGAACAAATTAGAGACATCCCATGGTGGCACATCTTTAGAACGTCCTACATATACCCTGATCGTTAGCTATTTTGTCAGGGCATGGTTTATCCGACTGTCCCAGTTAGATGCTTAACGACAACAGGCAATCTGGAGGAATCTATTACAGAAGACTCTTCTGATGCCACCACAGTTGATGTAGCTCCACGCATTAAATTCAAGAGATTGTCAAAGACAGCCAAGCACATAATGCAGGTATATGTCATTGTTATTCTATGAAAGGGTGTTTCTTCATTCTTTGCTATGTTTTCATTGATCATATTATTATTCTCCATCCTAGATTTTGGACAAGGAAGCAGTGCAGGAAGTAAGGGAACGTAGGGAAATTCCTGATATAAGGCCTGGTTATATCATTCAACTTAAAGTGGTATGTGCATTATTGCTCTAGTTGAGCGTATAACCAGTTCTATTTCCTCTCATGATCTCTGATATATCAACAGGAAGTGCCTGAAAACAAACGTCGGGTGTCAATGGTGAAAGGCATAGTTATAGCAAGACGTAATGCTGGTTTAAATACTACATTCAGATTAAGGAGGATGGTGGCAGGCGTGGGAGTGGAATCTCTTTTCCATCTGTAAGTAGTGGAAAATCTTTTTGCATCTTTTTCAAATTGATATTGGTATTTGGCATGGCAATATATGTTTTTTTTTTTCAGAATGGTAAGAATACGTGATGAAAGAACGCATTGCAGAGCAAGGTAACCCGGGACAACCAATGTAGGACAGGAAACAAAACAACCCAAAAACTAGATGCCCAACAAGCCTAACAGACCACTTAGCGGTCTAGTTACAAAGTGATTGAAGTCAATTCCCTTTGCAACACTATCAGCCTGCTCATTGGCTGACCTGGAATGTGACAGCACAGAACCTGTGGATAATCTGTCTTAGTTCCTCCTCCTTGTCTAACTGCCTCCAGGGGCAGGACGATCTTTTAGCCCACTGCGTCACAACAAAGCAGCCTTCTTCCACAAAATCACCTCCCAAACTGATGCCGTCTAGCTCCTTAACCCCCCACCATATTGGCTGAGCCTCTGCTTCATTGGCGTGACAGTCAGGCAATAGCCCAGCATAAGACAGAAGAGCATCCTCAGTGTCATTTCTGATCTGCCCCCCAACCCAAACCCAGAGTTCATTTCAGTAGGCATGGAACTACCATCAAAAATCAATTTTAACCTCCCAAATGGTGGAGGGGACCTGCTTGGAGAAAGCTGACTTTTCTTCGGAACAGCCAACCTCCCTGTAACCATATTTGAAATGCATCAGCAACTGTAATACATTTGTCTCTGGAAGGGCTGCAATCTACCGAGCCACTTTTTGTTTAGTTCTATCAGCTACCTCCAAAACGGCCTTAGTTTTTCCCTTAAAACTTCTGTTATTTATCTCCCTACAGATGCCCCATAAAACACCAAACTGAGCTTCCACAGCTTAGCCACAAAGGAGGAACTAGAGCTACTCAACTAGTTGTTAGTGAAGTGGGACAGCTTAGTTGGCATACAGCACTCAAGACGGAAGAGTTGCAGAAAATAATTCCAAACCTTGTTTGTAAAATTGCTTTGGATGAAGATGAGCAGGCTGCTCAGCAGCCTTAGGACACGCAACGGCCATTAACCGACATCCGCGGCCTTCTAATTAATTGGTCTTAAGTTAGGATTCTACTGAGACCATCCATCTAACCAAAAATTCCGATTTCTGGAGGGCCTTATCTTCCACATCTTAGGCGAAATCAGAGGATTTTCTTTGCTTTTCCACAACAAGACGGCAAAGGACTTCACAGAAAATTTTCCATGAATATGAGGTTGCCAGATTCTATAATCCTCACCTTCCCCAGAATAAACACCCCTGCAAATCAGCCTATAAATTCACCAGATCTGAGAGCTTTCTTTCCTGTAAATTCTGCCTAGTTTTAGCTCCATTCTGTCATTGGAATTAATTAGACAAGCAAGAAATCAGCAGAAGCCAGCTGCCATGGTCTAGGATATTTCTGCTTCAATGGAACATAACCAATCCATTCTTCTTTCCAAAAGAGAGTTCCATTACCTTTTCTAACCCTGATCCTGATATTACCTTCAAATTTGTCATGGATACTGGTCACCTCTCGCCAGAAACCTGACATCCTCCAAGTTCAATATATGCAATTTATTAGGCACTACACACTAGACCAAAGAACACAAGGTGGCATTCTCTAAAGAATTGCTCATGTGATCATATAGGGTTTTCTTTTTTGGTGATTTTATATAGAAGTTTATATAGCTGGAATTTATGTTCATCACTGTACAAAATTCTTGTATCAATTCCCCTTTTTAATGTAAATGTCTAGAATATACTATAAAGATGTTAACATTAAAAAAATTGCACTATCATCATCAAGGCCATTACCCTGTCTGTACTTGGTTGGCTTTTGGAGTTCCACAACCTTCCTCTACCCCAATCCCATTATAATAATTTGAAGAAGAGATGTTCTTATTTGAATTGCTTTGCGATCTTCTAACAATTATGTGCTTCATTATAATTACCTACAGTAAGCACTATAGTTTGTTTCCAATATTCTTTTTTGAAGACCAAGCCTCTCCAATTTTAGAATCTCCTTGTTGAATGGCCCATTCTCCCTAGTTGATCACCCCTATAAAAATCATCTGTCTTTTCCACAATGTGTCATATCCTCTCTTACTGCACCATTTATGTCTTTCTTTATTATTTGAATGTTAAGGTGAATCAAACCCACAACTTCTATGGTTGCACCGATTGTGCTGCAGGCTCAGTTCAGCCAAATCTTTTTATCTTGCTCCCCTTCTCCCAATCTCTTGCTATGTTTGTGTGATTCTACTAGGGTTGTTTTCCAAAACCATCTCCAACAATGTTTATTGTCTTTTCTTAGAACTCTCATTGAATTAACTTTGAACAACTTTCCAGTCCATTTCTTATTTGAAATTCAACGTAGCGAGAATTCTTGAAAAGATCCAAAGGTATTTCCTTGTGGGGAGAGATGGTGACTGTGGTCAAGGATCAAATAGGGATGACTATTTGGTCCTTTTTTATCACTTTTATCCATCCATTGGATCCTCCCTTTTCCAATAAAGGTTGGGGTTGGGTGCCCTTTTCCAAGAAAGGTCAAATACTTTGGAAAGTTGTTGCACATTTTGTTGGCTAGAATGGAACAAACAGTTGCTTGAGGACAAGGCTTTGACCACTGCTAGTATGGTGGAGTGAATCAAGCTCAGCATCATTCAGTGGGTCATGAGATGCAGGTTTTTCCTGACTGTTACGAATCTCACAGTTCAGAGTAAACTTGTCTATGATATCTTAGATTTTTTTCTATAGTGGTATGTTTATGCTAGTTTGTTTTGTACATATGTAACTAGTGATCTGGATTTGCTACCCACATGTAATTAGTGATCTGGGTTTGCTTTCATGGGCAGAAGTCCCAGCTATATGTTACTCTTTCTAAGGATTCCCTTTATATTCTTATCTTCATTTATTTTATCATTGATGTGGTTATCATTGCTTCTATATCTGGGTTTGTAAATATCATTAGTTGCAATGGTTGGTTCTGATTGCTTCTTGGTTTTCAGATATTCTCCAAACATCAAGGAAGTCAAGGTGTTGGACAAGAAAAAAGTGAGACGGGCAAAGCTGTATTACCTCAGGGACAAGATGAATGCCCTCAATAAATAAATCATGGGACACCCTTAGTTGGTTTTCCGATGCGTGTCACAACTAACTTTTGATTATGATGCCTATGGAAAGTCTCTTACAAATGCTGATGGAGCCAATGATGCAAGAGATGATGAGGGATGATGGTCATATTTCGCTGTGATTTTTTTTAAAAGGAAACACAGATTTTTAACTGATATTTGATGAGTGTACTACACCATTTTTGGCTGGTTAGACCAATGCTTTTCTGGCTTGATCCACCTGGAATGGATCTTGTTTAATTGCTTGAAAGTCATGAACAATTGTTGATCTGCAACTGATTAGCCATGGATTCATGGCAAAATAAGAGGGGGAAGAATATAGAGAAAGATGTTAGCATCATCCTAGGATTTAAGACAGCATAGTTTCATGTGGTATATATGGTTTTGTGCTTGGTATTCCAATTTCTATATTAATTTTATTTGGGTCTGCCCAGGCCTTTGAATTCTCCATAAGATGCGGAGTACAATAACCACAAGTAGGGCATAAAACTGATGACTTCTTTAGCAAAAATACAGAGCTAGAATTTTATCAAGAAAGTCATGGAAAGTAGTTTTGATTTAAGGGATGAGGGGTCAATGATGAAGAAATGAATGACCATCATTTTTCCCCGTTTGATGTGAAATGGTGTTCAACTCCTCCTCCCCCCATGAAAAATCCTTGTAAGCCTTAAGGAAAATGAACAGACAATGGGGTGCTGAGGGTTAGGGTTGTTTTACAGTTGTCTACAAATGTTGGAGACATGGCTACCGGCAATTTTAACTATTTAAGCATTCCTTTTTCAGGTGATTGGCGAATAAGGTGGTACAAATTTACGTCTTTGGAAATTGGAAATTGCTAGTTAATTGGAAGAAGACTTGATTTAATGGGTGGAATGTCTTTTTAGTAGGGATAGGAACATGCCCAGTTCAAACTAGGCCAGTTCTTTGCTGAGCCGAAGTCCAATTTAGACAGGATGTGTGAGCCTAACGTGGGTATGAAATACAAGAACGGGTATGATCCCGACTAGCTCAAGTCAAAAGGGTCAACGTTGAGCCAGAGCCCGAGCCCGATTGGAATAGAAAAATAAATAAAAAAAGTAAAAAGCAGCTGACAAGGGCTTCTCTGTAAGGTGTGGAGGAGAAAAAGGGTTTCATCAGGTGGATAAAACTTGAAAGAACAATGGGTTACATTGGGTGGGGTAAAAAAGTGAGAATGAGAGAAATTATGCCCAAATCAATATAAATTGGGTTTGAGTATAAATTTCAAGCCCAATTTATAATAGGACTAGTCTTGGAAAAATTCTTAAAGGGCTGGGCTCGGACTTATATCTGCTCAAGCCCGAATCCTAAAAGCTCAGCCCAATTATAAAAGCTTATTATAAAACTCTCACGTAGGAGCCTGATAAACCTTAAAAACAACTTAGAACAATCCCAAGTCCTCTATTTAACCCTCTACGTAAAATGCATGCACTCAACATCTGCTATCAGCAATTGGAAGTTACCATCCAAGCCATTCACCACATACCTCTTCTAAACTCATCCTTGCCTTCCATGTAATCCCTTTAAGTCTCCACCAACCCTTATCCTCGTCCACATGAGTTTATTAAAAAACCCAAAGTTGTTCCAACCTAGTCCAATTGATCTAACAACTATAGTATCATTTAAATTTCTAGTCCAAAGCCCTTGTCTAGTTAGCCTTAAATGGCTAGTCCCCAAATTCGTGCATCTATTCTTTCTAAATTTGATCAACAATTATAGATTTAATCCCATGGTGACTTTTATTTTTGGCTTCATGTCATCAACCCTAACACAAATGGCACATTTATGCTCTTAAAAGTCCGATACTTCAATAGATGAAATCTAACATCTCCATGACTTGGCCTTAAAAAAATTATTGGTTAAATTAAATTATGCATGTTCATAAATAGAGTTGCATACACTTTAAAGAAATGAGAAGAGCCATGGTTCAAAAATAATCTTAGAAAGTTTCTTGATAGTCAGTCTCTTCTAAGCCTTTTTATCGTCCATGTCATACTTTATCATCTAGCAGATTATTCAATTTTGAATCAATTTATTTTAATGCTTGAATAACATTGTTGAGTGAGACATGGTGATGCATTGAGCTCTCCATGTCTATGTTAGGTGCTCACATGCGTTGAGTAATGGCTAATGGAGAACATCCAAGATGTCAAATTGTCCTCCTTCCAACTTGTGTAATTTTCAACTGATAACTTCATCTTGATTGCCTGTCTATTCTAAAATTTGATTTTCTAACCTATTCTTAGCTTAAAATGGTATCATTTGTCCTTTTTTATATAGAATTGGTCTAGTTTGCACTCATTAAGAGTTAATGTCATGATCATTCATTGAAGGAGTGAGTGGGGGTGCCTAACACCTTTTCTTGGTGTAACCAAATGCCTACATAATTCTCATTGATTCACAATACAATGGAAATACATACATAGTTTGCAAGGGAAGAAATGTCACAGCAACTGAGGAAGGATGAATTAAAGAAGACTACTTTAAATACTCAAGGGTGATCGAGCAACTCACCCATTAAGGTTTTGACAGTTGACTACTCATGCGTGTTTACTCTTGAAACACCTTGGTTCTTGCTTAGACCCTTAGTGGTCTTCCTTAATAATGAAGCTCACCCATGAACCGTAAGGGTGCAAGCAATAAAAGTGTTCCAAGATTAGGCAATAACCATTCATTTATCTCATTGTATTGGCCCCTCCCTTGTTCTACTTTTATTTTCTCTTTTTTTTTTTTAAGACCAAGGTATCCAAGTACGGGTGAAACTTAGATCAGGCTCATATGACGGGACTTGAGAAATCAGTGGGTTTGGGTCATGCATTTGTATATTTCGGGTCAAGTCGGGTTGGAAAAGAAAATCCCGTATGAAATTCGGGTCTAATTGGATTGAGAAATTTAAAATCGACTCGACCCGACGTAATCCAACTCAACCCGAGTGCACCAAGTTATAAAATAGTAGCGATTATGATTAAAACTCAGATTGAGTCGAGTCATATCATAAATTTATATCAAGTAGGGTTCAATAGATTTTTGACCTGAGTTGAGTGAAATTTATTAAAATCCGGTTGATATGCCCAGGTTTTAATCCTATATCCAAACGTCAACTTTTGTTTTTGTCTTACTTTCTCTCAGTTTTGTTGCCCACCTTTTCTCTTACGTTGCAATCACCCAATCATAAAACCTTATATAGTTCATTTCACTTTTAGAGCATGTTTGATAGAATTCTTCTCAAGATTTTAATTTTTTTTTTAATTTTAAATAAATTCTAGAATTAGAGGAATTTCACTATCAAAAGTCTTTAGTTGGTTCATTTTGGAATCAAAATTAGCATTTTAAAATTATAATGATTCTAAAATTTTGAAAATCACATTCGATGGTTTTTCTGAAATGTGAATCACACAAAAGTTATTAAATAAGACTTTATATCATGTTTTTAGCGTAGTAATTGAGTCTAGATAATTTACACAATGACAATACTATTGTAATAATATATAAAATGAACTTCAAAAGAGCTCGTATTATTTATTTAAATTACACGAGACCACAAATATGAGCATGATATACATTAGGCCATCTAAAAATATCATTATACACAACTGACTTATAGAACTATAAAAGGAAAAGGAAACAGTTTCATTCATCGTCTAATAAAATATATAAAAATAAAAGAATAACAACTGATTTTTAATTCTCAAAATTTTAATCACTTTAAATTATTTTTATCATAAATTTTTATAATTTAAAAACACATGACTTAATTATTCTAACTAAGTTATTTTATGCATTCTTTATATTCTAGCATAATTATTTTAATGAACCCATATCTGATGGGTCTTAGATAGGAATATATATTGGAAGGCTCAAGACCGGGGGTGGAAATTTGGTTCTTGGCCGATATAATTCGGAATTTTAGATATCGGCGAATACAATATGTATAGACTGAGATTATTACCCCGATCAAGAGTTAAAATGCCACGGTACAAGTAAGCTTATTCGTGCCACTCCCATGGTCCCATGTGGGTCTACTTTGGTTACATTTTATAGATCTAATGGACAGGTTTATACTTGAGAGTGGGGCTAGCAAAGTCAGTGCAGGATGAATGTAGAAGCTGACACTCAAATACTAATATTTTAGTCATTGAGCCAGCGAACAATGTTGTTTTCATGACCCTAATCTTGGAGCGGATTAAAGAGGTTCAGTCTGAATAGAAACTAAACACCTTTCTTTATGAAGAGAGCTTCTTGAGCTTAATCGTCAAGTCAACAATGTTGGTGCATACTTTTTTTTTTTATTAAGGGTGACTTATCTGAGTTTAAGACACTTGAAATTTCATAGATAACAATTTTTCAAAATAATTTGAAATTTCAAAATTTTGACAACTTTTAATATTTGTAAAAATTTAAAAAAAGCTCATGTGTATGTACAAGTTTATTTGACCTGATACAATTTTGAGTCAAATGAGTAATGAATTTTGTTGAATTTCTTTTGAGTCGAGTAAAAAATTCAACTAAATTATTCGATCAAAAAGATTTTGATTTTGCAAATTTTGAATTTTTGGACCATCTATACACACGTAACATACGAATAATGAAAATTTACTCGGAATCAATTCATTACTCCTGTAAGCAGTAAGTTATAAATAGTCAATAACATTATTACTAGGTTATTACAAACTTTTCTATTTTTCTCTCTCTAACAAGGTCAAATGAGTAATGAATTTTGTTGAATTTCTTGAGTCGAGTAAAAAATTTAGCTAAATTACTCGATAAAAAAGATTTTGAGTGTTCAAAGTTTTGAATTTTCAGACCATCTATACCCACGTAACCTGAGAATAATGAAAATTTACTCAAAATCAATTCATTACTCCTGTAAATAGTCAGTTACATACAATTAATAATATCAATTACTAACATTATTATTAGGTTATTACAAATCTTTCTATTTTTGTCTCTCTAACAAGATCAAATAAGTAATGAATTTTGTTGAATTTCTTTTGAGTCGAGTAAAAAAGTTAGCTAAATTACTCGATCAAAAAGATTTTGAGTATGCGAGTTTTGAATTTTCGGACTATCTATACACACATAACCTATGAATAATGAAAATTTACTCGGAATCAATTCATTGCTATGTAAGCAGTAAATTACATACCGTTAATAACGTTATTGCTAGGTTGTTACAAATCTTTCTATTTTTCTCTCTCTAACAAGATCAAATAAGTAATGAATTTTGTTGAATTTCTTTTGAGTCGAATAAAAAATTCAGTTGAATTACTCAATCAAAAAGATTTTTAGTGTGCAAGTTTTGAATTCTCGAACCATCTATACACACGTAACATATGAATAATGAAAATTTACTCAGAATCAATTCATTACTCCAATAAGCAGTCAGTTATGCACAGTTAAGAACACTATTACTAGGTTATTATAAATCTTTCTATTTTTCTCTTTCTAACCTGATCAAATAAGTAATGAATTTTGTTGAATTACTTTTGAATCAAGTTAAAAAGTCAGCTAAAGTACTCGATCAAAAAGATTTTGATTGTGCAGGTTTTGAATTTTAGGACCATCTATACACACGTAACCTATGAATAATGAAAATTTAATCGGAATCAATTCATTACTCATGTAAGAAGTCAGTTACATACATTCAATAACATTATTACTAGGTTATTACAAATCTTTCTATTTTTATCTCTCTAATAAGATTAAATAAGCAATGAATTTTGTCGAATTTCTTTTGAGTTGAATAAAAAATTCAGCTAAATTACTTGATCAAAAAGATCTTGAGTGTGCAAGTTTTGAATTCTCGGACCATCTATAAATAATGAAAATTTACTCGGAATCAATTCATTACTCCGGTATACAGTTAGTTATGCACAATTAATAATATAAGTTAATAACATTATTATTAGGTTATTACAAATCTTTCTATTTTTCTCTCTCTCACAAGATCAAATAAATAATGAATTTTGTTGTATTTCTTTGAGTCGAGTAAAAGATTCAGCTAAATTACTCGATCAAAAGATTTTGAGTGTACAAGTTTTGAGTTTTCAGACCATCTATACACACGTAAGTTATGAATAATGAAAATTTACTAGGAATCAATTTGAATTTTGTTGAATTTCTTTTGAATGGAGTAAAAAATTTAATTAATTTTCTGGATAAAAAGATTTTGAGTGTGAAAATTTTGAATTGGACCATGTATACACACGTAATCTATGAATAATCAAAATTTACTTCGAATCAATTCATTACTCCTATAAACAGTCACTTAATAACATTATTACTAGGTTATTGTAAATCTTTCTATTTTTCTTTATCTAACAAGAGGGAGATTATGGTTGAAAAAGAGACAAAGTGACCTCCAATCTCACGTGCAGACGATCAAGGCCGTCCGATGATTTAGGTTTCTTACGGCCTGCACTTCTCTCTCCCACTCATTCAAATACAATAATCACCAACGTCGTAGCAGAGGGTGGAGGCCTTTGCCTGGTTGCCTCTCTCCACTTACCACCGTCACCACTGCCCTTACGTCCCTGCAGAATTCAGCTCCTTCCCATCCTTCAATGCGTCCACTCCTCCTTTCCCTTGAATCTCGAATTCCACGATCGGCGCTGGAATACGTTCTCCACTGATCTCCCAGCACACACGATTCGATCCCGATCCTGTTCTGGTAGGACTCCAATTTAGTTTCTCCATCCAGATTTGAATTTTCTATAATTTCCTATTTCTGCCTGGGAATTCCCTTCGATTTTGTTGATTTCTTCCTTTGGTGATTATCATGATCTGTCAAAAAAGTTTTGATCTTTTTTTTTTCCTTCTTATTTTTGCAATCCATTTTATTTTTTCCATGTAAGCCGTTGTTTGATAATTTATAAAAAGTTGGGGCTGATAGCTCCCTCAAGTGCATGGTCTAATAGTGGGGATGACATGATGTTCAATTCAAGCAGCTCTGCTCACCTTTCTGTGATCTGAAATAAGAAACTGACCATAGCCAACGCGCGTCCAACTCAAGCTGATATTAGGCCCAGTATGGGTGATATAAATGTTTGTCCAATTTTTTAAATTTGAAGCTCAAAAGTTGAGGTTCATGACGTTTAGATTAAGCCCACTTTGAAGAGTCGCAGCCCATCTGGTTTTGTATAGGTTCATCATTTTGACCATATCAGAAGATGGGGCCCATTGCTTTGTTATAGAACATAGGCCTTAAAGTCTGGGCATCTGTAGGCCTGCTTTTGATTGTTTTAGATATCTTCTGATCATGTGCTCGAATTGGCTTTTCTATAGAAGATTGGATAGATGGCATTTATAGAATTTCAGTGCTGTTTTCAGATAATCTATCTGGTTTTCTTCTATGTGATTTTATAGTTTGTTTGTGCAGCTGCCTGTATTGGACATGCTGTATTATAGATTAATGGAAGGATGGGGTAGAAATGAAATTGTGTGGGGTATGACATTGTCCAAAGTGGGTCCAGTCAAACTATCTTAATTCTCAGTTTTGAGCTTCAAGGTTAAAGCAATTAGATACTCTTTGTCTTTTTTTTTTTTTTTTGAACTAGTATTAAAGAATCATCACATAATATTTTTATTTTTGATACTTGACCCAACAGTCACTATGATTTGGATGGGTATGGCATAAGCTGGATTCAAATTAGTGTGTAAAGTGGTTTCAAGAACGATTTAGATGAATATTTTATGGATCCCATCTATAGGCTGATCACAGGCAAGCTGATTGCAGATTAACTACTTTTGTTACTTGTTTTAACCCCCCTCTCAAATGAGATGGGAATTACTTGACATTCAATTATTGTTGAATCTTAATTTAATTTGCGTGATTCTAGTCAAGCATTTATTTGGAATTTGGATGCCCTTATCTTTGCATCATGGTTCATTCTTCTCTATTTTCCTCCATTCAGGGGCATGAATTGTTTATTCACAACATCTAATAAAGAGCTCGAATAGAAAAACTCCTAGGATGGTAATGAGGAACCATAGAGTATGTTAGATTTTTTTTCTTTTCTTTCTTTCTTGTTGGAAATGGTAGAGTATGTTAGTGTTTCCACACATGGGAAAATAGAGAGGAAAAAGCCTTTTTCATCTCCCCCACGGTAAAGTAGTTTCTTTGAAAATGACCCTTTAGGTGAGAAATTCTACTTTCTACACATGTATCCAATGCACCAGTTCATTGAAAATCCCATCTTCTAGCTAACTTAGAAATTAAAAGGTGCCAGCCACTAGAGATGGCTTCCAAACCAAGTGGCATTTGGCATTATTGAACTCAAAGCACCACATGTTGATGAAGGTGGCAAGTTTAGAAGGCATGGTCCACTCTACTTCAAAAAGTTTTAAGAAATGGTCAAAATTTGATCCTGCCTTGCCATCCAAGTGAAAGCTAAAACTCTTTGAAGTGGTGGAATTGTCCAAAAGAAGGATTAATAAAAGGGACTATCCTTGTTGAAACTCTTTTCATGAAGAAGGACTTGATCGAGAAGATACCAAAGTTGTCTAGAATCATTAACAGCCAAGATAACCTCCCACCCCCCCTCCTCTTCCCCTGAGGAGAGAAAGAAGATTGATAAACTGTTCAATTTTTTATTCAGTCAAATGTCTTATGAGAATAGGAGCCCAAATCAAAGTAGAAAGGAACATGGGATACAATTTGCTACTTTACAATCTTTGTTGCGGGCAATATAAAGAGAGGTAAATTTATTTTTAACGGGAGTTAACTAAGTAGATATACTCTATAAAAAAAATTGATTTTCCATTGTTGATTCGATATAGAATGCATTCAAAAAAGAAAGTGAAAGATTGACATGATTGACCTCCAAATGCCTAAAGAGGTGGTAGACAAACATCCTACAAGTTTAGCCATTTGATTGGAACTTGTACTTAAAAACAATAAAAAATTTCCATAGCCTTGATGTCTCATTGCCAATATGCCATAGATACTTCTCTAGTATGGCATCATTCATATTGGAA